>OZ005740.1:199209720-199809720 GCA_963930735.1 Dioctria linearis
CCAAAAGAATTGTGAATTATGAATTTTCCAAGTTTTCGTCGACGATGTAGGTAAAATTAAAAGTGAACCAGCAGCAATCGAGCTGAAACTGGGAGCTGCACCTGTATTCATGTAACGAGCTGCATAAGAAAACATTATGTACCTATATATACAGGGTGTTTCATAATTGGTGCACCAAACTCAAGGGTTTGACAGCTGAGGTGGAGATAAGCACAAAATTATAAGGTGGGAAAGGAAGGGGGCGGGAGGTTAGACGCGTCGTTTCGGCGGAAGGGGGGGTTTAAGATTTTTAGTACTTCTTCCATTTTACACCCTGTAACTATCTTGATATACACCCTATCAAGGTGGGATTCATCTCAGATGATAGCAAACTGTCTAAGCTTTCCAATGAATGACCAATCAGCCTTCCTGTCGCCTTCCGTCGGGAGTAGTAGGACGTCAAACTCAAAAAATTGGAAAAAAAAAACTCCTAATTTTTTCAAATTTTATCGATTTTCCCGCCAAAATGCATGATAACTATACAGTTTTATTACAAGATTTAGAATGGAATGTTACCTTTAATTTGACTCTGCACATGTAAATGCAACCGTTTTTCAGATATTCACGTTTCTATGATTCATAATTTCATTAATTTTGCTAATTTTGCGTGGAATTGCATAATAGTAGGCGCGATTACCATCGTCAGTAGCAAAATTAATGAAATTATTAATCATAAAAACAGGAATATCTAAAAACTGTTGCATTTAGGTAGGTACATGTACATAGTTAAATTAAAGGTAACATTCCGGGGTTTCTAAATCTTTTAATAAAACTGTATAGTTATCATGCATTTTGGCGGGAAAATCGATAAATTTGAAAAAATTAGGAATTTTTTTCCAATTTTTTGAGTTTGACGTCCTACTACTCCCGACGAAAGGTGACAGGAAGGCTGATTGGGCATTCATTGGAAAGCGTAGACGGTTGGCTATCATCTGAGATGAATCCCACCTTGATATATCAAGATAGTTACAGGGTTTAAAGTGGAAGAAGTACTAAAAATCTTAAACCCCCCCTACCGCCGAAACGACGCGTCTTACAACCCCCCCCCCCCCCCCCCGGTATATCCATAAGGTCAATGGCATGAAATAATTAGGTCACTGTCATTTCGACCAAAACAAAGCGACGCAGATGTTATCACCCAACATGATAACAATAAATGTTACAAAGCGGAAAAAAAAATGTAGTCCCGCTTGAATTTCAATTTGGAATGGAAATTCAAACTTGCTCAAGTCTTGCGACTGCAAAAATTTCACAAACCCGACTTCATCTATGGTCCCACGATAAGAGCCCATTCGATATGTCAATGTATTGGCACGATAATTACAGGTGTCATCATCTACTTCTTAAAAGAAAAGCAAAATTAGCAGTGCTGTGAGTGAGAGTGTTCCCTTAAATAGGAAATTAAGTTGTTCCAAGTGCGTTGTCGCATTAGTTTCATTCTAAAAGGAGAACCCCTATACAACAGGTTAGGTTGATGGTTGTGCATTTTCGAAAGATTTGTAAAATTTATTTGAATTCATTTATATGAATTTCATATGGACACAGGTGACTGTATTTTTTCCTCGTCAGAGCGGGACCTCTCGTGATTCCGGCCAGAGTTTCACAAAGCTCTTGAGCTCCATAAGGGGTTTAGGAGGATTTGGAAAGAAAAGAAAACGATAAGAAGAGGAGCATAATAAATAGCTGTTAAATATTGTACGTGCTGTGCGCAATGGACTGACAAATCAGCGCACTACATCCAATTAACGGAGTAACGTAACCGCAATAATAGCAAGGGTGGAAGTAACTAGGTATCGTTAGTGGATCAAGCAGAAAAGAAAAACAATCAAACAGAGAAAACAAGTCAGTTTAACCTAATTATTTGTTCTACTGCGTTAAAATCAATTATTTAGTTAGATTAGTTATAGTTATCTTAATTGTTTGGGTAGAGCTTAGCATATTGATTCTTGTGAACTTTTTCCAACCTTCACGGTTTTTTTTTTATTTGCATAACATTTTTCTTGGTTACTTTGCCTAGCTACAACAGATAGCTGCGGCTGAAGCTTCACCCGAAAGGAAAAATATATAAGTACTCAAGTTCAATTTTGAAAAAGAAAACAGATTTAAATTCATTAAAAGCCTTATCAGACATTATGTTGGCAAAGTCTGGGTGTGCATTTATATGCATTTAATGTATATATACAACTATTTTTATACATACATATAACTATTGAGGACCTATACATATTTCATATGGCTACGTATAGTCATCAGTTGCGGTTTTGTTAGGGCGTGAAGTGTTGGAAAAGGAAAATAAACCCTATTGATGATCTATAGTCTTCATGATGTAATCTAAAAATTTTCTTTTGTGTTTTCCTGAATTTGGTATAATTAAGTGCTCAAAAATACTAGTAACGCTCTCCCACGAAATCTTGAAATAGTTGTGTAAGTAAATAAGTATTAAGTTTGGCCCAGGGCCTTTGATGTTAATTTAGTTACACAGGCTCTACATGGACATTTTGCACGCCGATTTGCACGCCTTGATTTTTTTTTTTTTTTTTTTTGAAAAAAGGAAAACCTTTGTTTTTCTCTTAATCGTAGTCTAATAATTTAGTTATAGAGAATCCTCCTTTAGTTATTAGTGCTTTCCATACAATACCGATATGTTATGTATAACCATAGTATTGAATAAACATATAATGTGTACATAATACCTCTCGCGTCTTGGTTGCAGTCTCTATGGATAATTCGGGCGGTGTAAAGTAACGGCGTCGGAGAGTTTTTTTTGCCTATTCCTTTTTCATCTTTTCAACATCCTTTTCAATATTTAATTTAGTATTTTTTTTGTCGGTTCACTAGGAAGGAGAGGGATTTCAATGTTAATCTGTCAGTAACCCCAGTATCAGTAAAGATTAAACCTGCCCTGTTCTTTAGCGCACACCAGAGCTGGCATACCAGATCCAAGAAAATACCCCACCCCATACCATGGGCTCGAGTCGGAAAATTGTGCTGTCCTTGGATTTAGCCAGCTCCTATCTACCTGGACGTAGTCTGAATCTGATTCTGGCTAGCTCAGGTTAGATATGTGGAGGTAGCTTGGCATTCATTGTCAAGTGCCGTCACAAATACGGCGCCCAAACTGGCCTCGATAAGTTGATAAGTTGTAAAATATCTCAAACCCTCCTTTTCTTTATAGTATGCTATTTTTTTCTTTAATTCTCTTTTAATCTTTGTTATCTGGCTCTTCGAGCGAATTTCCGTACTAGGGATATCAGTGATTTTATATCTTTCACGTTGCTGTGGTGTGGTGATTCGCTAACGTTGGATAAAAGCTACTAGTCGATCACTAGTACAGAAACTATCAGAGCCTGTGTTAGGGTCGTGCTTGGGAAAATAGTTATCACCTAGCTGGAAGGTGCAATTGACGTGGGTTGATTCGAATAACTCACTCTTTCCCTCTTTAGCTTGGTTTGATTTGCTACATCCCGGTGGGAACCCGCAATCAGATAGATTGGATCCTCTCCCATTTATTTGTTTTCCTTTTTTTCGTCGTTTCTGTCTAATAAGATCATTCCAAACTTTTTGACGGCTACCCCCCAAAACTGGTTTTGGGTGTACCGGGGAAAGTACGCAGATATCACCTGGGTATCTCTCTCATTGAACGATTCGGCTGCCATATCACCGAGAGAGAGACCCGTAGTGCAATTGAAGCTCGGAAACAAGCACATAAAGAAAGCTTTAGTAATTTCCTTCTTGAGGTTGAACGCCTGAATGGGCGACTCCGACGTCCCTTTCCTGAATGGGAGCTTCTAGAAATCGTGAAGGACAACATGGATCCGGCACTACAAAGTGCGACTAGTACCACCCAACTTAGGTCGACTGAGGATCTCTGTATTATCTGTCAAAGACTCGAGAAGCTCTGATCTCGCGCTGGACATGACCCCAGGCAAATCAATTCCACAGCTCGTCCAGGGCGAGCTTACAATATAGTACACGCTGTAGAGCCTGACGTCGACACTCAAGAGGCATTCACAGAGGATGGCGGTTTTGAAGTGAATGCAATCGACCGCCGGCCGCGACATGACAAGGGAGAATCTCCTTATATTGTCTGTTGGAATTTTCGAGACTTAGGACACCGTTATCATGACTGCAATAAGGGTAACTTGCTACGGATGTGGTCAACCGGCTATTCTTAAGCCGAACTGCCAACATTGTTTTAGTGTAACGGGAAACCAGCGATCGAACGCAGTGAAATCTGGGGCTACGCGTTTGGTTCTCCCTCTGATGCGCCCCAGAGTTGCGACAGAAGAAGCGGCGACAAATACCGAGCCGAGTCTACATCGGTATGGGCACTACCTTCAAGCAAAATCTTGGCATTTACTAACTCCCAGCCTTTCCAGTCACTTCCAGTTTCACAACAAACCACTGTAAGCACTCAAACCGATAATGTCAATCGCTGGAACAATCCCATCATAATCAATTACTCGAAGTATAAAATCCGGTTAGCTCGAAGTAGGCATTATTTTAACATGAGACGTCGTTTACGGAAGTCTATAATATCCACAATTATATATAATAACAACGATCCTAGACCACACATAGCAGTTGATATTGATAATAAAAATTTAAGGGGACTGCTAGACAGTGGAGCGTCAATAAATATTTGGGTTGCAAACTCGCTAAAATTACTGAAGGAGGCGGGTCTCGAGTATAAGCAGCTGCGATCCCATTTTCGAACCGCAGATGGGTCTACAAACCCTATTGTTGGCCATATTGATCTTCCTGTTAAATATGACGGGAGGTCTGAGACAATTAAATTTTACATAGTCTCCAGTCTAGTGCATGAACTATACCTAGGGATTGATTTTTGGCAAGTCTTTGGATTTGTCCCACGTATTGTTAACTCCATCGATAAACCTACAAGTTCCGATCCTTTGGTGGCATGAGCTCACAAAACTACAAGAACTCCATCTAGAAGCTGTAAAAGCTATGTTCTTGTACTAAGAACGGATTAGGTCGAACCTCACTACTTGAACATCATATTGACATAGGCGATAACCCTCCAGTGAAACAACGGCAATTCCCCGTATCACCCGCTATACAGAAATTTCTTTACGAGGATCTAGACAGAATGTTAAAACTTGATGTCATTGAAGAGAGCCAAAGTTCACGGAGTTCTCCGGTAGTTATAGTTAAGAAGTCGAACGGAAAAGTTCGCTTGTGCCTAGATTCTCGTAAACTGAATATGCTTGCTAAGAAGGACGCATATCCCTTGCCATTGATAGAGGGGCTGTTGGGTAGACTACAAGAAACAAGATACATCAGCAGCTTAGATTTGAAGGATGCAGATTCCATTGTCGGCCGATTCTAAAGATAAAACTGCCTTCACTGTGCCAGGGAGACCCCTGTATCAATTTAAGGTCATGCCGTTCGGTCTTTACAATGCTCCTCAAACCATGTGTCGCCTTATGGATAAAGTCATCCCGCATCAATGGCATGACCGAATATTTGTTTACTTGGATGATCTGCTAATCACGTCCGTCACTTTCGATGAGCACATTAACCTGTTGCACACCTTTGCTAGCCTAATTAGTCAGGCAAAGCTGACCATCAACCTAGAAAAAAGCAAATTTGTGCTCAAACAAATCAAGTACTTGGGTATATAGTTGGCGAGGGTGTCCTTCGTACGGATCCGGACAAGATAACAGCCATTGTTAATTTTCCGTCACCGATGATGATAAAGCAGACGCGAAGACTGTTGGGTATGACAGGCTGGAATAGGCGGTTTATTCCAAATTTCTCAGAAATAACAGCACCAATTACGGATTTGCTGAAGAAAAACTGGCGTTTTCACTGGACTCTTGAAGCGCAGATGGCCTTCGAAGAATTGAAAGTACTCCTCTCATCAGCCCCTCTTTTAAGAAAATCCCGACTATTCCAAACAGTTCTTCATCCGCTGCGATGCGAGTAAAGTGGGCGTTGGAAGCGTTCTTTTCCAAATATCAGATGACGGAATAACGGATAACGGAATTAGAATGTTACGCTGCAGTTCTTACTGTCAAAAAGTTTCGGGCATACATCGAAGGATACGAATTTGTCATTATGATAGATCTTCAAAGCTTAAAATGGTTAATGTCGCAAAGGGATCCCTCTAGATGACTAGCTCGCTGGAGTCTGAAACTCCAATCCTTTAATTTTAAAATTGAACACGTTAAAGGTACGCCCAATGTGGTTCCTGATGCACTTTCCAGAACATACGAAGAACCAATCGATGGTGAGGTCTCTGAACTTACGAAAATAGATTATCAGATAGAAATGAATTCAAAGGCGCTCCAGAGCGTTGAATATGGGAAGTGGAGAGACACCATTAAAGAACGGGCTGAGAATTTCCCAAATATGAAGGTCCTGGAAAAACATGTTTTTATTCATATTGACCCTCGCGAAGAAGATGAGTTTGCAGACATACCAGCTTGGAAGCTCTGGTTGCCGACATCTATGACACCGGAAATTATTCGCAGAGAACATGAGTCATCAACCACAGCTCATAGTTGTATAAAAAAACACTCGAGCGAATACGACGGTACTTTTTCCGGCCGCGGGTGCGTCAGCAAGTATCAGATTATATTCGGAGATGCGATGTCTGCAAACAAACAAAGGCTCCGAATACTAGACAAAGGACACTGTTCGGAAAGCAATTTGAGGTGTGCCGGCCCTGACAACGGATTTATTTAGACTATACAGGTCCTCTGCCTCGCTCAAAGAGGGGAACTACGGTTATATTTGTCTTGGTGGATGACTTTTCAAAATTTCCACTAATAAGGGCTTTTGGCAATGCTAAAACTCGTAGTTTAATCACCTATCTTGAGGATAATGTCTTCCATCACCATGGGGTGCCAGAATCCATCCACACTGACAATGGCTCACAATTCACCTTAGGTGAATTTACATTTTACCTATTACAGCGGTTTGGTATCCTACATACGCGAACAGCCATCTGTTCGCCTCAATACAATGCTGCCGAACGAGTGAATCGATCTATCGTCGCAGCTATTCGAGCGTATGCTAACTCAACTCAACCAAGCATTGTTCTAGCAAGTAAGTCCTAAATTCATAAATGAAAAAGACACTTTTTGTGGTTTTTATTCAAATGTAGCCGGTTAAAGTTGAAACTTTGAACTCCCGCCCTCCCAGAGCTTGCCCCTCCCGCAAAAATGAAGATGCGGAATAACGAAATCTACGTAAATATCAATTTTTGTAAAAAAGTGTTTTTTCGAAATTAAAATTCCCGTATAATGACATATACATAAATGGTTGTCGTAGGTTAAAAACTGTAGGAGGAGATAGAATCCTACGAAAAAACTGAAGATTACCTCGATGGGCACATCTTCCAAATGTTTGCTTATAACTTTTGATTTTTATTGTTGATAGCACTTAGGGAGTTTATTTTGGAAAGGAGACATAATGCGCAAATTTTTTCATGGTTTTGCCAGGTTAGTGCAATGGTGATATTTCGAATAAATGTACACTGAAACGCGACAAAAATGTTGATGAAATAAAAAATTCTAGAGAAAACTGTTGTTTTTTTAAATAACTGAAGGCACAATTAAAACTTGTTATACATTCTTAAAAAGGCCAATATGTGTTCTCTTAAATAAAGGTTTGATCGTCACAATCCATTGCCTACAATAGAACTTATAACGAAATTACTCTGAAGCGGTATGCAAAATCTCGAAAATCGATATTATCGATTTACTCGAAAACCCAGCGAAGTTCGATATACAAGTATCTAGACTTCTTTGACCCAAATGAAATCTACTTTCATCCCCTTAAAGGATTAAAGACATTTACGGAACACCCTGTATATATTAATTATATAGTTATCTTAATTGTTTCCGTAGAGCTTAGCATATTGATTCTTGTGAACTATTTCCAACCTTCGCGGTTTATTTCTGTTTTATTTGAATAACATTTTTCTTGGTTACTTTGCCTAGCTGCAACAAATACCTGCGGCTGAAGCTTCACCCGGAAGGAAAAATATATAAGTACTCAAGTTCAATTTTGAAAAAGAAAACAGATTTAAATTCATTAAAAGCCTTATCAGACATTATGTTGGCAAAGTCTGGGTGTGCATTTATATGCATTTAATGTATATATACAACTAATTTGATACATACATATAACTATTGAAGACCTATACATATTTCATATGGCTACGTATAGTCATCCATTGAGGTTTTGTTAGGGCTCTCGAAGTGAAGTGTTGGAAAAGGAAAATAAACCCTATTGATGATCTATAGTTTTCATGATGTAATCTAAAAAATTTCATTTGTGTTTTCCTGAATTTGGTATAATTAAGTGCTCAGAAATACTAGTAACGCTCTCCCACGAAATCCTGAAATAGTTGTGTAAGTAAATAAGTATTAAGTTTGGCCCTGGGCTCTGTATAGACATTTTGCACGCATGAATATTTCATTGATTTTTTTTTTTTTTTTTTTTGAAAAAAGGAAAACCTTTGTTTTTCTCTTAATCGTAATCTAATAATTTAGTTATAGAAATCCTCCTTTAGTTATTAGTGCTTTCCATACAATACCGATATGTTATGTATAACCATAGTATTGAATAAACATATAATGTGTACATAATACCTCTCGCGTCTTGGTTGCAGTCTCTATGGATAATTCGGGCGGTGTAAAGTAACGGCGTCGGAGAGTTTTTTTTGCCTATTCCTTTTTCATCTTTTCAACATCCTTTTCAATATTTAATTTAGTATTTTTTTTGTCGGTTCACTAGGAAGGAGAGGGATTTCAATGTTAATCTGTCAGTAACCCCAGTATCAGTAAAGATTAAACCTGCCCTGTTCTTTAGCGCACACCAGAGCTGGCATACCAGATCCAAGAAAATACCCCACCCCATACCATGGGCTCGAGTCGGAAAATTGTGCTGTCCTTGGATTTAGCCAGCTCCTATCTACCTGGACGTAGTCTGACTCTGCTTCTGGCTAGCTCAGGTTAGATATGTGGAGGTAGCTTGGAATTCATTGTCAAGTGCCGTCACAAATATGGCGCTCAAACTGGTCTCGATAAGTTGATAAGTTGTAAAATATCTCCAACCCTCCTTTTGTTTATAGTATGCTAATTTTTTCTTTAATTCTCTTTTACTCTTTGTTATCTGGCTCTTCGAACGAATTTCCGTACTAAGGATATCAGTGATTTTATATCTTTCACGTTGCTGGATATCATCAGTGGTGATTCGCTAACGTTGGACAGGATGAAAGCTTTTAGTCGATCACTAGTACAGAAACTATCAGAGCCTGTATTAGGGTCGTGCTTGGGAAAATAGTTATTACCTAGCTGGAAGGTGCAATTGACGTGGGTTGATTCGAATAACTCTCTCTTCCCCTCTTTAGCTTGGTTTGATTTGCTACATCCCGGCGGGAACCCGCAATCAGATAGATTGGATCCTCTCCATTTATTTGTTTTCTTTTTTTCGTCGTTTCTCTCTAATAAATCTCTACCCGTCGTTCAGGACGCATCGCCTCTAATCTCTGTAGACTGCAACCAAACTGCGCATCTTATGATTATTTCGTTGGACGTAGTCTGACTCTGATTCTGGCTAGCTCAGGTTAGATATGTGGAGGTAGCTTGGCACTTATTGTCAAGTGCCGTCACATTCATAAGATCACGGCCAATACCTTTCGATTTGGAAGAAAGAATTGAACCCGATATTGATGATTTGGAGAAGAAAGCTGTCTTAATAAAATTAGATCTCAGTGAATGGGCAACACCAGTTGTTCCAATAGTTAAAGCCAAAGGGAACATTTGCGAGTTGATGAAACGTTCTTCCTACTATTAATGAACTTTTAATAAATGAAGCGGCGGAGAAAAATTCTCTTAAATTGACTTACGTAGGGCTTATTTACAATGGGAATTTGTGAGTGAGGGGCAACCAAAATTAACATTACCGGTATACGGTTTAAGCTGCTTACCAGCAAAGTGGCAGCGAAAGACGATATTGGTATAACTGGAAAAAAGATGATATAAACTTAGCAAGGTTGCGTTTGGTATTAAATAAATTACGTGAATTCGGGTTGCGCATAAATGCTGAGAAAACTGAACTTTTGCAAGAAAATTGCGGTTTTAAAATCGATAACAACGGCATACATGTGGGACTCCGCATTTCACCAAACATTTGGAGAAAGATCTACAAACAATAATAATCAGCCTGTTTCATACGAAAGCACACCAACATATACAAAAAAATCACGCAACGCCGGCGGCGATGAGACAAGAGGTTTGTTCGATGAAAACATCGTGTAAATTTTCCCCAAATTTTCCCGGGGTCTGTGCAGTCATCGAAGAAGTTTTTAAACACCGGGTAAACCTAATGTAATGACATTTCTCCCGAATATAATTAATTGTAAAAAATTATATATAAAATGGCCGAAGACAAATAAATGTGCTCTAGCTATTTTTCTATTTCTTTTCTTCTAATATTTGCTTATTTTGGCTCAAGAAGTAATTTATATGTCCCAATCAGCAACAAGTGACAGTTCACAAGTGACAAATGTCAAACTATTACCCCGAGAAATTTTTAGTGTAAGCACAGGGAAGCCCAGCTTTTAAAAAAAAAAGATAGTCTACTCCGGTGTAGCCCTGGGTTTACCCGGGGATTTCATCAAACAGACCTAAAACGAGCTTGACGATATGAGAAAAAAGGGCACTGGTTGTTGAGACTTGAACGAGATGATATCGCAGCGTGCATCAGATTAAAACTGTTCTTTTTCACATTACCTAGTGGTATATATAATTGTTTATTTGTATCAAATTACTTAGTATATTAAATTAGCTATTTTAATTATAATAAAATCACATAAATTTGAGTTCGTGGGTTCATTTTTACAAAAAGCCTGTTCCCACAAATGGGTGCTCAACCGGGATCGGCAAATAAAATGGAATATGACCATTAAAAGTGACTTGTGAACAACGAGGAAAGAGCTAAAGGAGAAGAAAATGAGAAAATATCACGAACCCATTTCTAACACATTGAAACTACTGATATTCTTTATACATAAGCGCCGTAAAATTTGTACACTTGTACGTAATTGTACAACCTGTGCGCAGTTTTAAGCGCTTTTATTTTCATATACTCAAAAGTATTTACTGAATTTGTAAACATGAACATAAATTAATAATTAAGAAGAAAAGTTCGGTGATAAAAGTTTGTGAGTAATATTTGCTTCTGTCCCTACGGTTATTTCACGAGCTTTTCTGCGTCAATGCGCCAAGCCCAAAACAATCCAAACCTAAGTATAAATTTGACAGCGAAGACCAAAAAACTGGAATGAAACATAAACAAATGCAGGGTAATTTTGGGTACGCTCATGTACACGGAGCGTACATATGATTGCATCTCCTTTAGTTATTACCTCGTTGCTTGTGAACTGAAAAGTGACTACTAATTCATCAAAGACGAAGGGTCATATTAAGGAAATAAGTGAAAGAAGTAGAAAAGACGGCCAAAAGACGACAGGCACTAAACAAGGAAGAAAGATAATCAGATTGCAGAATATCGTGAATAGTTTTCGGATGATATCCCACGTGTCAGCTAGGTGTAGCTAAGTATATCTACCGCATTTTCCAGTCAACTCCGTTACTAAGGTGCACGAGCATAAAAACAATACAAC
Organism: Dioctria linearis; assembly: GCA_963930735.1. Classification (NCBI taxonomy): domain Eukaryota; kingdom Metazoa; phylum Arthropoda; class Insecta; order Diptera; family Asilidae; genus Dioctria; species Dioctria linearis. The sequence goes on from OZ005740.1 coordinate 199,221,422, forward strand.
CAGTCAAGACATATAAGGGGTATTCACGCAATGTTGTATCAAAGAGTTTATCGTTGTAAAAGATGTATTTGATTACAACCCAGTAAAGTAACACAAGCCCTATGCATATAAAACCACTGACTTATAACAATGGACTGAGCGATTTGCTATTTCATGTGGCACAAAAAATATTGTGTTTCTGTATATCACCGTTAGAGCACACTTTAAAATGATTACATAAAAAACATGAAAAACTCAACCAATCAGATGAAATTTTACAGCCGCAAATCGAATTTAGTAAAAAAAATATTTTTTCTTGTGCCCAAGTGATATTTTAATCGCTTATAAGGAATTAAACTTATTTGGACTTTACTTTTCAAAAGTTATTCTTAACTGAATCCTGCTTATGGGCAAGAGAGACGGAGCATGGTAAACACTATCTTTACCTTATTCCTTCTGCGGTGATTGCATCTGTAGCCAACATAAAAACATCAAATGGCATAAGCAAACGTTCCAGAATGCAATATTTTGTGTTGGTAGCTCCAACTCTGCCATAGGGCGAAAGAGAGAACTATAAAACTTGTGCCCATGCTTTCCTATATGAAAATGACAGTACGCTCAGTCCATTGTTATAAGTCAGTGATATAAAACGCAATTCAAGGGTCTTGTATTTTTACATTCACAAATTGGCAGTGTAAACCGGCTTGTATAGCTGTACTTTGGAGGTCAGATTGAACGTCAAGTGTCAAGGTGTGCAGAGGGGGAGGGGAGTGTCCTAGGAAAATTACCAGTATGCCAAATAAAAGATCCTTTTGAGGACTATCGACCGGTGCACTTATATGTTTTTTGTTGGTACTGGGTTGATTTAACAGGGTGTGCAATTTACATCTTCCCGCATCGAAAAACGAACTTTTGATTCGCCTTTAGTTGGACAAGGTGATTAAATTTATCGAAAAAAAAGTTTAGGTTGTAGGAATTTTGGGGTGCAGGGTTGTTATCCTCATCTATTAGAAGGTTTCTATTTTTAATTTGAGATATTTCCACACTGAGCTTTTACTCCCGAAGTTCAAAGTTTTTCCTCATTCTGGTCCCATATACCCTATTACTACATATGAGTTATTTTTCCAATTTTTTTCGATCATAAGAATAACTGTCCGATTACGAAACTTTTTCATCTTTACAAAAAAATTCCTCCGAACCACCGTTATTCCATAAAGGTAAATTGTAAATTTTTACATTTTGTCACAGCAAAAAGCGGACTAGATTGCCGTAAAAGGAGGTTGTTCTACTATTATTAACATTTCCCCTAAACTATTACCCCGAGCGGATAACTAATTATAAATAAACGTTTTCAACAAAACAGGCTTCATTTTGTCGGCTGACATTATACTGAAATAGTGTATAATTAAGTAGTAATAGTAGAAATAACAACTTGGGAAACAACCAAAACGGTCAAAAAATGCTATGAAAAACCGTAATTTCCTTAATTTAAGCCGTTCTTTTCATAAATAGTTGAGATACTTTAGTTTTTATCTCAGCTATTTTTAACCGGATAGCTATTTTTAACCGGATCTTCACAATTCCTTTTTCCTAGAATAACTATGAATTGTAGGAGTATTTTTCAATTTTTTCCGGGGCAGGGGAGAGCTCCTTACATTTCGAAATAAGCTAAAGGCTAAAGGGTGTGCTCACTCTTTGTTGTAAATTCTTGTTGTATTTTTACATCGGTTACACTGATACATTAAAGAGTGAAGTAACTCATTACAATTAATATTCACATTTGTATGCAAAATTCTAAAGGCTTTTATTTGTAGATGAATTTTTCCTGATGTTTCATCCATAGCCAAAACCCTCGAGAATACTTCACAAGCCATGAAACAGACTCCCTCAGTACCCCATGAGAGCCCCAACGGAGTCCTCACATTCTAAGATATTAGCAGTGCTCTTATGTAAAACTGACAAAAGTTTGATTTGAATAGCTCCTCCGCTTTAAACTACTATTCATACAGAAAAATGGTGTTCTGATAATCTTAAGGCACTTTCACATCAAACACAAGAATCGGAAAAATGTAAACCGAAAAACTCAATTTATTCCACTTTAAAACAAGATTTTTGCTCCGATGATTAATAAAATCATGGGAAATAGGATAAACTAATAATTTTACTAATAAAATAAAATATTTATCTTTGAATTTTTAAGAAAACACAACTTTTATGATTTATCGGACGAATTTTTCCGCCGAAAAAGTTTTTCGGCCGATAAAACATGAAAGTTGTGTTTTTCTTCAAAATCTGAAATAAATATAACTATTTTTTCAGTAAAATTCTTAGTTTATCCTATTTCTCTGGATTTTATTAATCATTGGAATAAAAATCTTGTTTTAAAGTGGAATAAATTGAGTTTTCGGTTTACATTTTTCTGTTCTTGTTTTTGATGTGAAAGTGCCTTAAGCTTGCTTTCTTATCTTCGGAACCGAAATAAAATGTTTATACTTTTCCTAGCAAAATTATTTAAAAAAAAGGTATTTGAACCACATGACTACGATTCCTCAAACAAAACTCTCAGCTGAGTAACCATTGTATGCCGCGGTGCCGGCATGGCGTGGACTGATGATATCAAATGTAGTGCCAATAATTATTTTAAAATTCCGTAGTAAAATTCCGTCAAAAATCCGCTAGTCTTATTTTTTTTCGTCAATAAATTCCGTTAAAATAGTTTCATAAAATAGAATGTATTATACTGCAGTAAAATATATATTTTATTGTATTTTTATAATTAAATCAATTAATTCTCTACATTAAATAAAAATCATCGTCACTTTCTGTGCTTTCGGGCTGTGATGTGGCCGATAAGCTTGCAGGAGCTGTAGCGGTCGAAGGTTGACTATAACCACCAGAAATGGGCCAAAAGCTCAGTTCAGAATTTATTTTCTACTCAGCACACAACAGCCAACCCACGTACGTTGCAGAATCAGAGCGAGCCACAGGCTTTAACAGAAAGACGTCTGCTTATGCGTCGCACTTGCGTACAACGTAGCAGCAGCAGAGCCAGCCACAGTAAGTGATTAACCAGTGTGCGTTCACATAAAGATTAAAGAGCTGTTTGAGCGATGAGCTCTGTTAATACGGATAATATTTTGATATTTATCTTAAGCTAGTTAAGAATAGAATACATAGATAAACGAGGTAGTCGAAGTCACAAAGGTGAATATACGGTGATTTTAAATATTCATATCTCAAGAACGAAGCAGCACACCATCGCAATTTTTTCTACATACATATATAGTTAGATAAGGCGTTTAGCTTCAAAATAAAAATAAAAAATTAAGTATGAGACGTCATCAATAGTAAATAATACCATTGTTTTGAGAAAAAAAATGCTATTATTAATAAAAGTTTTTTTCGTTCTGAACAGTTTAATTTTTTTATGAAAAATATAAAGTATTAAGCTTCATTTGGCATTTGAATAAGAAAAATCGGTTGATCCGCTGTCGAGATATGATTTTTTGAAAAGGACGGTTCATCGTAAAATCAGGAAATTATAAAAAATATCAAAATATCATCCGTATTAACTCAGAGCACATCGGGCACACATCTCCTTAAAGCGTGAATTACAATTACTACTGATCTGTCGACTGCGACTTGATTTTGAGTCGAAGTCGACGCTGAGGTGAAATTTATAATTAAATTAAAGCTTCAACTGCTTGAAAAAATAGAAATCCCGACTTCTGTAATTGAACTGAAGTTGACCGCAGCTAACACCAACTTTGCACTTTGAGCAAAGTTTAGTTTCAGTCGCAATTGAAGTCGAAGTTGCAATTGATCTTGCCACATGCATTTACCATTTGACAAAGTCGTACTCGACTGATCAGTCGTATATGTAATTCAGGCCTTATTGTGAACGCACACTCTTAATCACTGACTGTGGCTGGCTCTACTGCTGCTACGATGTACGCAAGTACGACGCATGAGCAGACGTCGCCCTGCTTAATGCCTCTCGGTAGCTCTGATTCTGCAACGTACATCGACGCGGGCTGGCAGTTGTGAGCTGAGTAGAAAATAAATTCTGAACTGAGCTTTTGGCTGAATTCTCCATCTGTATATAGTCTGTGCTATAACTTTGATTTGTTGTAACCATATTAATTAATTTAACTGGCAAATCGTAGGTATAACATGTTTTTCCACGTCGTTTTAGTCCTGATTGTATATTTAAAATAGCATTAACCATATCTGTTTTCATTTTATTCCATAGTTTTGATTTCACTCCGTTCATAACGCTGAAAACCCTTAACTTAAAGATTCTTCTTTGTGAACGTTGAACACATTTGTACATGAGAGGAAATCTGTTTAAATTTGTTTTATTATATTTGTATTTAAGTTATGTATGCGTGAGTTAAAGTGAGGCATAAGAATGCGAAATTTTTAAGTGATTATGATATGATAAGAAGTTAATAGCCTTAAGGCGCTCTTTTCCTTTAAATAGTTTTCAACGTGACATTTATCTAAATGCGTTGATCGTAGTCGTGAATATTATAAATGAAAAAAAAAGAGAATATATAAGTTGGATAAGTGGGTGGTATAATTCACCGTTAAGAGTCCAATGTTATATGATTATTGAATACTCCGCGCGCTCTTTTGTAATAGGCTTTTTAAATAGAGTTCATGAGTTTCGGGATTGAGCTTTGTTGAAGTGTCATTTCCAGTTTGAATGAGTCGAATGTTTCAGTTGTCACACTAAGTCTTAAGTAAAAGTTACAGTGAAAAATGGTGTATTAGTGTACATGTCAGTAGGGAGAAGTAACGTGCTCACAAGAAGAAGAACTACTTCAATTCCAGGCCCAAGAGAAAGAGCTAGAAAGCAAGAGGCAGGAGTTGAAGGAAGTCCAGACACGGTTACTGGGGTACGAAAAAGACTGGCAATACATTGGAGAACGACTCACAGCAGAACTTGGAAGACGTCTAAACAGTGAAGAAGCAAGGAGTTTGTTAGAAGAATTTTATTCGAACAATGAAGGAAGTACAAAGGGCGAAATATTGGACTCATTGGTGGCCATAACGTTGGAAGTTATTCAAAAGCAGGAAGATTTGAGAGAGCGAGTGTTGCAAGAAAAGCAGGAAGAAAATACAGGGCCTAAGGGAAGAATAGACTCGCTGAGCTTACAATTACAGGAAGCAGAAGAAACGGCAGCGAATTTAGAGCAGGAGTTGGGAATTGCGCGATTATCATCGGCGAAAGTGCAACACGAGGTGATTAAATCAGGAAAAATAAGGGATGCAACCCAAGGAAACTAATATTTTGGGTACAGAGGAAAGAGACAAAGGTAAGCACAAGGTCGAGAGACGTGGAATTGGTTGCGAAACAAAAGGATATAGCAGAAACAAACGAAATAGCAGAAGTGTGCGAGACGAAGTAAGAGCCACTGAAAGCGGCAATTGCAACGTTAACAAACAAGGAAACAAACAAGTCAATATGGCAGATTCTTATGAGAAAATCATCGACATGGTGTCCATAGACGTTCCCATGTTTTCAGGAGATATTCATGAAATGTGTAAGATATCGACTGATGGATGATGCATACTATTTAGTAAGTTCCGTGGAGCCAAAGGATTTTGCGGCATTGCAGCAAACTATCAAAACTGCCAATATGCCTAGGAAATCCTACAGCGAATTGAGAACAGAAATGATAGTATGTCGGCAAAGACCAGGAGAAGACATCAGATAGTTTGCAGACAGAATGAGGGGACTGTTAGCTGTCGGCTAAATATCCGGGTAAAGATGAAGGGTTGCTAGCTGAGCTAGAGGCGGATGCAGTAGCAACATTCAAAGCGGGTAGCAATGGTAACTACCCAAGTGTATTTAACTGGACGGAAATTTGAGTCACTAGAAGAGGTAAGACAAGAAGCCATATATTTTGAAAGAGACGCCCGAAGATTGCAAGTTAAAAAGCCGGGAGTATGGTATGGGGATCAACAAAGAACTAGAGCGAATGTGCAGGAAGGACGGAATACGAATAATTTCAATGGAGATGCGCAGAGATGGCCACAAAGAACTTTTCCACAGAGCCAGGAGCCAACTCAAACAAGAAATTATGGAGAATTACCAGCGAGAGCCCTGCAGCCGAGACCAATTCAAGTGTGGAAAACAGGGGCAAATAGCTAAAGAGTGTAGGCTAGGGAGACAACCTTCTTATTGTACTAAGTGCGGTAAATATGGATATGAGGCGTCGGTATGTAAGAATCAACAGGTCCGGTTCGCGGAGGCCTCAGCAACCAATCGAAGTGAGACTAGCAGCGCGGATCCGAATGTCCTTTAGTGCCAATTCTGCCGTACCTGTGACCATTACACAGATATTTGTGTCAAGAAATATTTGACAGAGCAAGGAAGCCAGCAGGCAAACGGGGATTGGCAGCTGGAAAATGTCCCCCCAGCTGCCTTCAATTAGCCAATCTGGTAAGTATAAGCGCTGCTGAGAAAAATATACATGAAATAGAATTAAGTTTTGTAAGTAATTGCAGCATCACATTAGAGTCAGATATAGCGCTTGAAGGTAAGTTAACCCTTTTAGTGGATACAGGATCTATTTGTAATTTAATTAAGGCTAATCGAATAAAGAGAAACACTGTTATCCAACCCCAGCGGTCAATTACAATAGGTGGATTATTTGGAGCTCAAGGAAATTCACTAGGGTCTTGCAGGGCCAAGTTACGAATGGGTGCTGAGGAACAAGACTGCGAATTCAATGTTATATATGACACGGACTCCATACCGGTTGATGGGATATTGGGGATGGCATTCCTCAAAGATAAGGCTGTAATGGACTGTATTAGAAGAAAGTTGTTCATAAGAACCATAAAGTAAGCGCAAGAAATACCAAGACCTCTATTCGGCAGAATTACGGGGATAGAGAAAGTTGCGACCATAGTTTTGAAGGGATAAAATTCAGAAGATACATTCCAGTCACTCATCAGAGGAGAAAATCGAGAAGATTTTCCAGAAAAGGTTAAGCAGCGTATGACAGATCGGATTAGGGTATTGCGGCACATTGTGTGCAGAGCCGGGTCAGCCGCAGAAAGCATCGACCGATATTTAAAGGAGAACTACGAAAATGAAAGAGCGAAAAAAGGAAAAGTAGAAACTGCTCAGCGGGTACCCACATTGAAGGACGAATTGGAAGGAACTCAAGACACAGAGTAGCCCAAACTACAGCAAGAGCGGGGAAACACTTTCATTCCAACCCTTTTTGCACCTGAGTCATTTGTAAATTGACCTACAGAGCTTTGGGGTGGCGAACAAGTACGGCTAGCGAGAAGTAAAAAAGGGAAAAAACAGCTTCAAATGGAAGTCGGGTCTAACAATGTAGAAAGCGAAGCTTATACCAAAGCTCAATTTCAGGAGCGGGAGGCAACACCACATCCAATCAGAGTGGAGTACAGAGAGGGATCTGAACTACGATTGGAGCCGAGATCAGAACAATTGGTGGGAATTGAAGTTGCTAATAAGCATGAGATGGTATGTATAGTGGAAGAAATCAGCCCGGGTGTGTATTGCGGAAATGCCTTAATCAGACGGAACAACGGACATGCATTTGTGGGTATTGTCAATGCCAGAAGTGAGCCCGTCGAGATAAGAAATTTCAGGCCAAAATTGGAAAAACTGAGTAAGTACACCATACAACCACAAGAAAGACAGAGAGAGATAGTTCATTTTAGTCAAGAACGACTGAAGCTAATGCAGCAGGCTCTCATGCTAGGGGATGAGCTGAATTCCGATGAAAGGGAAGCTGCATGCAGTTCAAATTTGTTATGAGTACAGTGATATTTTTCACTTACCAGGAGATCAATTAACATACACTACTGCAAAAACGTTTAAATTGCCTTTAATGCCTAACGTTGGACCCATAAATAGGAAGCAGTATCGTATGCCAGAAACTCATAGGGAGGTGTGTCAGGAGCAACGTAAAAAACTGCTAGAGGATGACATCATTGAGCCAAGCGATAGTCCATTTAACTTTCCAGTGCTGCTGATTCCTAAGAAGGGAACGGATGACGCAGGAAAACGAAAGTACAGGTTAAGTGTTGACTTCCGCGAGTTGAACAAAGTCTGTATCCCATTTTCATATCCTCTGCCTAGGATTGAGGATATTTTGGATAGGCTGGGTCATTCTCGTTACTTTTCCACATTAGATATAGCTAATGGGTATCATCAAGTGCTAATAGACCCAGTTGACCGCGAGAAGACGGCATTCAGAACGAATTTCAATCATTTTCAATATAAAAGATTGCCATTCGGGCTAAAAACTGCTCCTCCGTTCTTCCAATCTTTATTGAATGGAATTTTAACTGGTCTTGCGGGGGATAAAGTGCTTCGTTTACTTAGATGACCTAGTAATATTCGCGAAAAACTTAGACGAGCACAATGACAATTTCAGAGAAGTATTTGCACGTGTTCGAGAGTATACCCTAAAGCTTCAGCCTTCTAAATGTCAGTTTTTGAAGAAGGAGGTGGTATACCTTGGGCAGGTTTGTTCAGAGCAAGGAGTCAAGCCAGACCCACGTTTAGTGGAAGTTGTACAAAAGTTTCCTCGTCCAAAGACGGCCAAGCAAGTACAGTCATTTTTGGTGTTAGCAAACTATTATCGGAAATTTGTGCCTAACTTTTAAAAACATTTAGCGCCCATTAACAAATTATTGAGAAAAAATATCCGATTCAACTTAGGAACGGAATGTGAACAGTCCTTCACGACCGTTAAGCATCTCCTCACTTCATCACCGGTGTTAGGTTATCCAAATTTTAAGAAGGAGCTTACCGATATCACTGATGCGAGTGGAGAATCTTTAGGGGCGGTTTTAGAGCAAGAGGGTAGACCAATTAGCTATGCCAGTCGGACTCTTAATCCAACCGAGAGGAATTATTCGACAAAGGAACGGGAGATGTTAGCTATTGTTCGGGCCATACGCAACTACAAGTGTTACCTCTTAGGAAGTCACTTTAAAGATGTAACGGATCATCAGCCAATTCGGGGTATGTTTAAGGTGAGGGACACCACATCACGGATGGTGAGGTTTCATCAAAAGTTAGCGGAATATGATTTCGAGATCATATATAATAAGGGGAAGGATAATGGCAATGCAGATGTCCTGAGTAGGATCCCGAGAGAAAATACACTAGCAGAAAGTCCAGGCAAGCAAGAATACCCATGTTTGGCAGTCACTCGAGCCCAAGCTAGGAAACAAGAAGAAGAGCAAATATCAACTCATGAATCCGAAAGAGATTGGATAGACATGGATGAAAATGAGGTAAGCGAAGTTGATGGACTGGATAAGCGCTAGCCCCAAGTGATTGCTAAACCAAAAGAAATTCAAATGGTATTAAAGGATTGCCATAATTCATGATTTGGGGGACACTTCGGGAAAAACAAAACTCTGGAAAGAGTGAAGCGGTTTTATCGATGGAAAGGTATGAAGGGCAATATCGCGAACTATATCAAACGATGTACAGTTTGTCAAAAAAAAAAGCACACTTAAGCAATCAAAATCCCATTGGTCTTGACGGAGGTGTCAGGGAGACCCTTCTATAAAGTGTTTATTGACTTGGTGGGACCGTTGCCTGTCAGTCACAGTGGGAACAGGTATATGCTATCTATGATGGATGACCTGACCCGATTTGTAGATTTTGTAGCTATACCAAATCAAGAAGCCAACTCGGTAAACTCAGGTACGAAACTGACACCTCTGGAGACCCTATTCGGATTTGTGTCAGAAATCCCGAGTAGTTTACAGCAAAAGCCCGAACCAATGTATAACGCGGACAAGTATCATACAGCTTTGCGGTTCAAATTACAGAAAGTGTTTGAGCTAGCAAGAGTGAATGTAATACGAAATAAAATATCCGCCAAAAAATATTACGATAAGTCAGCCAAAGCAGTCGTTTACATGACGGTGAAAAGGTTTTGGTAAGAAATTCAGCTCGTGCTGGAAAATTATCGTCAATTTTCAAAGGTCCGTATGAGGTAATTTACGTTCATAGTCCCGAGAACGTAACTATACTTCAAGGGAAGAAGATCAAGCGTATACATACAAACCGCATAAAAAAATTTGAACAATAACTTAAATGTATTCGCAGTATAGTATACAAATAATGATAAAGTTTTTTATATATTTTACAGAGCAACAGGCATACCACCACTACAGCCCAAGAGAAGAGTGATTTATTGGTCCGAGATGGAAATCAACGGGGACGAAACCTAGAAACTGGTTAAGCGGGAGAATTTAAAAAAAAACAAGGGGGTGGACACAAAAAAAAAGAACAAGAATAGACAAAAAGGGCAAAAAAAAATAAAAAAAAATAAGAGTACACATAAACGGTTAAAAAAAAATAGAAGAGAAAAAATATCAAAATAAAGTAAGAAAAGGGATGTAATAAAAAACAATAAGAAGTTCAAGTAAAGGTAAATAAGAACAAGAAAAAAATTATTTAGATAATATATAATATTAGAAAAATATATTTAGATAATATTGAATTAATTAAGTCTTTGCTTAGATATTATACTTACATGAAAAAATAAAGGTAAATTAATTAAGTAATTGAAGTCATTGTTTTGTATTTTCTAATAAAAATAGTAGTAGGTTAGGAAGGCTGCCATTTAGCGAAGTTAACTAGGGCTAAGACGATGAGAACTATCGCAATAATATTTTTGGCAGTGGTAGCTGTGCAGTGTACAGAAAAGTCAGGCTACAGTATACGAGCCATCGAGCAGTCCGGAGTTCTTTTTGAACACCTTGGTCAGGTCAACTTCTACACGAATCACTGGACTGTATTGTCGAAATTTGAAATGCCTGATTTATCAGAGGAACTGGGATTTGCTGAAAACTGTAGTAGTTTGGTCAAACAACTTTGCGCAGAGGTAAAGCAGACCGAGTTCGGGACCAGATGTGCAGTGGCCATGAGGGAAGTAGGAAGCTGGATTACTAAACTTAATCGACAAGAGGAGGAACTCAACCACCACACCCATACGGATGCTTTGAGGCGGGAAAAAAGGTCATTCTTTGATGGAGTAGGCGCGCTATTCAAGATTCTTTTTGGAACTATGGACCATGCGGACTCCGAAAAGATATATGCAGAGCAAGAAGATCTTAACGGAAGAGAGAATCGCATCTTCAACTTGATAGAGCACCAGACTACCGTGATAAAATCAACGTTCGATCTGTTCAACACGTCACGACTTCAAGCTGCGGCGGAGCGAGAGGAATTAAAGAATAAGTTGTCCGTTATCATCGCAACACACCACAGTCAAGCCGGAGAAATATCAACGTTGCAACGGAGGGTAGAGTTGAACGAAGTTATTACACTAATGACTCTACCATTGAGAGAAAAAAGCGATATGCAGCAAACCCATATGAATATTTTGGTTTCATTGAGTATGGGAAAGCTCCATCCTATGATACTCCATGCGCGGGAGCTCACCGATATTATGAGAAACGTCACGAGACAACTGGATTTGGCCGAGCATTTCTTGGATTTTCAGCTACTAACGCAGATTACTAAGGTGAAGGCAATCTAGAGTCAGCAGCATATTCTTATCCGAGTTGATATCCGCCAGCCTCAAAGAGTAGCTTTCGACATTACAAGATTTACGCCATTCCTGCCGTAGTAACAAAGAGGGGTACCATATATACGATCTAGGCGTCGAATTCCTAGCAGCCAACAACCACGAGCGTCAGTATGTCTTAATGGATGGTCAGCAGTATAAAGAATGCCAGCAGCCGACCATCCGCAATTCCTATGTCAGCAGTTAGCACCAATTATTTGAACTATTGGTAATAACTGTGTGTTAAATCTTTTCCGCAGTTTCAACGTCAACACTAACTCATGTTCGAGGAAACTTATTCCGAAGTGGAACAGTCTGGTTCACATGGTAAGCCGAAATCACTGGTTATTCGTGGTGGCCGCAAGCACGAAGTTGTAGGTCAACTGCCAGAATTTACCCACCGCCGCTAGCCGCGACGGGAATTTTAACGCTAGAGGAACATTGTCATCTGCAGATAGGAGACCTTCTTATAGCATCGGAAGACGCCAGACGGAATATAACCCTTTGGCAGCCCACACATTCGGAGTTACCATCTTGGGACAACTATGCGATGAAGCCAGTCGTGAAAAGGTTAGAGGAGGACCACGAGAAGAAGAAGCAAGCACAACTTCTAGCTGCAGATTTTATTAATAGACCATGAACGGATCAGGAAGCGCGATAAAAAGTATGCAGAGTGCCATCAAAAGTGAGGAAAACAGCAGGCAGCAGACTCATCATCACATTTACTTAGCAGCCACATCGGTGACAGGACTCTTAAGTCTTAGCAGCCTATTAATACTAGCAGGAATTGTGATCTACCTGAGACGTTGGAAGCAGAACCAAGCCCTACTGAGCAATCGAAATACATCGACGTTGCCAATCGTACTGAGGTCAACTCGAAACACCCGAGCAGTGAAATTAGAGCCGCAACTGGAGAACAAAGGACCCGACACTAGCAATGAAGTAATAGTCCCCACAACAGCTAATCTGCCTACACCAAACTTACCCACTGTCGTTGGAAAGCAGCTCGTACAGCTGGAGTAGCACAGCAGCAGTGTTAGGGAAATAGGACGTAAGATAGTATTGTAAAGAAGTATGTTATGGCGACCAGTAGTTAGGAAAAATAAATACAACAAATAAGTGATATTAAATAGAAATAATAATTGTACAGCTGGCAATCACAATGAAAAAAAATGTATGCTAAATATTTAAAAAAGAGAAAAAAAGGATCAATGTTTTGCTTTGAAAAGAAAGAAGTGTAATAATAATATAATGGACTAATTAAAAAAAAACTAAAGCCAGCAATTGAAATGTAGCAAATTATTATGAAAATGTATTAAGAGAAAGAAAATTATATTTTGTAACTAAACTAAATGAAGAAAGATTGTTAAAAGATGTATTATGTAAAGACAATTATTAAAGAAATAGAACATAAATGAAAGAAAATTTATGTAAAGGTAGAAAGAAAAAGTATGCATGATGTAAACATATAGTTAAGAGGAAGAAGAATATTATAATTGTGTTTAGATAGAAATTAAATTAAAAGAAATGTAAGTCCTACAGCTTTTGATTTGAATGCCCTAAGTGAACACACCGGACCTAGTTCCTCTGGGGAACTAGTTTTTTCCAGGGGGAGGGATGTTGTGGCCCAGTCTACTGGTACACGGAAGCAACAGGCTGGCAGGTGTACCGGTAGTAAAGTAGCTAGCAATAGCGGAACACTTTACTTCGCACAGTAAAGTGCCCGCTTATTGCTAAATAATGTGATGATTGTTTACATTACGGCGGCAGTGACTAAACATGCTGCTTCGCATAGAGCACGGTCATTGCCCGTTTTGTTTACACACACACACAGCTGCTTGCTATCGGTGACATTGGCCAGCAGTCTCGTCATCGGTTGTAGAATATTACCGCATCATAATAATTACACAGGTTGAGGGTCAGATTCTACTTCCGAGTTCCGTGTGCAAGTTTTCGTGGTGCACAACTAAATTGGTGTGGTCAGTTCGGGTTTTAATTAGAAAGCGGTCGGAACAATAGTAGTGTTCTAGCGAATTATGAAGGAGTGAGAATTCCGGCTTTATAATAATAAAACACCCGACTTTAGCTTAATGTTTTATTTTCAACAATTTGTGAGCGCGGTCGATAACAGACTGACTGATACAAATTTGTGATAACAATTTCAAGATCAGTTACATATGAGTACTAATTCACCTTTGTATGTGTGAATTTACAGATATCATTGGTTAATGTTGTTCATATTGAATATTTTAGACTAATTTACTAATTTATGTTTGTATGTGTGAATGGTTAATGCTGTTCATGTTGAATATTTAGACTGGCCGTACCAAGTAGTAACAGTGATTTGAAATAAAAACGGGAACATTTTATGAGAGTACAACGTGAAAACTCCACTCCTTCTCATTTATTTACGAAAATGCAACATTTGCCATTCTGTTTCGTTGCATGCAATTTGCGCTTTCACATTTTTTTATTTTTATTTATAAAAGTTTTAAAGAGAGTATAATTTTTTTTTTATTTTTTTTTCTTTCTTTCTTCCTTTTTCTTGCCGTGTGAGACGGCATGTGATGAAAAAATCGCAGCAACTTTCGGTCTTCTTCTTGTTTTTGCCGAGGTGCCAGAGAGGGCGTTTAAAATTGCTTATGGCTTAAATGTCACAACTAAGTGAAGTCCTTAAGTAATGGTGCGAAAATTCAAACATATTTCTTAGATACTCCTTGAAACTCCCCACTATCTTCCGCACCAATCAAATGTACTAATTTATATTTACAGTTTACTCTATTTTATATTTACATACCCTTAAATAAAATTGATTTTGTAAATATCTGCCTAATTGATATTTTTTCAGACGTCTTTTTGCAGATATAATGATAACGAATTTTTAATTATTTTTCAGAAAATTTTTTTATTAGTAAGGCATAATGTCCGTTTTCAGCATAATCGGGAAAGAGCTCTTGAGTGACTTTTGCACTGTCAGTAGTAAGACTTTAAAAGCTTTACTGTTTAAATTACAACATCACGTTATTGTGTACTTAATTTGATATTGCGCCGAAGCTCTCTTTCCATTTATTCGTATATTTTTTTTACGCTTTCCGATGGCACTTTCACGTATCCAAAGCTTTTATATGTTATTAGATATTTTGCTGAATATTCTCCCTACAAAGCAGCCAAACAATCCGCGCAATTCAATCGCTTACTTAAGGAAAATACAACAAAACCGGCGATGCATTCTACGACATATTTATTATAATCTGAAATTTAGCTGGGATCATGAACATAAGAATGATCTTTTAAAAACTCAAGGGGTATGTTAATTTGTTCATAATTGTCCGGCTCTTCAGAGCTATCTGCAATCATTTTAAATCTAGCCGCACTTCCATTCATTTCTTCGGATGGTTTGGATTGGGATTTATTAATCTTATATGTTCCAGTGGGATGCAATTTCCGACACCACCATCTCTAATTTTGTTATTGTCATAGCGTACTGCAGGCAGCAGCAGCACACAGCGTGGGTCACACGGCGAATGTGCTGCCGACGAGACTCCACCAGACGTTTCAAGTCTGACTGGGACAAGTGCCTGACAGGAAAACGGGTTGGAAAAGAAGAAGAAGAGTGTAGATATCTGTCTTGTGCTTTTATCGTGGAAATACGAAGTAATCGGACAAGTGGATAAAACCTTGGATTTTATTTTGGCATCGTTCTCGGATTTGAGATATTCAGCAATGGGGAAGAAGGCGAAGAATCTAGGCAGGTGTAATATGTTCTCTCTTTTGGCGTGATAATTATTGAAAAGTTGAGAAAATAATCGTGTGAACGGCTAGTCGCAGAGGTTTGATGAAAGAAACGACCATACAATAAAGGGCTGATAAAGTTGCTAGCCCTGAGTTATGACGATTTGATTTTATAGAAGCGAAAGCAATTTTTAGGCAGGAGATAATCCATCCCGCATGATCTCATACAAGAGCTAATTGGAAGAGTTATTTGAAAGCAGCTTACGTATATACATATTGGCCCCAATTGTTGACAAGTGATTTCTGGTTAATTCAATTTTCATTGGGATCTGCGAGCTCGAGTCCGTACTGGGGAATAAGGACACGGTGCTGTTGAAGTCTGATGTTTGTTGGAGGATAGACGACAGTAATATATTGATTGGATCTATCTGGATTCCGCTCCAATTCAGTAAGTGGAATCACAAGTGTGAAGTTTTGCTTCTATCGGGAGGTTCCCGACTTCAGTACTGTGAGCTTTCATTCTTATGACAAATTTAGTTCCCAGATCCATTCAGATGACTGACTCAGATGGACGAACAGCAGTACCACTATCAATTGCTCAAGTACTAGTCATTAGGTTGCCAGATAATACCTTTTTATATGAGTATATTGCTTTTTTTATTTATATTTATACATACACACAAAATTTAATTTTTTCACTGCTTTGACTAAAGATATTGGTTTACGCAGTTTTATTCTTCCGTAAATATTGAATCTCGTGCCTTGTGCGCTTTCTTGTCTGATAATATCGTTCTCAGATATTGGTTTATCCTTCAATATTGTTGCGAAATCTCCATGTTCCCCCCCCCCCCCCCCCCGCAATGAAGAAAAAAAGCTTGGTGAAATCCTATGCGTTGGCTACGATGGCCATGACGTGAAGTCTTTTGGAATTTAATTTGAAATTGTTTTCTTTGCTAAAGTTCTCTTCTTTTTTTTGTAAAGTGTTATTCTTATCAAATTATAATAAAGCAGTTAAGACAAAAGAAAGAAAAACCGCGTTAAACATCTTGCCCTACATAAATTAGGTAGGTTCCAGCAACTGTCCGAGGAACGGGACCGGGTACCCAGAGGAATTTGGGGTACCGTTTGTCTGAATTAAGAGGATAAGTAGCGCTTCACATTATTTTTTTGAGTGGTTTTATTTCTTTTATGAAACTTTATCTATATTGCTTATTACTTTAACAAATTTTAACACCTTTATTAAAATATATATTCCGTTGAATCTTAACTTGAAATCAGTTACAGTATCTGTACACCGCTACTGTGAAAACTCTTTGATTCACAAACTGCAAATCGAGTCCTCAAAGCGATATAATTTCTTTGATCGAATCATTGCATTACAGTCTGAGTCCACATTGAATTCTAAAATTACGTCGAATTCTAGAATTGAAATCAGATACTGTATCTGTACACAGCTACTGTGAAGATCCATTGTCTCACAAACTGCGCATCGAATTCTCCAAGCGACATAATTTATACTATCGAATCATTGTATTACAGTCTAATTACACATTGAATTCTAGAATTACATCGATTTCTAGAATCGAAATCAGATACAGTACTCGCACATAGCTACTGTGAAGATTCATTGCCTCACAAACTGCGCAACGAATTCTCGAAGCGACATAATCTATACCATCGAATCATTGTATTACAGTCTGAGAACACATTGAATTCTAAAACTACATCGAATTCTAGAATTGAAATCAGATACCGTATCTGTACACAGCTACTCTGAAGATCCGTTGTCTCACAAACTGCGCATCGAATTCTCCAAGCGACATAATTTATACCATCGAATCGTTGTATTACAGTCTAAGTACACATTGAATTCTAGAATTACATCATCGATTTCTAGAATTGAAATCAGATACCGTATCTGTACACAGCTACTGTGAAGATTCATTGCCTCACAAACTGCGCAACGAATTCTCCAAGCGACATAATTTATACCATCGAATCATTGTATTACAGTCTGAGTACACATTGAATTCTAAAATTACATCAAATCCTAGAATTGAAATCAGATACAGTATCTCTATACAGCTACTGATCGATACGTAAATTAAAAAAAAAATCATTGCTTGCTAAAATTTGTTAATGCTTACGGTTAGGTTGGCCTTGTTAATATCATGATGCAATTTTTTTATCAGTTGAACATGTGCACATTCCAATCAGTCTAACTGGTTTATTGTATTCATGACTAAATATCAGACAGAAATCGGATTTGTACTTCACTTGTTTTTTGGATTTCACGAAATAAAGATCTTTGCAACTCAGTTCGTGTGTAGTTTATTCAGTTGTCCCAATCCCAAGCTGCTTTAGAGTTTCAGAAAACTTCGCGAAAAAACATTTGGTGCTGAAACCCGGGAACTATTCCCTTATATCAGTTATTGTCGCGATCAGTGTCGCAAACGTGTAATAGAGATATATTCCCTCATATAACTTATTGTCGCGGTCAGTGTCGCAAACGTGTAATAGGGATATATTCCCTCATATAACTTATTGTCGCGATCAGTATCGCAAACGTGTAATAGGGATATATTCCCTCATATAACGAGTGATAGGGATCTATTCCCTCATAGAATTATTAATTAACGCGATCAGTCTCGCTAACTTTGTGAACGGGAACTGTACCCTTATCGAATTAAGTAACACGATCATTATCGCATATAGCATGACATCGGGATCTGGTTCTTAGTCTCTAGACTACGCGCGATTTCGCAATTAATCGACACTATTCGTATAGTTATGTCCTGGGCTCATTTTCGCGACCACGTGATATGTGAGTGACTTCCTTTAATCATCCATATAAAACTAGTGAGCTCTAAATTGTGATTAAGTGTGCAGCTAATCTGCTTAAGTTCATTAATTACAACGTTTATACATTGCATTACTTTCTTTTATTGTTTACGCTGACCTCTAGTCAAGGTCTTACATTTTCTAGCAGTCATCTTATAGTGTTTGAAACAATAGAAAATAAAGACTCGTGTGGTACCTACATACCGGTTAGGTTGCTGAATCAGACAAACGAATCCAATTTATTGTTACTGGTGAGGAGATCTTTTTATCGCATACATCAAACGTAAGTCCATTCTAATTTATTATATTATTGCATACAATTTTTACAATCATGGACGCATTAGTTGACCAGCAGCTTAATATCATGACTTTAATGTCAAATTTTATGGAAAATACAAGGAAATCCGCCAAAGATAAATTAACGGAAAGCTTTCTTCATGTACGACTAGAATTGTTACAAAAGTATTGGGATCGATTTTGCTCAACCCATGATCAGATATTAAAAGTTACTACTGGTGATTTACAACATGCGTACTTTAAGGCAAATCATGTGAGAGTAGTGGCAATTATTGGATATGATAAAGGAACTGCGCCCTTCACATGATGAATCTGTTGCGAAAAGCCACGACAATTCTATCTCAGCTGGTTCTATTTCAAGGCTTCCTAAGATTAATCTTCCTCGGTTTACCGGCGATTTGAAGGAATGGCTCGCATTCCATGACTTATTTCAAAGCCTAATCGACTGTAATAGTAACCTCACTGGCTCTCAAAAGTTATTTTACCTCATAGGCAGTCTTGCTGGTTCTGCAGAGCATCTCCTACGTAACACTACAATAACAGATGGCAATTACGTTAAAGCATGGGAACTCTTATGCAGCCGATATGAGAATAAGCGTTTGCGTCATTGGCTCCTATGAAGAGTGAAACAGCTGAGGAACTTCGTAAATTATTTGACGGTACCAGTGAAGCTGTAAAAGCATTAGAATCTTTGGGGCGTCCCGTCGAACAATGGGACGATTGGCTCATCTTTCTAACTAGTCAAAAACTAGATCCTGTGACTAGGAAGGATTGGGAAAATTCTTGCAGCGCTGTTACGCTTCCAAATTTTCAAGAATTCAACCAGTTTTTACATCATCGTCTTAACACTCTCGAATCGCACGAAGGAAATTAATAAATTTCTTCCTCACAAACCTTCTAACAAGCATTGGCCCTTAAAGGTAAACGCCACAACTCATTTACACCTGATAAATCCAAGCAATGCCCTCAGTGCCTCGACAAACATTTTCTTTTATTTTGTCCGTCGTTCAGACAGAATACAACAGAGCAACGTCGTGACTTTGTAGCTAAGAAACGGTTATGTTTTAACTACTTCCGACCGAATCATGTTTCTAAAAATTGTTCATCAGCAAATCGTTGCAAGTATTGCAATTAGCCACATCACTCGATACTACACCTACTACACGACAAGACTTCTACTGTGAATCAGGTAGGAAGCTCTTCAGGTATAGCGCCATCGTCAACGAAACTGGTACCGGATACTAGGTCATCGCATTGCAACTTTGCATCGCCTTCTTCTTCGAATGCCGCAACTACTTCAAACTCTGTCGCATTATTCACTGCTAACTCAAACCTAACCAGACGATCAGGTACAATACTATTAGCTACAGCCCAAGTTCTCGTCGTTTCACCAACAGTTGAACAAATGAAGATCCGATAGTTACTCGATCAAGGTTCACAGGCAACGTTTACTTGATCATCGATTGTTTCGTACCTCCGATTGCCTTACAAAAGGGTGAATGTTTCTATAGAAGGAGTAGGCTTGTCCAGTGAAGTGGTCAAAATGGCCGTGAACCTCCTTATTCAATCAGTAACCGAACCAAGCTTTTCATTGGCTACTACCGCGTTGGTCCTACCAAAGCTAACGAAGCTATCAGTCCCGACTTCAATAAACGCAGATAATTTCTTCCATCTGCATGGTCTTCAACTTGCTGATCCCACATTTATGAATAATGCTCCCATTGAGCTAATTATTGGAGCTGATATTTATTGGCGTATACTTCGTGATGGAATACGTAATGGTACCCCAATGGCACAAGGTACCAATTTAGGTTGGATTCTATCAGGACCAATTGATACTGATATGAATACTGAGGTGTCACCTATACAAGTGTATCACATGCAAACTCAAACAGCATCAGAACAACTAGACATTCTTTTACAAAAATTCTGGGAAATCGAGAATGTTTCAACCACTGATGCTGTGTTGTCTGAAGAAGATCAAGCTTGTGAGGACTTTTATCAAAAAACCACGCGAAGGGATTGATCAGAACTCTTTTGTTCTGATGGACGAATCAGTCAAGGTACATCAACCATGGCTGGTACGACGATGGTATAAACGGTTCTGTGTACCGCTATACCCTAGATTTAGGTATATTGCGCCAAAGTGCCCTTTTGCAAACCTTCCAAAGTCAAAGTGCTTAAAAACCTTGGCTTATATGTCGTATAGTACAGTTCCTTGTACTGTTACACATTTCAGCTGTTCCTTAACAAAAACGATGCCACACAAAAAATCAAATGAAAATATACTTTACTCTTCACCGTATTGAACAACAATAACAATTTATTCACAAAATCACATTTTTAAATATTATTTCCTAAAGCTAGATATGAATTATAAAATGCTACTTCATCAAAAAAGTGAACATAAAATTTCTCACGTAAAACTTCTCATGAGCCAAAATCGAGAAAAACAAAAGTGTCCAGTTACGGCTGGGTGTAATGTGAACACTCTTGAATTCGCATTCTTGAAGAAATTTCTCGTGAGAAATTAAATGTGTAAGCTAGATACATGCAACACGAATTTAATTTTTGCAAATAATTTTGTACGATAGCGAATTTTGAGTCGTGGTAATTTTCCATGTTTGTTGTAAATAAACATTCTCCCCGGCGTTGAATAATGATTCAACTCAGTTTCCAAGGATCTCAAACGTGGATGGATGCATTGAAGCTGTATGATGTGTCCGCCATTGTTGTGCGTTGTCATGGTGTTGGTACAGGTGGCATCTTCCTGGATCTTATTGCACATATTTCGTGACGATGTTTCCAGATCAAAATAGAGATTATGACAATTATCAGTATTATAGATACATAACCCACAGAAAATTGATGAACATCAGTTGATAGTGTGTTTAGTGTAAGATTTTTTTTAAACTGTGATAATTCACCTTTGATGGAATCAATTTCAGAGGTGTATGACTGATGTTGAACAATGTTATCGAGAGTAGGGTTCTTTTTAGCGGCTATGATAAATTCGGTGAGATTACTTGTTGGTATATACGATGACCTTGTATTGGTAGGATAGACATTATGTCCCTGTATGCTGACCAACGGCTGCTTTATGAGGCAGCGATCTCGGATTTTCAAAATTCCTGTTCCTTCAATGACAAACTGAGTAGTATTTTTGTCACATACTACATTGATAGTGGTTTTTTCACTCAGCGCATATATCCACTGGTTTGGATCCAATGAGGTCCATTCCCTGCTTTGACTATCTGGCAGGATGGTGACTGCGGCAGGTGGTTAAAAAAGTTTATTTCGCAGGCGCTGATGTTCGATCCCCTTCTATATAGGGGGTGTTTCTGTTTACCTTCGTCAATGATGAGACATATGTAGTTGCAACTCCTGTTCTGTGAGGGGATAATATTGATCCCGATGTATGTTTATGACTAAGAATGGGAACGATGGTTGGATTGTCACAAAAGTGTCATTAGTTTGTACTGGAACTGGAGTGACCTTAAATAGTTCGAACTCTTCAAGCGATAATAAGGGAAGAGTTAGCTTGAATATAATATATCGTTCAGCGACCCTTCCTTCGATAGTCATCAATGTGTAATATTTAAGTGCCTTGTCCTGTTGTATTGGTAGGCGTAATGATGAAGGTAGATTAGTTTTGGTTTTTATTAATTCTTGTTTTAACTGCAGTGGTGAAATCTATAACGGACTGTTTTTCCCGTGATGAGTATCGATGATGACGTCTAAGATTGAGCTTTGAATTCTGAAGAAGTTGGACACTGTGAGAATTGCGGACAAGGTTAGCAACATGAATGATTGTGACAATTTTTCTTGGTACGCCTCTTCCCTTATGTCGTGTAATTGCTGAGTTGTTTGGGCAATCTTTATTTCTATTTGCTGAAATTGATGATCAATAGATTGTTCTTCCTTCTTCATAATGTTCAAGGTGGCATCCATGATTGACGTCTGATTTTTTATCAGATCCAACAAGTGATTTTCATTTTTTCCAATATCTTTTATCGTTTGTGCCATCTTTTCGGCATACTCGGAGTCTAACACCCCAAATAAGGCACTGGCGATATTTCCAATAAAGTTGATAGCTCCTCTCTTTGATCTGTTCGGATTGCTCGGTTCTGATAGTAATATATTATTTGTGTCCAATTCTAATTGCAGCTGTTTTATGTGTGGAATAATTCCCAAACATTGTTCTCTTTCATTGATTCTTTGGCATAATTCCTCTAAAGCCCTGGTGCAATTTTGAAGAAGAGCAAATTCCTTTCATGTCGTAAAATACGACGAGTTTCCATTTATTAGCTACGATGTTTGCAGCTCCCAGATTCTCAAAGTAGATTCCTGGGTGATGAGTGAAGAGTTTTGTTTCGATGGGAGAACTATTAATTGATGGTAGCATTAGACAAGTCAAAAGTAAAGTCACAATAGCAAATACCACCGATCTCCATTGTTTCTTTCTAGGATTGGCATCTCTTTTTGGCTGAGTTCGTTCGTATGATGTTGTGGGCTCATCTCTAGTGGGTTGAGATATGTTTGAACTTGGTATAGTTGTAGTGATTTCCTTGCCTTCGGTCTCGTTCTGAGTTGCAGGCTCATCGGAGGATTCCGCTTCTATCGGTAGTGTTGCACGTCTGTGTATTGGACGTCGGATGATTCCACTAGAAGTGCGGATGTTCGCTACACGAACCAATCCATCATTTCCTCTAATCATGTTAATAATGCGTCCGAGTGGCCATTTTAATGCAGGAATATTGTCTTCCTATACCAAGACCATGGTACCAGGTTGGACATTTTGACATCGTTGTTTCCATTTATACCTGTGTTGCAATTGGCTTAAATACTCCATGGTCCAGCGCCTCCAAAATTCGTTTTTGATGTGTGAAACACGTTTCCAACGAGTGATGAGATTGGCATTTGACGATTTAGCCTTTGGATCAATGGTACTAGTCAATGGCTCTCCGATGAGGAAGTGACCCGGTGTTAACGCTGTCAAGTCGTTTGGATCAGAAGACATGGGTGTGATTGGTCGAGAATGAAGCACTGGTTCTATTTCCACAACAACTGTTTCAAGCTCTTCGTAGTTAAATGAGTCTGATGCTAGAGTCCTGTTATGCTCGCCAATCTCAGCGAGGGGGGCACACTTCGCTTGCTTTTGTTGGGATGCTGAAAGCTCTGGGCGTTTATAATAAAAAACGCTTTCTAGATTTTTCATTTAAAATAATATGTATTTAAAATATTAAGAAAATGAAACGGACCTGTTTAACGCACGGCGGACTGAAGTGTACTCACCGTTTTTATATTTCCTGTTTGCCCTCCATACGGCACAGCTCCCACACAAAACAGCATGCTCAGCGGTAGCTCTATACTTTCTAGCACGATGTAGAAAAAATGCATAAACAAGCAAATGCGCATATTGAACCCATATCATTATAGTTTATGAGTTTGAAGCAATTTTGAGAATTAAGAATAACAATTTATGTGACAAGGGAATGACCTGTCCTTGAAGTGTGTGCTCGAGTTACTTGCTGTTTGGCGCGAGAGTGGTACCGCATGTGGTGACATGTGTTACACAACATTCCTCCCCCCTTATGAAAGTAAAAAAATATTTTTTGTACTATGTGCTAATATATTTTTTGATTTACAAATGTATCTTTTTTTTCTAATATGCCTACCAAAATAGTACTTTATTCTTATAAAAAAAAATTTTGTTATTCATTTTCATTGTGGTTGTTTCTAAGTAATTTAAATTTTACATATCTTTTAGCTAGATATAAAAGTGTAACAAATATTATGAATATACCCATTAAAGTTACAGTAATGATAAATGTATTATTATTTGTTTGGGGTTCGGAATTTTCTATATAATTTTTCGTTTGTTCCTTTATTTTCTTTAAGCTTAAGCTAATTTTTTCAAAATCAAAACTTCCTAAATTAGTATCTTCAAGTGGATGAAAATTAGTCTTGTTGTAATTTATTGTTAGATTTTTAATTTCATTTACAACTATATTATCAAAATATTGAACTATTCGTGTAGAGCTTTTTATTACATTTCTAGTCTCCAAAGTGATTTGGCTTGTTGATGCTCTACAACCAGAAAAAAGTTTTAAAATACCACTTTTAGAAATTGTTATAGATGAAGCTATATTAATACAAATTATTCTTAAATTAGTTTCCTTGGGTAATACATACAACCAAGTGTTTTCCTTATCTAATGCATACCATGTTTCTTGTATCGCTTTAAAAATTCTAATTTCACACGTTTGAGTGTCTCTATAGCCTAAATGTAGACGTATTACACAGTTTTGAATATTTTCATTGTAGGTAAGATAATTTTGAGTGCAAATGTAAAAATTATGGTTTATATTTTGGCATTTATCAAATTGGTTCTGTTTTAGGAATAGGTATTGTCTCAATTTTTCGTTAATAGCAACGTATTCAGAGTCTAATTTAGTAAAATAATAAAAATTGTTCATATATGTTGCCGGAATGCTGTTCAATTTATAGAATTTCCTTGAGTGCGTCGATAAAAATCTGGGTATTGGACAGGTGCTTGTCCATTCTGCCTAATTTTGCTTCATGGATTATGTTACTTAGTTCTTCTTGTTTAGCAAGAATTCGTCCCATCGAGAGTGAGACGCTATTAGACAGTTCATCGAAAAGGTGCAGAGTTTGTGTAGCCTTCGTTCGGTTATCGAAGCTTTCTGATAGATTATGAAGAATGGCTCCGATTTCATGAAAACGCTGATTAATTGCATTTTCGGACTTATTAAGTGAGCGAACTACGTTTAGCATCACTGAAGTTAGAGCTGCAACCGTGTGGTACAGGTTCTTTTGATTGGACTTGAGTGTGTTAATTGCTGCATCTATTCTGGTTGAGTCTTCGTCGTCCATGGTTCCGAAAAGGAATCTTGATAGTCTCCCGATACCGTTTACCACTCCTCTTGGTTTCCGGTGTTTTTGTGATTGATGAAATACTTGGTGAAGGATGTTATTATTTTCAATGACTTCAGCTAGCGTCGCATTTATTACTTTAAGGCTAAATTTACATGGATCTACAAATATAATTGATCTGAGCTCGTCGCCAAATTTTGAGAGTTCTGAGTACTCCCACTGGAGCTGTTGTTCTTCTTGTTCATACCTAGTAAAGTCGAAACACACAATGAGGCTCCACACTGAAGTTGATTTCCCCAGTGTTCCCATTTCCTCAAAATAAACACCACTGGAATTGTTGATGGGAGTATTGATATACTGTGGTTCCAGAATTTGGCCGTGGATTCCGCAGAAAGAGACCACCAATACCCTGCAAGGAATACAAGTGTCGAGAAAAGAGAGAGAAAGAAAAAAAAATTGGTAATGGATGTGCCGAAATATAAAAGGGGTCTGGGTGGAGTAATTGATTATGGCGCCTCGTATCCTGAGCTTGACATCTATGAGACATAGGGTTTGAGAAGATTATTGTGCACTAGTTTGGTACTTCATCCTTTTTGGATTATTGAAGTTTCTGGGGAATTTATATCAATTATTTCATAGGGGCCTTCATACAGCATCGTGAGCTTTCTATTCTTTTTTATTTTCTTTTCCATCAGTACTTTGTCACCTACCTTAAAATCAACATTTTTACTACCACGATCATAGTATGTCTTCGCTCGCTCTTTTGCTTTAACTAGATTTTCGCGTGCTAAAGCGTAACCGTTTTGAAGTCTGGCCTTCATTTCTATAACATAGTCATCGTAATTGTAGACTGGTTCCACGGTTCTTGTAACAGACGATGGTATTTCGGGTTTTACTCCGAATAGAATTTCAAAAGGCGAATAATTTGTAGCCGAATGTGGGGTAGTGTTGTAACAAAATACTGCGTAAACAATCCATGTATCCCAATTATTTGGATCTTTAGTTGCATAGCTTCTCAGGTAATCACCCAAAGTTCGGTGACACCTTTCTAGAGATCAATTGGATTGCGGGTGATAAGGGGAACTTTGTATCTTACGTATTTTCAGTAACTTACAGGTTTTCTTGAAAAGATCGCTTAGGAAATTCGTTCCTTGATCCGTCAGTAAATATCGTGGAGTTCCAAAGAGACACATGATTTTTCGCACATACGCTTCTGCAACAGTTTGAGCTTCCTGATTAGGAATGGGAGTTGCTTGTATGAATTTCGTTAAGTCATCTTGGAACGTGAGAATGTATTTATTTCCGTTATCAGAAATAGGCAATGGACCAACGATATCTAACGATATGCGTTCAAATGGGTTTTTAGAAGTCGTAGTTATTTTCATTGGAATTCTTGTTTTATGAGTAATTTTACTTTTTTGGTATGTTTCACAAGATGATATGTATGCTTTAATGTCTCTGTACATGTTTTTCCTCAAATATTTCTGTTTAATACGTTTAGCTGTTCGTGCAATGCCCTGATGTCCGCCAGTAGGGCTGCAATGATTTTCACGAAGTGTGCGGGAAATTTCTTCCTTGTCAGTTAGAATAATGCGATCTTTCCCAGGATAAAAGTTTTGCAAATTTTCTTTTAATTTGGATGTGGATTCGGAAATTGAATTTTCATTTATATGTGCTTTACGATTTGGAATTGGATTCGAGTTCGAAGGTTCCCTTGGAATTAGATGTGGCACTTGATTTTCGTCCATTATGGGGACTGATTTCGTAGTATTTGGGATAGAAATATTAGTACTGCGCTCCAGGATTGGTTGTGCTCTAGCTTGAGATCTCGTTACTATGTTAACTTCTTCGGTATTCAATCGGGATAAGGCATCAGCATTCGTATTAAGATGCCCCGACTTATGAATTACGTTAAAGTCGTATTCCTCCAATTTTATTCTCTATCGCATAATTCTGGAGGATGGATCTTTTAAACCAAAGATCCACACTAGAGGTTTGTGATCTGTCACTACGGTAAACTTCCTACCGTATACGTACGGTCTGAACTGTTTGGTTGCCCATACAACTGCGAGCGCTTCCTTCTCGATGGTCGAGTAATTCTTTTCGGCTTTATTCAGGACCCCGCTTGCATATGCAACAGGTAAATCCATGCCGTCAGAATCAGTTCTCTGGGAAAGAACTGCGCCTATCGCTGTATTGTTGGCGTCAGTTGTAATGAAGAATTGCCGCTCAAAATTTGGATATTGTAGGACAGGCGCCTGCATAATTGCCTTTTTTAATAATCTGAAAGCCTCATCGCAATGAGCATCCCAATTAAAGGGAGCATCTTTCTTAAGTAAATTATTCAAGGGACTAGCAAGTTTTGAGAATCTCGGAATGAATTTTCTGTAATATCCAACCAATCCTAAGTAGGATTTCATTTGCTTCGCAATCTTAGGGGGTGAGATCGCATTAATCGCTGCGACCTTCTTGGGATCTGGTTATATACCTGTATCAGTTATAACATGTCCCAAGTAGCTAACCTCGCGACATAGGAATTTGCACTTGTTGGGTTGAAGCTTAAGGTTGTGCCTTCTCAGGCATTCGAATACGTCCCTAAGTCTACTATTGTGGTCATCTAAATCTCTGCCATAAATGACAACATCGTCAAGATAGACGAAGCACCGTATACCCTGCAGACCAGTTAAGACCTTATTCATTAACCTCTGAAATGTCGGCGGTGCATTACGCAGACCAAAAGGCATACGATTAAACTCAAAGTGTCCATGGGGGTACTGAAAGTAGTTTTTTGTTTATCCTGTTCAGCAACTTGGATCTGGTGGTAACCGTTTGCCAAATCTAATGTAGTGAAATACTTTGAGTCATCTAGTTGAATAAGAATATCCTCAATATTGGGCAGTGGATAGGCGTCAGCTAAAGTTAGTTCGTTGAACTTTCGAAAGTCGACTACCACTCTCCATTTCTTATTACCCTGTTCATCTGGTTTCTTGGGCACGACCAGTAATGGGGCATTCCAAGGGCTAGTACTGTGTCGAATAATATTATCCTCTAACATTTGTTTTACTTGATTCTTGATTTCTGCTTTATGAATCTCTGGTAACCGATATGGTCTTATATTTACAGGACTTTGATGTGGTACTGTAGGAATTGTATGAGAAATTGTTGGAGAGAAACTCAATTTGTCACCTTCAAGGAAAAATATCTCATTAAATTCACGACAAATATCTTGAATGGAGTTTTCCTCTTCTGAATTGAGGTGCTCTAAGCTCAGTAGGGAGCCGAGTTTTGCTAGGCGTTCTTCCACCTTGTCTTGGTTGCGTATAGCTTTAAGATTATACACCTCATAATTTTGTAGACTGTCCCGCCTTAGCTCTGTCTCACCATTGACTTTAACCTCATTTTCGGAAGAATTTACTACAGCTATAGAAATGTATCCATTCTCTGCTTTTGCAACACATCCAGATGTGTATACCTGAGGTGCTATTTTCGTGGGGAAACAAATGATGTCGTCACCTTCAACTATAGGCCCAAATTTTAGTACCATTTCGGTTCTACCGGGAACTATTATATTCCTTTTGGAATATCTGAAAGGGAGATTAACTTCTCCTTTTTGGGTATGTAGTATGAGAACTTGATCTTTATAGCTAAGCACTGAATTCATTCTGGTAAAAAAATCTTCCCCTATAATTCCGTCACAGTTGATAGGAAAATCAGAAAGGACTACTTGGAAACTATGTGTAAGTGAGGATTTTTCCGACAACTGAATATTTAAGTAGCAAATACCTTTAGTGCTAGTTAGTTTATTTGAAATGCCTCTGAGAGGAATGGCCCAGTCAGTGTATACATCCACATCTGATTCAAGAGCACTGACTTTGATTAGACTTATACAAGCACCTGTGTCGAGGAGGAAAGTAGTTTTCTAATGTTTCGAGTTTGAAATATTTAGAACGATTTCACTTTGAAATGTTTTACGCATATCGAGATTTAGAATTGGGGTGGAAGATTCGTGTGAGTTAAGCTTATTGGTCTGACCACTGTATAGACTTTGGTTACTGGTATTTTGTGAACAGTTCGTAATTACTTGGGGGGTGTACTCGTCTTGGCACATTAGGTTAAATGTTCTGCCCGGACCACTGCGCCATTGCGGCCAGGCTCGCTGGAGTTTCCCGAATTTGTACGTCGTGTTTGTCCATCATTTAGGCGTGTACGAGATTGGAAATTATTTGAGCTTATACGATTAGGATTCGTGTTTGAAATGGTGTGTTCGACAATCGGATACTGTCGCCTTGTATTATTGTACTGTCTTTTCCTGCAGTCTTGTATTGAATGTCCGATATTTTTACAGTATCTACAGTGTTCAACGTTTTGGATTGTATTAACCCGCTGATTTGGAAATCTTGGAAAGGATGGACGATTATCTTTATTTGGCTGGGATGTTGAATTTTGGTTTCGTAGCTTCCGACATTCGTTCGTACTATGTCCTAAGATTTTGCAATAATTGCATCTTGTGGCATCGCTTTCGGAGATATGCTCTGCCTCGACTGCATATTCAATTGCAGAAGGTAGGGAATCGTGCTTGGTAGATTTCACTATCAATTTATAAGGTGCCTTAAGACCTCTTTTGAAATTATTGATTTGAATGTTTACAAAAACAAAGAAAATTAATGGTACGAAAATTTATCGAGAGAAGGGATTGTATACAGTGCAAAAGAAAAGGAAATGCTCCTTGCCGGGGAATAATAATATAATCCGAAATTATACCGAATTGAGAATCGTAGAGGAATCATTAAAAGAATTCGAAGAGATTACCACCACAGCACACGATTTTGTCATTTAAAAGAATGAAATCGCAATTACATTTTTACCTCAGCATGAAAAAAACTCTTGACCTTGCGTCATCATCAAAAAAATGTATTCCCGAAAGATATGATAAAGAAATACAGCAATATTCTTACCGAAGAAGATGAGAACGAATCTATTGCTCAATTAGAATATTTTTTTTTGCAAATATTATCATCCAATAAACTTAATGAAGCAAATCCCGATAAAGAAATTGTAAATTGGTAAGAAAAACTGTTACCATGAATAAATTAATCGAGCTTGATAAACAAAACAAATGTTTCTGAATGGAGCAACACTTAAGGAAATTATTCACTGGAAGAACGTGAACGATTTTTATAAACCAGACGTCTATAGGGAATCGCATCACTTCTTCAATATTTGAAAGAAGACTCCAGATATTGTCGTAATTGCAGTAAAAAAAATTCCACCGTTTCATTAAAAATTTAAAACACTCCGAACTTAATTTGATTTTATGCCGCACATAATTCTGTTTGATCGTGAAAAGCTTATAAACACATCTATATAGATATATTTGTTTCTTTACACTGGTAAAATTATGATAACCGCTACCTATGTATTAAATTTCACTGATAAAATTATGATGAAATCTAAGTGAGTACCTATGTATTAAAATTTCACTTATGTAATGATGATGAAATCTATGTGAGTACCTGTGTATTAAAATTAAAATTTTCTACTACACAATTATATAACATATATAATATATATACATATATATTCTTTAAGACACATCACATCATTGACTTTCATAATAGATGACTTTCTCTGCATGCGTAGGTACTTACTCGTAGATCATACTGATTAGAATTATTACCATCAGCGTCATACTGCTTCTGCTGCCTTTATGTGCGTAGATAGTTTGATTATATAACACCCAATGCACTGCCCAAGGTAAATTTTTTTTTTATTCCTCTCTTTAATTTTCGTTTTATATATATTTTGATTTCTTTACTAATAGCTTCGAACCACACCGACTCACATATTAATTTGTTATCCGCCGCGTATTTTGAATATTTTTGTTATCCGCCGCGTATTTTGAATATTAATAAAAATTAATAATTTTTTTTCTTCCACCAAAAGTAGTAGGTAAGGTATAGTATACTAATTTAATGGTAGAGATCCTTGCGTTCCGTGGATCCCCAACCGCTGCCACCAATTATATGTTATGCTCGCCAATCTCAGCGAGGGGGGCACACTTCGCTTGCTTTTGTTGGGATGCTGAAAGCTCTGGGCGTTTATAATAAAAAACACTTTCGTGATTTTTGAATTAAAATAATATGTATTTAAAATATTAAGAAAATGAAACGGACCTGTTTAACGCACGGCGGACTGAAGTGTACTCACCGTTTTTTACATTTCCTCTTTGCCCTCCATAGTTACTTGCTGTTTGGCGCGAGAGTGGTACCGCATGTGGTGACATGTGTTACACAACAGTCCGTTGCAAGAAATGTTTCGCTGATTTGACTGCTGCCTCCCAGAGCCCGCCGAAATGTGGAGCTCGAGGTGGAATAACACGAAAATCAATGGTCTTTGAGCTGCATGCTTCTATAATTTCGCTTCGAGAGTGACTGGACTCTGTCATATATTTTACTTCTTGCAACTGACTTTTGGCCCCAACAAATTTGTTGCGTTGTCACTGTAAATTGTTCGGCAGTGTCCTCGTCGAGTGCCTACGTGCAATTTTGTGTATATCGTTGAGGACGCATTTCGTTAGATGATGGGCGTATGGCAGAAGCATTAGGTGTTTGGCCTGATATGTTAGATTTGATTCTTCCAGGCGACCTCCGACTCTAACAATGTTGTCCTCATCGATAAATGGTGTAAGGCTACTGATGGCACTGTTTTTGGAAACTTCTCCGAAGTTCTTTAAATGCGATAAATCTTCATTGAATCCTTCTTGCTGCATTAGTCTCACCACCATCGCTTGACCTTGGTCTAATTCCTCTGCGTTTAAGACAAATGTAGCTGCAGGGTCTCGATTAAGTTTCCTCGTGTGTCTGATAAATCGAAGAACGTACGCCATGATTCGTTGGACCTTTCGAAAAGAGCTCCCGTGGTTTATATGACTGAGAATTGTTTCAGCTTCTTTGATTTCAGTGGATGACGCCACTACATGTGCTCGTCTTCTTTCGCTGTCATTCGCAACCGTTTTCTTTGTATATGGCGACGGCCATAATGCTTCAGCACCATGCAAGAAAGTTGGTCCATAAAATCAGATGACGGAATGTCCCAACTTCTCTGGAGCCATTCCTCTTGACAAAATGTCTGCGGGATTATACTTAGATCTGACATGTCGCGATTGTTCCGAAATTGTTAGCTGCTGGATTACTGCTATTCGATTAACCACAAACTGATTTTATGGATAACACTTGGTGGAATAAGTTTATTTTAATTGCCATCTTAAAAAAAAGATAATAAAAAATACTACTTGTTTTTTTTTCCACAACGTACATGTATATTTTAAATTTACATATAATGTAACAGCCAACGCGTTTCATCTTGTCAGGACATCATCAGGGCTTTTGTTGTACTGAGGGAATGATTGATTTAGCTGTTAAATAAACTCTCATGGGTAGCTAACGCATGCGTAATGTACTAAAATTCACATTCAAAAGTGGGCTGTTGTTTTTAAAATCTAGCTGATCATTTACTATAAAGCAGCCATCATCCTTAGCTTTTTTAATTTCAAAAGTTTCATATCTATCTAGTAATTTTTTATCAGATAAATTGTGTAATAATTTAATGTCGTCTGCATTAGGCTTATGTCCGGATAAGCTAAGGTGTTTAGAGAAACCGGAATTAGGGTTTGCAGCCTTTGAGCTATTTATATGCTCCTTGAATCTTGTTTTAATTGATCTTTTAGTTTGTCCAATGTAAATAGCATCACAATCCGTACAATTCAGCTTATAGACCCCGCATTGGTCAATTTCATTGATTTTAGGTTTAAATTTGTTGTTGACTAGAATATTTTTTAGAGTTCTGTTGTTAAAGAAGGCTGGCTTTATGTTTTTTTCCCTAAATAATTTATTTAAACATCTGGATATCTCGCCAAAGTAGGGGATCCTTCTCCATTTTATTGGGTCATTATCCAAACGTTGTTGTTCGAAAGGAAAGGTCATTGAAATAGCTTTTTTGTAGTGCTTTTGCGTCAGTAATTTGTAGATAGTTCTATTACTATACCCATTGTTCCTAGCGATCAGTTTTATTGTCGTGAGTTCTTTTTTGAAATTTTCTTGATTTAATGGTATATCTAACAATCTATCAAGCATGGAGTGAAAAGAGGACATCTTAATATTCCACGGGTGTAAAGAAGATCTGGGTATTATTGCGTCTGAATAAGTATCTTTTCTATATATATTAAAATCTAGTTTGTTATCCGCTAAAGATATGGTCAGGTCTAAAAAATTAATAGATTTATTACCTAATTCTAATGTGAATTTTATGTTATTGTCAAGTCTATTTAAAACATTAGTGAGGAAATTATTTAATTGTCTATTTGTTCCCGTCCAAATACAAAATACGTCGTCGACGTAACGCAACCAAACGAGAACATGTTTTACAAGGGGATTTTCTGAGTTGAAAAGGATTTCCTCTAGATGGTTCATAAAAAATTCGGCTAGAAATGGAGAAAGGGCAGATCCCATGGCCAGACCATCGTTTTGTAAATAAATTTTGTTGTCAAACATGAAATAATTTTGTTCTATGCAAATATTTAACAAATTGTTTAATTGTGAGGATTGTGATGTATCGGTTAGTTTCCTATTGATTGTCTCAGTTAGCAAATCTTTTAATTTTTTAACAGGAACCGAAGGGAAAAGGCTGCAAACGTCAAATGATACCAGTTTTGAGTTTTTTGGTAAGTTAAGGTCTTTTATTCTTTTGACTAAGTCTTTAGTGTTTTTGATAGAGTATTTGGGCTCAAAATTGATCAGAACTGGCACCAAGCTGTTCAATTCTCTGCAAAGCCTTTGTGCAGGCGCATTAAAAGAAGCTGAAACGGGGCGAACTGGTATATTATTTTTATGTAACTTTGGAAGTCCATAAACTAAAGGTATAGAAGGATGGCTTTTTTTTAGCAAATACATTTTTTTTCCTATCGAAAATTTTTTCTGATCTATTTACAGTCTCTTTTAATAACCTATTAAATTTGTTTGTCGGATCATAATTAATTTCTGTTAAATTCATTGAGTTTAAACAATCTATCATTTTTTGGCTATAAGTACTTTTATCTAAAATCGTAATTGAATTGCCTTTATCGGCCTTGCATAGAACTAAACTATCTGTCTTCAATTTCTCTTTAATTCCTTTAAGTAGTCTATCATATTGTGTGTTATTATTATCTTTTTTTTAAGATGGCAATTAAAATAACCACAAACGTTTGATATGACGATGATGATGAGTTAATCCATGCCAGAACAATTTCTGAATCTGTCCAGAGAGAAATAGGTGCATTTTTGATTTTCAGATCCCTTTTTAGCTAGCTCCGCTGCAAGTTTCACTGCGCACAACTCCAGACGTGGGAGTGTGACTTGCTTGATTGGGGCAATTCTAGATTTCGCACATAACAGTCGTACAGCTACAATATTATCTCTGTCAACTGATCTTATGTATGCTGCCGCTCCGTAGGCCGTTTCGGGGCATCTGCAAAGATGTGGATTTGAATCGTCTTAGGGCTTCTTTGGGAAAACAGATGTCTTGGAAATCTTATGTCATTTAGTGCCTTTAACCCCTCTCGAAAGTTAAGCCAATAGGAATGTAATTCTTGCGGAAGTGCCGCATCCCAGCCGCATTTCATGGCCCATAATTTTTGAAGGAATATCTTGCCAACAACGATTACGGGAGCCCTAGTGCCTAAAGGATCAAAGAGATGTGCTGTATCTGATAAGCCATTTCGTTTGGTTACTCGAGTGCTTATTTTCCATGTAGTTTTGATGCAGAGATTATCACTCTTTGGTAACCAGGTTAATCCTACTGCCTTTGTGTGATCTTCTTTCTGGTTATAAAAATCCAACTGAAGTTTTTGGTCTTGTTGGGAATGCTCTTTAAAAGACTGGGGTGATTGGCACACCACTTTCTCAATTTAAAACCAGCTGTTTGAAGTAAAACCTGGAGCTGCGCTTGAGTTTCAATTGCTGTTGTGAGATTATCGGCTCCAATTAAGACATCGTCCACATAGAAATCTCGTTTGAGTACTCCAGCTCCGAGAGGATAATGTTCTGCCTGTTGCTAGCAGTCTGCAGGCATCTGGTTGCCATATAAGGAGCACAAGTGGTACCATATGTGACCGTACAAAGTTTGTAACACCTTAATCGATCATGAGAGTTATTTCTCCACCAAATAAGTTGGTTCCTTGTATCATCGTCGTGAACCTTTACCTGTCGGAACATCTTTTCAATATCCGCGGTAAATACGAACCTGGGCATGCGAAATCCTAAGAGAAGTAAGAAGACATCATCCTGAATAGTAGGAGCTGCTGCTAAGATGTTGTTCAGGGAAATATTGCTGGATGTCTTGGCCGATCCGTCAAAGACCACTCGAAGCTTAGTAGTCGAACTATCTGGTTTAATGACACAGAGGTGCGGAAGGAAGTTGTAGGGTTTCTTGTTTTCAATGAAATTCACTTCCTCCATGTGTCCCAATTCGATATACTCATCCATGAACTTAACATAATGGTTTTTAAGTTCTTGGTTTGTATCTAACCTTTTTTCGAAGGCCACAAAACGTTGAAACGCAATAGTCTTCGATTCCCCTAGGGTTTGAGCATCGACTTTGAACGGAAGTTTGACTGTAAAGCGCCCTTCTTTATTTCGTCGTGTGTTATGTACGAAGTGTGTTCTTCACATTGTCTTTCTGCGGTAGTGAATGCCTTAGCTGACTGTTCAGCATCATTCAACATCCAGAATTTTTCCATTTGCTGCTGAAGCGCTTCATTTTCTGAGCATATTCCACATACTGCTTGTGTTTGTGGTGTGTGTTGGGTTCTTCCTGCTATTGTCCAACCAAAAACTGTATTCTGCATGGTAGGTAATGCCTTGCCCAATTTTATCTGCCCTACTGATAGAATCGAATAATATAATTCTGCCCCAATTAAAAGATCCATCGTCCCTGGCTGATTAAACTGTGCGTCCGCTAGTTGTATGTTGGCTGGTATTGGCCAAGAGGCAATGTCTATTAACTGTGAGGGCTGTGGTGAAATGATTCGGGGCAGTGTATGTGCCTCTAAAGTAGTGCTGAAGCCATTGATTCGAGATTCCAACAACATATTAACACGTTTTTGCGCTTCTATGTTCATCAATTCGGGAGTTCCAATCATACCAAGTTTCTTCACTAATTTTTGCGTTACAAAATTTAGCTGAGAGCCAGAATCTAGGATGGCTCTGCATTCAATACTCGTACCAGTTTTGTTGGTTAGTTTCACAATAGCCGTGCTTAATAACACATAATTCTTAGTAGTTGGTGTCGACTTGGCAGTAAGTGATATTGATGGCTCGGTCGTCACCCTGTTTGGTGATGAAGCTGTTGAGATACTCGTTGACGGCTGGGACTTCGCTTGTTGGAACTTGATTCGTTC
This sequence comes from Dioctria linearis, assembly GCA_963930735.1. Classification (NCBI taxonomy): domain Eukaryota; kingdom Metazoa; phylum Arthropoda; class Insecta; order Diptera; family Asilidae; genus Dioctria; species Dioctria linearis. The sequence goes on from OZ005740.1 coordinate 199,258,190, forward strand.
TTGATACGACAGTCTTCGTTTTTCTGGGCTCAAAATGTAAAAGAGTATTATGCTTCTTGCCACATTTGAGACATCCTCTTGATGGACAACTGCATATAATGTGCCCACTTCTCAAACAGTTAAGGCACGCATTAATTGTCTTTACAAGCGATACTCTGTTGGATGGCGATAACTGAAGGAACTTAGGACATGCGAATAGATGATGGTTGATGGTGTACCCTTTTACCTTCTGTTCTATTTGTGTTTCCCATTGCTTCCAAGGATTGGAAGCGGTTTTCTAAGAACTGAAGAAACTCCTTTAATAATTGAAGTGACCTGGGTTTACTTAAAGATTGCTCCCACAATGCATGTGTTGCTCTATCCAACTTTTTCATTAGAATGTGGAGTAAAAGCGAATCCCAGTTCTCTATGTTGATACCTAAGTTTCCCAAGGCGAGCAGGCATTCCTGAATGGTGTCGGGAATTGTTTTTATCGCAGATGCACTTAGTAGCGCAGTGACGAGCAATCTGGGGTTCTCATATCTATCATTTATGAGCTTCCATGCGGTGGCGTAGTTTGCTTCAGTTATGGTTAAATGTTGGACCAATTTTTCAGCTTCACCTATTAAAATGCTCTTCAGATACCACATTTTCTGGCATGATGGCAGCGGTTGGTTGTGTATCAGTTCCGAGAAAAAATCGCAGAATTGCCGCCATTTGAGATAGTCACCATCAAATTTTGGTAGTTCTACTTTTGGGAGCTTCATACTGGACTGAGTTCTGCTGCTGGCTGTAGCTTACGTTGGCTGTGACTTAAGCCTTCATATAAGTTTACCAATTTTTCATGTGTTAGCTCTTCCAACTCGAAGTATTCTCCCATGGTATCTGATAGGTATGAGTCATCCAAATCTTCAAGTATCTTGCTGTGAAAGTGTTGAATCTTCTCCCAGTGATGCTCGATAGCTTTTATTGTTATCTGATAAAAGTCAGCGGAGTGCTGTTGGGCCTGTAGTATGATGTGATTTAGCATGTTCCGTAAACCTTGCATCAGCGAAGTCTGCTGACAAATAATTGCAGAGTTGTCTGCCTTGATTGATTTTGATAGGGCTCCGGTATTTTTATCCTCAAGCATTGATTGTTGTTCTATGTTGGCTGCTGCGCCTCCATCAAAAGTTTCATTCGATTTAGACTGAGGTTTGTCGGTCGCACTTGGTTTGTTAACTTGTCGGACTTTTTCTTGCTCGGAATCAATTTGAATTAATTGTTCAGATGAATATTCTTGTAGCCGCCGTAAGATGTCTTGGTTGAGAATTCGAATTCTTCCCACAGCTGGTTCAGATTGATTAACCGTGTGTTCAGATACTCTAAAGTGTTACGTGTAGATGTATCCGTTTTGTAGTTGACTGCTATACATTTAATTTCATCTCCCGTTGTCCTTTGACGGGCTGTAAGCTCATCTAAGCTCATGATGGCGGTTATGAAGCTTGAACCGTCCTTCCTATGAGAATATGATAACAAATCGGGTAATAGTAAAAAACTTCGCAAATCACGTCGAGGTCACCAAAAATGATCAGAAGTCTTTTGTTCTGATGGACGAATCAGTCAAGGTACATCAACCTTGGCTGGTACGACGATGGTATAAACAGTTCTGTGTACCGCTATACCCTAGATTTAGGTATATTGCGCAAAAGTGCTCTTTTGCAGACCTGCCAAAGTCAAAGTGCTTAAAAACCTTGGCTTATATGTCGTATAGTACAGTTCCTTGTCTTGTTACACGTTTCAGCTGTTGCTTAACAAAAACGATGCCACACAAAAAATCAAATAAAAATATACTTTACTCTTCACCGTATTGAACAACAATAACAATTTATTCACAAAATCACATTTTTGAATATTATTTCCTAAAGCTAGATATGAATTATAAAATGCTACTTCATCAAAAAAGTGAACATAAAATTTCTCACGTAAAACTTCTCATGAGCCAAAATCGAGAAAAACAAAAGTGTCCAGTTACGGCTGGGTGTAATGTGAACACTCTTGAATTCGCATTCTTGAAGAAATTTCTGGTGAGAAATTAAATGTGTAAGCTAGATACATGCAACACGAATTTTATTTTTGCAAAAAATTTTGTACGTTAGCGAATTTTGAGTCATGGTATTTTTCCATGTTTGTTGTAAATAAACAGAGATCAAGATGGTAGATACGTGGTTAGACTACCTTTATGCCCTACAAGTGGAGACGTGAACGCTCTTGGTGATTCGAAGACTAATGCAATACGAAGTCTGCTATCCATAGAAAGACGATTTTGTTCAAATATTGACCTTCAAGAGCATTATATAAATTTCATGGATGAATATCACCATCTTCATCAGATGAGCCAATTCCTAATGATCCTGGCATCGATGCTTCAATCCGTCAATTTTATCTACCACACCATGGCATTTTAAAGGAAAATAATGTAACTACCAAGCTTAGAATAGTTTTTAATGGCTCAAAGAAAACCAACACCGGATTATCTTTAAACGATTGTCTAGCAGTCGGACCAAAATTACAAGCAGACCTACCTTCGATAGTCCTGCGATGGAGACAGTACTTCATAGCCTTCAGTGCTGACATCAGAATGATGTACCGCCAAATAAAGGTAGATGAACAGGACTGTGACCTTCAAAGAATTGTATGGAGAAGAACACCTACTGAGCCTATTCAAAGTTTTCGTCTTCTTACTGTCACTTATGGAACTGCTTCTGCTCCATACTTGGCACTGCGGACACTTCTCCAGTTGGCCCAAGACGAAAATACCAATTATCCGCTAGGATCGCAAATTCTTTCGAACAACTTTTATGTCGATGATGTCCTGTTCGGAGCTGATAATAATCAGCTGGCTATACAAGCTCAACAAGAGCTGGTTAAAATACTTGATGCTGGAGGATTCCATTTACATAAATGGTCATCGAACTCTGAAGAGGCTCTACGCATTCTCAATGTAAAGCCTGTTACTTCTGACCATCATTATCAGATGATTCTGTTGTAAAAACACTGGGATTGCTATGGAACCCGTCTATAGATTGCTTCAAATTTAAGGTGACGCTTCCCCAACTTCCATCTATACTTACCAAAAGAAAACTACTTTCGGATATCGCTCGATTGTACGATCCACTCGGTTTTATATCACCGACAATTCTACTTGCTAAGTCTCTGATCCAAAAGCTGTGGCTACAAAAAATTGAATGCGATGACGCATTACCCGACATCATCACCAAGGAGTGGTCGAAATTTCGACAGGAAATTATCCATCTCGAGCAGATTTCGATTCCACGGTGTATAGGTATGCATTCAGCTGCCCAGTTTTACGAAAATCACGCTGTTTTAAAGTACAACACAAAAATCTTGCATAATCTTGCATGTACAAACATGCCCAAACTCGCACGGGCACGGCCGTCCCATATCACTCATCGCATCAGCATTTCTTACATTTTTACTTTTTAATTTCAAGTATCTAAGAGAATATCGCCTTTCTTGCATTTCTTACATTTTTACTTTTTAATTTCAAGTATCTAAGAGAATATCGCCTTTCTTGCATTTCTTACATTTTTTTTCCTTTTAAATTTCAAGTACCCAAAAGAATATCGCGTTACACATTTAAACATTCAACTTAATTTCTTGCGATCAAAAATTCTTATCTTTTTGCTGACACCAGCAGATAAATGCGATATGAGTGCGATGGTTGGAAAAGTGTTCATGCGAGTTGGGCAGTGGTTACAAAATCGCGACGGAGCCAAGTCTTCCGCGCAACGCGCTCGAGTTATTTTTTTATTAATTCTTACACAATCAAAATTTCATAAAATCAAGTTCTCTGTGTAATCTCTCTGTAAATTAAAGTTTATAAAATAAATTAAAGCTTATAAAATAAATTAAAGTTTAGGAAAGAAGTGTTGTTTTTTTTTATATCACAACACAAAATGGTGACAGCGGTGGGATTTGCCAATAAAGATAATGAATTAAGGGATTTGCCTAATAAAGAAAGTGAATTAAAATTAAAAAAAAAAAGTATCAAATGATATAAAATTCACACAGTGGAAACCTAATCTACGGAAACAAAAGGCGTTTAAAAAAATTGTCGATTTGCTGAAAATCTCCCAGAAATTTAACTACCTGTATAATTATTGTAATTGAATATATAAGAGCACTAAAGGAATTGGAAACATACTCCAGAGTATCAAAAAAAAAAAAAAGGAAAACAAACCGACTACCTACGGAAGTCGAAACAAGCTGCTTAACAATTTGATCCATAACTGGATAGAAGGAACTGGAATTATTAAAATTAACTGACACAACATGGTGCAAATTAAAAGGAAGCTTCGAAAAATTTACCGGAAGAAAGGTTTTCACACTCATGTCGAATTAATATTGTAAGTACAATTCAAAATGTAAAAGTTCTTTAAAAAAATATATATATATATATATATATATATATATATATGTATATATATATATATATATATCTTTTTGCAAGATATGTCCGAAAAATAAATAATAAATTTTATACAATAATAATTATTGGCAGAATCAGATGGTAAAGATCAGTACCAGTAAATTTAAGTGGTAAAATTTAATAAAAAAAAATGTTTTTCTTTTCTTTTTGATAAAATTAAAGAATCAATTTTTCCAAATAAGTGATCCTTAGTTTTCTAAAACTCAATTTTAAAGCAAATGAATACGGAATCTTGTATCTGTATATTAAATTAATATGAACTGTGCCAAAATCTTTTGAAATGATTATTATGTGAACGCAAACTATCCTGATATCGGTAACTTTCGTGAAAAATTTATCTTTCTTTCGTACTCGATTTGTTTTGTTGCAAATTAGCCAAATTATTTTCGGCTTATTTATTTTGTAGTCCTCGATCTGTACATTTCCTTATATGTCAACCTTAAATGTCAATTTATCACTTAGAAGTGGAAAGAAAGTAACTCGTGGTAACCGTCCTAATTCTGATTCTGACGACGACGAAAGCGAAAATTTCCAATCTTCTACAAAAGAAAATATAGAAAGTGAAGAAAGTGACAAAAGGAGCCAAGGAAGTGAACAAAGTGAAAAAGAAAGTTTAGAAAGTGAACCCCATAAAAAGGAAGATAAAAACACCTTTAAGAAAATATTCAATCAAAAACAAGTCCAAGTAATTATGACGGACACATTCAATGTCGCAAATGCAATCAAGCTCATACCTGAGTTTGATGGCGATTCTAAGACATTAACTAGGTTTCTTCAAATCTGCAAAATTCAATCTTCCAAAGCTACAACAACTTATGACAAAAAAGAATTTTTGGACATAATTAAGTCTAAATTAGTCGGAAAAGCTTATAATTCCCTACTTCGTTTCCAAGATTATGACTCTTGGGATACATTGGAAAAAGATTTAAAGAAAAATTTCTTAAAATACAGGTCCACACAAGCAATACTGGCAGAACTGTTTTCAATTAAGCAAGGTGCTAGGGAAACAGTGAAATCATATGCACAAAAAATAGAAACATTGTTAGAAGAATTGAACATGGCTAGTACGCAAAGTGAGAAAACAAAAGAAGGTCAAACGGCAATAAAAAATATGAATGAAGTGACTGCTATAAATAATTTCAAAAGAGGCCTTAGACATCCTTTAAAACTCATAGTTAAATCCACGAAGCATGATTCCCTAACCGAGGCATTAGACTATGCTATCGAGCAAGAGCAAATAGCAGAAACTGGACATACAATTAATGAATGTAGGAAAAGACAATATAACAACAATCGCAATGCTAACCCCAGTAATTTTCCTACCTTTCAAGCTCCAAATCGCGTTAACACCTTCAGAAATACGAATGCATGTAGATACTGTAACAAACAAGGGCATACTATTGAAGAATGCCGCAAGAGACAGTACAATAATAGTAGAGTTAATAATTCAAATAGCTCCTCCGGTTCTTACAATCAACGAGAACAAATCTCTAACACAGATCAGAATAGAAATATTCAACGTAATCGATCGGGAAACATGTCGGCACCCGCCAGTGGCACGATGGTTCGGGTACAAAATCTACCTCAAAGTGCCAATTAAATAAAAATACTCAAGCGATTTCATCCATTCCGACTCATAAATCAAGATCTACTGCAACCGTTCTGAATCTTAATTCTGACAAAACATTTCAAAGCGAAGTTATCCTCCAAATCTACGAATCAAAATATACTCAAAATACTTTACTTCTCGATACAGGTGCTTCTATAAGTTTAATTAAGTGTAACCGAATAAAAGGCGAAATCGAAGTCGACACTAGTTTAGCTGTTGAAATCAAAGGAGTCTCATCCGAAACCTTTCGTACTTATGGTGTGTGTGAACTCATTCTCTTCATTTCCGAAAATTTACAACTCATCCACACCTTTCATGTCGTGCCAAATGACTTTCCTATATCTACTGATGGTATTTTGGGCGAAGATTTTTTCTCAAAAACTCTTTCAACTCTTAATTATAAAACAAAACAGCTGATTCTATACATCAGAGATACCGAATTCAAACTACCTTTTCATTGTCCATTTAAGACTATTAAAATACCTCCCAGAACTGAGAAATTTATCAAGATAGGTCCAATAGCTGAGGTTGAGGAACTACTCTGTTTCCCCAGCGAGATCTACCCACAAGTTTTTACCTCTGGTTGTTTGATTAAGCCGCGAGATGGATACATCCATCTATCTGTTTTGAATTCTTCAGAACAAGAAGTAGAGATCAATAATGATATACCATTCAGCCATGAGAAGTTACATAATTTTGAAATTTATAATTTTCAAAACATTAATAACGAGGATAGAATTCAGAAGCGTCTTGACAAACTTATTTCGTTATTAGACTTAAATCATCTCAATTTAGAAGAAAGAGAGTCCATAATCGAAATCTGTAGAGAGTATAATTCTATTTTTCACTTAGATGGTGACAAACTCAGCTTTACCCCTTCTATCACACATTCAATCTGCACGCCGTTAAATCACCCGGCGATTAATAAAAGGCCATATCGATTGCCAGAAATACACAAAGGTGAAATAAAAAAACAAGTTTCTGAAATGCTGCAGGATGGTATAGTGCGTCCCAGTGTTAGCCCATGGAACTCCCCACTCTTGGTAGTTCCCAAGAAACCAGACTCTGAAGGTAACAAAAAATGGCGTGTTGTGGTGGACTTCCGAAAATTAAACGAGGTCACTATGGCAGACGCCTACCCATTACCCAATATTGAAGACATTCTTAATCAACTAGGCTCTTCAAAATATTTTTCCACATTGGATTTGGCAAACGGCTTTCATCACATTCAGGTAGCCGAGGCGGATAAACGTAAAACAGCCTTTAGTACACCTAATGGTCATTTTGAATTCAACCGAATGCCTTTTGGGTTGCGAAATGCTCCCCCGACATTCCAAACGGTTGATGAATAAGGTACTTACAGGTCTGCAAGGAATTCGTTGTTTTGTATATCTCGATGATGTGGTCATTTATGGACGAGACCTTCAAGATCATAATCAAAAATTAATCGACGTCTTCAGATGTTTAAAAACCCATAACCTGAAACTGCAACCAAACAAATGCAGATTTTTACATAAGGAGGTAACATATCTTGGTCATGTAATTACTGATCAAGGTATAAAGCCAGATCCAAAGAAAATTTCAGCTATAGAATCTATATCTCAACCCACCAATGACAAGCAACTAAAATCGTTCTTAGGTCTAGTAGGTTATTACCGAAAGTTCATACCGAAATTCTCAAAAATAGCGGATCCCCTATATAAACTTCTAAAGAAGAATGTTTCTTTCATTTGGGATGCTTATTGTGATGAAGCATTTAACCTTTTGAAAAAGTCTGTGTGTCAGCCGCCAATTCTCCAGTATCCTAATTTCGAAAAGAGGTTTTACGTTACTACTGACGCTAGCAATACTGCTATAGGTGCAGTTCTCTCTCAACGTAATGATTCTACTCGGGCTGATCTGCCTATTGCTTTTGCCAGCAGGGTACTCAACAAAGCCGAAAGGAATTATTCTACAATTGAGAAAGAGGCCCTGGCGGTTGTGTGGGCTACTCAGCAATTTCGGCCATACTTGTATGGCAGACTATTCACCGTAGTAACTGATCACAAGCCTCTTGTATGGATCTTTAACCTAAAGGATCCATCTTCGCGTATCATGAGGTGGAGAATTAAGCTTGAGGAGTACGATTTTGATGTGATTCATAAATCTGGGCATCTAAACACTAATGCAGATGCATTATCCAGACTAAATATACACGACATTAACGTCATCACTCGATCTCAAGCAGCAAAAGACTCAAAGTTGAATGAAACGCCAAATTCTAATAATAATCTGAATGCAGATCTTACAACTAGAATTAATGCTACTCCTAGTTTAAATCAAAATAAACTTGAAGGAGATAAACATTTGAATAGTGGCTCTATCCGAAATATGTCAAAATCTAGTTTAAGTCCAAATCGTGCTCAAAATTATCATGCACCAAATTCAAATTCCAAATTCGAAAGGAAAAATTTAAGCCTTAGCTCTGACACTAATCCGAGTCAACAAGAATCTAGCATAACTCCGAATTCCCGTAATATCCATCAAAAAATTACACAGTTACCAGAATACTGTAATTCAAAACAACGTCCAAGCGATAATGATTTCAATAATTCTAATCCAAATTCTACTACTTCTGATACTTTTGTCGAAGACTTAGTCGTAAACTCATCTCAAAAATTCAACCCTAAAACTCTTAGCGATAGCGCAGATATCCTACAAGTACTCAAAGACTACCACCAAAGTCCTACTGGAGGACATCAGGGTATCTCGAGAACCTTCAAACGTATAAAACGAGATTATATTTGGAATAATATGTTCAAAGACATCAAGCGCTACATCTCCTCCTGTGAAGTTTGCCAAAAGAACAAAATTTACCGCAAAACAAAGATACCAATGAAAATTACTAACACACCATCAAAACCCTTCGAGCAAGTCGCTCTAGATATAGTAGGACCTCTACCGGTCTCTCAATCCGGCAATAAATACATCCTGACCTTTCAGGATAGCCTAACAAAATTCATACAAGCTGTACCCATTTCAAACCAAGAGGCTGTAACAGTAGCTGAAAACTTGGTCCGTAAAATTATATGTACCTTCGGTACACCACGATATCTTTTGACTGATCAGGGCACAAATTTCCTCAGCGAAGTTATGAAAAGAGCTTGCAAACTATTAAAAATCAAGAAAATACAAACTACGGCGTATCATCCTCAATCGAATGGCTCCCTAGAGAGATGTCACAGGACTTTAGGGGAATATCTTCGAAACTACGCCACTAAAGATCCTGAAAATTGGGACACGTGGTTGGATTATGCAGTATTCTGCTATAATACAACACCTCACACAGCCACTAATTTTTGTCCGTACGAAGTCTTATTCGGTATAAAACCAGAAATTCCGAATTCATTAAGTAAAAACGTAGATCCAGTTTATAACTATGACGATTATGTCATTGAATTAAAAGCAAGACTGCAAAATTCATATAAGTTGGCACACGACAATCTCCTAAAAGCGAAAGAGGTTTCGAAAAGATACTACGATCGCAATGCAAAGCTAATGGAATTCTCCATTGGTGATAGAGTACTACTCGAAACTAAGAATAGGAAAAATAAAAAGTTGTCCAACATATACGAAGGACCTTATGAAATAATCGAAATCCGTTCGCCGGAAAATTCCGTAATTCAACTTAATCGAGCTAAGACGAAACTTGTACATAATAATCTTCTGAAACTATATATAGATGGAAATATAGAGCATTAATTTTATTTCACAGGGTGGTTTGCATGCTGTTAATCTGTACTATTGCAATCGGTTCTTCTGAAAATTATCACGTAAATACACCGATAAATAAAGCCAGTGGGATTTATTTCGATAAAATTGGGAAACTAGGTAAATCAACATCGTCATGGAAATTTATCGTGCATTTCGACTTCACAACATTCGAAGCAGAAGAGAAAATATTACAGAATCGACACACACAGTTAGTATCATTTTGCAATGAAATAAGAAAACGTTTTTACTGGGAATCGTGTAAGGCCACTCTCAGAGTCGTTAACAGTACTCTAAATGAAATAATTGAAAATAACCACATATTTCGACAACTTTTCCGTCCTCCATCGGCAACACGTAGAGGCTTGATAAATGGTATCGGTAGACTTTCAAAATTCCTGTTTGGTACGCTGGACGATGAAGATGCTCAGGAAATTAATACAAACCTTAAAAACTTACAAAATAATCAAAATAAACTCCACCACCTGGTAAATGCAAAAACCTCTATAATAATTAACTCTGTTGAAACTCTGTCTAAAACTCAAACTGTCCTAAATAATAAATTCAACGCATTATAGCAAACTATCTCTTCGGTGGCTTCAGATTTGCACAACAAGACACAGTACGATCAAATATTTCATACTTTCGATGAAATAACAAACCTAATGACCCTCTCTATGGGATCATTTCTGTCCAAACAATCAGAGTTAAGTGACATTATCCATGAGGCAAGCGCGGGCGTCTTAGACAAACACCTAGCAAGCTCTACATTATTTCTAAACGCGCTTAAAGAAGTACAACTCGAACTACAAAACGGCCTTCAACTCCCCATAAAGCCAACCTTCTCTAATTTACCAGTATTCGATAACATAGTACGCGTAAAACCTTTATATGTTTCTAACAATTTGATGTTACACGTTTCAATTCCACTCGTTACGGATTTTTATGACTTATATCAACTAACCACTATTCCATCCAAACGTGAAGATGATCTGTATTACTTCATTAAAACTAACGCGGATTTTCTCGGAGTTAACGAAAAGTCAAAACACTATATATTTCTAAAACAAAATGAATTTGATAAATGTCCCAAAGTAGACGAGGATACTTTTGTCTGTACCCAAAATCTTCTAATTCACACCCAAAATTCTGAAAATTGCATCATCAGGAGCTTCCTAAACTATCAAAACCTTGCTCACTGCGATATCAAAGTTTTTAAAGCAATGCACGAAATTTGGACACCTTTAACAAAACCTAACACTTGGCTGTATGTTTTACCGAACGAGATCAATATCAGAATAGTTTGTGGCAAAGTAGCTTACTCAATAAAGGCATTTCGAAGCGGTATATTAGAACTTTTCCCAAGATGTCGAGCATCCACAAACCAAATTATTTTAGAAACCACTGATGGAGCTAATAACGTAAATCAAACATCATACTATTTTAACGGTACGTTCACAGATGACGAACTTAATATAACCATACCTCACGTTAATGTAAATTCTATTAAAATCTCTGAAAAACTCGATACGAAAAGTCTTGATTTGAGCGAAATAGGTATAAGTCTAAACAAGCTAAGAAATCTCGATTTAGAACTCGAACAAGTAAAAACAAATTCCAACCCCCATAGTACATCATTTTATTTAGTTGTAGGTGTTTTAATTATTATCATTATATTGAATTGTATCTACTTTGTAATGAAGAAAATTATTAAATGTAAGGTAAATATCATGCGATCCAATACCCAACCAGATACTAATGACGAATAAAAAAAAAAAAAACAAAAAAAAAAAGTTTTTATAATAAAAAAAAAAATGAATATATGTAAAAATAAATAGATAATAAATAAGGAAAGAATTAAATAATTACAGCAGTAATTTTAGAATAACTTTTATTCAGTACAAAAAAAATAAAGGGACAACTAAAGAGTCTTTTAAAAACATACGTAGATTCCACTTTAAATCTATTTTAATCTTTTAATCTATTTAAGGAAAGAAAATGAATCTTATTTTCAATAAGATCTTCTGTAGGGGGGAGGAATGTTGTAAAGTACAACACAAAAATCTTGCATAATCTTGCATGTACAAACATGCCCAAGCTCGCACGGGCACGGCCGTCCCATATCACTCATCGCATCAGCATTTCTTACATTTTTACTTTTTAATTTCAAGTATCTAAAAGAATATCGCCTTTCTTGCATTTCTTACAATTTTTTTACTTTTAAATTTCAAGTACCCAAAGGAATATCGCGTTACACATTTAAACATTCAACTTAATTTCTTGCGATCAAAAATTCTTATCTTTTTGCTGACACCAGCAGATAAATGCGATATGAGTGCGATGGTTGGAAAAGTGTTCATGCGAATTGGGCAGTGGTTACAAAATCGCGACGGAGCCAAGTCTTCCGCGCAACGCGCTCGAGTTATTTTTTTATTAATTCTTACACAATCAAAATTTCATAAAATCAAGTTCTCTGTGTAATCTCTCTGTAAATTAAAGTTTATAAAATAAATTAAAGCTTATAAAATAAATTAAAGTTTAGGAAAGAAGTGTTGTTTTTTTTTATATCACAACAACGCATTCTGTGATGCGTCTGAAAAGGCTTATGCATCCGTAGTCTATTTTCGAGTCGTATATGACCACGATAATTTTCAAATCTCTCTACTCTGCGCTAAAACTAAGCTTGCTCCGGTGAAAACGGTTTGCATTCCTAGACTGCTTGAAGCTATCACTAGCAATAACCAACATCCCAATATTGTGCTGGACAGATTCTCTTACCGTGCTGACATGGTTAAAGGCTCACCCATCTAAGTGGAAGACATTTGTCGCCAATAGAGTGAGTCAAATTCATGAGCTTGTTCCATCAGCCACTTGGAGGTACGTACCATCTACTAGTAATCCCGCGGATTGTGCATCAAGAGGCGTCTCAGCCCCCAGCTAGCTGCACACTCACTTTGGTGGGCAGGACCTCAATGGTTACAATCTTCTTCCGTATTGTGGCCACATCTATCCCCACGAAATAACATAATTCCTGCTGAACTGGATTTAACAGAAAAGGCTTCTGCTATCAGTGCAGTTGCGGCATTGCATAGAGGCGAATATGGAAACCTTATACATCGATATTCATCGTTAACACGGCTACTTCGTATAACAGCATGGCTGCGAAGATTCCGCCATAACATTCAGTCCTGCTCAGGGAATCGTACAAGTGGAAACCTCACAGCAGCGGAAGTCAATCAAGCACGTCATTTTTGGATTCAGCACAACCAACAGCTTTCTTTCCCTGATGAATACAAGCAACTTGCAGCAGAGCAACCTATGTGCAATCGTAGTCCTTTACTTCGCTTGTCTGTCTTCTCCATGTAGGAGGCCGATTAAAAAATGCAGTTATATCCTATAGTTCAAAACATCCTTTTGTACTGGCGAAAAATAGCCCACTAGCAGCTCTCATTGTGAACGATGCTCATATGACATCTCTCCATGGAGGAGTCCAATTAACACTCAGTTATATTCGACAGAACTATTGGATTATCGGAGTACGAGAGTGAGCAACTCATGGGAATTCTTCCTCCTAAACGTGTTCGACCCAGCAGACCATTCCTCCACACAGGTCTCGATTATGCAGGACCGATTCTTGTTCGTTACGGTCCAGGAAGAGGAAAACCAGCTCACAAGGCATACATTGCGCTATTTGTTTGTATGGCGACTAAAGCTATAAATATAGAGTTAGTTTCGGATTTAACGAGCGATGCCTTTATTCCTGCCTACAAAAGGTTTACTGCTCGTCGAGGATACTACAATAAAATTTATAGTCACAACGCGACGACTTTAGTGGGAGCATCAAAGGAACTTAAGCAATCATTCTTTCTCTGTCAACCTGAGCTACCTGTACGTTTGAGTCACCTACTAGCCTCTCAAGGAACAGAGTGGCACTTTATTCCACCAAAAGCTCCGCATTTCGGCGGTTTATGGGAGGCAGGTCTTAAGACCATCAAGCATCACCTCTAGCGCATTATAGGAGGGTCTACTCTCACCTTCGAGGAGTTTTATACGCTTCTTACGAAAATCGAAGCATGTATTAATTCGCAACCGCTATTTCCTCAAAGTCCTGATGCTGATGACTTGGAAGCTCTAACCCCTGGACATTTCCTTATTGGGACAGCCCTTCTCATCGTTCCTGAACCAAGTTACGAGAGCATAAATTCAAACCGATTGACACGATGGAAGCTTGTTCAGCAAATGTACTCTCATTTCTGGAGACGATGGTCATCAGATTATTTGCATACGTTGCAAGAAAGAACCAAGTGGATGAGGCTGCAAAATAACATTCGACCAGGACTTCTTGCTCTTCTTCATGACGAAAATCTTCCACCTACGGTTTACAAGCTCGCACGTATAATTTCTGCTCACCCAGGCCCTGATGGGCTTGTCCGAGCTGTCACCATAAGAACCAATGGACAAGTTCTCAAACGAGCTATTCATAGAATCTGTGTTCTACCAATCTCAGACAATGATGAGACGTTCTCGAACCCGGATCATTCACGGCGGGCAGCACTACCGTCCCCGGCACAAATACACTCTACCTCGGAAGATGACCACCACAAGCCAACTTTGTACACCTGAAGAACCTGTCGTCACAAGGACGAGGCGGGCAGTGATGATCGATACGTAAACAAAAAAACTAAAAAAAACCCAACTATTTGTAGACAATTTCTCATTGCTTGCTAAAATTTGTTAATGCTTACGGTTAGGTTGGCTTTGTTAATATCATGATGCAATTTTGTTATCAGTTGAACATCTGCACATTCCAATCAGTCTAACTGGTTTATTGTATTCATGACTAAATATCAGACAGAAATCAGATTTGTACTTCACTTGTTTTTTGGATTTCACGAAATAAAGATCTTTGCAACTCAGTTCGTGTGTAGTTTATTCAGTTGTCCCAATCCCAAGCTGCTTTAGAGTTTCAGAAAACTTCGCGAAAAAACAGCTACTGTGAAAACTCTTTGTTGCACCAACTGCGCATCGAGTTCTCAAACTGATAGAATTTATTCCATCGAATCATTGCATTACAGTCTAAGCACACATTGAATTCTAAAATTACATCGAATTCTAGAATTGAAATCAGATACAGTACTTGCACATAGCTACTATGAAGATTCATTGTCTCACAAATTGCGCAATGAATTCTCCAAGCGACATAATTTATACATTCGAATCATTGTATTACAGTCTAAGTGCACATTGAATTCTAAAATTACATCGAATTCCAGAATTGAAATCAGATACAGTATCTGTTTACAGCTACTGTGAAAACTTCTTGTTTCACAAACTGCGCCACGAGTTCTCAAAGTGATAGAATTTATTCCATCGAATCATTGCATTACAGTCTAAGTACACATTGAATTTTAAAAACTACATTGGATCTCTAAAATTAGTATAAGTTATTCGATTTAAGCACCACATTTTAACCTTCGCACGTATTGGAGTTTACAACTACATTAACTACATTCACACGCATTGCCCTATAAAACTACATTGAATTCCTTAAATTAGTTTAAGTAACTCTAGCCAATTACCGCATTTTGGCATTTTCACGCATTGAATTTTAAAAAACTACACTGGATTTCTAAAATTAGTCTAAGTTATTTGATTTAACCACTACATTTTAACCTTCGCACGTATTGCAGTTTACAGCTACTATAAATTCCTAAAATCAGTATAAGCTATTGAATTAAATCCCTACATTTTAGCATTCACACGCATTTCACTTTAAAACTACATTGAATTCCTAAAATTAGTTTAAGTAACTCTAGCCAATTACCGCATTTTGGCATTTTCACGCATTGAGTTTTAAAAACTACACCGGATTTCTAAAATTAGTATAAGTTGTTCGATTTAAGCACTACATTTTAACTTTCGCACGTATTGCAGTTTACAACTACATTAAATTCCTAAAGTTAGTATAAGCTATTGAATTCAATCCATACATTGTAGCATTCCCACGCATTTCGTTTTAAAACTACATCGAATTCCTAAAATTAGTATAAGTTACTCTAGCCAATTACCGCATTTTGGCATTTTCACGCATTGAATTTTAAGCTAGCTACATTGGATTTCTAAAATTAATACAAGTTCTCCTATCCAGTAACTACAAGTTAACAATTTAAACGAAACAAAAAGAACGACAAAAAGAATAGGATCACGCTTTGCAATTTTCGTGATCGTCCCTATTTAATTGAGCTCCACTCCACCTGAAGACTTCAGGAAATGTCCAAGGGGAATCCCAACGGACAGCCCGAGTACATTAAACAGGCTCCTGCGACTTCCTGCGAGTTGATTCAGTGGAACCGAGGTTCGACCGAAACGACGAGACCCCCCATTATATTTCAACCTTGGATACTTGCCTTCAAAAACTTCTCATAGAACGTAATCCAGAATCTGCAGTTCAATATGCAAAACAAGTAATTTCAGATTTACTCTGTCATCGCATAAGACATCTCTCGACTTCTAATAACAAAAGAGCTTGCTGAAAAAGACTATACGGCAACGCAAGCACACGTTGAACTTGCAAATAAATTACGAAGACGTGACCCAGGTACTGCTCCGAGATTATTTGGTCGTGTGCCTTACGTTATTTGTACAGCAGCTAAAAATACCCCAATATACATGAAAGCTGAGGATCCAATTTATGCACTAGAAAAATGGTATTCCTATAGATGCTAAATATTGCTTAAAGGAATCAATTACTACAGTCACTTTTAAGGATATTCGAATCAATTCTCGGTGCTAAAACTGAATCGATTCTTTAGAAGGGGAAACTTCTTGACCAAACTAAAGGTTCGCGGAAAACGTAAACAAAGTGTAAGGTCAACGGTTGTCTATACCAAATCTTCTGTGAGAATCATCAGCTGACGTCAAACCTCAGCCGTCTACTGCACCCTCTAACGGGCAATAGACACAATTTTAATCGTTAAGTGAGTAAAAGTTGGGTTTGTCTTCGAAGAAATTAACGACTGGCAAAGCTTCAATTGATTTTGGTGACGAATACGGGAGTGGACCTCCGCTACATCAGAGCGCTTTGGGTCGATTTTCGTGTCCTCTCTCAGAGTGAACCCTCCAACCTCTCCGAGTTCCTGAATTTACCTCCAGGGGTGGGAAAATCTATAGCAAATACGAACCACATGAACAAAATCATTCGAGGTGAGTAATCAGTCACCGACTGACCACTATAATTCGAGAAAGATTTCACGTTTTGAAATAAAACTGCTCCCGTCTACCAGGGCAATTTTGTATTGAATCAGAAAATTGTGGTACTTAGAAAATATCCTTACAGATATTTCTCCCGCGTAATATTTCTTTTGGTCATAAGTTTAGTATAACTTGTTTTTTTTAAATACTTGTATGAGATCAAACTTCAATATTTTTATTTCTTTATAATTGCATACACTTTATTTCAACTAAATAATATTTTTACCTTAATCTTGTTGTTAATAGTAAAATAAAAAAAATCTGTTAACAGATATATCCATAAACCGATATTTTACTGTTACTTTTAATTATTTGTAAATACACATTTTTCCTCTTATAAAATGAATTTTCTCTTTTCATGCACTTTTAGCGTCGAACGTTTTTTTTACTGTTTTGAGTATTTCTTTACGTAAAATCTATTTTATTAATTCATATTTGATTCGGGCACGCATCCGAAAGGCACAAAACTTTCGTCAAAACGTACGATTTACCCTCGAGTATTCTAAATACAACCACGTGAGAGTCTGGGATAGACGTTATCGACTGTTGGGTTGTGCTGGTGTTAATATTTTGTTTACTTTACACTAATAGTGGTGGGCACGATGGACGCCGAACAACTTCGGCAACTAAAAGAGGAAATAAATGCCATTGCGACGACCTTAGTCAAAAGTGTAGTTAATGAAATTAAAGATGAAATGAGATCGGAACAAGCTGCGTCCATGGCTGTGATAGAATCGGGTATCAATGATCAGGTAGCTAAGCTGGCAAAGAAAGTCGAGGATTTGGATAAGACCCTACGCGGAACCCAATTCGTGAACCGCGTATTTGAAGAACTGTCCCCTGCGGCTCATACCTCGTCTTCCACAAGTACGACGACTTCAACAACAACTTCGACGGCGTCGATCTCCGCTTCTTCTCCTATTCAAGCGAGAAATCTATATTTGTTCACGATGACTACTAATAGTTGCCACTCTACAGTGCCCACGTCTACGCACAGCCACGCGCCTATATTTTCTGCTCCGACAAGTCAAATGTTTAACTACCCTCTTCCGACAGCCGCTAATTGGAGTAATCAAAAAAGCTGGGGCTTCACTCCATACGTAGATCAATATCCACGACCTTCCGGGTTATATCAAAGTCCTGCGTATCCATCCATTGGCCAAACCTACCCTGCTTTCAATCAGGTGCCCCCTAATAGTCAGTAACCGAACTCTGGAAAACTGCATCACCACAATTTCGCCCAACAACCGAGTCACAGCTCTGTGCAGTCGGCTGGCACAAATGTCATCCAGAAACCAAGGATACAGGCAACTTTGAACACTGAATCCGGGTCGCCAGGTCTTACCTGTAACCTCTCTCCCTTTGATGGAACCGTCTCGTGGTCTGATTATCGCGTCCAATTTGAGATCGTCGCTCACAATAGTCAGTGGTCAGAGCAACAGAAGGCCGATGCCCTGGCAACCCAGTTAAGAGGTAATGCCCTGTCTGTGCTCAGCGTTTTTTCCAGCGGGGCACCGCATCCAATATGGAGAATTACTTGCTCTGTTAGAGCAGCGATTCGGATCCGATTCTTATTCTAGCCAGGTACAATTCGCTAGTAGGGTGCTGGGTCTCAGAAAAATCTTCTCCAACTTTGCACTAGAATTGCAAAGACTGGCTACAGCCGCGTTTCCGTGCTGTTCGACAGACATTGTCGATAGAATGGTGACTCAGCGTTTCTTGCAGGGACTGCGCGACGATGAGCTGAGGACATTGGTTAAAGTGCGAGGCCCAAAAACTCTTCACGAGGCAGTGAGTGCAGCGCAAGAGTTGGCCACCGATACCAATGTTGGAAGGAATACCAGAGTCCACTTGGCACAAGTATCCCCTGCCCAACATTATAACAGTCGACGTAGGCGACATAGAAGAAATTTTCGACCTCCTCCGGAATCGCAAGCACAGAGATCGCCCGAGAGCTCAAGATCCAATGGAACACCGAATCTCTACGAAACTTTTAAGCCTGCATCGCATGTCGAGGTTCCTAATTCAACACACGTAAACTAGGGAAACCCCTCAACGTCGGCTCAGTGGGGTGCGAGTCGATGAGTGTTCTAACGCCCCCAGTACAGAGATACATAAACCAAGACCTTGCAAATTGTCTCAAGAGATTACAGAAGGCATCCACGAGAAAACTTTGTGTAAACCCGATTCGGCAGAGCCTACTAAACTAGAAGTTACAATTTCGGCTATAGGTCCATCAACCAATAGCCTCACTGTTGAAGGGCTGCTGAACAATAAGACTTGCAATTTTATTTTAGACACTGGAGCGACAATTTCTATCGTACATCCGATTTTCCTGAACCAATCGTCACTTACGGAACTAAAAACTTCAAATGTCGTGGTCAGGAGCGTGACAGGAGTTACTATTGAAGTCCTAGGTAAACTGGCAGTACAGATCCGCTTAGAGAACCACAGGTTCCCGCACACAGTGTTGGTAGCCAATATAGAGCCTGTGTGTATTCTCGGTGTAGATTTCCTAGACCAGAATCAGTGTCAATTAGATTTGGAAGCAAATATCCTTCGGTTAGGTCAAATAGCTGTTGCTCTCGTTAAACCCAAGTATCGGGGTACGAAAGTTTTCCTATCTGAAAATGTCTTATTGGCTCCCTGTAATGAATCAATTCTGCCAATGAACAGAAAGAAGATAGGATCCGAAGGCTCGTGCTTATTAATAGACTCCGACTTCGAGCCCGAGCTGCATTATGGGGTACTTTGTGCTCGTGTCCTAGTGGGATCCCAATCGAAAAATATTCCTTTAAGATTAGTAAATCTGTCTGAGAAAGAAGTCTTCATCTCACAAGGCACTTTAGTCGGATCTGTCGAGCCCGTCTCCATTTTAAACGCGCTTGCACCCACCCGTGATGTAGAACAGGATGCACTCGGAATAATTCTCAACGATCTCGACGATGGCTTATCCAACGAAGAGAAGGTGAAGCTAATTGATGTTTTAGAAGAGTACCGAGATATATTTTCCACTGGTCCAGGAGATACTGCCGTACAAAAGAGACGAAACATCACATAGATACCGGGGAGACGCCACCCTTTAAAATACCTGCGAGAAGGGTGCCTTTAGCGAAACGAGCGGAAGTGGAACAGATGGTGAGAGAAATGGAAGACAACGGCATTATACGGCCTTCTACGAGTCCCTGGGCATCACCGGTAGTCCTCGTAAAGAAAAGGACGGGACTACGAGGTTCTGCGTTGACTATCGACGTCTAAACGACATCACTAAAAAGGACTCATATCCACTTCCCCGCATCGACGATACCCTTGTGTCCTTTACAGGATCGAAATGGTTCTCCACCTTTGACCTACAAAGTGGATATTGGCAGGTGGAAATGGAGGAAAGTCATAAAGAGAAAACTGCCTTTGCAACTGGCACTAGTCTGTGGGAGTTCAATGTGATGCCTTTCGGTCTCTGTAATGCTCCAGCTACGTTCGAACGCTTGATGGATGGTGTATTCAGAGCTCTAGGACCAGAAATAGCTCTCGTTTATCTAGACGATATCATCGTACACGATAGCGATCTAGAAGAACATTTCAGAAACCTTAAATTAGTATTCCAACGACTACGTACCACCAATCTAAAGCTCAGCCCGAAAAAGTGCCATCTACTTCGTCGCGAGGTAAAGTATTTGGGTCATGTAGTGTTCGCAGAAGGTCTAAAAACAGATCCCGAAAAGACAAAGGCTATCGAGTCCTGGCCGATTCATAAAACCACAAGATAATTGCGAAGTTTTCTTGGTTTAGCGTCATATTGTCGAAGGTTCGTTCGCGATTTTTCAACTGTTCCAAAACCGCTTTCAGAATTAACCGAGGATAAACGGAAATTCCAATGGCCTCCCATGCAACAAGATGCCTTTGAGCATCTAAAGCTTCGACTAACCTCTCCCCCCATTTTAACCTTCCCCCAGACAGAGGGCGAGTTTATATTGGATACGGACGCCAACCAGAATGGAATATGAGCCGTACTTAGCCAAATGCAAGACAGCAGCGAGAAAGTTTTAGAATATCACTCCAAAACACTGTATCGAGCAGAGAGATACTACTGCGTGACTCGCAAGGAGCTCTTAGCCGTAGTGAGAGCAACAGCTCATTTTCATCTTTATCTATTTGGTAGGCCGTTCAGAATCCGAACGCATCATGCGTCACTTCGTTGGCTTCTAAATTTTAAGGAGCCCGACGGCGAGATAGCAAGATGGTTAGAGCGGCTACAGCAATATGACTTCCTCATTGAGCATCGCGCCGGAAAAAGCATCTAAACGCAGATGCTTTATCGCGACGTCCCTGTCAGGAATGCGTTCACTGTGACCAGAAAGAACAAAGCGAACAGGAGCGTACAATAAACCTGGTACGCGTTGAAGCCACCATTGTTTTAGCTGCTGAACAGGACCAAGATCTCGCCCTTCAAACTGTTAAATCTTGGGTCGGAAGTAACCAAAGACCGACCCGAGAACAAATAGTTTCCGCAAGTCCTTATTTGAAGAGCTTCTGGGCAAAATGGGAGTCTCTGCGAGTGGTGGATAAAGTCTTACAGAATATAGTCAGATATGGAGAAAAGGGCGAGACCCTTGTAAAAGTAGCATCACCTGGCCACATTCACAAAATCCTCCTCGATCTACACAACAAACCAGAAGGGTGGCATTTCGGCGTGAGAAAAACAGCCGAAAAAGTGAAAGAACGCTGATTTTGCCCCATGCTGCAAAGATACGTCGAGATATGGTGTGCTAAATTCCAACTATGTCATGCAAAAAGAGGTCCTTCTAGGAAAACCCGCGCGATGCTGCAAACCTTTAACGCAGGCGCGCTATTCGAAAGAATTGCGATCGACGTTTAAGGTCCATTACCGAAAACTGAAAGAGGAAATAAATACGCGGTAATAGTCATGGATTACTTCACCAAGTGGCCAGAAGTTTTCGCAACACCGGATCAGAAAGCAGAAACTGTGGCTGACAGACTAATAGAGAACGTGCTCTCCAGATTCGGGATGCCTTTTCAGCTTCACTCAGACCAGGGACGAAACTTTGAGGCAGACGTATTTCGAAGCGTATTAAAACGTTTCGGCATCTAAAAGACCCGAGCAACGGCCTTGCATCCCCAATCCGATGGCATGGTTGAGAGATTTAACCGCACCCTCCTCGACTTTTTAGCCGAATTCGTCGTTAAGAGTCAAACCAACTGGGACAAATACCTCCCCTTAGCCCTGTTAGCCTACCGTTCTTCCATACACGAAGGTACCCAATTCACGCCTGCACAGCTCAACGTCGGTCGAGAACTAAGACTCCCACTTGACATCCCTTATAGCCATACACACAATAACCTCACGAGCGCCCCAGCGGAATACGTTGAAAAGTTAGTCCAAACCCTCGAAAGGGTCCACTCCTTGGCTAGGAAAAACTTAACCTTGTCCTCCTTTCACATGAAAACGCAGTATGACCTCAGGGCCCACCCCCTTACCTTCGCAGAAAACGAAAAAGTCTGGATATACAACTCTAAACGATATAAAGGCAAAAGTCCTAAGCTTCAAAGAGATTGGGAAGGGCCAGGTACTGTCCTGTCTCGTTTAAACGATGTGCTATATAGAGTTCAGTTCCCGGGGGGCAAGACAAGGAGAGTACTTCATATAGATCGGTCAGCTAAGTTTAACTCTGAAGATAATTTCGATAGCAACATTTTCCAAGCCGACGCGGTGTCCATTAATCAAAATCAATTAGAAATTACGGATATCGCCCCATGGGCCAGACATTCGAAAGCAATAATCTCAAAAATCTTAATTATGAGCGGTTTCGAGCCAGGAAAAGGTTTAGGAAAATTATTGCAAGGCATAGTCGAACCGATTACTATTCAGTCTCGAACCTCGCGAACAGGGGTAGGCTTTCAACTCGAAAATACGCGAGTGTAACCAATGTCTCTTTTTTTTTTGATTTGATTGGCTGACTCCTGATCCGGGGCGAGTCCAAGAAGCGTAAAGGAATCTATTACTCGTCACTTCTCTTTAAGCCCGCTTTCCTGTTGAACAGATAAGGTTGAAAAAACAGCAACAAAGAGCAGCTTTTCGCGTCGATAAATAGGTGCCAATGTAAGCACGCTGTCTCCCTGGAATCTCCACTGATCAGACGCCCATTTACTAATGGTAGCAACACGAACCAATCAGACGCAGCATAATTAGATGGTTGGATGAGCCTTCAACTCGGAAGCCAGACTGATTCATGTTCTTTAGTTAAATGTGAAATACTAGACGAAACTTCTCTCTGTGTAGCTAGCGGGATACACAATCCCGAGGATACGTCAGCCAGAAATGATACACCAGAGCAGCTTAACTGAATGGTAAACAGAACGTAGTTCTGAGCCAGGATAACAAAAGCTGATGACGAGGATTCTGAATCAAGAAAAACTAAAAAAAAAAGAGCAGCTTAACCGAATGGTAAACAGAACGTACCAGGATAAAAAAGCTGATGACGATGATGTGCAATCAAAAAAAGAATTGACCTAGGCGAGTAGACACCATGCTGAAGACCCCCAGTCTTCTTTTAAAAAAAACCAGAGAAGTGCCAAAGCTGTGCGTTCTACCTTATCTAGGCATAACCAAATAGCTCCATGGGAATACATAACTTGGAACACTTTAGGTTTCTACCCTCGCTTAAGATCGGGACATCGACCAATCAAAACTAAAAACTAGAATAATTTAAGATAGAGCAAATAGGAGCAGAGTTGAGAGATATAGGCATGAAAGACCTATCTGCTGAAGCCCTTTCCTTGTCACACTCCCCCGGACTCGGCGACGAACCTGAACCACCTCGATCAGTGGAGCGCCCTCCGGTGACACAGAGCTGTCGTCAGTCTTTGTAAATCCCGGGAAAGTAGAAGCCTCCACAATCACCTCAAGCTTAAACCCGTAAACTTATTATACGCCGACAAGAATTTGAGCCTCAGTTTCAATAAATTATCAGAGAACCATACTAATATATTCTTTAGCAGGTAACTGGTACTGGTTGAGAGATTGGATACTTCATAAGCAGAGATTCGGCGGCCTACAGGAATACCCTGTCAAGATGCAAACATCATTCTACTCAAACCGGACAGTTCTGGATACGGCTCTCAAAATGTTTTTTTTTTCTTCCCGTTAGAGTTACTCGGTCGGAACTTCGAGTTTGCAGAGGGGGGCAATGTTGCGAAATCTCCATGCCCCCCCCCCCCGCAATAAAGAAAATGAGCTTGCTGAAATCCTATGCGTTGGCTACGACGTCCATGACGGAAACGAAGCAATGCATCCGAGCGGGACCCAAGAAACCCGAGAGATGGGGCGGCTGCCCCCAATGCGGCGAATTCCGTCCCCAATTTATCTGGCAACGCAGGCCCCAAGAGAAAAATCGCCCGGATGACAAGTAAAATAAGGAGAGACAAGTTTAATTGGAATCTTTTGGAATCTAATTTGAAATTGTTTTCTTTGCTAAAGTTCTCTTTTTTTTTTGTAAAGTGTTATTCTTATCAAATTATAATATAGCAGTTAAGACAAACGAAAGAAAAACCGCGTTAAACATCTTGCCCTACATAAATTAGGTAGGTTCCAGCAACTGTCCGAGGAACGGGACCGAGTACCAAGATAAATTTGGGATACCGTTTGTCTGGATTAAGGGGACTTATCCCCTTCACATTATTTTTTTGAGTGGTTTTATTTCTTTAATGAAACTTTATCTATATTGCTTATTACTTTAACAAATTTTAACACCTTTATTAAAATATAAATTACGTTGAGTCTCAACATTGAAATCAGCTACAGTATCTGTACACCGCTACTGAGAAAACTACTTGTTTCACAAACTGCACATCGAGTTCTCAAAGCGATATAATTTATTAGATCAAATCATTGCATTACAGCCTCAGTAAACGTTGATTTCTAAAATTAAATCGAATTCTGGAATTGAAATCACATACAATATCTGTACGTAGCTACACTGAAAACTCTTTGTTTCACAAACTGCACATCGAGTTCTCAAAGCGATATAATTTATTAGATCGAATTATTGTATTACAGTCTGAGTCCACATTGAATTCTAAAATTACATCGGATTCTAGAATCGAAATCAGATACCGTACTCGCACACAGCTACTGAGAAAACTCTTTGTTTCACAAACTGCACATCGAGTTCTCAAAGCGATATAATTTGTTAGATCAAATCATTGCATTACAGCCTCAGTAAACGTTGAATTCTAAAATTATATCGAATTGTGGAATTCAAATCAGATACAGTATCTGTACACAGCTGCTGTGAAAATTCTTTGTTTCACAAACTGCGTCTCGAGTTCTCAAAGTGATAGAATTTATTCCATCGAATCATTGCATTACAGTCTAAGTACACATTGAATTTTAAAAACTACATTGGATTTCTAAAATTAGTATAAGTTATTCGATTTAAGCACTACATTTTAACCTTCGCACGTATTGCAGTTTACAACTACATTAAATTCCTAAAATCAGTATAAGCTATTGAATCCAATCCCTACATTTTAACATTCACACGCATTTCACTTTAAAACTCATTGAATTCCTAAAATAAGTTTAAGTAACTCTAGCCAATTACCGCATTTTGGCATTTTCACGCATAGAATTTTAAAAGCTACATTGGATTTCTAAAATTAATACAAGTTCTCCTATCCAGTAACTACAAGTTAACAATTTAAACGAAACAAAAAGAACGACAAAAAGAATAGGATCACGCTTTGCAATTTTCGTGATCGTCCCTATTTAATTGGGCTCCACTTCACCTGAAGACTTCAGTAAATGTCCAAGGGGAATCCCAACGGACAGCCCGAGTACATTAAACAGCCTCCTACGAAAGGATCCCCGTAGTTCGACTTCCTGCGAGTTGATTCAGTGGAACCAGGTTCGACCGAAACGATGAGACCCCGCATTATATTTCAACCTTGGATACTTGCCTTCAAAAACTTCTCATAGAACGTAATCCAGAATCTGCAGTTCAATATGCAAAACAAGTAATTTCAGATTTACTCTGTCATCGCATAAGACACCTCTCGACTTGTAATATCAAAAGAGCTTGCTGAAAAAGACTACACGGCAACGCAAGCACACGTTGAACTTGCAAATAAATTACGAAGAAGTGACCCAGGTACTGCTGCGAGATTAGGTGGTCGTGTGCCTTACGTTATTTGTACAGCAGCTAAAAATACCCCAATATACATGAAAGCTGAGGATCCAATTTATGCACTAGAAAAATGGTATTCTTATAGTTGCTAAATATTGCTTAAAGGAATCAATTACTACAATCACTTTTAAGGATATTCGAATCAATTCTCGGTGCTAAAACTGAATCGATTCTTTAGAAGGGGAAACTTCTTGACCAAACTAAAGGTTCGCGGAAAACGTAAACAAACTGTAAGTGTCCACGGTCGTCTATACAATTGTTTTTATACATATAGATATGCCACCGCCGAGCACAAGATGTTGTTACATCTTCTCACTGAGTCGCCACTGTAGTACTTTATCATCTGCTCACCAAAAGGTCCGCTATCTGTTAGCAAAACTTGGCGAATATTAGGATAATAAGTTGTCTTCGGTTATAAATAGCGCCATATCACAGCAAAGAATCTAATCTAATTTTGTTTTTTCCGTCGTTCTTTATCTAATGCTGTGTAGAAATGTGCAAAAAATCTGTAATAAAGAAATTTAAAGGCATATCTTGATTATTATCAAGATGATTAAAACGATTTGGCAGATGTATATCATACGGGTTTAAGTGAAAAGAATCTCATACTTCGCTTTCTCAGCAGAAAGTTGCTGAACATACAAAATTGTTATCTAGGCACTGGATGCTTCCAAGAAATTTTTCGATCGGATTTTCGATAGAATTTCTGCGATCTGCCTTTTGACATCTGGTTGTTGACTGGTACATTGATTTTTCGTGAATAGTTTGAAATATTTTCCGTCAAGCAATTTGTCTCATTTGATGAAATTTCTTAAAATTTTTGGTTCGGATCGGGGCATACAGAAAGGAATATCTTATGAGCGCGCTCATTTTAAAACAATTTTATGACGGCTGAAAAGACAATGATTTACCAGTTTTTCAAAAAATTTATTCAAGTATTAAATCGTTGAAGTACTGCAACGGTTTTCTGAAATTCAAATTATGTTTTAAACAGCGCTTTTTACCTGTATTCCAACTTGATCCCATATAACATGAATTTTCCTCGATTTTTCATGCAAGTTTTAATGATTGTTGAAGAGAAAGTATTGATGCCAGTAGGACGGAAAAAATGATTCCGCATAGCTTATAAAACTTTTTTGTCGGAAAATTCCGGAAATTTTCGAAAAAATTTCCAGAAAAATTTGAAAATCCTGAATTTTTCCTGAAACAGATTTATCACTAATCATATCCCGCTTTCCCGGGTTTTCCATAAAAGCAACTTTATGCAACTCATTTCGCTCTACAACTTTGTGTTAGGTTGCAAAACGTTCAAACGCTTCCTTGGTCGGAAAAACTCGGAAAAGCGTTTTACATGAATTTTCCTCGATTTTTCTCCAAGTTTTCACCATTGTAGGAGAGAAAGTAATGATGCCAGTTGATAGGGGACTTGATCCTGCATAATTTAGAAAACTTTTTTTTACCGGAAAATCGGAAAACTCTGAATTTTTCCTGAAACGGATTTATCACTAATCAAATTTGTACCAAATTTTCAAATGATTTTTCCCGATTTTCCGGGTTTTCCATGGAAATTTCCGGTTCAAATTTCGATAGATTCAATTGTCACGCGACATGAACCTGTGTGCCAAATTTCAGCTCGCTGTGATGACGAAAAGTGGGTCTACGAGAGTGTCGAAAATAGTAAAAAAGAAATATACAGACAGACAACATCCTGTACGAGTTAAAGGTACGGGCTGGCCTCAAAAATAAAGACTACTCTAAGCGTATAAATATATTGAAAGGATTGGAATAAAGTGTTTGTTTCCCATAGAGCAGGTAAGTGATCTAAATGCAACTTCTCCAGGATTTCTCTCCGCGTTGTATTGCCTCCTTGTTATATGCCCATATTTAATATTATTTTGAGCTGCTTATCCTGCGGGCTCTGTCTGTTTCAGGAACCACATAAAAATGGTATCAACTCGATAAAAAGTGTTTACTATTCCTAGCAAATGCACATATTTACCAGACAATTCATACATTTATTACAACAGTTTAGTAAAAGTATCAAATACATATAAAAGTGGATTTTAATTAAGAAGAGCAAAATTAGAATATAGTTGATGGACGAATTTACCAATATTACCTGAAATTTCATAGAATTTTTTTTCAATTTTGATTTTAAGAAGCAACTTTTGTAAAAGGTAATATTATGATATGGGATATAGAGGGTGATCCAGAACTCATGGTCCAACAGCCGTGAGCTGATAGAGGACTAGTATTTCGATTATCATTATTATGAGCTAAGATAAAACAAGTAAAACCAAAGGGCGGAATCTAGAACTAGAATTCTCGGCGTTAAATCATACATGCTATAAGTCTCTTAAATCATAAGACTATCACTCGCAATATTAAAATAATACTTCTTATCGATACAAATTCAAAAAAAAATATGCCAACCACAAAAAGAAAAGAAGAAAAGCAATTTAAAAGCCTCCCTTCCTAAAGCAGGGTGTTATTTACGACTGTTATGAAATTATCATTTTATTATTATCCATCACCCTGTTTGGATCCCTACTGTCGAAGAGTCTAGCATCGTTTTTGAGACATTAGTTTAGTTCGGTAAGTTTTTTCATATGCCTTTCCTTACAGTATCTCAATAGTGTTGCAGACAGCTTCCTCGTTGCTACCACCATGCTAGACTTTTTTTTCGTTAAAAACCAACGTCTTGTCGGCCGTACCCTCACAAATTTATTCCCTATCGCACTCCAATCGATGTGGCTATTGACAATCAACCGAATTTCTGCCTGACAAATTAATTTCGTGTTGTTCCTTCTGTTATGAATCCACTAAACCTACCATGCCTAACTACCTAATCTCGGATTCATAACGTAAATCAAAACACAAATCTCAAACGCACGTCATGCGTCTAGCAAAATCACGTTTTTACCTTTAATCCAAAAAAAGGCACTTCAAATCTTTAAAAATTCAATAAACTTGTTGCATAATCCTAAAATTACGAATTCCTAACGTAAATGCAACAAAGTATACTTCCACAAACTATAAACAACAACCATCAGTTGTCAGATATTCTATCCCATTTGGCGCGTGCCTAAAATGAAGATAATTTCTTCTACAAATGAAATGTAATATGATCTGGCGCTAGTATTCGCTCAACGTAATGATTCATTCATGAAAGCAATCGCAGAAAATCATCAAAAATCACAATTAAGCCCAAATACTTGACTACGTCACCGACCGATCTAAGACCGGCAAAATTACCCAACAGGTGCACCTTTAAATGGCTGCACTTCGTTGCATTGGTAAAGTGACATGAAGTTTCATGAATTATAGAATTATGATGACCCTGAAATTTTGTTATGCATGGAATCGATCACCGAACTTACAGAAAATTGTTTTTCGATTCGATTTTTTTGGAATTTGTTATTTCCGCTCAATTTCCTGATTTTGTTATTCAAAACAGAAAATTGAGCGATCATCAATTTTTCCCTTAGAAAATTGCTGAATTTTAGAAATTTGTGGAGGGGAGTATCATCCCCATGTAAATCAATAATATAAATATGATGCGGTTGAACTAGGAAAATCAGAGAGTATTCTTGAACGTACTAGGAGAGTCCCCCTACCAAAGGTAAGGCCTCCTAAGTATCTAATTAAAATAAATCTTTACCAGTAATAAGTGAAAAGTCGATAAGTGTTTTTTTTTAACAAAGTGGAAAGCCGAAACAGAAAATTGTTATTCTATTACATTTAATTATAATAAATTTTGTTTTCTCAGAAAGTTGCGTTTGAATTAACATTTTTGATTATATTGCGTTATACCTAAAGAGGTGTAACAACGTATAACAAAATTTTGGTGGCAGCGGTGCAGATTTTGTAAAGGTTTGTAAGACCTGCAAAAAAATACCCACAAAACCCAGAGGAAGCAGCAAGATTTAAAAAACAACACGAATGTGCTGGCCCAGAGCAGAATCGCCCCTAAGAATAGAGGAGCCCCTCTTTATTGACGGCATATTGGACGACTTCGTCTATTTTTCTGAAGACAGCGAAGACTTTGACCACCTAGAGAGCTACCTGAACGACTCCCTGGAGAGTTATTCTGACCCCCAGGAGCATCTGAGCTACATCAGCCCTCTGGACGACAACGCCACGGACGGAGACAACTTGGTGGACCTGCTGATTGACGTCCTCATCGAGAACACCGACCGGACGCCCGAAAGCATCTACAGTGAAATCCACAGAGACATCCTGGAGCGAGAGGAAGAAGATACCTGGGACTTCGACACTTTTAATAAAGTGTGGAACAAATACCACGACAATAGGAATAACGTAAGTTAGATTAATTTTAATTTTAATAAATATATATATAAATTTTGATTTTAATAATTATATTTAAATCTAGGCTAGATAATAAGTTAATCAAAAAAACAATCAAAATCCTATATGTAAGTAGACAATGTAATATATATATATATACATACACTCTACTTTTTTTTTTGTCTCAGACCCAGTCACAATTTCTCTTCTCCTCTGGTCTAAATTTCTATAGGTAAAGGTACTCTCTCCGGTGTTAGAAATTTTTCTACAATTATTTTAACATCGACAAACTCCTATATAATTTTTTCTTTTAAGGAATATCAAATAAATTCCTATCAAAGTGGAAGGTAGCAAAAAGGTTATAGTAACCAGATCGCAAAGAAGCGTTCGAGACACACTTCTATCAGGGTTAACTTCACACCGAAGGAAACCCACTAAGAAAACAGCACAACAAAAGCGATCAGGGAATAGCAAAATGGCTGAGCCAGAAACACTCACCCTTAATGACGCCAAGTCATTAATACCCGAATTCGACGGGAATTCTGAAAATTTGCATAGGTTTCTGAACCTATGCGAAATGTTTCAAAGAGAGGACTTAACAGAAGCCTCAAAAGCTCTTTATCTACAGGTGATAAAAGCTAAATTAGTCGGAAGGGCATACGACATTGTTAAATATGCCGATATTAACAATTGGAAGGAGCTTCAAAAGGCCCTCCAAGAACAATTCCTAGAATCACGTTCTCGTATCTCTATTCAGAACGAAATTCTATCTCTAAAGCAAAATTCTAAAGAAGAAACTAAAGAATATGCTTTCAGAGCACAAAAATTATTGGCTCTTTATAATGACGCCACTTCCAGCCTCACAAACGAGCAAACCCTAAAGAATCTCTTATTAGAAGAGAATAAGAAAATGGTGCTTAGAGCCTTTGAAGACGGTCTAAAAGACGATTATATCCGTCTCCTCACTAATGCCAAAAGCCATACAGAGCTAAAAGACTCTATGAAATTCGCTATGGAGCAGGCTGAAAGAAACAGCGCTTTCAGTGAACGCCTCAATAGCTGTTCTAAGTGTCATAAGAAAAGGCACACTGCTGAAATTTGCTTTTCGTCCAAAGCAAGAACAGAAATCCCCAGACTCGTTTACTCATACTGCAAAACCCCCAACCATCACGTTCTAGAATGCAGAAAGCGGCTATTCCAGCAACAACAGTACAGGCAACCTGTACACAATTTTGCGCCCAGACCGCAACAATATCCGCAACAGAATAGAGCTTTTCAATATCAGCAGCCGACTAGAGCTCCCCCACGCCAAATTCCCTCTTTTCCGCAAAACAATAGGCCTCCACAGCAATCTATATACTTACCACCTAACACGAATAATCCTAATAGAAATCCCAATATTAGGACCGCGAGCAATTGGAAAAATTCCAAAAAGCAAAGACCAACAAACTCCAGAAATATGGAGAAATCGGGAAACGGTCTTCGGCGAGACGAGTTAGCGGAGTCTCAGCCTCGCCTAAATCAAATGACTATCTCAGCAGATATTCATTCCCAACCAACAAATCTACCACAAAATTAAATCTCCCCTTAATAAGTGATCACTATTCGCTAGTAGTGACGATCGCAAATTCAATTACTGCATTTCATACTAGCACTTTTCTTATTGATACGTTTTTCTTTTTTATTAATAATTAATGTTAAGTGCCTCCGAATATTATCTCCTATAGTAAATAATTTCCATATTGTTTTCTTAGCCGTATTTTATTGCAACATAGTGCCTTGGTGATATTTTTTGAAAATTTATTTTTAAATATCGTAATTGCTAAAAGTGAATTTGAGTTAGCGGGTGTTGCACTAATAGACTGAATAACTGTCTTGGCTCCTAAGTGTTAGTGTGGTTCTTCTCTTCAATTTAAAAATTTGATAATGTCAACTAAGAGAGGAAGAAAAGAGAAGTTACCATCAACCTCTGCCTCTGGTGACGCTCTTAATGTAATAACCCGCAGCAGTAAAGCGCAATCAGCTAATATTGGTTCAACGTTTGACACTCTCGACCAACTGGTGGAATCCCTGGAATCTCGTCTTTTAAGCAAAATCGGTGGCCGTATGCAACAAGTGGAGTCTCGGATATCAACAAAAATTGATGATGCAATCCGTTCGTTCAATAACAAAATTGTTCGCATGCTACTCCGGTAGCTGCTCTTCAGCAGAAGAATGATCTCTTGCAAGCACAAGTTGAGGACATCCATCGCATCCAGCGCTTAAGTGATGTTGTTGTTAGAGGCATACCTAAACTAGCGAAGGAGAATATACTTAATGTGATAAAAAAAATTGCTGCAGTGATCGAATTTCCAGTATCGCCCTATATTGATGCCTTTCGCTTAAAGTCCAGGTCTTCATCATCGCCATCTGCACTGGCTGCACCGATCATTGTACACTTCTCCTCAAATGTGGAGCAAAAAGCTTTTCTTTCTGCCTTTCGTAGACGTAAGGGAATTCAGCTATCAGATTTGGATGGTTTCTCCTCTATGAGCCCTATGTATTTAAATGAAAGTTTGACAGCACATAATAACTCTCTTCTTCGAGAAGCGCTCAAGTTCCGTAAATTGCGGAAAATTACTTCTGCACGATCGTTAAATGGCTTTATCCACATAAAGAGAATGGTAGGTGATAGCGAGATAAGAATTTTAGACCTAGAGCAACTCCGACATTCCATATCTGAAAACTGAAGGCTGATGCTTTATAACTACCACCAATATCGTTGGAGCTGATGATGATGCATACATTGTTTTGTTTTTTGATTTTTTCGGTTTTACATTTCTTAAAATTTTGTTTTTGTTTATTTTTCTTTTATATTTTGATTAATTAATTAAATACTTTGAATTTTTTCTACTGAAGAGTTATAGTATTAATCATTTATAGCTTTTATTAGTAATTAGGCTTTCTTAGTTTTTGTGCTAAAGCTGCGCCTAGTATTTCACTCTAATTATGCTACTCTTACTGCGAAGATTCAATAATTACATTAGCCTTCATCTAATGGGTATTGTTCGATATGTTGTAACTTATTTCACTGACGGTGTTGCTCTTATTTGTGAGTGCGGATAGCGATATTTATACAGATCTGGACAGGGTGCGAATACTACTTAATATTTTATGTAATCGTTCCTCTGGGTTGAATGTTTGTTCGCTGAATGCGAGAAGCATCCGCATTTTCAGTTGATGAAGCAATTGAATTTTTATGTGTAGAGGCTGGTACCGGTAATGAAAAGTTCGTTATTTGCTCCGTATATTGTCCCCCGAATTGCTTTAACTATGATAATGCCCGTGATTTTCAAAATAAAATGTCATACATAACCCAACGCTATGCGAACGTCATTACTGGTGGTGATTTTAATGTCAATTTGCTAAGGCAAGACACCTTAGCAAATCAATTCACACACTTACTTCAGTCTCTTTACTTTGATGTTGTCAATTTCTATCCTACATACTACAACACATCTAATCCTTCTATTCTTGACCTGATCCTAGTGACAGATAATGGAAAGATCATTGCACACGATCAAATCAGTCCTCCTAGTACACTCGACCATGATATTATTTTTCTCAGCTATGACATTATGCTAGGCATGAATCACTCTCCTATTAAGTATTCTTTCCGGGATTATAAAAATATAGATACCGATTCCTTGTTTGATGAGTGCATGGTTTTGCCGTGGCAGCGGATATATGATTGCATATTAGTTGATGACCAAGTCGACATCTGTACGACGTTTATCTCATATCTGTATAATAAATATGTACCTGTTCGGGTGAAATATACTGATGGGAATTGTTGCCCATGGTTTACTACAAGAGTCCGCACCCTTATCATAGAGCGTGAGTATTTATATCAACGTTATAGATGGCTCAAAACCTACGAAGCCAGGTCCTTGTACAAAACTGCTCGTAATAGAGCCACCACAGCAATGAGACTGGCTAAACGTCAGTATTTTAGTTCCAAAATTAATACTAACCTTGATTCAAAAAAGTTGTGGAGGAATCTACGGAAAATCGGAGTATATGGGAAGGACAAGAGCTACTGCAGTTTCCAACCTGATGAATTGAATGCCGTTTTTACCTCAATCAGTAACTCCTCCGATGAAACGTCTACTCCACATCAGGCTAGTTTATTATCCAATTCAGTAAGTAGTATCTCGCATGGTTCTAGTGACCTATTTTCTTTCCGGTGCGTTAACATGGATGAACTTATTTCAGCCCTTAATTCAATAAAATCTGATGCTACTGGCCCGGATGACCTCTCACCGTGCTTTATCAAAATACTGCTTCCAATCATCTGTACATTTATTCTTCATATAGTTAATTCATGCTTGTCTTCATCCTCCTATCCCTCCAATTGGAAAGTTGCTAATATTCTTCCAATTCCAAAGAAATCTTCTCCAGAATCTCCAACTGATTTTCGTCCAATTAGCATACTATGTTTTCTATCTAAAGTGGTCGAAAAATTAATGTACCGACAAGTTTCTGAGCACATAAACAAAAATAATTTATTGACCTACTGGCAGTCAGGATTTTGGACGCAGCACAGTTGTGAAACTGCTATCTTAAAGATATCCACTGACATAAGAAGTTCTATGGATCAGGACAAATTTACCACCTTGGTACTTTTAGATTTTTCAAAAGCTTTTGATACCGTTGATCATAGCATTCTTTTACAGAAGCTCTATGCCTATTTTAAATTTAGTAGTACTGCAGTATCGATGATCGGTAGTTTTTTATCAGATCGCAGTCAGCAAGTCAAGCTCAATAACAGAATATCCACTCCGCTTCCGCTAGTGCGAGGAGTGCCTCAAGGTTCTATCATGGGTCCATTGTTGTTCAGCCTATTCATTAATGACTTGACCGTAATGGTTCGTGATGTGAGCATTCACCTCTACGCAGATGATGTACAACTGTACTTGAGCCGTCCAATTGGGCTTATTGAAGATTGCATAGAACGTATTAACTCTGATTTAGATAGTATCCACACATGGTCTAGGTATAATAGGTTACAATTAAACCCTAAGAAGTCGCAGTGTATAAGTTTCTACAATAATTCATTTGATTTGCTTGATGTTCCACCAGTAGTGTTAAATGGTTCCGTCCTACCAATGCTTAGTAAGGTCACCAATTTAGGGATAACCTTGAATAGAAGTATGAAGTGTTGTGATAATGTCAATATGCAATTGAGGAAAATATATTCTGGTTTGCGAAGGCTTTGGCTTTCTGCTAATATTTTACC
This sequence comes from Dioctria linearis, assembly GCA_963930735.1. Taxonomy (NCBI): domain Eukaryota; kingdom Metazoa; phylum Arthropoda; class Insecta; order Diptera; family Asilidae; genus Dioctria; species Dioctria linearis. Next base: position 199,294,060 of record OZ005740.1, read on the forward strand.
TTGTAGTATTCATTTAATGCTAGTCAAATCGTTAATTTGCCTCATTTCACTTCGGGTAGCATTGTTTTTCCTAAACTGGATAGTGTGTGTGGACATAAATTAGAGATTGCATTTAATGATTGTATTCGATTCATTTTTAGATTACGTAGGTTTGACCATGTATCCTCTTTTCGAATGCATTTACTAGGATGCTCGTTGACACATTTTCTGCAACGTAGGTCGCTTATCTTGTTATATAACATACTAAAGTCAAATAAGCCGGAATATATTAGAGAGTTATTCTTGTTTACAACATCCGAACGTAATAGAAATTTAGTGAAGCCACGATTTCATAAGCTGGTCATGGAGAATTCGTACCTTGTTCAGATCATCCGGCTATGGAATAGTTTACCTGTTGCTATCCAAACAGCAGGCACTGTCAGTGTATTTAAGACGCTAGTTCGAACCCACTTAAAATAACATTTTTATTTAATTTAACATGTATAATTTAAATGATAAATTTTATCTTCGCATTTGAGCTGCTTGATTAGATATATAACGTAAAGCTTACTAAATTGATTTAGATTGTTTCTTTTTATATTTTATATTTTAGTTCCTTTTTTTTCAATTATCTCTAGAACCAATATACAATATTGTACTTAAAAAAGATTATAAATCTTGTATGTCCTGTTACCAGAAATAAATGAATTTGAATTTGAATTTGATACAGGAGCTGAAATATCAGTCCATAAAGCCACTAGAGCACTAGGTGATACCCTAGTAAACAAAAGAGAAAACATCACTGTATCCTCACTAGCAGGATAACCCTTGTCTACGCTAGGAACAGCTGAATGTAATTTTAAAATAAATGGTGATATATTCACGCACCGTATTCACATGGTAGAGGGAAATTTTAAATTAAAATACGACGATATACTAGGGCACGATTTTCTTGACAAATTTGCATGTATAATCGATTATAGCATCAAATCACTAATATAAAAATTACCCATTAATCAAAATGTGGATTCAAATAAGAGGATAGATACACTTATCGAGTATGGAGGTTTGAAAGACCCAAGCTCAGAGGTATCTCCTCAAATTAGAGCAGATAACAGGTATGGAGGTTTGAAAGACCCAAGCCTAAATAAACAGACCCCTTCAAAGAAAGGCGAGTCTCATCATATTCAAGCAAAAACAAATAAATTAAATAAACAGATCCCTTCAAAGAAAGGCGAGTCTTATCATATTCAAGCAAAAACAAATAAATTAAATAAACAGACCCCTTCAAAGAAAGGCGAGTCTCAAAATAATTCTACAAATAAAGAAAGTAGAGCAAATGAATGCAATGCCAGCAGTATTAAAGTACCGGCTCGCACTCAATTGGTAGCCAAAATAAGAATATCACAAAGAGGTAGTTTTCTTTGTGAACACCAAGAGTTGAAGTCAGGATTGTTACTTGGAAGTACACTCATAGAACCTGATCAAACAGGTCACGTGATTTTGATATTATTAAATTAAACTCGCAAAAGGATCCTATTCAAGAGAGACTCACTAAACTCGCATCTGAGTTAGACCTCTCACACTGTACCGCTGAAGAAAATCAGTCCATCCTAGTAGGTATAACGACATATTTTATTTAGACGGAGATTTTCTAACTTGTACCAGTGCAGTTAAGCACAAAATTCCTTTGCTACCAGGAAAACCTACCGTTAACGTTAGACCATATAGGTTGCCAGAAGCACAACGTAACGAGATTAATAAACAATTAATAAAATGCTTGAAGATGAAATAATAAGCCCTAGTTCAAGCCCATGGAACTCACCATTGTTTTTAGTTCCCAAAAAACCAGACGCAGCTGGCAATAAGAATTGGAGAGTAGTGATTGATTTTAGGCGTCTCAACGATATCACTGTAGAAGATGCATTCACCCTCCCTAAAATAACTGACATTTTGGACCAACTAGGGAAAGCTAAGTACTTTAGTACCTTAGACCTAGCAAATGGTTTCCATCAGATTCCCATGAATGGAAACGATAAAGGAAAGACTGCGTTTAGTACACCTTACGGGCATTATCATTATGATCGAATGCCCTTTGGTCTAAAACGAGCTCCAGCCACTTTTCAGAGGCTGATGAACAACGTGTTGGTAGGATTGCAAGGCATCGAGTGTTTTGTTTACATGGACGATATAATCGTTCATGGATATAATTTAACAGAACATAATTCTCGACTCCAGCATGTTTTTGAGCGGCTCAGGGAACATAACCTGAAGTTGCAGGCTGAGAAATGCCATTTTCCCTGCAGACAGATAGCCTATCTTGGCCATTTAGTCACTGAAAACGGAGTTTTACCAGATCCTTCTAAGCTTGAAGCAGTCGACCATTATCCAGTACCTCGAAAAGAAAAGGACGTAAAATCTTTTCTAGGTTTTGTCGGTTATTATTGTCGATTCATCCCTAACTTTGCCAAATTGGCCAAACCTCTCACTACTTTGTTAAAAAAGGACGTTCCTTTCAAATGGGATGCTTTTTGTGACGAAGCGTTCAAATTATTGAAGGAAAAATTAACTAATTCTCCTATTTTACAATTCCCACGTTTCGACGAAGAATTTATTGTAACGTCGGATGCAAGTGAATTCGCAATCGGCGCAGTACTATCGCAAGGAAAAATTGGTATCGATAAACCTATATGTTTCGCCAGCAGAACTCTAAACCCTGCTGAAACTCAATACTCAACAATTGAGAAAGAGTTATTAGGAATAGTATTTGCGGTTGAACAATTTCGTCCTTATTTATATGGTCGCAAGTTTACTATAGTCACCGACCATTAGCCCCTCACGTGGCTCATGAATTTAAAAGATCCCACTTCCCGATTGATGAGGTGGAGAATCAAATTAGAAGAATATGACTACCAAATCATATATAAACCGGGCAAAGCAAATTCAAACGCCGACGCACTCAGTCGTGGTATACCCGAAACAAAACCTATACAAGCCATTACTAGAAGTCAACAAAAGACTCAAGACATTAAACAAAATCACGATTTTACTCCGATTATCATAGAGGAAAACCCTCACAACCTACTGCAAACTAGAGGCATAAAAAATAAGTATTTCATTTTACCCATTAATAACAGTACTCAAGAAAATTTGTTAAGAACACATCTGCTCAAAGATCTAGTAATACCAGTCGGCGATATAATAGAACATAAAACCAAGAATAATTCATTTATAATCGGGCGTGTACCTATTCCTACTAGGACTGCAAGCGATAGAAATGAAGTCAGGATTATTTTCAAGAAATTTAAAGAACACATTCCCACTGACAAAACTGTGTCCATTTCAATACCCATTATTAATGCGATAAGTTATCTTGAGTAAAAATTACTATGCGCCGAGGAATTTCAAAATTCCAATAAGAAGCCTATCCTTTTCTTCAACAAAATAATTCAATTGGAAGACCCTGTAATTATTAAACAAGTCATTTCAGATTATCATATCACTCCTTTAGGCGGTCACCAAGGAGAAACAAAAACCATCAATAAATTAAAGAAAATTTATTACTGGCAAGGTATGAATAAAGACATTAAGGAATTCATAAAAAAATGCTCTTTGTGTCAAGTGAACAAATTAAGACCCAACCAGAAAGTTCCTATGAAGATTACTACAACGAGCAGTAAACCCTTCGAAAAAAATTTCTTGGACATTGTAGGTCCCTTACCATCTAGTTACCTGAACAACAAGTATTTGCTCACGTTCCAAGACGATTTAACAAAATATTCGGAAGCTATTCCATTAAGTAACGCTGAAGCAAATACGGTAGCAGAAGCATTCGTTACACATATTGTCTGTAGACATGGCCTACCTGAAGCTATTCTGACCGACCAAGGTTCCAATTTTTTGAGCTCAATGTTTACCGAAACTTGTAAATTCATAAGTTACAGACAACTCCTTACCATCCACAAACAAATGGAGCGCTAGAAAGAAGCCATCGAACTCTAGCCGAATATCTTCGACACTATGTGTCAAAAGATCCTCTAACCTGGGAAACTTGGATCCCCTATGCCATGTACACCTATAATAATTCCACTCACTCAAGCACTGGCTATACGCCACATGAACTTGTATACGGATTTCATGTAGAAATCCCTTCTTCCATACAAAAAGACCCCGAGGTCACATATAATTATGATAATTACGTAAATGAGCTAAAAGGTCGACTCCAATATTCCCACAAAATGGCAAGAGAAAGGCTTATAAAGAACAAGGAAAATTCCAAGTCTTATTATGATAAGGCTACAAAGCAAAAAACAATCGTAATTGGTGATAAAGTGCTGATCAAAAACCACACTAGAAAAAATAAGTTAGCGCCTCTATGGGAAAGCCCATACGAAGTGATAGATACCACTTCTGCAGAAAATTCTATTGTGAGAATCAAAAATAAAAATAAGAAAATTCACAATAACAATCTGAAACTATTCATTGACTAACTCCCAAACATTCAATTCCTCCCCTCAGATCAAAATGAGCTCACTCATCAACTCATTCGTTCGTGGACTTATTGTATTATTGGCTTTATGCGTCAGCCAAACTAGTGGAACTCAAGTTACACACTTCTCAGCAACACCCGGAATCTACTTTGAGGAATTCGGAAATGCACAGCTCTACAGAAATACATGGAAATTAGTTATGTATTACAATTTAGACAATTTTTATTTTGAACTAGAATTATTGCAAATGCAAGCAGGGCAAGCGGAAGACTTATGTCATAATATTACAAAATACTCAGGCAAAAATCACTGTGAAAACCAAATAAACACCCAAAGATTGATCTTAAATGAAATAGATCAGATCAACGAAATTTTGGAACCCAAAAATTTGAGAAGCAAGCGAGCTCTTTTGAACGTCATTGGTAGTATTAGAAAGTCTTTATTTGGGACGCTGGATGAAGAGGAAGCTAAACACTATGATGAACAAATACATATACTAAGAGCTCACGAAGACCATCTCTTAGAATTACTGAAATCTCAAACCCTGATTGTCGACAAAACTGTCAATATTTTCAACAAAACCTCAACGGGAATCCAAAATGACATCAAGGCGATTAAAGATAAAATTGAGAAAGTCACGAAGTCATTTAATCAACTCGCGACAGATGTTAACGAAAATTTCGCAATATTAGACCTAGAGAACGTTCTATCCATCACAATATTGTCTTTGATGAGATACCAAAATGCCCAAAAGGCCATTTTAGAAATGTTATTAGACATAAAGCACGGAACTCCCAATCCGCTCATAATAACCCCCTATCAACTTGAGCATCTCTTATCCACTATTCGGAAGAACCTTCCGTCGGGTGCAACCTTATCTGTAGCTACTACCCAGAACCAACTCTTAGATCTATATAGAGTTAGCCGTACAAGTTTCAATAAAATTAATAATTTAATCATAATAGAAATTAAAATACCCCTACCCTTAAATACAGAATTCCAAATGTATAAAGTAATCCCCTTACCTACCCTAATTAACGAATCATTCATTTATATAAAACCCACTAGCGAATTCTTGTTAGTCACACTAAATAGGGAAAAACATTACCCCTCTAGTAGTGAAGATATTACAAAATGTTTGCAAAAAACTCCTCACAATTACATTTGTCAAATAACGCATCCAATCCATAACTTAAATGCGAAGGACAACCAATGTGAAATGGAATTATTAAGGCACTCTCAAACGCCTCCCCTATCATGTGGAATGAACATCTTAAACATTTCCACCTTATGGATACAATTATCCAACCCTAACAAGTGGTTATTCAGTTTGAAATCTCCTCGAACTGGAGATAATATTTGCGGTAACAATATCGAACCAATTACAATAAAGGCAACCGGAATTCTAGAAATATCGCCCAATTGCTATGTAAGAAGCGATGATCAAACGCTCTATGGACACTCCAAAAAAATTTCAATCGCTGAAAAATTCTATTTGCCATCGATCAATCTAACAAACATCACCCTCGATTATCATAAAATTAAGTATAATCCTCCAAATACAATCACTATAAAAAATAGTGAACATCAGGCACTTTTTGAACTAAGCCAAGATATAAAGACCTTAGAAAAGGCTGAAAACGAAAATCTAATTAACGTGACAGCACACGATATTCACCATTATTCCATTATCTATATAACGATAATGATCATTCTAATCATATGCGCTATAAAAACAGCCCTACCCTATCTAAAAGCTAAAAGACTTAAAGCGACGGACATTCCGCCTTCATCAACTCAAGAGATTGATAACGAAAAAGAAAATAATAAAGAAACCACTAAAACTAATAAATTTCCTCTAACCAGAGCGTTACCTTAAAAGAAGACAAGATAGAAGAGAAAGAAAAACGCAAATTTCCCATCATCATAAAAAAAATTAACATATATATATATTACAAAAAAAAAACCTTATAACAAATTATAATTATATTTACTCAAATACTATTAACAACATTTTTTTTTCTTCAGAATTACATTTACTCAAACTAGAGAACTTTTATATAAGAAACACACATTTTGTTAATTTAAGAAATATAATTACTGAAATACTAATAATTTAAAATACTTATTTACAAACTAAATTTGTACTAGAATCTATTCTACATTAAGCAAATACGTGTTAACCAAAACTTCTATAAGCATAAGTCAAAGAACCTAAATAATAAATTACAGATAGAATCTAGAATATAACCAATTACTAGCCTAAGTAAAACAAATCACCATGTAAACTACAAATACCTAGTTCAACCAACCTAAACTCCGTGTAATTTCGATTCTCTTCAAGAATACGAAATTCCTCCTTAGGGGGAAGGTGCTATGAATCCACTAAACCTACCATGCCTAACTACCTAATCTCGGATTCATAACGTAAATCAAAACACAAATCTCAAACGCACGTCATGCGTCTAGCAAAATCACGTTTTTACCTTTAATCCAAAAAAAAAGGCACTTCAAATCTTTTAAAATTCAATAAACTTGTTTAATCCTAAAATTACGAATTCCTAACGTAAATGCAACAAAGTATACTTCCACAAACGATAAACAACAACCATCAGGTGTCAGATATTCTATCCCATTTGGCGCGTGCCTAAAATGAACAAAATTTCTTCTACAAATGAAATGTAATATGATCCGGCGCTAGTATTCGCTCAACGTAATGATTCATTCATGAAAGCAATCGAAGAAAATCGTCACCAGACAATTAAGCCCAAATACGTGACTACGTCACCGACCGATCTAAGACCGGCAAAATTACCCAACAGGTGCACCCTTGAATGGCTGCACTTCGTTGCATTGGTAAAGTGACATGAAGTTTCATGAATTATAGAATTATGATGACCCCGAAATTTTGTTATGCATGGAATCGATCACCGAACTTACAGAAAATTGTTTTTCGATTCGATTTTTTTGGAATTTGTTATTTCCGCTCAATTTCCTGATTTTGTTATTCAAAACAGAAAATTGAGCGATCATCAATTTTTCCCTTAGAAAATTGCTGAATTTTAGAAATTTGTGGAGGGGAGTATCATCCCCATGTAAATCAATAATATAAATATGATGCGGTTGAACTAGGAAAATCAGAGAGTATTCTTGAACGTACTAGGAGAGTCCCCCTACCAAAGGTATCTAATTAAAATAAATCTTTACCAGTAATAAGTGAAAAGTCGATAAGTGTTTTTTTTTTGTTAACAAAGTGGAAAGCCGAAACAGAAAATTGTTAATCTATTACATTTAATTATAAAAATTTTGTTTTCTCAGAAAGTTGCGTTTGAATTAACATTTTTGATTATATTGCGTTATACCTAAAGAGGTGTAACAACGTATAACACTTCGATAACTAAATCAGCTCGTATAAAAATTACAGCCATAATAAAACGATTTTTTTTTATTTTTTTATATCAAAAACAAAAAGCATCTGGCACACACTAGCAGCAAAAAAACTGCCTGATAATAACGAAATTATGTTATTCAATGTTTATATGGTTATAAAAACCAATAAAAAAGAAGAAAAAAATCGATCTAAAATCCTTTTGAAAACTGCTTTGTTTACCTGTGGAACGGAATGGGCACAGGTAAACGCAACCCCTCTCACCAAACAGATGGGCCGCCCCGCTGCATACCTATTGAGATGGTGACGCTGCTAGCACTCGTACTATATGTAAGAATTTTTTTGATCTGGAACTGGCTGCTACGAAACGAAGCTGTTGACGCGCTGGCTGAATGGAAGCATTGCAAAATTGACGCGATTTTCAAATTACAATAAACCATTCCTAATTAGAAAATAATTTATTTATTTACCTAAGGTACCTAAAATATACATAAGTTACTGAAATAATGAGTCAAATGAAATATGTATTAAAATACAAATGCATTAATTTAAATAATAATTTATTGTAGAACAGAAGGAATACATAATTCAACAAAAAAATCTCTTAAGCCTCGTTTCCAATTTTCTTACCCGACAAGTTTTGAAACAAGTTGGCTACATTCTGTCTAAGTGGAAACGCTATATGAAAATTCAGACACATGTTGGCAACTTGTTCGATGTCTCGGAGAATTTGTTGGGTGGATTTGTTCATTTAAGTGGAAACGCTCATTTGTTGTGTTGGCTAAACTAGTGGAAGGGTGGAAGGCAATGGTAAGAAGTTAAGCCAACAAGTTCGCGAGAATTTATTTAAATGGAAACACTTGTAAGTTTAAGCTAACATGTCGGCTCCCAACAAGAACACAACATGTTGCCGAACAAGTTGGCACAATTTGTATAAGTGGAAACGAGGCTTTACGAAGAAGTATACTTCTTTATATATCTCATAAAAAGCTAATTTATTGAGAAAAAATCTGAAATTCTTTTGAATTCCTTTTTTACATTTTTTCCACATTCCTAGACATTTTTAGATAGAGAAGAAGGAAAAACATTTGATATCGAAGATAACTTAATATCCTCATATTTTACAATTTTTTCTAATAGATGGCCCCATCTGTAAACAAAATTTCAGTCATTCGGTAAAAATTTCGCCTCTGTTTTCTAATTTGGTACAAGTAAAGCCATCTGTCGGGAAGATGTAACATATCTATATGTATATATGTATATAGTCTATATACCTAATATTCTGTGACAATCATCAGCTGACGTCAAACCTCAGCCGTCGACTGTACCCTCTAACGGGCAATAGACACAATTTTAATCGTTTAGTGGGTTTGTCTTCGAAGAAATTAACGACTGGCAAAGCTACAATTGATTTTGGTGACGAATACGGGAGTGGACCTCCGCTACATCAGAGCGCTTTGGGTCGATTTTCGTGTCCTCTCTCAGAGTGAACCCTCCAACCTCTCCGAGTTCCTGAATTTACCTCCAGGGGTGGGAAAATCTATAGCAAATAAGAACCACATGAACAAAATCATTTGAGGTGAGTAATCAATCACCGACTGACCACTGGAATTCGAGAAAGATTTCACGTTTTGAATTAAAACTGCTCCCGTCTACCGCTCGGCCAGGGCAATTTTGTATTGAATCAGATAATTGTGTTACAATATAATGAATTTCTTAGCGTTATGAATTGCTAGTTTAGTCTAAAGACATTGCATTTATATAGGTATATTTATCCTTAAACTTAATGAATTTCGTAGCGTTATGAATTGCTAGTTTAGTCTAAAGACATTGCATTTACATATATAGGTATATTTATCATTAAACATAATGAATTTCGTAACATTATTATTTGCTAGTTTAGTCTAAAGACATTGCATTTATATAGGTATGTTTATCATTAAACATAATGAATTTCGTTGTTTCTGCTAGTTTTGCCTAATGGCATTGCCTTTGTACAGTCATAGTCATATACAGGAGTTTCTTTTCATTTACTGTTCATATCTATAGATATCGTTTTCATAGTTCCATTCATGTTTGGGTCTAATTAATCTCGTAGCTGTAATAATTCTACAGGAGAAAATCGTTCTCATATAAATTGGTGCAAATTGATGATAAGTACTCGATTGAGATTTTAGTAACTTTTGTGTTTATGAGTTCGCTCGAAATATTTTCTCCACATGATAACGTTATTTATTCTTATGAGTCTAACAGCTTGTAATACGAGTTTGTGAAAGAAAAGAGGTAGGAGTAGTAATACTAGGAATGTCACTATGTCAACAAATTAAATACTTTTTATAACGTAACAATGCTCTGAGGTTTTCACCACTTTCTCCATCACTCTCCTGGTGCCCTCTCACTATGAAGGTTGAATAGGTCCGCTCTTCTACTCTATTTTCAGGTCAATAAGGGACACTGAACCAAAATGACTGCTGCCCTCAGTGTCATCGGATGAATATGGGGCAACGCAGCTGAAGGCCTATCATCTGCGCCTTCACTAAGGTAAGGGTAAGTAGTGTAATGGTCCCTTCAGGACCGGATGTGTGCTTCCTTTTTGGTATGAAGGCACGAATTTTGTATGTATATGGCTGCTGGTACAGTGGCAGGTTTTCCGCCAATAGCCGGGGCGAGCTAGCGTGCCGCCCTGCAGTCAACGCTGTCCACCGAGTGATCTGTCGCTTATGCTGACAGTCTGGACTTCACGTCTAAAGTCAATCACTCTTCATACAACCATAACAATTTGACAACGGAATAAAAGCTTTTTATATGCAGCAATATATTGCAAGTCGTACTAAGGCGAAAGTTAATTCAATGTGATCCTGGTTTGCTTTATATAGAGGAAAATATACAAGTTTGCCGCTTTTAATAAATCTTTCATATATAAGTGTAACATTATGAAGTCCACGCGCCAAACCCAGGTATCCAACACTTCTACGGTTTTTAATGATATCTTCTCCGGAAGTTAATTTAAAATGGAGGATGTAGTCTATTGCACTTGTTATAAATTCATTTATGTGTTAGAAATTATTGTTGTAGAGGGTTTTTTCTTGAATTGATACTCTGATACCTTTCTGCTGTTTAAAATATCAAATATATTATCAAAAAATTCGAATGAATTGTGCTGTTGGTCAACTTCCTGCAAAGGATGGTATTTTTAAAACCTCACGACAGAAATCCAGGGCGTCTGCAACTGATTTACTTAGTGTTTGAACAGCTAATTTAACTTTCATCTTTTGTTGATGAAAGTATATGTATGCACTTTTTAATTTGTTTCCTAAGTATAAGCCTTCCTTTTCCTGCAAATCTAGCAACAGTTTCAAATAATTCCTTTTAATTTCATTGCCGTCACCGTATATAATTATTTGAAGGTCACCTAAGGAATTGCGGAGAAGTTTAAGAATATGCACTGGATCTGGATGCAATATATATTTTATGTCTTTTATTTGAAAATATGGTATTGCATCAGTATTCCTGATATCACTGCCAAGGAGTTTTGCTGTTGTTAAATTTGTGGAAGTGCCATCAAAAGTTATACCCACTACTTCCGCCCCTATATCTCGCAAATTTTGTAGGCAAGGAAGTGTTATGTTCTTCTTCTGCTCTGCGTTAATAGAGGAAATGAGGAAAAATGCAAGTGGTATTTTCCATGCTCTATTTATACACACTGCAATAAAAACCAGCATTTGTGTAGCACCTACATCACTATTTCCGCCATCGCCTACGTCAACAAATCCTACTGCATCTTTCCCATTCCAGTCTAAGTGCTGTCGAATGTGCATCTCATCGAACACTAACTGTAAAAATATGTGTTCTCCACTATGTTTAGCAACATCTACATTTTGCTTAATAGCTTTAAAAGACTGTTTTGTTAACCCTGGTTTACAATCAACATTTTCATACCATCTGGCTAATGTCCTTTTATGCGGTAGAGCATAATTAAAAGTAGTCCTAATAAAATCGTATGACTTTGGTGATATAAAATTCAAATTTAATGCAAAGGCGTGAAGCTGTGGAGTGTAATTTTTTTGAACTTGTCCCCCTTGAAGCTTTATAAGCTCATGTTCAAATAATTTTCTGTTGGATTCAGAAATATGTTCAAGAACCTCGTGTAATTCATCTTCAATTAGGTTTTTGTCTCTTAAAGATTCAATTATATTCAATTACTTCTCAAGTTTTGCATTTTTCTTAGTTCCAACTTATTTATTTTATTCTTTAATTTAATTATGCCTATATAAAATCATGCTCTGTAAATGTATAAGAGTCCTGATAGGACATTCGTTACTTTAAAATAAATCCCAATACAATTTCAATAACATAAGAAAATTATTATGGATAAAAGGTATAAAGGACAATAGGATAAACACACATGGCACCGACACCTTTATTTAAGAAAACTAATGAATATACGATAACAACCCTTTAATTTCAAATATGTGTTACATATTAATACATCCTATTACTTAATTATTATAAATAAGAAGCAGAAAATTGCTATGAAATATACTACTTAGAATATAAATTTCTAAAGTTATTAGCTTAAAGTTGTTATTTTATTCGCAAGTACACTACTATTAAAATTAAATAAACTTAAGCTGATCAGATTAGACTTAAACAGTAATAAACAAAAATATATTTCTTTCTTAAAATTATTTTCCTAGCATTGGGAACATGAAAGATTTTTAATGAATATCTAAAAAGCTAAATCTAAAGAGCTTCTCTAATTCTAGTTTCAAATAAATCTTTAACATTACCATAACCGGAGCTTTCGGTTCCACAGGACACATCCGCAACCTTTGCTCTAAAAGAATCGTCTAGGATTTCTGCCTCCTAATTAAAAAATCATATATATAATATAAATAATAAGAAATATAGCAAAAATATTATACCATTCTCTTTTCAGAAATTTTGTCGTTATAAATTCCCTTATATTCAAAATCGAAGGCTATAGGCTGAACTACAATAGAAGTATACGTAAGTACATTTACTTACGTAAAGCGAGCGCCCCCTTTAATTTAACAGGCGTACACAAATTAACTTTAACTCGTGTGAGCGGAACATTCGTTAAGTTTAAATATCCAATTTTCCGTAAGTATAGTGCGCTAAGAATCGCTCATTCCGTAAGAACGCGATGTGTCCAAACAATTAAATTATTACTAAATGATTAAAAATACAATGTAAAACTTAAAATGGAATAAAAATGGCACTGAGAATTAATAGAAAGCAGAAATCTTCAATTAAATCAACTTCCATTTGTTAATTTTTTCACTTTTACAACTTTTTAAAATTTAACACATAAAATATCATTCGGGCACTGCGAATTAATACAAGGCCCAAATTTTCAATTCCATCAACTTCCATTTGTCAATTTTTTCAATTTTACCACTTTTTAAAACTGAAAACATTAAATATCAAGATAATAACTCTTACGGAATGTGATATATATTTAGGCTAAAAGTATCAATTTTTTGTAAGTAAATCTCCGTCTCGTTTAATTTGGTAAAGTTGTTTATTATTATATTGTATTTCAGCCTTATGTCATAATGAAGGTTATGTTCAGGAAAAGCTCTCTGTCAAAAACATAAAATGTTTTGTTAAAATATTGTTTGATAATATTTGATCAACAAGATAAATGCAAAAAAAAGCACCATTATTTTTGCAGGAATTTCCTCACTAATTTCTCTTATCTCTCCACGCTGCAAAGTTGCTTCATCTTTCGGCACATTTGATGATGTAAGGGAGTCACAGGAAATTCTGTTTTAAATAGAATTTGAAATTTAATCGTAATATTTTTTCCGGATTTAAAAAGCAGCATGTGTAGAATATTTACGTATGACTGCTTAATATATTAAGTAAAAAAAATCTTAATACAAAACTTTTGACTGGATAAGCGACTAAATTTTCTGTTAAACCTACGACTGAGGCAGAAATAAATAAAAAGAAACTTCCCTTTTTAAAGCGTTTTCCTCAACACGGCTTTTTGTATCTGAATCTACATTTATTGTTCCCACTTTACAACATGAAGGTCCTAATTTATATTCCTGTTTTAGAAAAAGATAATTTTCTATACATGAATGTATTTCTTGGCTTACCTCACGCTTTTCTGCTGAATTAGTAACATTACGTGAAAGTACAGGAACAGCATTTCTCGCAAGGACAGCTTTTTTTTCAAAAGAAACTAGATCCTAAGAGGAAATGGCTGGAGCATATTTAACTCCTTCTTTACTATCATTTAGGCCAATAGCCATTAAACAATTCCTTCTTTAAATTTCATCTCGAGGTAGCCTATAAAAAGTAAATTATCCCTTTTGTAACTACATCTCTGTGCCAAACACCCCATAAATTCACATTTGTAAGCAAAACAAATTACTCGAAATATTGTTGAATTTCCAGCAATAATTTTACATATAGTAGTTATTTCACTAAAAAAATGTAAAATTTATATATAATATATATATTAACCAGGCACTTCATTTTCTAGATTCTTTCAGATCACTTATTGTCAGTCCATACAACACTATCTATTAAAAACTAGAAATAAATATTACATCAAAATTGATCAGTTATTTCACTTATAAGATATTTTCTTACGAAACAATTAATAAAAACTCTACTAAGTGACATTACAATTTACAGATTTGCAGAAGATGGTGTACCCAAATAGGCTTATTGTGGGTACAGCTCAGACAGCACTCAATGTAGCTGGCACTATTAAGAACTGGTCCTCATTAAAAGAACTTTTATTAAATGAATTCAAGACGTCGCGTAATAGCGCTGATGTTCACATGAAGATGACTAAACGTGGAAGGAAAGCTGTTGAAAGCTGTCTGGATTATTTTTTCACTATGAGGAAGTTAGGTCGGAATGCCTCATTTGAAGACGAGGCTATTATTACGTATAAAATCAATACCGAATTTAACAAAGCAGTGCTTCATGGCGCGAAAAACTTAGATGTCTTTAAAGAAATATTAAAAACGTATTCGCGCGTATGTGAAGAGTCAGGTCGGAATGGTAAATCAAGATGACATGAGAATAGAAGTAAGCAACAATCGAGCAAAACGCACCAAGATTCCCGGTGCTATAACTGTGGCCTTCGAGGTCATCATTCCAAGGAATGTAAAAGAAAGGAATTAGGACCAAGTTGCTTCCTGTGTTCTACTTTTGACCATAAGGCGCCGGACTGTCCAAAGAAAAAATTGGATGGTAACCTGAAAAGCGATAATATAGCATAGGTGAAAGAGATAGGGGATTCTAACGATATGAGTAAAGCAATAGACATTGATGGTGTAGCCGTTACAGTCTACTTCGATACTAGAAGTGACCTAAGCTTCGTTCGCGAGGATCAATGTATAAAGCTGGGTAGACCAATGTTAAATAAGCCGATCCTGTTTCAAGGAGTTGGATTAGGAGAAATGCGAACCTTGGGCTCATTCAAAGTATAGGTTGAAATCGACGCCAATAATTTTGAAGAAGTCTTCCATGTGGCCCCATAGCAGATATTCCCAAAAGAAGTTGTTATAGGAAAGACGTTCTTAGCTGAGTATCTTTGAGGATCACTCCAACCAAAATTGAAGTACAGCCATGCGAAGATTCACCAATATTTTCATGTTTACAAAAGCGATGTCCCCAAACTAGATTTGACGTACGTTAAAGATCACGATATCGCCGAACGGGTAACGCGCACAATTAATGAGTATTGCCTGAAGCACACTAAGCCACCACCAACCAAGATGAAAATTATACTGCGCGTAGACACACCAATTTGGCAATATCCGAGACGTTTATCCACAACAGGAAATTACATCGTACGTGAACAAATAGATAAATGGCTAAAGAATGATATAGTCGAAGAAAGCAATTCTGACGTTGCGAGCCCTATTGTACTAGTCAATAAAAAGGATGGGACGAAACGGAATTGCATAGTTTATTGGCAGCTAAATAAACTCGTCATAAAAGACCAGTATCCGTTGCCATTAATCGACGACAACACTGATCGCTTATCCAAGGCAAAACTATTTTCGACTCTCGACTTAAAGAGCGGGTTTTCCCATGTGCCAATTGCAAAGGAATGTCGTAAATATAATGGCTTCATGACACCATTTGGACATTTTCAATTTAAAAGAGCATCATTTGGTCTTTGTACATCACCGGCAGTATTCCAAAGGTTCGTCCACAAAGTTTTTGACCAACTAATCAGGCAAAGAAAGGCATTAACCTATGTAGATGATTTGGTAGTACCGGCAACATCTGAAAAAAAAGCTATGCAAAATTTCGAAGAAGTTCTGAACGTCGCTGCTCAGTACGGCTTGAAATTAAATGGGAAAAATGCCAATTACTTCAGCGCAGTATACAGTATTTAGGAAACGTAATAAAAGATGGTTCCATAAAGCCTTCAGGGGATAAAATACTAGCCATAAGAAAGTTTCCAGAACCTAGAAATCTGAAACAAGTACACCTAATCCTGTTTTTACACGGTCTTTTTTACACGATTGTGAAATAACACGGTCAACAAAAATAAACTTATCCTGTGTTTTTACACGTTTGTTTTTTTTTTTACACGGACAAAAAATTCTAAGAAATTAGCTGTTACTTGTTTTGTCTTTGATTTTATAGTTAGGGGAGTAGCAGTTTACTCAATTCGTTTTATATTTTTTTATTTTCTATTGAGTTTTGAACGTGTAAGTGAAAAGTAATATTTTGTGAAAAGAAAATTTATAGAAGTAATATTTTTTAATTTTGGTTTTTAGAATACTTTTTAATTTTGTGGTGCTGTTTATTTATTGAAACTGAACAACTTGTATTTTGTTTGATTATAATTAGGTAAGTTAAAACTTGACATAAAGCATAACTTATTTAATAAATTTAAAATTTTTAATTCAGCCATGAAAAAGGAAAAACGAACAAGTATTGCTTTGGAAACAAAAATACAGATTCTGGACCGACTTGAAAATGGTGAAGGTCCCACTTCGGTTGGAAAATCTTTAAATTTAAACGAAGTGACTGTTCAGTCATCTACTAATAGTCACAGATTATGTTAATTCAAAAATATTGTATTCATGCTATCATTCACTAAATTAAATTCAGCTAGACAATTAAATTTAATTTATTGTTAATTATAATTCTTTCTCAATTCAAATATTTCAATTAGTCGAAATGCACTGAAATGCAATTGTAACTTAAAAAGAATTGGTCTAAACGCACTGAACTAGTTAGTGTATTCTTATCTCTCTTTCAATCATGTTTTTCTGATCTCGATGTTCTCGTCTCTTCGATTTATACTACTGCCAAATAAAGATCTAGTTGTTGAGCTCACACTAATAAAAAGGAGTTATTTCATTTAATTGCACCTAGTTATTCATAAAACAAATAGTTGAAATTCGAGTAAAAACTATTGCTTGAACATTTTGGCGCCCGAGCAGGGACATCTTTGAACTACCAATTTTAATAATTAATTATTGAAAGGAAAATTCTTTGCATAAGTGCATTCCGAAGGTGATCCCAACAAAATTCTTATCAGCGTGGATCAAGTTCCAGTGCATTGTTTTCAGAAATTGATAATTTCTATTCAGTTGGCAAGTACCTATATGTAGATATGTACATCTGAGGAAAATAATTCATCGCCTTCAATTATAATTCTGAAGAAATTAATTCCATTGCAATTTCGGCAATTGTTCATCAGTATTGAAGGAAAAGTAATTTCGTCGTATTTTCAGCAGAGTGCATGGTAACAAGCGGTATTCATTGTTATGCAAATTGATTGGAAAAGGATTAACGGTAACATTCTTTGTATTCCATATGCTTATTGTGTAAATAGACTAGAAAAAAAATATATAGTGCTCCAGTGAACTTTAGCAGAATCAATTATGAACAAAAATTTTTATTGAAAAAACTATAATTTCTGTGCTTCATAGATTTAAGATTGCAATTTTTGCAATTATTTTGCATGCCATTTTAGTTGCGTTAAATAATTTTGGGAATTGTTCGACATACACAGCCGATAAAAGTATTTTCGGACAGGTGTTTAGTTTATATTGGAAAAAAAAACCGTATCAACAACTTTGCATCGTCATAGTGATAATTACGCCGGTGTGGTAAATAATTCGCATTGAAAATGGCTGAGAAAGAATTAGCTGAATTAAAAACTCAGAGGGCTTCAACTAAGGGCTGCATCACCCGAATCAAAAATTTCGTGGAGCAAAAAGGAGATACATTATCTGCTCCAGAGCTAGAATGTAGGTTAGGAATATTAGAATCCTATTTTAAACAGCTACTGTCTTATCAAAGTTCGATTGAGAAACATTTGCCGGAGGATGTGAATGAAATTAAAATTAGAGGGGATCTTGAAGATCTGTATTGTGCTACAAAGTCGAAGTTATTATCGTTAAAGGCCGGGGTGCGTGAAAGCTTTTCTAATGAGTCTCGATCTCAGTCAATAATTGTTGCAAATAATTCAGGGAGTACTTTGCCCAAAATGCGACTTCCTCAATTTTCTGGGAAATATTCAGAGTTTCCAAATTTCATCGGGTGTTTCAAGCAATTAGTTGACCAAGTGGACACGTTATCACCTTTGGAAAAGTTTAATTATCTATTATCCTGTTTGAGTGGCCCCGCATTACATACAGTTCAGGCTTATGAGGTCACCGAGTGCAATTATGCAAAAGCATTAGATCACCTTAAAGCTAGGTACGACAATAAGTACTTGATTTTCCAAGAGCATATAGTTGCGTTGTTCAATCTACCAAAGGTAACGAAAAATTCTGCTCCTCAGTTAAGAAAGCTCATTGATACGACAAATGCTCACTTAAGTGCTCTCGACTCACTAGGAAAATATGAGGATATCGCAAATGCCTTCGTTATTTATCTAGTCAACGCGAAATTAGATCCGGACTCTCAGTCAATGTGGGAAGAAAAAGTGGAATTCGGAAAATTGCCTTCGTGGAAACAAGCATCTGATGTTCTTAGCAAACGTTGTCAGTATTTAGAGTCGCGTGATGTAAAGTTATATAATAGTGCAGAAACATTCAGTCAACCACGTAAATCAAGCAATATAGTAAATTCTTCGCGGTCCAATCCAAAGACATCACTAGCCACCACTCAATCTTCATGTGCCTTTTGTGGTCAAACAGGGCATGCTATTTATAAATGTTCGAATTTCACTAACTTATCAGTTTCCGAAAGATTTATTGAAGTTAAGAAACGCGCGCTATGCATAACCTGTTTATTTAAAGGACATAGTGTAAAGAAATGTTCCGTAAAACGCTGGCGGGTGTGTTCGTTACCGCATCATACTTTACTTCATAAATTTTCAAGAGATTCTAATGCACCGTCTACGGGTGAGATCCTTGGTATTCAGTCTGTTGAAGCCCCACAACAAATCTCGACTAATCAGTGCTCTCAGATCCAACCTGCTGCTAATACTTCTTTACAAACGTCATATTTGCCACTAGTTAGAAGCAACCATGTGTTTTTAGCAACAGCTATAGTCAAAGTTAAAGATAGATTTGGTTCCTTTCATTTGGCCCGTGCTCTTTTGGACTCTGCTTCGCAAATAAACTTTATGACCGACAGATTAGTTCAACGCCTCAAGCTAAGAAAAGATAGAGTAGAAACTAACATAAGCGGTATAGGGGATACGTCTTCCAAGGTTAAATATTCATCGCAATGATTTTGAAACGAACCTTCAGGTATATATTCTACCAACCATTACAGGAGCGCAACCAGAGCGTAAAATTCTTATCGAGAATTGGCACATTCCTGCCAATATCCAGTTAGCGGACCCAATTTTTTTCAAATCGCAACAGGTTGATTTATTAATTGGAGCAGATCATTTCTTTAAATTATTGTGCGTTGGGCAAATAAAATTGAACGACGAGCTTCCAACGCTGCAAAAGACATTGTTTGGTTGGATTGTAGCAGGAAGGTGTTCGGATACTTATGAACAACCAGGAGAATACGCTACCCTAGTATGTAAAGATGATACTAAATCCTACGAAGATGATTGCTTGACAAAATTAGTGGAGAGATTTTGGGAAGAGGAGAGTGTGGCGACTGTTTCAAAATGGACTGAGGAACAGTTGCAATGTGAAAACATCTTCAAGGACACTTTTTCTCGTTTATCTGATGGAAGGTTTATGGTAAAGCTACCGTTTAAAGAAAATCCTCAGACGCACTTGGGTGATTCCCGTGAAATAGCACAAAATCGTTTCATTAGTTTAGAAAAAAAACTTAACAAAAATATGGAATTAAAGCAACAATACGATGAGTTTCTCCGAGACTATCTTCAGTCAGATCATATGGAAAAGATTTCTGTCAAAGATATTCCAAAAGTACACTACTTTATGCCACATCAGTGTGTCATCCGTCCGGAGAGCTCTACAACTAAGTCCGCGTCGTCTTCGATGCATCTTGTCGAACATCTTCGCACCATTCTTTAAACAATTTACTCATGGTTGGCTCAGTTGTCCAAGAAGATATTTTCTCAATTATCTTGCGTTTCCGTGGCTACAGATATGCGTTGACTGCCGACATATGCGCCATGTATAGACAGATCAAGGTGCAGCCAGAGGATTGAAATTTCCAACTAATATTATGGAGAGAAAACCCGAGCGACGAACTGCAAGTCTATAGATTAAATACAGTAACCTATGGAACGGCTAGTGCTCCGTTTCTGGCAACAAGATGCCTTCTTCAATTAGCTCGCGATATATTTTCGACGATGCCAGAAGTTTCACGTATCATAGAACGTGATTTTTATATGGATGATCTTATCACCGGAGCAGAAACAAGGGATGAAATTCAACAAATTAAAAAGGATGTTGATATGGTTTTAGGTTCAGCACAACTAAGATTGCGCAAATGGTATTCAAATGACGACCAGTTTCTTCAAGAAATCCCAGAGGCAGAACGTGGAAAGCCTTTGAGGATTAACGACTTCGATATTATTAAAACTCTTGGCATTGTTTGGGAGCCTGTGGCAGATGAATTCCGCTTTCACTATCAACCGAATATGAGGAATAACGCAAGGGTAACTAAACGAACAGTTCTTGCTGATATTTCACGGCTCTTTGATCCATTGGGGCTTGTCAATCCCCTTGTGGTGAAAGCTAAAATTTTTCTCCAGGAGCTTTGGATACTAAAGTTGGACTGGGATGAATCTGTTCCAATGGAAATGGAATCTCGTTTTCGAGATTTTATGAAGTCACTGAATAATCTACAAAAAGTAAAGATTCCGCGGCAAGTACTTCTGCCAGCGAGTGTAACGGAAAAAATTGAGATACACGGCTTTTCGGACGCATCCACACGTGCATATGGATGCTGCTTATATATTCGTTGCGTGTCCTATGCAGGAAATATCTCAGTTAATCTTATGACAGCAAAATCTAGGATAGCACCAATACGCACCACCCGCTCATTGCCATGCTTGGAATTATGTGGGGTGTTATTACTTGCAGAACTTTTAGAAAAAGATTCAGAGATAGTGCTGGATTGGTTATCACATCATTCATTAACTTGGAAGACCTTCGTTGCGAACCGAGTATCAAAAATCCAAAATTTAACTCAAGAAGCTACCTGGAGGCATGTTAATTCGAAATCAAATCCTGCAGATATCATATCTCGTGGTTCCAGTGTCACAGAGCTTGCTGAATCTATTTGGTTTTCTGGTCCAGAATTCTTGCATCAAGAACCTGCACACTGGCCCGCAATAAAAATAAGACATGATATTCGTAATGTTCCGGAGAAAAGGAAGTTCCAATCAATTTTGATGTGTACTATGCCGGATGGTTTCTTGGAAAGAATCTACGCCTGTAGCAACTTCATTAAGAATTGTCGTCGATTTGCAATAGTTTTACGATACATCAACAATCTCAAACGTAAAGGCCAGCAACTGCCTACTATTACAGGAGAATTGTCAGCAGCGGAAATAGATACTGGCTTCATGAGAATTGTTTGGAGGATTCAACAGCAGGAGTTCGCCGAAGACATCAGTATGCTACGGAGGAAAGGCGACATTAACCCGAGAAGCTATCTCCTGAAACTTAGTCCTTTCCTGGATGAAAGTCAAAAAGGTGAACTACTTCGTGTGGGAGGCAGATTAAAAAACTCAAATTTACCGTACGATTCAAAATTCCCCATGCTGCTTCCTAGTAGAAATCCATTTATTGAATCTTATATACGATTCCTACATTATAAAAATTTTCATGCAGGTCCGCTAGCTTTAGTCTCTATCATGCGACAACGCTGCTGGGTAGTTAATGCTCGAGAATATGCAAGAAAAGTTGTCAGGAATTGCGTGCATTGCTTCAGGTATCGGCCGCGACTAGAACAGCAGATTATGGGTGATCTACCAAGGGGGAGAGTTAATATTTCACTTCCATTTACTCATTGTGGAGTCGACTTCTGTGGGCCATTCATCACAACATACGGCGGGCGCGGCAGGAAGACTTGCAAGTCTTATATAGCAGTCTTCGTGTGCTTCATAACAAGAGCGCTACACATTGAGGTGGTGTCAGATTTAACCTCAGCTACATTCATTGCTGCACTGAAGCGATTTGTTGGTCGAAGAAATCTAAGCAAACATATATATTGCGATAATTCCACTAATTTCGTTGGAGCCCGCAGGCAGCTAGTAGAGTTTCTGGTTGCGTTTCTCTCGCAGCAATATCAAAAGGACATTATATCCTGGTGCTCCAATCAAGATATCAACTTTCACCATATTCCTCCAAGAGCACCTCACTTTGGTGGGATTTGGGAGGCTGCGGTTAAATCTGCGAAGGGACATTTGTACAGAACACTGCAAGGAGTCAAGTTAACGTTCGAAGAACTGACTACGGTCATGGTTCAGATTGAAGCGGTGCTAAATTCGAGACCTATTACCCCATTGTCGTCGGATCCTAATGATGAAGAAGCTTTAACACCTGCACACTTCCTGAACCAGGCACGATTAGACTGTTTTCTAGAACCGTCAAGGACAGGACAAAAACTTAATTATCTGCGTCGATGGCAACGAATATCTGCGCTACTTCAGCACTTCTGGCAAAGATGGTCGAAAGAATATTTAGTAACCCTCCAAGAGAAATTCAAGTGGAAGTCCTCAAATCGGAATCTATCTCCAGGTTCTCTAGTCCTAGTTCATCAAGATGACCTTCCCCCATTCAAATGGCGCATGGGACGCATCGTACGGGCCGTTCCAGGTTCAGACGGCCGAGCTCGAGTAGTTGAAATTAAAACGCAGGCTGGTATAATTCAAAGGGCAATACACAAGGTTGCACCTTTACCTATTGAAGAAGATTGAAACCATCTTCGATACTTTCAAAAGGCGGCGGCATGTTCAGTCATCTACTAATAGTCCCAGATTATGTTAATTCAAAAATATTGTATTCATGCTATCATTCACTAAATTAAATTCAGCTAGACAATTAAATTTAATTTATTGTTAATTATAACTCTTTCTGAATTCAAATATTTCAATTAGTCGAAATGCACTGAAATGCAATTGTAACTTAAAAATAATTGGTCTAAACGCACTGAACTAGTTAGTGTATTCTTATCTCTCTTTCAATCATGTTTTTCTGATCTCGATGCTCTCGTCTCTTCGATTTGTACTACTGTCCAATAAAGATATAGTTGTTGAGTTCACACTAATAAAAAGGAGTTATTTCATTTAATTGCACCTAGTTATTCATAAAACAAATAGTTGAAATTCGAGTAAAAACTATTGCTTGAACAGTGACAATCCGGCCAATTAAAAAAAATGAAGAAGCGATTAGACAAGCCGTTACTTCTGGTATCAAGTTGAGTGCTAAGTCCTCTTCGTATAAGAGAAATATAATTCTAGAAAAAATGGAAAAGGTTCTGTTGACATGGATAGAAGATTACACCCAAAAACGTATGCCACTTGATACAAATACCATTAAACAGAAGGCTTTAAGAACCTATGACCAAATAAAAAAAAATGGAACCAACGTCTACGGAACCCACCGACGACAACAAAAATAAATTTGCTGCTAATAATGGATGGTTGCAAACCGGACAATTAACAAAAATGAAAAAGTGATTAGACAATCCGGACAATTAAAAAAAATGAAAAAGCGATTAGACAAGCCGTGACTTCTGGTATCAAGTTGAGTGCTAAGTCCTCTTCGTATACGAGAAATGTAATTCTAGAAAAAATGGAAAAGGTTCTGTTGACATGGATAGAAGATTACACCCAAAAACGTATGCCACTTGATACAAATACCATTAAACAGAAGGCTTTAAGAACCTATGACCAAATAAAAAAAAATGGAACCAACGTCTACGGAACCCACCGACGACAACAAAAATAAATTTGCTGCTAATAATGGATGGTTGCAAACCGGACAATTAACAAAAATGAAAAAGCGATTAGACAATCCGGACAATTAAAAAAAATGAAAAAGCGATTAGACAAGCCGTGACTTCTGGTATCAAGTTGAGTGCTAAGTCCTCTTCGTATACGAGAAATATAATTCTAGAAAAAATGGAAAAGGTTCTGTTGACATGGATAGAAGATTACATCCAAAAACGTATGCCACTTGATACAAATACCATTAAACAGAAGGCTTTAAGAACCTATGACCAATTAAAAAAAATGGAACCAACGTCTACGGAACCCACCGACGACAACAAAAATAAATTTGCTGCTAATAATGGATGGTTGCAAGGATTTCTGGAAAGGCATGCAATTCATAATGTCAAGATCAAAGGTGTGAAATAGCTTCTGGAAATATTGCAGCTGCCAAAGAATTCCCTTCGCAGTTGGCCAAATTAATTGAAGAAGTTGGAAGTGACCAAGTTTTTAACTCCGATGAAACCGGCCTTTTCTGGAAAAGAATACCAAGCCGAACGTACAAAGCAAAACACGGAAAAGTGCTAGTGGCTTTAAGGTGGTAAAAGGCAGAATTACGTTTTTGTTCTGCAGTAATGCTTCAGGAGACCGCATACGGAAACTTGTGTTGATCAATAAATCTCTCCAACCACGTGCCTTGAAAGGTGTCGATATGAAAAGTTTGTCAGTTCATTGGATGGCAAATAAAAAGGCCTGGGTTACTTCATCAGTTTTTGGTGAATGATTCCACAATTGTTTTGTTCCAGAAGTAAAATGTTTGATAAAGGCAAGCCATTTAAAATTCCTTTATTGATAGATAATGCTCCTGATCATCCAGTTTTGTTGCACCCTAAGGTAAAAATAATTTACTTACCTCCTAATACTACTACTCTAATTCAACCTTTGGACCAGGGTATTATCACGACATTCAAAACATATTACATAAAGCGATCATTTCAATACATTTTGAATCAAATGGACAATGAAGTTAGCATTACTGTTATTGACGCATGGAAAAATTTTTCCATCAGGGATTGTATAAAACATCCTGCTTTGGCCTTTTTAGAAATAAGGCCATCGACCTTAAATGTCTGTTGGAAGGCCATATGGCCAGAATGCATCAAAAGCGAAAATTCTGCTGTGACACCAAATATGGTCGATGAAGTGTGTACAGAAATAATCACGTTGGCACAAGCAGTTGGAGGTGAAGGATTTGATAATATAACCGTTGATGATATAAAAGAAATAATTGTTGACAGAGTTCTTAATGAAGACGAGTTACTAGAAGTTGCACTGGAAGACGTTGACCAAAATGATAGCACTGATCCAGATGATATTCCGTCTTCAATAACCACCAGCTCAATTCTCGATGTCCTTTAAATGGCAAATAAATTGGCAGATCATTTTCCGAGAAATTATCACATAAACGAAGGATCTGCAATCCTGCATGGCTCCAAACAAGGAGCTGTACAAAGAACTCTCCAAAGTAGGATCACAATGTACTATAACCGAATTTGCTATTAAAATAAAAAAAACCTGTGTCTGAAACTGTTTCTGATAGGCAGTTACCAATGAACGCAGTTGAAAATGTAGACGTAATACTAAGCACTTCTACTGATGAAACTGTTATTGAGACAACGCAGCTCAAAAGAATGCGCTTACTATCAGAAACTGACATCGAATAAAACTTCATCCTTATTTTTTTATGTTCCTTGAATTTGTGATTTTTTAAAATTTTAAATTGTGTTTTTATTCTTAAATTGCGATTTTATTTCTAAAATATGTGAATTTTTTTATTTTTAAGTTTTATTTTTATTTCTTAAAAATTGCAAAATGATTATAATATTGTAACGAAGTCACAAATTTGAAACCGAATTAAAATATTTTTGCCCGCCACTGGGTTATTTAATTAACACTTGAACTTAAGTTCAAGTAACCACGCCACTGGGGCACGCCAACAAGTTGCCATAGTCATAGGTTGCATGATCAGCACGTCAAAACATGTACTAGTCAAGTACAAGAAAACCTTTTCAAAAGAGCTTGCAAGCTCTTTTATACTTACGCCAGTAGAAGCATCAGGCACTCAGCCACTGAGAAGCTCTGACCCCCGGCTATATAAAGCACGCCTTTCGCCCACAGAAATCAGTCTGTTCAGCGAGCTCAACGAGTTAGGTGATCAGACAATTTTACTGGGTTACTAGTGAAGCGTGAAATTCCCGCACTAGTGAAAACCTAGCACGCCGTGTGAGTAATCCCCGTGCATTTTTTTAATAATTACTTGGTACGTCGTGTGATTATTCCCCGTACCATCCGTCCTAATCCGTTGTGTTAAGGTAGCGTGGACTATCCCGCCTTAGCATTTCCCTGGTACGTCGTGTGATAATTCCCCGTACCATCCATCCTAATCCGTTGTGTTAAGGTAGCGTGAACTATCCCACCTTAACATTTCCCTGGTACGTCGTGTGATTATTCCACGTACCATCCGTCCTAATCCGTTGTGTTAAGGTAGCGTGAACTATCCCGTCTTAACATTTCCCTGGTACGTCGTGTGATTCTTTCCCGTACTATCCTCTGTATCCACTCCCAAGTGTATTAGAACTAAGACATAGGTACGTCGAGTGAGAAAAATAGCGATACTTTCTCAACGTCGAGATTTTAGGCAAACCTCTCTTCGCTCTAATTGAGGAACATCAAAATATTTTTTTTTTTGTGTACAAAGCATCGACTACATTCACCTCAGTTCCGGCGAACTAATTATTAAGATCAACGAGTCAACAAAAGGATCGAGAAAGAAACAACCCAACGAAAGAAAGCAGCGAGGTTACATATACACCACGAGGGATTTAACAACCGGTTAAAAAATTCAGGGAAATAAACGACGCATGGGCCCCAACAATTTCTCCCTACTAATCTTAATTTAGAAATATATAAAACCAGGAAAAAATATAAAATCTAACTTATACTAATCAATAGCTAATTATTTTATTGTATGTAGGACGGCTGATTAGGAAAAGTACTTACCGTAATAAATGTAAAAAAAAATGGTAAAACCAAGGGCATGAAATTCTTAAACCTATTTAAAGTCTTTTCTTTTGCTTAATTCCTACATGCAACATAACCTGGAAATAGTTGAACTATACAAGGGGGCATTGCTTTTATATCAGCTCTTCCAAGACTATTGTAAATCGAAAACATTGAATGCGTTCAAATTACTACAAACAGAGCGTATTCACAAAATAGTCATTGCCGTACTGACAAAATTAGCTTTGGACAAATCAGCTGAATGGTATAAAGTCCTAGATAAGGTTCAAAGATTTATAAATAGCACTATCTCCCGGAGCACATGCACTACGCCATTCGAACTTCTTTTTGGCACAAAGATGAGAAATCCTGAAGAGACAAGACTAAAGGAAATGATAACCGAAGAATTGATGCAAACCTTAAATCACGAACGAGATGTGTTAAGAGAAGATGCCGCTAGGCAGATTGAAGTTATCCAAGATGAAAATCCCAAGAATTATAATAAAAAGAGACGTGAGGCCACGAAATACAATATATGATCTTAAAATTGGAACTTCTGCTTACAACATGCCACCTTTTGCTTATTGCGACAGCGACGACGAAGAGGATGACGAAACTGACATCGACAGATCACCAGCCCAAGCAATAAATAATGAAAAATCTGACAGTGCACCCGAAGGTGATCCCGCTAAACCCAATGATGTGATATAAAATTGAAATAAATAAAACAATTTCTTTTCAAAGAGTTATTAAGAGTTATTAAGCATTAACAAATAAGTATCTCAGAAGACGTGGAGTATTCTGCATATTCACGACGAAACCAAGACGACAATGGCTATTTGCATTCTGTGACTTTATTAAGCCGATGAAACCCAACAGTAAAATCACTGTGACACGATACCCCAATATTAAAACAGACGTTATCTCACACTAAGACGTTTCCCGTATATAATAAGGTTTCTGAGACGCTGTGCCAATATTAACACGTTATCTCACACTAAGAAGTCTCCCGTATATAATAAAGTTTCGGAGCATTAACATATCAGCAGGACTATAAGATGCTACGTATATCTAGATGTAAACCCAAGGAAATATTATCAATCGTCAATCACTTATAAATCGAAATATGAGTTAAAGTACAAAAAAAAAAAACGATAAAATAAAATTGCGAATACCACTCACTATTGCTCAGTTGCATTGTGTGAAGTTATTAAGGCGATGAAATCCAACAGTAATAACACTCTGAGACGATACCCCAATATTAAGACGTAATAAGGTTTCTGAGACGCTATGCTAATATTAAGACGTTTCCCGTATATAATAAGGTTTCGGAGCATTAAGATATCAGCAGAAACATAAGACGCTACCTATATTTAGATGTAAACCAGCCAAGGAAATATTACCAATCGTCAATCACCTATAAATCGAACGAAATATGAGTTAAAGTACAAAAAAAAAGATAAAATAAAATTGCGAATACCACTCACTATTGCACAGTTGAGTAAACCCAGTACGTTCTGGAATTAACCACAGAAAGAAGATTAATAGACGCACTAACGGTTACTGAGGCGGTAACTTACTCAGGACGGCCGAATGTGGGACTGTGCATTTCACGAAACATTTCGAGAATACTCTACAAACAATTATAATCACCCTGTTTCATACGAAAGTCCACATGCACCAACATATACAAAAAACACATGCAACACCAGCGGCGGATGAGACAAGACTAGCTTGACGAGATGTGAAAAAAGGGCACTAGTTGTAGAAACTTGAACCAGATTGTATCGCAGCGTGCATCTGATTAAAATTGTTCTTTTTCACATTACCTAGTGGTATATCGAATTGTTTATTTGTATCAAATTACTTAGTATATTAAATTAGCTACTTGAATTATAATAAAAGCACATAAATCTATGTTCGCGAGTTCATTTTTACAACTCAACCTTCAAATAAATCAGAATTAAGGTTATTTTCAGGACTAATTAATTATTACGCTCGTTTCTTTCCAAATTTGAGTAATACTCTAGGGCCTCTGCATGCGCTACCTAGGAAAAATTCGAACTGGCCTTGGAACCAGGCAAGCCAGAAAGCATTTGAGCGACTAAAGGCAGAAATATATTCGGACACTTTCTTAATACATTACTCTAAGGACTTACCTCTGCTACTGGCTACTGACCCCTCCCCAGTCCCCAGTTGGGGTTGAGGGCAGTTTTATCACACTAATTGTCTGATGCCTCGCAAACTTTATCGGAATCACAACGAAGCTGGTCACAGATTGACAAAGAAGCATATAGAATTGTATATGGTGTTAAAGCCCACAGGCCCTTGGTACAAATATTCTCACCTTCTAAGAACTACCACACATGCCCGCTGCTCGCATGCAGCACTATGCAATTTTTCTTCAGGGGCTTCAATACACAATCCGTTACAAAAATCACATCACAATAAAAAAAAGACAATAGGATTTACTCCAATGTTGTATAATGCAGTAAATCTGAGCTGTTTTCCTATTAATATTTAAAGCAGTCATATGCAAATTATGCTGTCTATAATACGTTATAGCTCTGGCTCCGATTTCAGCATAGGAAATTAATGTTTGGTTTTTATGTGATTTGATACCAGGAGAAATGTTCCTCTCGCTAGGTTACATGGCGTAGGAAACGGGGCACCTCACAAACCATGTCATATAATAAACACAGCCAAATTTTAAAATTCACATAGACTTTTGGCACATATTAAATCGGGGTGTAGGCTAAGCCGGTATGGAATTAATGTAGATAATGGAATGTCAAAACAATCGGTTTGTATTTGTATATTATTGTAAATATATCGTCGATATTGTACGAGCTTTTTAATATAAATGGGAAATATTTTGGGGGGTGGTAGTACGGATTGAAATGTACAACAAATTGTATGGGAGATGGGGGTGCAAAATGCGTCGCTTGACCGTTAGAGAAATTTGTTAATTTACAGATACCTTTTTTAACATCCTTTATATATTGTAACGCGCCACAAAGTGATACAAGCGACATCTATTGGAAATGGAAACAACTTTAGGTTAATGACATCCTAGTAAACTGGGTTTGGAGAATGGAATATTCAGGAAGATTCTAGGATAATTCGTAGAGTATAAATACGGCGCTACTCACATCCATGAGGCGAGTCTTATTTCAGACAGTGAAGTGAACGAAGCAAACTATTTGTATTTGATAACTGTAAATAGTTGATTTGATAACTATTTGTGAATTTGTGAGAGTAAACAGTAAAGTTAAATAAAGAAAGAATTCTTGAGTGATTATTGAAATATTGTGTTTTAAATAACGAAGTAAGGCCACGCTCGTAACAATATGTAACTTTTTTGCTATACATCCTTTGAGTTTAGCATAGTTCCATAGAGAACGCTTCGCAGATTTTAAAAGCTCCCCAACCACCTGCGCTCACCGGTCCAAGAAAGTATGAAGCATCAAAGTTCAAAGTGTAAAATTTTAAGCATTTGTTTTTATTTGAACGGTTTTCCGCCAAAATACCTCATTCATCTGCATCTTTTATTCACGATTGGAGTTCCCTGGATCACCTTTCATTTGATATCTGACTTGAATTTACCTATCTCTCACCATTTAACTGATAAATATAATATTTTACTACTGTTTTCTGAAAACTTTCTGAAATACGACAACAACAGTATGCGCCAATTACAAGATTGATTGTTGTTGTTGAAATGCAGAAACATAAGAAAACAGTACAAGTTAATCACGTTTATATGGTAAACGGCAAGAGATACATATAGGTATACAGTGTTTTTATCTTACAGACGTAAATATAATGAAATAGTTGATGAATAATTCTAACAACTCGAAATGGGAACATTTTCGAAAATTTTTTTGGTAGAGTCAAATAGATTGGAAACCCACGCATGTGTATTATTAATTATTTAGATTTTTGCATATACCTCTGCCGTCCGCTGTCACCACAATAACTTGAGAACACATTCATGGTTCGTTTCAAATTACATAATTTTGCATATACTTATTGAGAAAGCAGTCAGGTGAGGACTTTTTGATGTACTGAAAAATTTTTCAGAATATAAAACCCTATAAAATTTGTTATAGCGATTTTTACTGTCCGACAAACCGTTCTAGAAATAGATGCGTAAAACAACTTTAGCGATCAGCCTATAGGCTGAGACGTATGGCAACCAACGTATGGTATACCAACTTTCAGATTGTTTCTCTCTTGTATATCTATCAGTACGTTTACATGAATACTTGACGTATACTTGAAGTATGCTTGAGGTAATCAAAATATCATGAAAACGCTCATTCAACCCGTAAATTTCAACTTAAGTAAATGGAAAATTAAATTCAAGAAAAAGTCAAGTCAAGTAATTGGAATTAATTCAATCAACCGCCGTACCTAAGCTTCAAGTGGATTTCAAGTCAAGTACACAAGCATTCATGTAAACGTACTGTATAATCCTCTTTAACTGTATAATCGATCTAATTCAATATTATTTATGATATAGCTGTTAGTTAGATTGTACAATCCAACTTATTTTCTACCTCTAATTATACGATATATGTACTACTTGAAGGATTTATATGTAGTTAGGTAACTTGCACACTAGTCTTAACTTTAATTTTTTAATAGTTTATCGATTCTGACAATTTTCTGTATCTTAGATTGTACTTCAAAAGACTGTATGTGTTATACCAAAGTTTTTTTGAATAAATTTGATTGAATTGAATAGTCATATTTGATCTCATAGATCTACCAAGAGAAATCACGTTCACCTGTCATAAGATTCAACCACCCGATAAAACCTTTATGGGTCCTTTTAAAAAGCATTTGTCTGAAGAAATCCGGTGTTGGATGAAAAACAATGCACGTCCTAATTTCGAAATAACCGAACTCATGGGCCAAGTGTATTTAAAGGTACAATCTAGAGGAGGGTTAACGGGTTTCATACCAGGATAGGAAGGATAGGAATATATCCATTTAATAGAAACATTTTCCGTGACGACGATTTTATTGCAGCTGAAATTGATGCAATTGATTCCCATTATTACGCGATGACGGAGAATGAAACTGCACAAACTGACACTGTGAATACCCATGCAAGACAGACCTTAGAGCCACTAGATTTTCCAGAACCGATCCATAGTGCTCCATCTAGTTAAGTTTCATATGCAGTAACTTCAAGTGCTCCTGTTATTTATCTAAAGCCCTCCACTTCTGTTGATACAGTTGAAAACGTTATTACAACACCATATCAGATATCTACGATACCTGTTGAGATGAAGAGACAAAGTACCTATGACAGAAAGCTTGGCAAGGCGCTAGTATTAACTTCGTCTCCTTATCAACAAGAATTGAAGGAGTCTTTGGGGAAAAAAGGTCACAATGCAATTAAAATTAATCGCACGTCCAGTAAAACAACTAAAAATGAGAATCTAAAATTAACGAAAACATGCAAAAATTTAATATTCAATAAAAATAAGAGACAAATGTTTCTACCAAACAAAGCTAAAAATGTTGACTGTACAGCAAGCGAGGAGGGTGACAAAGACTTCACTCCAGATGACAATTCGCAAGATAGTCCTTACAGAAGCTTTCAAGAGGATGCCAAATGCAATTATTGTAATAGTCTATATTCTGATTGATGATCATTGCGAGAAACTTGGGTGCAATGTGTTTCATGTAAGCTGTAGGCACACGAACTGTGCTCTGGTGTGCAAAAAGACAAGGATCTGACAAGTTGCATAAAAGTCAAGCTCCGTAAAATTTTTTATATTTTTCAATAATTATCTGGTTTTGTGCTAATTTTACTAAAACTATTATCGTTTGTAAGTTATTAGTCCCGAAGTGCATAAGGATATCTTGGAGTTCGTGCAAACAGGACAGATTTAACTAAGTTTTGTAGTTTTTCATGGTGTGGGGTGACTGATGCCACCTCAGCGTCCTATCGCCATTTTGCAAACCTGTTGGAATGCGATTAAATCGAGAATATTCATTGTGATTAATCACTGTAAGTTTTAAAATAAAGACTGTGAGCCCGGCAAATCAGCATTTAGCTATTGCTGGCATTACATATTTCGCAATTTTCATTTTGTGAGGCGACTGACGCTGATTCTTAAATCACAACTTACGCAATTATCATGGATTTTAACCAGCGTGAACAAATAATAACTGGAATAAAGTTAATAAAACAACTAAGCTTGGACTTACAGATACTCCCAGCTCATTCATAGACTGGGCGGCAAGGTATCGCAGCATAGCGTCACAGCACCAGCGTTCATAACCTCTCATCAAGACATCGAGGGCTACTTGGGAATTTGAAGCCTCAAACTTATATTCTAGCGTAGCAAATCTGCTTAATCGACCCTGATAAGGGCACTTTAGATGATAATCAAATTTCAAATTTCCAATCTTCATTTCTATATTTAAGACTCAGTAATCATTCTATTAAGTCATAACTTTTTGCTTTGATAATCAAATTTCAAATTTCAAATTTCCAATCTTCATTTCTATATTTCAGACTCAGTAATCATTCTATTAAGTCATAACTTTTTGCTTTGATACTGCATTAAATTACCATCTTGGGATAACCCATTATCCAAGATCTATACATTAAGAGTGCTTACATATTTTAAGATCGTTACTTTAACGTATAGGAAAAAATCTTGTGCCTATACGAACTGGTATGAAAACAGCATCAGCCTATATTACAATCATATTACAATCATCTCACTAACTTTTAACGGAATTTGATAAGGTATCCTAGTGGAGTGCCTCCCAGAGCTAATCCATAACCTGACAATTATAAACTATAAGTTGTACATATACTGAAAATTTTGTGTTTGCAGTTTTGGAACTCTGACAACTTCTTGCTTTGGCATTTTTGTTTTTAAGTGAATTAATGTGCGTGGTTGACCGGGGGCTGTGTATGAACATTTACAACCCGATGTAGTCTGGCGAAACCTAGCAGAATTGTCAATAATTGAACCACAGGTGTTCTTTGCATTTGCCACTAATTCGATATTTTTAATCTCGAAATCCGTGTTGAGTGACCGTCAGAGACATATAGGGGGGGGGGGCAGGTATTTTACCATTATTACACGAAATCAATCTAATTTTTATTATTTTGCACACAATCTAACTGAAAGATAGTTGAAAATTGACTTATCCTCACTCTGAGATAATCCATATGATCTTAGTCTTGTGCTCAGACTCGACACTTCATTCCATTTTAATTTTTATTATTCATTTTCATTTTCACTTTAATTTTCATTATATTGCCGGCGTAGGTGCATTAGATAATCAGATTTGCGTGCCGCAGATATTATATTAGCATATACTTTTGGATTTTACATTAGCTCATACTTGATAATTAATTTCTTTCCTCATTACTATATTAGATCTTATATTGGCTTATACCCAATAATTCACTTCATTTATTAATACGCCCGAGATAACAATATCCAAGTGTTTCATATCTTATATTAGCTTATACTCGGTATTTTCAGTCCGTACATTACATTATTTGGCGGAAGTGCCTTAGATAGTATACTACTTTATACTCTATAACCCATTTATTCATTTCAATATTACCTGCGAAAGTGCAGTAGTTAACCATATCCGCGTGAATTAGAGTGGGAGTCTTAATCAACTATATTTGCGAGCCCTAGACATCACATTAGCTCACCATTACTAACGGCATATAGCCTCTTAAAATCACTTAGATATCACATAATCTGATAGCTTCAGTTATAGAACTTCATGGGAACTTCATGGGAACTGACTAAACCGTCATGCCCTTGTAAATGAATGGCTGTCGGTATAGAACTAAATGACCAACGCTGATTGAAATAGGTATACGCTACTTAAATCTCTTACGGAGGGTCAATCGTTGACTGTTTTTGAACTACGGTATTGAAGTCCTTAAGATAAAATTATTTTGAACATCTTTAATAATATAACGGCTTTACTGCAATTTATTCCACACGCCGGATAATTCGGTCCACAGTACAATTTGATAATTTGGTCTACAGTTCTTGCAATCAAAAGGATTACTAGCGGCCTAAAGCAAGAAAGTTTAAGCATAACAACAACCAAAAGATCTCATATCGCGCATATCTTCTAAGCTCTCTCCACGTAACATAATTCATCGATAGCCTCATACAGAGCCATAAGATTATCGCGAGGAAGAATTTAATCATCATCCGAGAAGTATTCGATACATCCACAAGGAGCCTACATCTACAAGTTCTAATTCTGAATTTGTAAATCTTGAATCCGTAACAATTTACGACTACGGGAATAGTTCTTAGTGAGAGCATCGTAATAGAATATCATCTAGCAATACTTAGAAATATTCAACTGAAATAATAAGGCAATGGCACTTATCTAAGGGCATGTAGCCTGAGTTTCTGAATTAAAAGAACTTCAGATCAATCTCATATTTGAATCATCAGATTGGACTATCTTCCTAAGCTGTGGATATGTCACCTAAGGGTGCGAAAAATAGAGCAAAAACAGTAAAGCCTGAAATAACTTCAAGAACATCGCGTCGACGCACAGCGCCTCACATTTACTCGGGCATACAATCCACATATGCAAAGGGGTATAGCCCGCCAACAAGTGCCCCGAAAGAAACTAACAAACATACAGCAGATACAAAGGAACCGCATCGTGGAAAAGGAAAATCGAAGGGTGCAACGTTGGACTTGAAATCAACAACCCCAAATTCCACATCCACGGTAAACAAACCTCGCTCTGGAATTGAGACGAAATCGGACACATCTGCAAGGAAAGATAGTGAAATCTACATTTGCATCAATTGCAAATCGGATGAGGATCTAAATAGATTGTTCAGGATGTAAAGAATGGGCACACCTTGCATGTTCACATATCACGACAGCAGAGTACCTTTCATGCTACAAACAAAAAAGAGTCAAATGGATATGCAAGGCATGTATTACATTTCTAAACAAAAAATATAAAAATAAAAAACAACAAATCGCGCCGGGTCTTAAAGATACCTCATTGTCTAATCCAATTGAAACTTTGGAAAACCAAGGTACACCCTCAGTGGAAAGCACGAAGAAAGTGACAGACACTTCTACAAACATAATAAAAAGCCACATCGTTGAAGAACGAACCGCAGATTGGAACCAGAAATCGACCAACTTGTCTACTCAAGGAAGAGAGATAGCACTACAGGAAAATTCATTACAAGACCTGCAAGAGAAAATCCAACAGCTAACAGAAAAAATAGACTCCCTAGCAAACGCGACGAGGGAGTCAGCCAACACCCTCACCGGAATTAATAGCGCAAACCGGGACACACAAAAAAGAAGAACACTTATTATCAGCAATCTGCCAAGCGAATTTTTATCCGGCAATCTCAAAGAGAAATTTCTACCAGACTTATGTGAAAGCGTGGGACTGGGAGCTACATACACAAAAAACATTGAGTTTGCGATACCATTCAAAACCAAATCAAACCTACACACAAAACAAACTCACTCACCAAAATCACTCATCAGATTCTTCAAGGAAGAAGATTGCACCAGATTCTTTCAGGCTTACATCAGGAAATTGAGTACAGAACCCCTCACGCTCAGTAAAATCACACCAGGGAGCCCTGATACGAGGGTTTATATCAATGAGGACCTGGACCATGCTGAATTAGAATTACTATACAAGGCACTCACTCTCAAAAGAAATCGCTGTGTATTGAGTGTCTCCACAAGAAACAGGAAAATCTATATAACACACAAGTCACAGGACAACTCAGTAAACGTGACAACTACTCGCTTTTCTATCGAACTTGCTCTGCATCTCTCAGGATCCGGGTCAACCGCCTGTCACACAACTAACCATGGATAGAACACACGTTATGCTATCTACACAAGAGGAGCTTACTTCAGCCCTCAACCCATCGGCCTTTAACATACTATCCTTCAATGCACGATCAATTCCCAAAAATTTGCAAACAATCAGACACCTAGCTGATGTTCAGAAAGTCGGGGCCATCATGATATGCGAAACATGGACCAAATCACATCACACCTCAAAAATGGTAGAGATAAATGGTTTCAGATTACACAGACTTGACAGACCTAAAAAAAGAGGTGGGGGATTAGCAATTTATGTAACTTCCACTACTCAATCACGAGTAATTCATCAAGAAATTAACAACAATTGGGAAATGATGGCAGTTGAAATTTCCAACTTCGGAGAGAACATTGTACCCATCACCTTGGTGCTCATTTACAGATGCGCGGCCACATTCACAGATATGGAAATGTTAGGTCTATCAAACTTCCTGGATGTACTGCTAAATCAATCTACACGGGTTCTAATAGGTGGAGATCTCAACATAAACACTGCAATTGCAACCACACTTTCGGTCAAGCTAAATGATCTTATGGGTGAAAAAGGGCTGATCATCTTGAACAGCGAGCCAACACGTCACGGTCCTAGCTCGGCATCGGTCATAGATCTGTTAATTACAGTGCCTCAGTTTCTTCCTGAATCAACGGGGCAATGTCCTGGGATTTCCGATCACGAAATAATGTTCGCATCACTAAATCTACCTATGCCTCGCACTTCTGCACTTAAATCTTTTCGGAACTTTAATGGAATTCAACTAGAAGCTCTACAAGCGGACCTCGCTAATATCAACTGGGGCCCCGTATTCAACGAAGCAAGCGCTGAAACTGCAGCTGTCTACTATACAGAAACTATATACGAAATTTTTGACAGACATGTACCAGTTAAAACGGTGCGAGCCCGATCAACTAGCGAATTCATATTCAATGTACCAGAAATCCGCCTGGCATGCCAAATTCGTGATATAACTTACAGGGAATGGAAGCGGAACAAAACAACTGCGAATTATAGATCTTTCCACAAGCACAGGAGACTAGCGGACTACATGATAAGGGCACGACTGCGCTCGAGCACCCTCAGGGGTATTCGAAACGGCAATATGATTAACTGGAAAAAAATCAATGAAATAGGGCTGGGTTCTAAAGCAAAAGAAAGATCAAATATTAATCCAGAAGAGTTCGCGGACTACCTGTGTGAACTTGCTGAACCAACTACAACACCAAACGGCACAACAAATTCAGATGATGGGGCACATAACTACATCGAAAGTGAAGGTGAAGCCACACAACATGACCAAACCATAGTCGATTCGAATGAACAAATTAATCTGGCATGGACTCCAAATATGGAGGAGGGGAATAATTACCAAATGCACAGCCTAAGACCAAATCCCATTCCTGGCAACTTGGAAACGAGACAAGATATCTTCCATTCATCTAGCAATGAAAACGACAACCATGAACTTGACAACATCAGACCAGTATTTAGTTTGAGAAACATAACGGAGTTGGAGGTGGTAAACGCCTTTCAGCGGATCAAATCAAACGCAATCGGATACAGGGATGCACC
The DNA here is from genome assembly GCA_963930735.1 of Dioctria linearis. Taxonomy (NCBI): domain Eukaryota; kingdom Metazoa; phylum Arthropoda; class Insecta; order Diptera; family Asilidae; genus Dioctria; species Dioctria linearis. The sequence goes on from OZ005740.1 coordinate 199,332,785, forward strand.
TATTAAATTTCATAAAATAATACTGCAACACATCTTACCAGCATTAACTCATCTATTCAACAGACTCCTAACCAGCTCGCATTTCCCTGACAAGTGGAAAGTCGGTCTTATAACTCCCTTACCCAACACAGGGTCCCCGAAAAACATATCAGAATGGAGACCGATCACGATTCTTCCAGCTATCTCTAAGGTCCTGGAAGTCATAATAGCAGACCAGATCACCGAGTTCATCAATGGGAATAAGCTCATGGATAACTTGCAATCGGGCTTTAGGCGACTTCACTCAACAAGCACTGCGCTCCTAAAAGTCACGTCTGACATCCGCGAAATGTGCGATAGGGGTCTAGCAGTAATCCATGTGCTCCTTGACTTCAGCAGAGCCTTCGACTCCGTGCCGCACGAGAGGATGTTATTCAAACTAAGATCAGACTTCGGGTTTTCTCAAAGTGCATATAAAATGATCGAGAGCTACTTGTCGGGAAGACTATTCATGGTTAGGTCGGGGGGGAACCAATCGTCATTTAGAACACAGAGCGCAGGTGTGCCACAGGGTGCTATCCTGGCTCCCCTTCTCTTCTCATTGTACATCAATGATGTCAATGTGGCCCTAAACGGGGTGGGGTTTCACATATATGCCGACGACATCCAGATTTATGCAGGTGCACCGACAGAAGGACTGCAGGAATTGTTATCATCCATTAATAGGGTATTAGGAAGAGTGGAAAGATGGGCAACTACGAATTGTTTGGTGTTAAATCCATCAAAAACCCAAGCAATCGGATATGCAATAAGATCAGACAGAAGCTCTCAGCTATCATCACAACCAACATCAATAAGACTAATGGGCCATGATATACCTCTCACATCTAAAACAGTAAAAAATTTAGGCCTCCTCATGGATCCAAACCTCACGTGGATGGCACATATAAATATGATGTGCGCGCGGGTGTATCACGGTCTGCGATCTCTCTATGCGGCATCGCCACATTTTGACGAAACCACAAGGCTTAGAATGTTCAAGGCTCTAATCCTACCACACTTTCTTTATGTTGACATTGTTATATACCCTATTTCTCAAACTGGTACTAATAAACTACTACGGGCACTCAAAGCATGTGCCAGATACGTTTACAACCTACGACGAATGGCGCACGTTGATCCTTTGCTCGATCTATTAATACCAGGGTCACTGCAATGCTTGTATGAAGTGAACGCGATATCCTTCATACACAAGGCTAGAATGGGCCTACTACCAGGCTATATACATGATCGGTTCCAGTGGAGCACAAGGGACAACAAACGACTGATATACCCGCGTGTTAACACTCATTTCGGCAGTAGAAATATCTTCTCACGGGGGGTAACAAGCTGGAACAGGCTGCCGGGTGAAATTAGGGAAACCATTCTTCCCAAGGACTTTGCAAAGAATGCCCTTAACCATCTCAACACAGAGCGATCGACAACTGGATACCACTAATGGTCCGGCTAATAAGCTTGACCTGTAGCTCAATAGCACAAAAAGCACCTCAGCTAACCTAAGGTAATAGCCAGATTTGGTTCAACTTAATTATATATGAAACACCCAAGGTCGTAAACAGAAACTGAATAAATCACTTTTTACGACAGAACCACAACGCAATTAGATGAAGCCACTGCCAGCCTTGAGGCTGGAAATGGTTCCCTACTCGACAGCCGTAAATTCTCCCAGACGCGCTAAAGTTTGACAAGTCGGAACAGGTTGAATGTACAATGTACGCTTAAATCTAAAATCCTCCCTAAAGGCTCAATTTTTGCCTGGTCAATTATGAATAGATATCTCTCATAGATCCAATCATATAGATTCTTTCATGTTAAATTTCAACAATAGATAACCCTCAATTTACAAATATATGCACTAACCAATCAGTATTAGTTTCTGTAAATCGTGCATTTCTATATCTTTCTACACCAACATCTCTTGCACTGGTTGCGGGTGGGGTCATGTTCAGCCTCGGATCAACTACGCGTTTGCTGGGGCTGCTAAGGGGGACTTCACTTCATTTGGCTACTAAATCAATTCCGTAGGGCTTGTGCTATTAAACAATAAACAATATCTAACTTAAATAAATGAACTAAGCTATTATATATCGCAGAAAACTACTTTGTAAATATCAATTACTATCATCTATCATATACATATGTGTACTACTGAACTATTGCGATCCAATTTATTTGCTAATTAATCAACAACTAATTATATACTACATGTAATATTGAACTGTAACACTAGATCTAATTTGTCTTATTTCTATTTTTTATTTTTTATTTTGCTATGTAATTATAACATCTAAGTTTGCAACTATACTTGAATGTCGTAGAGCCCAACGTTGTACGTTGCTTTAAGCAGGGATCTCAAAAATAAATGTACTTTGACTTTGACTTTGACTTTGAAAAAGATCAATTTTTGTACGAATATTGTTCCTGAATTCTAACTTCTTATTTATTCTTAAACTAGATGGATTGTGTTAACTACGGACCACGTGGTTCATATTTAACGCACAGGTCCATATTACCTAAAGTATTACGAGATGAAGAAAAATTGTTTTGCTGATTAAATTAATTTTTGTTTGTTTATAAATGAAAAAATATGTATATTTTCGTCTGTTATGTTTTCCTAGATACGTCGGCAACTGAACTATAAATAAAAGATTGTGATTTAATTATAATTCATAGTTTTATTGTTGATGTCGCTTATGGCGGTGCATATTTGCCACACTAACTTTATGTTGCTGACGGGGTCGCAGTAACTTGCTTTTGCTGTTCCAATGATGACACTCTAGCAGGTGTTAAATTTTCCATCCATTATTAAATTGTGAATAATTAAATTAACTTTTAATTACTATACTATTTAAAACTTTCTATTTTCAATCACCCCCGCGAAAATAAATTGCCTAAATTCAAGCTGTCAAGTGTTGAGCGTCTCAAGTTGAAATATTTTCAACTTTAGGCAACGCGACAGGTGTCATTAATATCCTTAGCAGCACATTATAGGTATTTGTTCTTTGTGATTTTTTTATACATTGTAACAGGTTTAGCGACCGCGTCTCTTTGTAACTCAGGCTTTAAACGAAATAAACGGTCGGAACTTTTATAACAGAGAATCAGATGTGTCTATTTTTTACTGTTTAGATATGTTCGTTGTTTGTCATCAATCAATGCCATGAAATGGACTTTCATGCGGTATCATAATCATATCTTATTACTAATCATACTTATTACTGCTACAACACTAATTATATGTCAACCGCACGGGAACCGAAATACTTAAAAAAAACGCGAGATAATAGTATTTATACATATAACAACACTAAGGATATCGAAATTTTAAGAGCAATATATTGGCATATCGATATTTAAAAAAAAAACAAAAATGAAAATATCGGTGTATCGATATTCTTCCAAGTATTGACCATCCCTATTTCTTAGAAATTTACCGGAAATTTTCTTCCATAGAATTTATATGTATTACGGAAGTTTGATAGCCACTAACAATTTTTATGAGCGTCGACGCCTAGTATAGTAATCATTAATTTTTATTTTAGAAATTTACAGAAAATGTTTCAGCAGAACTTTTATTCACATTCGTGATCGACTGGAATTATTTTCAGATAAAATTTTTACTTGTATTTAATTTTTAATATTATGCGTGGGCGTCCAATCCATTTTGCTGTACAATCATTATTTCTAGGCAAGCTTGGCATACCCATTGTGTATAGATGTATATAGTGAACACAGAGGCAATGAGTTCACAACTCAATAGATGGCTCTAGATGTGCCGAATAGAAGAAATTCTCTGTTTACATTAATGTGATGAATATAAATTAATTCTTTGCTTCTTGTTCGTGCTGCTAGATTTGCTCATCGCGTCACTGTTTCTGGCATATTCTTCTCGTTCGTGTTATCTTCCCGTGCCATAGGCGCTGTTTCGTGTTTGTGTGGTGGCTTCACTCATCACTTACTTTGCATAGATAGATTGGTGGGCGAGACGGGCAGTCGACAATGATAAATGTAGCTTTGCATTGAAGTGGCGGATTTTTCGGATCACTGACTTTTCACTTAGAATAATTCTATAGCAAACAGGAATGGTGATAAGCCAGATTTTGCGTAATGAATTCTGGTTGTGTTGGTAGTCCATGTTTTACATGTGTTTACACGCTGGCTGTCCCTATTCTAAGCAACTTGTCAATTTTCAAAAAGTAAACGAAAGTCTTTGTGTGGAACATCTGCGGTAAGAAATGTTATTTTTCTACTTTATTTTGAAATAATTCACATATTTAAATTATAAATTTTTGCTTCTATTAACAAAGAAGATAATTTAGATAGTGCACTTGCCTGAAACACGATTTCCTTAGATTATAATCCGATTTATATATCCAAGCACTGACCGAACACTTCATTTCTGTATTTTAATTAATATGAAGGTTTTAACAGGCACTAGTGACACTATAAAACTTTGCACTAAATAAACTTCAAAGATAAATAGTTTTGAAAAGAATTGATTCCGCACTTTTATTAAATTTCACAAAAGAATTTTAAATTGACTAAATCTTTTTGAGGAGAGAACTAAAGGAGGCGACATCCCATAGTAGAGTATAGGTATGGCAGCGTAGCCAAAAATTTTCGTCATCGTCATCTTGATTTGGCGGGGTGTTTGACTATCACTTTTATGTAAACAAAAAGGCCTATATAACCACAATGTGCATATGCTAGCATATGCAAAAACACGAGCAATTGCTTCTCATAATAACAACCCACAATAGGAATTAAAAGCCGTTCGTCAAGTTTTAATTCCTTTCGTCAACTTCTGTCTGTACGCTCGCGATCGTACTTTGCATAAGCAAATTTGACAGCTGTGTAAATACTATACAAATGTTAGTGATGCATAAGGAAGCATTTGTCATATTTTCAAGGCTTGCATATACAAGGTTATGCACATTGTGGTTAAGCCTAAAGAGCTGCGAAGTGTGTTTGGCGCAGAGACGTAGTTACAAATGGATAATTTTCTCTTTATAGGAAATGGTTAATGACTATTGGACTAAGTGTTAGTAATATAAAAAGGAGTTATATGTGCTCGAAGATTTAGATACAACAAGCCGTGTTGAGGATAATGCTTTAAAAATACTTTTGGGGTAAATTCGATAAATTCCACTGACATGCATATGTAAGTAAAATCGCAAATAATTTAAATATATCGTCAGTGAGAGCATACTTTCTGAAATCAAAACTGGTGCTACATGAAATAGGAGATCAGTCAGTCCATTTAAATGCTTGTCAGTGAGTGGTGCGGAAGATTGTGCGGAATTTCTAAGAAATGTGTTTGAATTTTCGCGCCATTAATTTGTTGTGATATTTAAGGCATCAACAATTTTTAACGCCGCCTCTGACACCTCACAGAAACAAGAAGAAGAACGAAAGTTGCTACTTACTCTTTTTTCATCACATGTCGCCTCCTTCAGTTCTCTTCTCGAAGCTAAATCTGCTCAGAAAACAAAACCAGATTTGACAAAATGTCACTCAGCTTTGACAACTGTTCCTTCCTTCATCTCACTTATTCCTATGTACAATGTGACAAATTACAAAATTACGGTCATATACACGAATTATACACGATTCAATCATTCCTGTTTGCTATATATTCTAAGCTTTTTCATAATTATTTACTGAGAAAAACAGAGGAGTGAATGTACGTTTTCTTAGAAGAGAATCTGCAACATATTTTTGCATAACGTTTTTTTGTCGATTTTAATTTCCTAGTGTTTTGAGACCGGATGCAATTTTTGATGCTGTATATTCTTCTAGTTCCGTTTTGAAACTTTGTTAGGTTCCCCATTACCCTTTTTAACGTCATTCTAAAATTCGAATTCTATTAGGCTGCTTCTTTAATTCTAATGATGAAATTCGATTCCCTTTTTCTATGCAAAATCTTATTATGACTTTTATAATAAAATCCATAGGAAGTTGTGGATTTTTATAAAATACTCGCAATTGTGTTTAACATATGTTCCGTGAATTGAAATTCTGCAATAATTCTCAGCAGTGATACCCTAAGTGAAAGAATAAATGCTCTCATCAGTGAAAATGGCTATACTAGCTACATTTTCACTGCGATCATCACTTACATTTACAATGCGATGTCATAGGGCAGTAGCCATAACGGCTACTTTCTGTATTACATGGTAATCAGGGGCTTCATTGATCACAAAATATGCAACACTCATTAGGGAAAAAGCTTTTCTTCGTTGATGTTTGTATTTCTATCCTATGTAGTAGAAACCGAGTGAAAAACGTGTCACCAAATTTTTCATGCTGTGACAATTATGAAATATTAAATATGACAATATGAAAACATAAAAGGCTACAGGCGAGAGGTCACAATTTATTAAATTTACTAAAATAACAAAGTAAACTTCATCAATTAAAAAATTTCAGTGACTCATTTTCTGCTATGCCACGTGCAACTTCAGAGGAAAGCCAGTTGCTCCTTACTTTCTGCATTACATTTAGCCGACTATTTCTCGATTACATTTTCATTGTGTTCTCGATGTAGGTTTTTATGAATACGGATATACGCTGCTGGGTTGAATCGAAGGTTTTAACTACTGTTACCAAAGTTTGCAGATGCAACTGCTATATTTCCATCCGTAGTAGCACAAACCCGTAATCATATAAGTTCACAGCATAACTATAATTGCTCTCTTCAGGAGTACATATTATGTAAAACTTGCATGTAGAGCATCCATTTTTGGAGAATAATAGAATTTTAAGAACTTTAATTTTTAACGATTCTGAATTAATTTTTTCCTCCAGCTTATGGGCGACATGGTATCTATAAAAGTATGCTACGCCTTGCATTGCTTTCTAACGACCGCAACCCGTCCTTTTTAAGAACATCCTGGGACAAATCTCCACAACCGCTAATCTCAACAGCCTTTGGAACATTTTCATTAGTTACAAGATTTCTAGTGTCAGAATATTCTTCAATAAATTATCTATACCCATTTCATCGCTATTAGTTAAATATCTTTGTGGTTTAAAGCTATCTCTCCCTGGGGCCTGGGATAAAGTCGATAGCTCCCGTAAAAGCGTTTCAGTCTCGGCTATTTTGTAATCAGTTTTGACGGAGGGTGCAATATTTTGAAAAGCTAATTACCGGAGATTTCGTGCTAGTCTAACGGCAGATGGGTTACGCTCATAAATACTTTTACATCTACGGATGATAGATATACTGTTTTCTAGTGGGTCTTGATTGATGTGGGAAGTTAAAATATAGTTCTGAGAATTTTTCACATTATCCCAAATTAAAAGGAGACCGATAATACTTTGGGCCATGCCATCAAAACAATATGGTCTTTTCATTTTTCCGAAGTGCTTCTATCTAGAAATGCAGTTCTTGCATTCAAGAATATTTTGTAAGACTTCTCGACCAGCTTTAGTGTCGGAAAGGGCGCATCTTTGTGGATTTGCAGAAATCCTTATTTCACCTCCGTCAACGAAACATTCACGGTTCTTTTCGTTGCTAGCCTGAACCAAAATGTTGCAGAAATGAAATAATCGGACACATGTTAGTGGATATAGCGATATGTCCTCCCTTAGCTTCATTCGCTTTCCCTGCCGCGCCATTACGAGATAGGGGTTGGTCACCCTGGACTTTTTTATTTAGAATCATATTTTTTGAATAAAATAGCATTTTTAAATTTGTTAAAAATTTCACCACTTTATTATCTTTCACCCCTTTTTTTGGCTCTGGGACGCCGCATTTTTGTGACAATACTCCCAGGACCGCCCTACACCAACCCTCCAAATTTCAGCCTGAAAGGAATTAAATACGATCTTTAGCATTTTTTCAGCTTATTTGACTGAACTAAATTTTAATAGCGAAATAAGGATTTCTTTCATAAGCTAACGCTAAGCTTGTCAAAAGAATCAGGCCAAACAAGTTGTTTGTAGAGCGACAAAATCTTTTATTGGCCGCTTTGCTTGCCTTTGTACAGAACCAATGCAATTATAATTAGTGTGTGCACAAGTGCACTGTTAGAGGTTGTGTGCCCAAGTACAAAACAAGTGCACGACGTTAAATGTTAATGCGACGATGTTAAACAGAAAAAAAACCAAAACGACCTTTACTATTCAAAAATTATAACTGACTTTATTCTAAGTAAAATCTCAAATTTATAATAAAAATATGATTAGCATTCAAATCAATATATGTGGAAATAAATTCTTGCTTATATATTACATCAATATTAAAGCAAAATGCAATTCAGCATAAAGTGCACTGAACTCTTTTCTCGCGTCGCTTTCTCGAGCAATGCATGTAATATGATTCTCAAGAACTAGGTCGTAAACTTGAGTTCTTTATACTTTACCTGTGACAATTTTTTGATAATAGTTTATTTCTTTTGATTTTAATTTAATTTTATGGTTCTATACATGCAAGTAAATTGATTGCTGGCAAATCTATTCTTCAGTATTGACACATGTTTTTCCGTTAATTTAAAGCTCGTTCTAATTATATTATTTTATTTTTCTTCAAATAATTTTGTAACTGCTTAAACTAGCAACTACCCATTAGCTCTGGGGCCGGATGCTGTAAATGAGAGTTTGGGAGTTTGGGAGATGAGAATTTTCGTTTTCCCCGATTAAAAATCCGTAACTCTCCATTCGAGATTATATAACAACTTGGGGAGTTAAAGAAAACGTGAGAAATATCGATATATTGAAAGACGCTAACTCTGTGTGGGAGGGTCGTGGAGCATTCGGCTTTAGGGTCTAGAGTACAAAAATATAGGTGAACAATAGCTGGGGGAGGGGATTTTGTGGATGAGGGTCGTTATCGTTATCTCAAAAACTATTTACCGGACTCAAAAACTAAGTACATATCTAATTAGGGGACAAAATGTAGATGCGACTTCATCCGACATACAAGCTTTAACGTAAATATTTATTATTATTATAGCCAGGGGCGCACCGAGAGCGAGGACGAACGGGACCGGTCCCCCTCCATAATGTCAGTTTTCTGAACATAATTTTCAAATTACGTATAAAATGTGTTCTGTATATTATTACGAAGTCCGATAAAATAAAATAAAACCTTTTAATCTACAATAGCAGTCGCGCTCAGACGTGACTTTAGAGCCCTATTTTTCCGACTCGTTAGGACTTGGGACACCTATGATCCCCCCTCCCCCCAAAGCAATTCCTGGGTGCATTACTGATTATAGCATCTCTTCTGTACTGGAAGACGACCAAATTCACCATTTTCGCGTGAATTACAATTTTTTAACGGGTACCTTGAGACACAAAAATCTTTATTTCTCTGTAAGTATTGCAAGGATTTCCATAAATTGTTTTGCAATCATAGCCAGAATATGCAGTAAATCCACAACTCAATTTGAAAATCCTAGGTACATAGGTACATTCACAAAGGACAATAAAAGCAGGCAATACTGTCAGTTGAGAAATATTTTTCTTACTCTCCACACCTAACGCAGCCGTGAGTTTTGTCCAAAGAATAACTAAATAAAGAAAGGACACAGAACAGTGTTCCGATTGTTTTCCATTTAAATGTACACGGCGAGAAAAGGAAGGAAGGAAGAAAAAAAAAATAAAAAAATAAATCAAACCCTCTTTGAACATTTTACGAATAAGACAAAAAATGTGAAGCGAAGATTACATGCAACGAAATGGAATGGCAAATGATTTCTTTTCGTAAATATGAGAGAATGGGTGGGGTTTTCCCAATGTTATTCGTAAATAAGAGAGAATGGGCGGAGTTGTCCCAATGTTTTTCGCAGGAATTCTAATGTTTGTTGGTGTAATCCCATGATATTTGAACAGCGCGTTTTTCTGTTTACATTCGTTTTGCTATGGAGAGAATAATTGGAAGAACTCATGCTGGATTCTCTGATATTTTCGGGAAAAATGAGAATTTTATGTGGGCCAAAGCGAAATTTATCTTTTTCTTTAAAATGCGAGGTAGTGTGACCTGATGTACATTATTATGAATAGTTTGATAGGATTTTGAGGGATTCAATAAGATTTTGTCGTTCGGGTAATCCTACGTGCTCTCGATTTTTGTTTTTAGCTCGTTGGCTTGGTTGCACTACAATAGTGTATAGCCAAGTTCTTTTCCCCTATTCATGCAAAAGACGAAAGTATATGAAATTACTTGTTTCATTCTAAAAAACACGAAAAATTTCCTATTTTGTTCGCCTCTGTCTCTACTTATACTTATTTTTACTTTGGTTTTGTCGAGTAAATCTCAATACAAATTTACCGAGTTACAGAATTCCGAGTGGAGAGTTAAGTGGCACAAGAACTCTCATCTCCACAACTCCGCAACTCTCCGCGTTAGTGAATACGGCCTCTGGGGCCGGATTCACTAACTCGGAGAGTTCGGGAGTTTGGGAGATGAGAATTTTCGTTTTCTCCGATTCAAACTCCCTAACTCTACATTCGCAGTTCTTTAACATACTTGGAGAGTTGTGGAAAACGGATGAGAAATAGCAAAAGAGAGAGCGCTGTATTTAGTAAATTCCACTGGTGACAATTGTCAGTTTATGATTAAATTAATTTGTCTTTGTCAAATTGAATTTAGGATTCTGTGTATATTAATTAAGGTAACATTAATTATATTGCAACTTTTTTTTCCTTACACAAGTTTTCAAACCATCTTTTCTATAGAAGTAAATGAAAATATCACTAGACTTTACTATGTTCTCAGTACCTACGCTTGTACTTCTATTGCTTCTCGCGTTATAATGCTAATCTACTATGTATTTATTTAATTTTATTTTGCTATATTTTACTAGGCGGTGCTTTGTCCTAAGTGCCGATACTTGTAAATTTACGCTATTTTGCTACGATGTTGAACTACTATGTTGTTTGCTACATTTCACTAGACTGTACTATATTCTAAGTGCCTATACCTGTACTTTAATTGTTCATTTTGCTACAATGTTAATCTGCCATGTAACTTTTTGTGATATGCCCAGCTCTAGCGCGCTTTTGGCACAGGTACTCAAATAAATTGATGTTTATTGTTTATTGAACTTATTTTCGAAGCCTTAGACGGATCAGAGACTAGCATAAAGTTCGACGTTTCAGTATTTAAAGAATATTTTATAGCCTAGCAAAATGCCGAAAATCCTGATAAAATTAATCCAGTTTCTCTGGATTTAAGAGCAGTAATATACTATTCTGTCGTACGACATGGAGATGAAACCAAATGGAACTTCCTTTGTTAACGTTATAAAAAATGTGACGGCAGAGAAACAAACATTTCTATCATTGGAATGCCTTAGAGAGATATGGGCGTAGCAAAGATATCTCGAATGATATATTCACAGGACTCTTACATCGTATTTGGTTCTATTGCTACGGGCGATGTTGGTTTCCATTTAGTAAGAAATTATTTTCTGAAGATTGAAGATATCTACAAATAATAAGTTGACTAATTTTTCTTAATAAATTATATCAATCTTCTGTTTTATAGTTATTCATCGGAAACTTCAAAACAATCTCGCTTAATTAGACCTTTGGCAATTGATTAGATAGAATACACAACGTGACATCCAAATATTGAAAGACCACTGAATCGAATAGGAATCTTTTCGAAAAAGCTTCACAGGGTATACCACACTCACTAGAGACAATTGCAGTTAACTGCTAATGGACACGAAAAAATCTATAAATTTCCAATAAAGCTTAAGAAATTCATTGAGCTATGAATAAGTTTTAATTTGTTTGTGTAAAAATTGTTTTAACTATAATTAGTTAGTTTCTAAACAATGTGAACTTAAATAAAGTAAATAAACATAATATACTGACAAAGAATCTCTGTTGAAATATCCTGACATACTGCTTTGAAAGTGAATTTAATTAGTAAAGTGGTTTTTCGTATCTATTCAGCTCTTCATTTACATATTCGTTTTCAGTGCCTACTCTGCTGGTGGATACTGCCCCCTGAGCTCGATGGGTAACTTTTTCAGAGGATGTGGGGCTAGAAACGGTGCGGCATGTGCCATATGTTACTGTTGTAAGCCATAGATGTTGCATTAAATCAAATGATGCAAAAAATCTTTTGGAAGTTTCTGTCATTCTCGTTGACCAGTATTTTCTAGCACGTTTTTTCGCTGTTGACAACAACAGCAATCTTGAAACATCTAAATGGCCATAAAATTAGTAGTAAATTTCTTTGGATTTGAGTACCTACGAGTAGTTTTTGATTGAGTGTTATTTCATTTGATGTTAGCAATGAAGCATAAGACTACTCTGACTTTTGTGATCGCGCATTCATCTAGGGTAGGTATCGTAAGAATTGGCCTTTTTAATGGTGTCAATAGCAAATCTCATGCAGAAAAATGAAGGATATTCAAGGTAAGAAATGTGTAATTTCGGCTGCTATGCTCACATTTAAGTCGTATGTCATGGCTGGTTTTTTGTGTGTTTCTGGATGGATTATGCTATTTATTGTTGTTTCCACTTTATTTATGACGTGAGTACTATGTTTGTCTTTTTGGTCTTCCTCGTCGATGTTCTTACGGATTAGTGTGTCGGAATAACTGTCATTCTTCAGTTCATTTATAATGGTACTTATGTTATTGTCTATATACTGTATATTTGTTATTTTCATAATTTGTAGTTCATGCTTTCCACTATAGTGATTATTTTGTATATATTAGGTAGATTCCTGTGGCAGTTTAATAAGAGGTTTGCGGAGGATTCTTTATTATACCCTCTTGCCTTGTATTCTTCTTCCGTTCTTCTTATTCTAATTTGTAGAAAATTAATCATCTGCTCTATCTCCACTGTAGACTTCATGTTTAAGTTGTTTTTGTTTGTCTTTTTGTGAAAGAAGCTGCTCGCCAATAAGTCAAATTTGCAACACAATTGTTTTCCCATTGTGTTTCCATGGCAATTAGAAGAAAGGTTTCCGTCGGCCAAATACGTTCCTCTAATACTCTCGATTGCAGAAACTTTATAAAATTAACAAATCATTGGTTGGACGTCTTCAATTTTAGGTGCCCATCAAAAGATTCACGGACGAGAACAAAGGTCTATGGATTGGCATTGCCAGCACAGCACAAAATAATCTCTGAACTGACAGAACAAATGCTTCAAAGACGAGTTGGTAAAAGTAACACTTTACTTCTCTTTCAAAACCACTTAACACTCCTGTGGGTTCCAGGACACTCGGGAATTGGTGGGAACGATAAGGCACACTTACTGGCCAAAAAAGGAGCCCCTCATAGGACCGGAACCATTTGTCAGTATTTCTTACAGGCTCCTGACAAGCCAAAGAATTCATCGAAGGACGTTCACTTTAGAAGAACAAACATATGCATGGGATAGGTACTTATATCACCCACTGATGTATGTAGGTTCTGTCTCGAAGAGGACGAAACATCGGAGGACGACCATGCGAATGCGGGGCCATTGCACGACATAGATTCCAGGCCTTTGGCTCATATTTCCTGAATCCTGCCAGCTTTAAGGAAATCTGATTAAAAAAATACTGCCCTTCCTGGGAAGTGTGGGATTGTTGGATGAACTATAAAGAAAGCGGTGCACAATAAGCCAATAAATGGCTGCAGTGCAAAGGCCACTAGCCCCGCTAAAAACCAAATCTAATCTAATCCCTTTCAAAAGGAAATTTTGCTGTCTTACTTAAGACAGTGTTCAACATTCCCTAGTTAGTCACCAATAGATTAAACCAGGATGATCTTGAACATTTCTTCGGGGTAATATGATCTAAAGGAGGGCTTCATGATCACCCTACTCCATTAGAGTTCAAGTATATGTTAAGGTCATGCATCCTAGGTCATTTTGTTTGTATTTTCCTATTTTGTGATTATGTATTAGGTTAGTATATTTAGTAATTAATGATTGAAAGAGGATCAGATTCAACCCAGCAGCTTGGAATAGACTGCAACGAAAAAAAACGAGGCATCAAAATATCCATGTTATAACGAAAAAAGTATTTTAACGTCTGCTAGAAATTGAAAATGAAGACTTCAATGAGAGTACTTCTCCAGATGTACCAGAAGAGTGTCTATCTAGAATACCTAGCAGGTTTTTTAATAAAAAAACTAAGGATCCAAAACGCAACAATGGAAGGCGACATACATGGGTTAACGAAATTTCTGAAGGAGGATTAAAAAAAAACCAAAGGAAGAATTTTTAAACAAAATAAGAAAACTGGAAATAGTATTTATTAAGTTTATTTCCACAGACTTATTTTTAGAAAAAATAATTTTCATATGCATTTGAAGTTAACTGAGGATATAGGCTGATATAGTACAAAAATTGTTCTTTAAATGTAGATTATTGTTTAGAATAAGATACTTGAACAACAAAGATTTGGTTCTAAATGTTAGAAAAATAATAAAAACTGTAAAATAAATACCATGTAGGTAGCAAAAAATATTTTCAGGATGTACATAAATTATTACATAAATTCCCTTGAAATAAAAATTTTACCCATGAAGGTAATAATTTGAAATTCAATGTGTCTTTATACTTTGTTTGTGTAATAAACTCACTTTTTATTATAATATTTTCTTGCCGTTTTCATTTCCTTCTGGCGTTGAAAAATTTGAAAATTTCTTGTCCTAAAAATTTTATTATTTCTTAGTGCAGAGAACTTGTATTATGTACACCGTGAGATTTATTATTAACACAGTTGTGTATAAGTGTAAAAATATCATTTTTTAATAAAACGAAGTGAAAGAAAAACATTACAATGTATCGCCAATTTATGCTGGATGAGTTACGGCAATTAGAAAACATTGAGCTCGGGCAAGAAAGACGGTATTTAAGGGATCGTTACGATCCCTTCGATATTAGTGATAAAAGATTTATAGAAATGTACCGCTTACTAAAATTTCTGGCCCACAGCATTTTTTCAAAAATATCCAGCCACCTTGAAGTGGGAGAACGATCCACATATTCCAATATTTTTGAAATATTACATTATTTTAAAATAAAAATATTAATAATAACTTACCAACTTTTCAAGCATCTTATCAAAGAACGTTTGGGTAGGATTTTATATCAAATATGTCGCAGTCATCTGCAAGCCGCTTTATTACAAAGGTCGTCGATGTAATTGAATGAGAGCTTTTGAATGCATACATTAAGTTTCCGCAGACCACTGGAGAAATTCGTGCCAGCAAAATAAAGTAAGTAAAGAAATATTAAATTCAGCATTACAGACACCAGTTTTGATAATCTTATATTCACTTCGTGCACTGAAATAATATTTTAATAATAGTTGTTTTCATTTTGTCAAAGTTTTCTGCTTAATATAAAAAAACTGAGGTTGTATATTGCTAAAGTAAATTACAATACAGTTTTAAGCATTTTGAAAATAGTCTTATTAACGAAGCCATTAGTGCTCTAGTGATAAACACTTGCTCATGAATCCATTGGTCGTTGGTTCAATCTTGTCATCGGCGATAGTCAACGTATTCTGAATACAAAAAAATTACTTAATCAACTGAGAAATTTTGGGAACAATAAGAAAAATTTCACAATATGTCAGTTGTTAATAAACTACAGAAGAATAAAAAAAATTTCTTTCAAAATCTTACAGGTTTTTTGAGAAATATAATTTTCCAGGAGTAATTGGTGCTGTCGAAAAAGTGTATCTAAAAGTAAAAAAAAAAAATCTATTCTTTAAATGACTATACATTACATACATTTCAGGTTTGCGATTCTGATCAAAAAATTTTGAACTTAAATGCTAGATTTGGTGGATCATCACTTGATGCAATTATTTTTAAAAGTTCACACGTTAGCACCCATTTGGAACGGAATCATAATGGAGGCAACAGGAACTCTTACTCTCGTAAATATCTGTATATAGATTCAAACAATTGAAACCACTATTTTAATGAATGTGTATATAAATAATAAATAAATTTGCATATAACAAAATAGGGATTTCCACTCACACCGTGGCACCTTACTCCCATATTAGCTGCTGCTACTCCTTCTGAAGAACTGTACAGCTCATCGGAAAACTAGATCTGTAATTGAAAGGCTAAAGGCGCAGTTTAGATGCCTTTCAGATGACGTGAAACTGCGGTAGGTATTGACCCCATAAAAGTGGCAAACTAGCTAACGTTTGCGGAATATTACACAACGCCCTTGTCAAGAACAATTTCCCAATTGATTTAAGCAAATTTGAGGACAGCAGAGACATGCGAGTAGATCCGATACAATTTTCACCAAATGAATTTCCTTCCACGCAAATTCTTCAAGCAGGAAGAGCAGCCAGGCAAACTGTAGTAAACAGTTATTTTTTAAATTAAATTATGTCTTATGTATGGAAATTATTTTTATATATTATTATTATTATATATTATTTTTTGTAGTGCAGAGTCTATTGCTTGACCATTGATAACCGACAGATGGATTTGAACTCAAACTCATAGAATTATCAACCAATATATTACAAAACCTCCACTGAATCAAATACAAAGTCTTATTAAAACTTTAGCGTCATAAGAAGTCGATTCAAATTGAATCGATTCAAGTTACATAATGTAGTAAATACATAGGATTACTTGAATTACAAAAATACATTTTTTATTTGAATAAATATTTTGTGCATACATTCATACACTATGTTTCAGTTTTAGGGACTTCTGTTATTGCCGGGGTGGCTCCTCAACTCTGCCTCTAGTTTCGTTAATGACAGTACCTAAATTAATATTGACTATTTAGTATTGTTTTGAAGAACCCACTTAATACAAATTTCTATCATGGTGAGATGTCCTGAACATGAATCTGAACTGATGATGATATATCACAGTAATTTGTCTAAACACGATATACAAACAAACATAGCATAATCCTGAATGAAAGTAAATAATATTAATTAATATCAGTTCATGCCTGAAATATCCAATATTGACACCCTACATTGGGATAGTGAAACATTCACAATAATTTGACAGAGTCCTGAAATACATACATGGATAAATCATGAGTCAAGAATATTGATTGATTAATATTATTTTAAACCTAAAATAAGGACAATATTATTTACCCATTCATACATACTGATGCATAGCTGAGACAAGAATCCAATAATACATAACACACAAACTAAGAAATGGTAAATTCCGTTCGACAGCAACCATTAAAGACAAAACTGCAGTTGACACTTTTGAATGGATAGGGTTGCTGAGGTTGATATTGCTGTTGAATTTCCTACTGCTGTTAATTCGTAAAAGGCACTGCTGCTAGACCATCCGCAATGCTCCTCAGATCGGCAGGTACCTCTTTTAAGGCCACCACTTTTGCCTCCTCAATAGTTTCCAATTTATTATATCTATCAGCAAGTTTAAGTACTATGTATATTTTGTTTAAATTTTGAGAGGTAAATATTTTAATGCTTTCCGCTCTTAAATAGGGTGCCCCTCTCTGACGACATAAAGAACTTGCTTGTGGTGTTAATCCCAGAGGTGTCAAAGGGCGAGATCTTATTCGGAGCTTCATCGGCTGTGCTGTTGAACCTTGAGGCGGTTGTTGAACCTTGTTGCTGCTTTCGGTGGCTAATTTTCTGTGTCTTCAAACAGAAAAACGGGAGAAGATTCCCTATACGGCGATGATTGGATATCAAAGGGTCCTCAGAAACCCCCCCCCCCCACCCCACCCCTTCATCAGTCATTTGATCTCCTCCTTGAGCATCCTTCTCACTTTGCTCCTTTTTTTTAATTTCCCGATATTTGGCCTAGGTTTTTCCTACATGAGTAAAAATAAGTCAATACATGAAAGATCATTGTTTCGCAAAATGGTAAATTGCATTAAGCTACAAAAATAATAAATAATTACAATATAATTGCATTGGGGCAGTATTATTTCTATGTGTTACTAACGGCATGACAAACTTGAAATTTCATCATTAGGGTATAATAATTACAAACCGATAGTTATGTTCATTATGTGGGGTGTTTGATGGTATGAGTATTAAAAGCTGTTTTAAATGCTGCTTTCGCACATGTATCTAGCAGCTGTAACAGAAAAAGATATGTTCTAAATACCTGGGACAACACTTAACCAGAGGTTGCACCAAAGCTAAAGCTAATGAATGTAGTAATTGCAAAATTAATAGAGAGATTATGATTGAATATTAGTTATAATCATAATACAGAATAGAATAGAAAATATTAGCAAAGAATTGGTTAGTGGGATAAAACATTTAGGAACAGTGGTAGACAATAATTAAAAGCTTGACAACATCTTGACTATGTAGCGAAAAAAATATCAAAGAAAATAGAAAAACATTAAAAACGGAAATGGCAAATAAAGTGTACAATTTTGTTGTTAAATCACATTGCGAGTGCCTGCGAACAATAATTGTTTTAGGGAATGAATCAATCAAATATTACAAAATAAAGCAATGAGAGTAATACTGAAAATGCAATGTATACATATATACTAGTGTGAGTATGATGTTAAATACCTTTAAATGGATGAGAATTAAGCAATTATAATACAATATACTGATTATATATATGTATATAAAATAAGAAATAATATGTTACCTAAATAAATATACAGGAAAACATTGCAGTTTTCTCTTGCGTATAGGCTTTAAGCAAATCTGCTTTGTATAAATGCATTTTAATTTTTTAGTATATGATGTAAAATATTTTGAAATACACACTTTAAGTCCAATGCTGGGATGTCTTCACCGCCCCTCCCATTGAATTTAACACAACAGTGAGGTTACTCCATATCCTTTATCAATTGAGCCCCATTACTAAAATTGAAATGATTAATTATTCGTGAACATTAGACTATCATACAAACGCGAATAGAGCATCTTACCGTTCATGGGCAAAATCTAAATTATTTTCTAGATAATCGATAAGCCCTTCCTTTTGCTCATTTGTATCAATACTCAATACTTTGGCTCAAATATAGTTACAGAAAATAATTAGGCAAATGAAATGTAAATAATACGTTACGTCTGCATACAGTTTCCTTTCCACTTTCCGTAAATATATATATACTTATACAATATATGTACATTAAATTCTACTGACTTTCAATGGTCTAATATTAGCTCATGCTCTATTCATGCTTTACCTTTTAATTTTATTTTAAAATCAATACCGCTAGTACTTGGCCTAACGCAATTGCTCATATTTGGCTGACTCTATCTTTATGCGCCTACTTCCCATTATCTAGCACCCATTGTTAGCCGTAGGTTCAGCTGTTATGCTATCTGACAATGAGGAGATCGCCTTAAACCCTCAACAATAGTGTATGCTCCTCAGCCCCATTAACTCATACTACCCTGGTCCAAAGTCAACCATTCACTGTCATTCTGTAACTATCCTGCACTATTCCCTACCTTACTCCGCAACACTGTAGAACTTTCAGCGTTTTAGTGTTTAATCTTTCTTAGTTGATAGTCCTTTTTATAGTAATTATGTTTTGTTTTTATACTCCTACTTTTACATCTATGTACCTTGGGCATGGCGGGCTTACCCACTAGTCTTGCAAAATCCCTGAGCATTTGTTTGTTAGTATGCAAGGTTCATAATACTAGATTTAGTTTCTCTATGAGCCCGTTTCGACCATGCCATTTAGAAGAACTAGTTTTACGTAAGTCGACTTACGTAGAACCTATATGAAGTGGTGTAAACATGCCGCATTGCGAAAAACTAGTCTTACTTTAATCCGGTATTGGATGCGGTATTGACCTACAAAATTAGTATTAAACGTAGACATAAACCTCAGATAAGGAATTGTTTACAAACTTGAATGCGTTATATTCATTCATAGAGAGAATTGTTATTTTGTTTTAATGAAAATGAGTGGAATTAAGAAGGAAAACCGTGCGACTGGTCAGAAGGAAGGACAAATTCTGTTATAGATTTTGGACTTATTGAAGAAAGTATTCCGTCTGTAATGGATGGTAAAAAAATTAAAAATTTGGAAAAATTTATTTTTTTCTTATGCTCTATTCTCTTGTGCAGACCGCATGCACAAATTTAAAATATTACTTCTCATTTTTCTCGTGAAGAAGTAGGCAGATCTGACCAATTTGGCAACTGTCAAAGCTTTAATACGAGTGGACTAAACGGCAGCCGGATTAGTCCTACGTAAGTCGACTTACGTAAAACTAGTTCTAAATAGCTGCGGTCTAAACGTACTCTATGTTAATGCATCTATGACAATGTTTGGTACTTTTCTTTGCCTATGCAATCTTATGTTAATCAGCATTTTTTTTATTTCCCTTTGACTTGACTTTAAGCTGAGGTTTTTGAATTCGCTTTAACAGTGCTATAATCTAAAACAATATCTCGCTTGACATAAATGAAAATTTCATACTGTTTGCAATGGCTTATACACGCTATTTCTTTTGTATTTTCTGATATAATTAAGAATTTTCCAAAGTAAATCTTTGTAACATCTTGATACCCACTCACCGTCCTAGGAGGTGGCTCTGTGGCCGCGGTTGACAATAAATGATTTCTACTCTACTCTATAAAATAAATTTAAAAAAAAATGTACAGATAGGTACAACTTTTATGCTTAGGAGGACAGAATTCCAGGTAGGTACATGTATAATTTTGTATATAAGATTTTATTTCCTTTTTTTTTCTATAATTATTAACACATACTTTCGCTGGATTCATAATTGCACAACTTTGAATAGAATTTGTAATTTTAACTTCACAAAAGAAAAACACTTCACATACCGTACCTACACACCGACCGAATCTAACCCGAAGGTTACACGAGATGGTACACCTTTCATGCAAGCCTCCCTTCCAACGCGATTTTAAGCTTGAGAGCAGAAGGCAGTTCGGTTGATGTCTTATGCCCTAGACACACAGCACTCTTAATGAAGAAATAACTAACGACTCATTAGTGTATAATGATTCATTATAAACTGCGGACACACAGCCATTTCTTTAATTAAGTTGTGCTGTCAAACTGGTTTTGATGAACTTATCATCTTAAAGAAGCAATATGGATCGAATTAACGCGATAAACTTTGTTTTCATTTATTTTATTTTCAATTCAACAATTTCCAAATGAGAAAAACATTATATTTAAAAAAATATTAATAATATAATTTGTGATTTGCATTTCTTTGCATTTCTTCTTCTTATTTTTCAAATCGGCAGATGCACAGCGGAGCTCCAGATGTCAAATCTAGCACATTTTTCCTCATTATAGCTATAATGAAGGAGGAAAACACTTCATTAGTGTACCTACTTCATTATCATCTGATTTTCGAGCTATAATGACGTATACTATGTAACACACGGCATTTTAATGAATGGTTAGTACAAATGATTCATTAGTTCGTGGTGTGTGTCTAGGGTGTTATCATCTTGCATGCAAGTTCATTTAAAAAAGGTCATCGAGACGTAAAGTCTTGAGTATATATGGTAAATTATAGCAATAAATGAAAGCAGAACGATAAAAACCCAAGAAGAAATTAAGAGGAAGGTATTGGCACAGATTAGATATATACAGATATCCAGCTTCGGAAAATTACCCGGTCATGGATTTAAAAACCCTTGCTCTGGTACTACTATTCGGTAACAGAGCAGGGTGCGTGACCATAATAAAATGAAAGAGAATGAAGAGCACAGCCAGATATGTGTGCCATTTGCTAATGTCAAAATGCAACTTGCTAATGTCAAAATGCCAGCTTCTAATGTCAAAATTCCACTGCTCATTTCTTGGTATTTTCGCCAATTTCTGCTGTCAGTTAAAAAAAGACAAATCAATTACAATATTTAATGAGAACTGTCAAATTGTATTTAAACAGGTAAGATTTTTATTTAATTTGAAACAAATAATTTCTTTTAAATTGGTGTAGTTATTAACGCTATATATCCAATTTCAGAAATACAGAGAAAAAATGGAAAGAAAAAGAAGACAGGTTTATTTTAAATGCTGTGCAAAAGATTGCGGAAATCAAAAAGTGCGGGGTTCACTCAGATTTTTTAAATTTCCAGCTGAGTCTGATAGGTAATTAAGCTTTGTTGTTTGTGTTGTTTCTTGTCGGTGGAAAACTTGATGGTTGTAATCAGACTTGCGTGATATTCAAGTAAATCCTTACAGATTTTTCAACCAGTACCAGTACTTATAGTGGTGACAAATATTCAGTACAAATTCAAATCTGTTTACTGGTAATTAAAAATGACTAGTACCATTCAATTTATTGGTACTGGCGAAAGCCAGTAAATCACCAGTAATTACCAATAACAACCAGTACGCCAGTAATAACCAGTAATCACCAGTAGCCTACCTATAACAACAATTAAATACCAATTTATCCACCAATCAGATAAATGCATGAATTATTAAAACAGAAGACTCATTTTTATATCCATCATATATTATTTAACAGAAATATTTTCAACTTACGTGTGTTTTACATGAAATTATTCCAATAGTTCATTTGGGAAAATTTCCAGTTACACATACATTTTTCGCTAATACCCGTATCTCTCATATGTTCGTTTGTTTTCATGAGTACCAATTTTTGGAAAATTTACTAAACCGGCAAAAGAAAACAATCTTTCGCCTGGAGCTGAGGATGTTAAGCATGTGTTTACATGAAAAACTATTTTTTTTTATGGATATTTATCCAGCATCTTAATATTCGTATTGGGGTCCGATAAATACATATAAAATTCTTGTGCGAAGGGTTCCGTTGAATTTGATGAATCTGTACAATCGACTGACTCTGTAGGGCAAAAATAAAAAATAATTGTTTTTCACATGCAGTAACTGAATTTACTCTACACTGTTTTTCCTTCTAAATCACCATAATCAAAGAAAGTGATATTATTTTGCTATACTCCGGATGGGACATTTTGAGCCTTGTGATTTTTATAAAATATAATTGCATAATTTGACATTATTCTGTGAATGTCCTGTCTTTTTATGTTTGCCATTTTTTCTCAGAGGTTTACAACATTTCATTTTTACGTCCGGACAAAAAACGGCAGCTACAATGGCTTGATCTACCTCTGAAGAAAAGGAAAAATATTGCTGAAAGCGATAGAAGAACGCGTATTTTTCTAAATTAACGCAGTTTCTTCTAATATTTTAATATTATCTGAAGAGTGAACTTTTCTTAATTTTATCTGTAATGTGACCAATGCTGGTATGAAATAACTATAGTACATTGGCTTCTCAATAGTCATATTATTAAGCCTGCGATAGAATTTTAACACCTTACATTAAAATCGGTTAGGACTTTAAGGATTACCGTAATTTTATTCGGAATAAAGAATGAACAATTGCTTTTCGTGAAGTAATATCTACTAAACGTGTAATAAAAATGTTTTAATAATTCATGCATTTATCAGATTGGTGGATAAATTGGTATTTAATTCTTGTTATTGGTAGGTTACTGGTGGTTACTGGTTATTACTGGTGCTTACTGGTTGTTACTGGTAGTTACTGGTGATTTACTGGCTTTCGGCAGTACCAATAAATTTTCTGGTACTGGTAATTTTTAAGTACCAGTAAAGAGATTTGAATCTTTACTGAATATTTTTCACCAGTAATTTAATGTCGTCTGTGGTGAATGCAACAAATGGTATTTACTGGTACTGGTACTCAAAATCATACAAGACTGGTTGTAATGTAGGGACTGGGGTGACTATAAACTCACTTTGATTGTGCAAAATACCGTTTATTTTAGCGAATTCCAGAGTATAAAATTCTCAGTAGCAATTCGAGAAGCACAGCAAAACTAAGTAACATGCGAGAATGCTATTCCGATGAAGCTACAAGCGTAACTGATTACAGTAATTGATTACATTTTATTCTAAACAAAATTATCTGTACATTGGTCTATGAATGTACAAACAATTTTTTTTCCTTGCGGTTTAATATTTCAGTGCTCCTATTGGATTGAAATTCAACTAAAAACTGATTTTAATCTTAAGATTATCTACAGTATGTATGTATATAAAGAAAATCTGCAACATTACCGCCCGCCTCGTCCGTCCGACGAAACAAGTCAAAAGCTGTACTTAAGGTAGTTACAGTACTTAAATTTGCTACGGAGAGGGCATGCGTGGGATACCATTATTACAAAATGTGATGACTTGTGAAGAATATGACGGAGTTACCTGCGAGTTCGATTGTGAATTCACAGATTTTATAGATAACACTTGGGTGGAATAGATTTATTTTAACTGCCATCTTATAAAAGATATGAAAACACTTCTTGTTTTGGCTTAAGTTCAAATTAGGGAAAACTCTCTGATTTTGTTTAAATTTTGTGTACTTGTTCCAATTTACTCACAAATCGTGAATATGAAAATTGTTTCCTTGTTTGTTCCACAACGTTAATATATATGTTAATTTTATATATAATGTAACCGTCAACGCGTTTTGGCTTATCATGTGGTCTCTCGTTGTACAGAGACAATTTAGCTGCTAACCGCATGGGTAGAGCTAACGCATGCTTAGCATTGTGGGAGGCTGTTTTTAAGATCTAGCTGATCGCTTACTATAAACTAGCCATCGTCTTTCATTTTTTTATACTCGAAAGTTTCAAATCTATCTAGTAAACTATTTTCTGATAAACTATATAAAGATAAAGTGATGTCTAATACTTCACGGACGCTATGTAATGAGGTTTTCTATACAGATCCTATCTCCGGGTTACCCTAGGAGCAACCATAAGGCTTTAAGTCCAGCGGAGCCGCTTTTCAGCTGTAACTCCAAACTAATTTGACAGGGTTGACTGGAGCAGCTAATCAGCTTTAACTCCAGAAGAAATGAACGCTTTGAACTTCGTAAAGAATACTGTCTTTATTTGGTTCACTCATTATATTTATACCTAATTAACCTACAGTGGTTCTCATGCATGCAATTTGCTTAGCATATAATATTTTGCATGAGATCCAATTTGTATCGATAATATTCCTATTGGGGAACAAAGCTTCACGTTTCGTTTTTCACTTCATTCATTACTCATTACGATGGTAACTTAATCCTGAGAACAAAAAGTCTCTCGTTTATCGTTGTAGCGTATTTTACCGTGAGGGAGGTGTAAATGACCCTTTTAGTAGGTCATTTAATTTGTTTGTTCTATGTTTATGAATATGCGAGTCGCTGACCTCACTTGAAGTGGGTTTACCGAGATTGCTTGATATATGAAGCGTATGCATTTTGTTAACCTCGCTTGAAGTGGGTTTAGAAAAATTGCTTGTGCGATTTGTATGATTTATGTTAAGCGTATATAGCCATGATTTTGATGATGGCGCGTACGGCTGATATGTGCGTATTACAATAATAATTTAATGTCGTCTAGATTCGGCTTATGTTCGGTTAAGCTAAGGTTTTTAGCGAAACCGGAATTTCGGTTTGCAGCCTTTGCGCTATTAATACGCTCCTTAAATCTCCCAGCGACCGTTTCAACCGTCGCGTCGAAGAGAGAAGTCGTGATTTTCTACTTCTATGTAAAAATTGAATATTGTTGAATATCTTGAAGTTATTAAATTTCTGATCGTTGAGTGAATTTAAAATTTATTTATTTTTATCTGTATATGTAAAAATACCAGTTTTGTATGAAAACATAATCATAAACATGATCCGTAGTTGTTTTTGTGGTGAATGCAACAAATCGGCAAAATCAACGGACTCTGTATTGTGCCAAGGCGGTAGTTTAATTGATATAAAATGTTTTGGTCTCGTTGGCTATAATGTTAACGTTGTGGCGACAAAAAAAATATGTGCTTACAAAGTGATTTATAATCCAAATGTACGTGACAAAAATGAAGTGATTACTGAACTAAGAAAAGTGTCATCGGTAGTAATAAAACCTAAGTTTAGTCAAAATGCTGACAAAACTAAATCTGAATTAAAATCAAAAGTTATACCCTAGACACACAGCACGAACTAATGAATCATTTGTACTAACTATTCATTAAAATGCCGTGTGTCAAATTGTATATGTCATTATAGCTCGAAAATCAGATGATAATGAAGTGCATTAATGAAGTGTTTTCCTCCTTCATTATAGCTATAATGAGGAAAAATGTGCTAGATTTGACATATAATGTAAATCTGGAGCTCCGCTGTGCATCTGCCGATTTGAAAAATAAGAAGAAGAAATGCAAAGAAATACAAATCACAATTTATATTATTAATATTTTTTTAAATAAAATGTGTTTCTCATTTGGAAATTGTTAAATTGAAAATAAAATAAATGAAAACAAAGTTTATCGCGTTAATTCGATCCATATTGCTTCTTTAATGTGATAAGTTCATCAAAACCAGTTTGACAGCACAACTTAATTAAAGAAATGGCTGTGTGTCCGCAGTTTATAATGAATCATTATAGACTAATGAGTCGTTAGTTATTTCTTCATTAAGAGTGCTGTGTGTCTAAGGCATTAGTCCCGGAGTTGCAGGAATCCAGGTATCGGGGTTAAGAAAAACCAAAGATGGTACGGGGGTGGTTGCTAGTGATGAAACAGTTCGGTTAAAAAATTGAAAGCTGAGGCAGAGGTAAAACTTGGCACCAGTTATAGTGTTGATATTGTTAAGGGAAGAACGCCAAGAATAAATATAATTAATACTCATGAAAAAATAGATAAAATGCATTAATTAGCAGCATAAAAATTCAAAATGAGTGTTTGAAAGATAGTGATATGGAAGTAATAACAATTTGGAGAAATAAAAAGAAAAAAATTGAACAATATTGTGCAGTGGTAGAAATTGATGTTGATAGTTACAATGTTATAATGCAAATTAGTTTAGGATGGGAAAGTAATGGATGGAGCTTATGTGAGGAGATGTTACAAGTACATTGCCTTTTGCAAAGAAAAGAAAAGAATTTTTTTTTAAATGTAGTGGTGATCATAAAGGCATAGTTTGCACAGTCCTTACATATCGATGCGTGAATTGTGAGAAGATAAATAATTACCTAAAACTTAATTTAAATTTGAATTACCATACTTTGATAATAATAATAATTGTGAACTGTTTAGAAGAAATCTCGCAATAGCAAAGAAAAAGATTTCATAGCAACCAATCAGGGAGAAAGTAAGTACAGGCCTATTAGGTTCTTATTTGAATATTCAGGGTTTGTCAAGAAATATAGGCCCGTGTTTAGTGTTTAGTGTTTGTTTAGCAAAATCATAGTTTGGAGTATAACTATGCAGGTCTGGATAAGTAAAAAGAATCACTGTTTGAGGTTGCACAAATGCAATGTACTTAGAACGCAAAATTCGTTATTGTACAAGGGTTTAAAAATGTTTAATGGTTTGCCTGATAAAGTGAAAAAGAAAGAGTATTATTTTTTAATTCCATTTTTATATAAGAGAGTCCTCAAGAATATTTACGCGATTTCATAAATATTTTAATCAAAAGCAACTTATTTTTTATAAATGTTTAAATTTGAGTTCATTGCACGAACATTATTGTTCTGTTGAGCTTCGAATATTCGCAATACCTTCCAGAAATTGAGGAGATTTATTTTTGGTAAATGACCATTAAATCATATAATATAAAGAATTCCATATCTTTTAATATTATTATAAATTTTTTATTTACACTTTCCCGATTCTGCTGGAAACGTATGTTGTTTGAGCATACTTTACGACCTCCCTTGGGAATATTCGTACATGAACTGTATGTTGAAACTACGCTGTCATATAAAGCACTAGTTTATACAAAAATTGTTACATGCTTTATTTATAAATGATTTTACAAAGTAGTACACATTAAAATATTTTCGGATTTTAGGGTGATCAGCTGGCTGGATCAGATATTTTGGCTGATCTTTCCAAAGTAAAAAATTTGAGAGTGTGTGCGGATCATTTTGCTCCATCAATGCTGCTAGGTGGACGGCAAGTGGTTTCTAAGAATGCGATACCATTCCCTGTCAAGGACTCTAGCGTACCAGGTTTAGCTAGAGAGGATAAAGTATTATTTTTCTAAATTTTAAAATTTTTTTCTAAATTTTCAAACAAGAATTTTTAATTTTATTTATTCTTCCTTGTATTCTTTCTTCCTAAACCTTTATTTTTATATACGCTATTCTTTCCGTTTACCTTCATTTCCTGCTTTATTTTTTATTTAAATTTTTAATATATTGGTCCTGCATAGGAAAACATCGATCTAAATAAAGAAGGAATCTGCGAATACTTGGAGAAACAAGTAATATTTAGTAATGACAAAAATTCGTTTGTTTCAGAAGACATTAATATGCTTGAGGGATTAGGAAGTACAACAAATACTTTGGAAACGGTGCTATTTAGTGGGGAGGGTACTCTTAAGTATTTTGAGAGCTCTTTGTCTGAGAAAATATCTGCTTCATATGCAGATGATCGTTTCAAGGCGAACAAAGATGCTTCTAATAGGACCAAAAGGACAAAAAGGATTATTTATGGAAAATGTATAAATTGTCCATACAAGAGGAAATACTTGCTACTAAAAAAGAAGTATGCGAAAGCAATGGCTGAATCCAGAGACTTAAGGAAAATAGTCAAAGCTTTAAAAAAACCTACATTGAAGGGCAAGAGCGATTTTTTAAACTCTGCTAAAAAATATATTCCTTTACAAGTTCTCCCCTTTATAGAAAATGAGACAAATAACTGTTCTAGGAAAAAGTTGGGAGTTCGATATTCAAGAGAAATAAAGCAGTTCTCACTAACTGTTTATTTCATTGCTCCAGTGGCCTATAACTTCCTGAGAAAGGTTTTCATTTTGCCATCAAAGTCAACTTTGCAAGAAATGACAAAAGATTGGCCAGTAGTTCCAGGGTTTCACGATGTTTATTTTGAAACTCTTAAATTGAAGGGCATTCGGTTAGATGACATGGCAAAGAATTGTGTCATATGCATCGACGAAATGTCTCTAAAAGTAAATATGTTTTATGACAAGAAACATAAAAAAATAATCGGTATTCAAGATGATGGCAATATTCGCGAGAATTTGCCAGCCAGATATGCTTTAGCAGTCATGGTTCGTGGTATATCTGAAAACTGGAAACATATGCTAGGCTATGTTTTCACCAATTCTTCATGCGATGCCACCAAGGTAAAACATATAATTTTTTTAATTATTCGGAAATTGCGGGAAGTGGGTTTTAAGCCTCGTATGCTTATAACTGATCAGGGTACGAATTTTCAGCAGCTTGTTAATCTTCTTCAAGTTAGTCCCTCTAAATCTTCATTTACTGTAGATGGAACAGATGTATGCTTTTCTTATGATATACCACACTTAATAAAAAGCATACGAAATATGTTTATGAAGTATGACTTTTGCTTTGGTGATGGGAAGAAAGCTACTTTTGCATATGTTCAAAAACTCTACGAGCATGGACTCAGCTCAAATGTAAGGTTAGCTCCAAAACTGACAGCTGCCCACGTTTCTCCAAATAATTTTCAGAAAATGAAAGTTAAAATGGCTGCGCAAGTAGTGAGTTCAACTGTCGCAGCTGGAATCGATACTCTAGCGAAAGGCAATATATTACCTGCAGCAGCATTAGAAACTGCGGAGTTTATAAAACGTTGGGATATGGCATTTGACGTATTTAATTCTTCTAAATACAATGATGTGAAAAGACACAAAAGGCCATTTAGTGCCACAGACGAACAACTAGAAATCCTAGAACAGTTGCAGTCATTTATAGAATCTATTCATGTAATAGATAAAAGTGGAAAGGATCATACTTCAAATATAAAGTGCCTTAACGGCTGGCTTATAGCAATTTCCTCTCTTCTCAAAGCATGGAAAATTTTAAAAGACGAGAATTTTAAATATATATTCAATCGCAGGCTTAACCAAGATGCTTTGGAACACCATCTTGGCACATTTTGAAACCGAGGTGGAAATTCGAAAAACCTAACTCCATATCAATTTAGTCACGCTTTCAAAAAAAGTTATAGTATTGAGTTAATGGAACTGATCAAAACTGGCAATTGCGAAAGTGAAGAAGATTTATCCGTCGAATTTTTAATAAACCCTAAAGAAGTAATAATTCCACAAGTCCCAGAGAGTATAGAGGATGAGGTTCTTGCTAACAGTGTAGATTACCGGCACTTGGATTTCGGGCAAGAGAACGCTCTTTACTACTTCGCAGGTTATTTGTTAAAAAAATGCAGAGCAAGGCATTCCTGTGAAATCTGTGAAATTTCTGGGGAACCAAATGAATTCGGGCAATTCATTGTAAACAAGCAATATGAGACTTGCAAGTTAATAGTTCCAAAGCCAGAGTTTGTGGAATATATAAAACAGCTTGAGAATATTTTAGTAGAAAATTTTAATAAGCTCGTAACACGCGTAGGTATAGAAGAGGAACTTTATTCTATTCTTCGAAAAATAGAATGTAGTAAAATCTGTGAAGATTTCCCTACAGTGTTCTTACTAAGGTTCTTCATTAGGGTACGGATATATTTCATTTTGAAATTTTTTAATAATTCACTAAAGCAATATGGAGGGAGAAATAAAATGTTGTCCGTGCAACACTTGTAAGAGCGTGTTTTATTAGTAACTATAACTGAGAAAGTTTATTCGTCGGGCGTCTATGTAGGATCTGGAGCTAGCTATGTCCTGAGTAGTTTTACTAACAGAATTATATTTAGACAGAGTTTTAACAACAACGCATCCTATCAACCACAAGAAAAGAAACAAAGTGGGCTCAAACTAGTTTCATCGGTGCATAGCCTATTGCCTAATCTCTTCCTTACCAAATAAATCAAAGAATGATAGGAGTTGGTAAAGAAATCAGCGAGATATGGAGAGAAGCGAGCTAAAAGGGCATTTCGATAATGCCACTGAAGATGTTAAAAATCTGATAAAAACGACATCAGATAATGATGTTGAATAGATTAGAATAGAAAACTCATTTATTTTCAACCCAGTGGCAAGATGTTATAACTTCGAAAGATTCGACGTTCGACTATTTATCGATAGTCGGTATGTTGTAACACTTTCGACAGGCGATAAATGCGAAAGAATATCACTAAGTTTTGCTGAGAGTGATAGTACAAGCGAAGATTAAAAAATGTATGTAAAATTAAAGAAATTAGATTTAAATGTTAAATTTTTTTTAATTTATTCAATATGAATGATTTTATACATATATTAATTATATAGATTCTTCAAACTGAAGCTATAAAACTTGCAAGAATATTTCTTGAATCCAAAAATTAATAAGGCAATACATTTTGTTAGGCATATCCATAACATAATACCGCTGCCTTAAAAATTTTCTTTTGTCCCGGTAATTAATAATTTCTTTGTCATTTTTGTTATCCTCCACAAATAAAGCCACTGCGCCTGAAAATTTCATAAATTCCAATTTTATTATTATTAAAATTTATCAACAACTAGAAAAAGAATCTATAAATGTCATTTGTGCTAGGGAAAAAAATTCGGAAATAATTTCGAAACAAGCAAAATCGCCTGTCGAACGAAAATCTTATAACATACCGCCAGATCGAAATCTTTGCTTCGATGATCGCTTTCGATGCGAAGTTATAACATGTCGCCACCGGCCACAAGGCCACGTCCTAGAACGTTGGGTATCTCGATATTACAAGATTTACATCGATAGATTCTTAATTTATAGAAAATTACAAAAATAAAAGGTGTAATTACGCAAACACCACAAAAAGTATAAAATTTTAGTTATGTCTAGAGGGACGTTAGCTAGCCATACACGATGGGATTCGCGTGCGAGCAACGTTGAAATTTTCAAGAGGACAACACGCCACTCTAGATGGCACAAGGTTATATGAAAAATGTTCACGTGTTGCGAACGAAGAGCTTTTTAGCACACGTCACGTAATCGTACGAGTTTTCTGGAAGAAATCTTGGGCAAGACTGCTCGCAAATCCCTTCATGTATCTATCTATTGTTATAGACTGTGAGTAAAAAGAACCTCAATATAAAAGATATGGTATGTTGAATCTGACATCATGGTTTATAGGCCTCCTGGGGAACCTACCATGTAAAAAACAAAGGTAACGGACCTAGCGGGACACCTCATGGGTAGTCTGGAAGATCCCGTTCATTTTAAAATAAATATTTAAATAAATAATAATATATTTTAATTTTTCATATATGTATGTCCTGCTGGTTGGTGTAATAGTCTGGCTTTTAGTGCTTGGACAACAAATTTTAGTTGGATCAGTTGGCAACGGAAGTGATCTCAAACTACAAGGAAAACAGTCTAGGCGGCGTTGTTGTACGGAGTCTTTCCTTGCCTAGCTCCAGCGTCAGGGAGAATACGAGGCGTTTCCGGGCGGATGACTTTCTTTAATTTGCCTCTTTTTTTAAAAAACTTTTTATAATTTGTGTGTGTAGTAACTTTAGGATAAGATAATGTAATACTAACCCATTTTTCTTTAACAAATTTTTTATATGCGATAGCATACTTGGATGTATTTCTTTATTTTTCGTTTTTTTTTCTTATTGCTGACTGTTTTGTTTACAGAGGAAGGTCCTACTGAATGTACTAAGGTTTCAAATTGATGTTATTCTGCCATCAATGAATTAATTATTTGGGTTGGTCTGTAGTTTTCTAATTATAATTTTGTGTAACTTCCTGCAGTTCTTTTATTGGGAGTGGGAGTTATATTGAAGTTAGGTCTTCTTGGTGCCGCCGTGGGCACATTTTCAAGTATATGCTCCGGTTCCAGAGGTAGATTTTTACCTTTGTGTATTAATATACACCAAATAGATAATTATCCACATTGTAGGAATGAGGAAGCAACTGATGAGCTTCTTGGCCGGAGTGAAAACGTTCTTGCACAGCCAATTAGGGGCCTTCACGGCACACGACTTATCTGAAAGGAGTAAGATAATCACATTAAATAAATAATCTATTAGAACCTTTGTAATATATTAAAAATACTAAAGTTCGAGTACAATATGGAACTGCTATATTGAACTCCACTAGAGAAACTGTTACAGTTACCGAAAAGTAACACGAGATATAACTAAAAGAACCCACTATATAAGGAACAAGAAAGACGGTTCGCAATTAATATACAAATTAAATTACAAAATATCTGGTACATTAAGTACATATTCTTAATTTCTTCTAATAGTACTTCCAATATCCAAAATACTGAAAAGTTCAATTTACCATTTTTTCAAATCCATCTTTTCAAAAGAAATCTTTTGTCAATCAACACCTTATTGACTCTCGTAATGACGATAAAATGAGAGAAATTCAAGGTAAAAACATAAATTTAATACTAATATTATTTAATAGACGACTATTAAACTTTAGATAGAACTATTCAATTACTATTAAAAGGTGCTAGAAATTTATATAATGGGAAATTATCCGCGCTCCCTGTTAACCACAAAAATGTTTAGTTATTTGCAAATGGAACTGTTCAATATCCAGAAGCAGAAGGAGCACAGGTAAATATTTATTTCGTATGCAATTGACGATATATAAAAAACGTATTTATACTCAGTTCAAAGATCAACTCGCTGTACGATTACCTTCAAGATGCTGTAAGAAATTAGCTTTAATTAAGAGTGATTGTTCAAATTGTAGCTTAGCTGTATGTGAATTTTGCGGCTACACATGTATAGGATGTGGGACATTTCTTTGCACAGCATGCGTTTGCCTTTTGTAAGTTTTTCCTATTTGTTTCATAAAATGTATTATAATAATTAATTATCAATATGTATTTAGTGAATGCGGTGGAGATGAAAGGTCCTGCTGTTTTGAATGTCAATTTTTCAACATAGAATGAGTCTTCCAAAGCTTAGTAAATTATTTTTTGTGCAATTTTTGGGAAGAAGGCTATGTAAACGAAATATATTTAAAATTATGTATTATTTTAGTAAAATGTGAATATATAAGGTCATAATAGACGCTTTGTTGCTACATGTTTTAGTCAATTAGATGGTTTCCTGTATGCGGTTTGATTTAACATTTATTTATTTATTTGAGTAGCCGTGAAAAGACACGAATAGTGGGAGACATATTAGAATGTTACCTCTGGAACTCCCTTCCGGAATCCATAAGGAAAATTGCTTCTTACAAGCTGTTCAATGAGCTAGCTTTGCTTGACCTTATTGACCCTTACTCAAGGCATTGAAGTTAAGGGAAGTATGAGAAAAAAAAGTATTACGGACATATGTCAAATGGACGAA
Organism: Dioctria linearis; assembly: GCA_963930735.1. Classification (NCBI taxonomy): domain Eukaryota; kingdom Metazoa; phylum Arthropoda; class Insecta; order Diptera; family Asilidae; genus Dioctria; species Dioctria linearis. Next base: position 199,366,967 of record OZ005740.1, read on the forward strand.
GCTCATCATACCCTGCACATTGTCTTATAATGCGGTGGCACTCTGCGCTATGGTGTTTTATCCATTTGTTTGTTTTACGTTCATATCTTTACCTAGATATATACTATGTTCCTTGGGCTTACCCACTTTCTTAGTAATTCTGCAAATTAGTTCCTTAGCATTTTTGTTAATAATGTCAGAATGTATTGTAATATTACTTTTGTATCTTACATTTTATGTTATTTAACATTTCCGTTCCTTCTCCTTTGTTAGTTTGATAAACAACTGTAATCTCCAACTATCTTTTACTACCTAACCCTAATACTTTTCTATTCTATGTTACATGGTTAATTTACATTTAGATTTGTTTTATTCCAGACATGGTCTTTTGCCCATAACTTCCGTTTAAGGAAAAATTTGGTAAATTCAAACAAATCTTTGGAAAGATCTGCGAAAAGGACTATTTTAGCTGAACATTGCAGATAGATTGGGTGAAAAATTAAAAAAAAAGTGAAATGGTGTCAAGGTTGGCCAGTAGACGAGAATTGTACTGAACTGATTGAAAATGAAGAGGAAAAATTAATTGAATAAAATAAAAAGCCGAGTTTGTTGCATTTTCGGTTTTTTTTAACAAAATTTGTGTTGCTGTTGAATCACTTTTCTCTAGCATTGTCCGAAGAGGACTTTATCTGCGCTTTTCGGTCGGGCGTCTTGATTGATTGATTGAAATACAGGTTTGCGATCCCGAGGGATCTCCCGAAACGTAGGCTAAATAAAGGCCCATTGTTCACCTTCCAGACCCATGAGCTACGCTCCTAGGTCCCAGCCGGACGCTCCTACAAATTCAGTATTGGCCCCCAGCCCACCTTGCCGACATCGTGTAACTCGTCCAGGATGTGTGAGCCAAGGAATCTGTAAAGTGGGTCACTGTTTCGGACTCCTCTCCGAACCCCCTGCATGTAAGATCGTCAATTAGTCTCATCCTGTAAAGGTGACTCCTGAGAGAGGAGTGCCCAGTGAGAATGAACACCGACCGGACATCTTCCTTTAGTTGGTGTTTTATTGGCGGACTGTGTTAGGATTGGTGTTGGAGGTTTTTTGGGCGTCTTCCAAGCGCACAATTAAAGTGGACCAACCTTGGGGACAAGCGCCATTGCCGCATCACGTGATACTACAAGCAAACATGTTAAAAGATTGCATTTTCCACATGATTACCTTAATGATTGCATATTTTTGCCTCACTTCCTGGCCGTATTTACTCGTGCTAAAAAATTTTTTTTGGAATTTCAAATCACGGTGCACAACGTGCTTTGAGTTCCCGCTCCATATCTGTAATGTCACGTAAAGTTTGCAAGTTACTGAGAGAAGTTTTTCCGTGCTCGAACATTGATGTGTGGTCAAAACTAATAACATCGCAGATGGCCGACCTCGACAACAATCTGTTATCCATCTTCCTTAGTCAATAGTGAAGTTAATAATTTACCGTAAGATTTTGTCTTGCTCCATGCCTAGTATTGATCTGGATTGGATCGCATATCTGTTGAGAAATTACAATCCCAGCTATTACATTTCGCTCTTAGACGTGTGTCCTAACAATTGCATTCCAAAGTCGGGTATATGCGAGTGGAGCTCTTCACTTCATATCCATGATAGGGGTCCCGATTTTTGGCGAAAAATGAATAGTGAGCTTTATAAGATCTCCGAGTCTTCCAACATTATAAATAATTGAATTTTTTAGATGTAGATGGCTTAGAAAACGTTGCCACTATGTTCTATATCTAAAATAAATTTTAATGATGATTCAGGGGCTTTTTCAATTTTAAAAGTAACCAAAAATATTATTAAAAAATTTTATTTTTATTAAAACAATCGCTTTTTTTCTCAGTGCTTTTCTTAACAACATTTTGCTGGTGTAACATTACCAAATTTCGTGTGTTTATTGTTTAATGTGTTGCAAGCAGGTATGCGAAATTAAAATTAAAACTTATTTTAGTTTTCCAATAATCCGATTATTCGAATCATGTCTAGGTACTAATTAAGAAATTTTTTTGCAACTTTCTTGAGAATAACTAAGCAATATTCGGGACCTTGCCCAGTTTTTCTGTGCACTCGTACAAGATCATGTACCAACCTCTTTATAAAACACAAGAGGATAACTAGCATTAGGCACATATTTATTTTTACTTATTAGTAGATCAACAATTAGAAACGAATTTTATTAATTTTCTTTCTTTTAAACCCTGACAAAAAATTTCAAACTTTTCAGAACGTTTTTAGTTGGTAGGGCATTTAAAAAAAAAAAAGTAAAATATGTGTTACGCACCAATTTATTGTTTTAGAGATAAAATTGTAAAGTTAAGATTTGAAACGGAAAGAGCAATCCTCCTTCAATGCTCCCATTATGCTCCATTCAACCAGTTACAAAACAGAGATAAAACACTTTTTGAAATAATTAACAAATAATTGTAATAACAAAAAGATAAAAAATATCCGAAACAAGGATTAGAAGCATCATGGAATGCAAAAGTTTTCACAAGGGGAATTAATTGTTGTACTTTCCTTGATACCGCAAGGACCTTTGATAATGTTTGTCTGAATAAAAAGTGCATTATAAAAGAGAGTCATCGACTCTACGACATTCGCGTAGAAACAGGGGCTATGCTTAAAAAGTCGGGAAACTGCCACGCGAATAATTTACCATCAGAACTCAAATAGCTGCTCACATGAATGGGTTCATTGGAATTCTTTTGGCGGATGGTAATAAAAGAGCTGATAGAAAATCTTAAAAGTGGGCTTTAATACTCTAGACTTAAATGATATAGTTGCCACGGAAGTAAGTATGATTGCAAATAGTTCTCTTTTTGTCTGATTGGTTAGCAATGAAGAACTGATTATACATTATAGCATAAACAATAACATTCTCTTTATAACGAGAATGGACCTTACATCAAAAAGGCTGTCAAGATCAGATCTAGCTATATACTTACAGAATGACTTCAATTATACACACAAGACAAAATGGTTAATGCCACATATAATAACTGCCCCAATTTCTGTAATAAAGATGAATCTGTTGAGCGTGTTGATTTGAGAATGTGCAAGACTTGCTTCAAAGACGTAAGCTGACCCGCGAGAGGTCATGTATATATGTTAATTTGTCTCAATAAATCAATGCCATTGTAGATAGAACAAAAGATTTTGTAGAGGTTGGGAATATCAAGGATTTGCTCCCGATAGATCCACGAAGTCTGGGCTGTGGATTCTTTAAAAAACCATCAGGCATGACCATAAAGAGATCAAGATTTTCCTGAGAACGGCAAGCGGAATATAACAAAATATCTTGTATAGATCGCAACGGCCGCAGTTTACATTTTTAACAGTAAACATAATAATAATATACCGGCGAATTTGCTAAGCAATAACATTTAAGAAATCTTATTCTAAGTACTTAACAAATCTTCAAAACATGTGTATAAAATCATAACATACAATAAATAATAAACTTTTATTCATAGCTTTAATTTAGTGGTGTTAATTGATGTACATAGATAATTCCTAAAAAATAGAGGAATAAAAAGAGTGTTAGAAAATAATGTTAAGCTTAAAAAATAATAAGTTCATTTTAATGTGTATTAGACCGGACTCGTGCTAAATGCATGTGTAACGAGTATAAATGTTAGCCTAGCGGGGATTTTAATATCACAGAATCATCCCGGCTAGGGAATGCCTTTTTCTTTTAAATGTAATTGATGCACGTAAATTGAGTTAGGTAACTTTTTCTTTATCCTTGGTTCAAATGTAGTACAAACGAACCACTGATTTTGTTATTAGTATTTCACTATCGTAGAAACTAGTTTCGATTGTTACATTGCCCCTAAAAGAGAAAAGACTTAAATGAGTATTTTTTTAAAATTAAATTTTTGGAATTTAGATTTATAAACAATATGTTAGGCGAATACATATGCATTGCTAGCTTAAGACATAACTGCCTAAGTAGATCTACTATAGTATTATCGGACGTTCCGAATTTTAAGTTTCTAGAGGTCTAAACCTTTGTAAGGGAAGAAAAATAAAAAGTTATGATCCTAACAATTTTTGTAAAATTGATATGTAGTAATTTGCAGGGTCCTCAGCCATAGCCCCGAATACCAATAATCGAAAATTATCATTAATAAAATAAAAATGCTCAAGCTATATGTATTACCATCTGGAATTAAATTCTATTAAGATCTGATTTTCTTCATATTTGCACCACTTTAATGACTCGCACCCACCCACACGTAACGATTGAAACTTAATTCCCAGCTCATGTCATGCTTGAGTAATATTTTTAAGCTAAGGTGACCCACTTACGAAAAATGAAAAAAAAATTCCACCACCTACTCACTTTAAAACTTTTGCAGGCATCATTTGAGATTCTGGAGCAGCTTCAATTGTTGACTGCCATGCCATTATTCGTCCTTTCAAGAGAACTTTTTGATCCAGGCGAAAATTTTCCATTGCTTCAATTCTTAGCTTCAATTGTACTGAAATTAATTTCTCGTGAAACTGCATGAAGATCAAGGATTTTCACAGGCACCCGCGCTTCATGTTCAATATCAGCCGATGCGAAATCTTTATTTTCTTGCCAAATTATATTTCCACTATCAGCCCACTATCAGCGTCACGAAGAATCATCCAATTTCTATTAAAATATGTGTGAAATTATTTCCAAAATACGAGATGATATTGAAAATTTTGTGAAAACCAACATTTGAAATCCTCGTTGAATTTTGTCGCCCTTGCTTAGATCTTCGGTACTCATTTTTTATAGGAACTATAATAGAACACTTATTTGCTTTTTACTGTAGCTTAATTACAAGCAATTAACATTTAATAGTTGGAGGTAATTATAAGAATATTACCCCTTCGTGCTTTCATACAATATTTTAGAAATTGTATAAATAATTAATTTATATGACAGCATTCACAGTTGTCAAAATCATTTGAAAATATATGACTATCTCTTTTTCCCGGTGATGGAATATCAATTAAATACCCTGCAAATAATCCGAGGGATATTAGTGGGGACATGCAGGGGTAATTCAAAAATTGAATTCGGAAATTTTTCAGTTGATTGCTCCAAGCTGGATATCTGTATATATCTAATCTGTGGTATTGGTAAATGATGTAATACAAAAGATCCCAGAAAATCTCATTTTCCCAGTATAAATTTATCAATTTCTCTCAAGCAGTTCTTTTCCGCCATCTTGAAATCTGTGTAATGTCAAATTACTATCACCTCAGCTACCATGGTTTTTCAACATGCAAGTTCGCTGAAAGCTGAGCTGCCAGTAGAGCTTACACGTGCAAGAAGTATGGCAGTGCAACTTGCATGCAAGCTGTATTATTACGTGTAACCCCCGGGTAAACGAAACTGACAGTACTTCTTACTTCTCTACAACTACTAAAACAGCCGAGAGTATTGTCGAATTTGGGAATTTTCAATACAAATTCCCTGAGTTACGAAATTCTGAGTGGAGAGTTCAGTGTCAAAAGAACTCTCATATCCACAACTCCACAACACTCCGAGTTAGTGAATCCGGCCCCTGATCCGTAACCCCCGCAAGATACAAGCCATGAACAAAGTCGAAAAAGAGAGCAACGGGCCGGTCAGCAGGCGACATCCACAGTCTTCTTGCCTTGTCTTACTGAAGGAGTTTTTCATATAAAAGTTGCTTGTATTTTGTTCAAACGCTATAATTTCCGTAAATTTGTTCTACATGCTATCTTTTTTTAAAACTACTAGAAAGAAAACATATTTGGCTGCAATTTGTTTTAACTTCATTTTGCTGTGGGAGCGACAGTTTTGGGCTTTAGGACCTGTTTAAGATGAAATTTGTTTTTTTCCTCCATGACGAGTATACAAAATGCCGTGAGAGTGAGCTCTTACTGCATGCTGTACCCGGCACGTTAAGGCCTGTTAATGTATCGGTGCCTTCGGAGACTTCATGGCTTGTATTATATTCCGGGGGTTACGCCTGATCAGATTTCAATTCCACGAAATATTGCTAGTTTACCTATATTTTATAAAAGGGAATATCTAGGTATGCACATATTAACAAAAAAACAAAAATGGGAAAGGAGAATGTGAGTACGAGCAAGAACAGAGGAAAAAATTGGTCTATTCATACATACATATATATAAATTATTCCAAGAAGGAAGTTAGGGATACTATTCTAAAGAATAAGCTTTGCAGTCCATGTTCTTAGAACCAAATTAGAGCAATTCAACTAAAGACGTAAATCATCACATCATGTGACATCATTATTGTTTGCCCGTTTCTTAACTATTCCGTGCAAAGTAGATGACGAAGGCATGCATACATCGCTCATGGACGGCGGTACGCAAAACCGTCGAGAATACTTCACAAGCCATGAAGTGCTGCCAGATGGCAACATATAAAAATCGGGAAGATGCTGGAGAGGAAATCGTGAATTGGTTATGAAAATCGGTGAAAGAATTAAGTCACATAATTACTTGTTCAAAACATAATTTATAGAAATCCAATAAAATATAAATTAAAAAAGCTTAAGGATGTATCCAGAACTATAAAATAAATTAAATTAACATTCTTATTGCCAGTTGCCCTATTTCAATCTTATCAGTAAGATTTATACTTTTTTAATACATTTTAGAATTAAAGCGCTTAAGCATGTTTTCATATATATGCATATTAAAACATTTCTTTCTGTTTTTTTGTCAATAAATATTTGGACAAAAAATGCCTTTAAAGGTTTCCGCATCCAATCAATTTCTCAGCTTTTTTTCTGATATTTATCTGTGAAACAGAGCAGACTTTGCAAAATGCAATATTACTAGTCGCGTCATAGTTTTTATTTTCAACCAACCAGTTTTTAAGTTCGGATCATTTTGGCACAATTTGCAAACTTATTGCACATACAGTTTTGCTCACAATTACATAGGCTACATAATTTAAAACCTTGTAATTTTACCGCTATTTTCGGCATTATTTCATCATCCAAATCTGAATCATCTGGCACTGGCCGTGGTACAGGTACTAAGTGAAAGTCCTCCTCTTCAAGAAAAATCAACAGTTTTCCAAGATATGTAAATATATTTTAACCTGCATTTAATCTTACTTTTTCTTACTATAAATTTATCCTTCACATAATAGAAGAACTAAATAAACGGAGATATTATTAGAAAAATACCCGGTTAAGAGTGAGAAATCAACTGAAGGAAAACAAAAAATGACAATAAGAAAAATGCGAGGTTTGCCGTTTGCCCAATTTCGTCAGATTTCACAGCTGAGTTCTAATCTGCAATATTTGCAATGTTTGCGTCCGTTTTTTACCCACATTTCTCCATTGTTTCGCGCGTCTGATCTATATTTTTGCATGTATATAGGAACCAGTTCGTTGCTTTTACCAATTTTTCATGTTTCTTAGGTTAGTGTCAGAAGCGTTAATATAATAAAATATGGGTAAATAGTGAAAATCTCTAAAAATCGGAAGAGGCTGTAAAATATCGGAAATAACATAAAATCGGGGAATCGGAATTATACTTGAAAATCGGGGAAAATACGATAAGTCGGGTAATCTGGCAGCCGTGCGATGAAACAGACCCCTCACTACCTCATGAGAGCCTCAACGGACACCACACATTCTAAAATATTTGCAGTGCTCTTATGTAAAACTGACAGAAGTTTGATTTGAATAGCTCCTCCGCCCTAAACTACTATTCATACAGAAAAATGGTGTTCTGTTAATCTTTAGCTTGCTTTCTTATCTTCCCAACCGAAATAAAATTGTTATACCTTTCTTTCCTAACAAAATTATTTAAAAAAAATTATTTGAACCAAATCACTACGATTCTTCAAACAAAAACCCTCAGCTGAATAATCATTGTATATGACGCTGTGCCGTCATGTAATGGCATGCCGTGACGTACGAAAAGTTAGCACCGCAACTTCGTCTGATATAGCTCGCAGCTATCTCATAATTTGTCGTTAATTTATCGTGAAAACCATAAATTTGTCGTGTCCTTTTTTCTATAGGAAACGGGATGTGGTGCTAAGTTGACGTCAAGTTAGCACCGCAACTCACTGGAACTCGGCCAAAACTTATCGGATTAGAAAATTATACATCTTGGAATTTGTCGTTAATTTATCGTGAAAACCATAAATTTGTCGTGTCCTTTTTTCTAAAGAAAACTGGATGTGGTGCTAAGTTGACGTCAAGTTAGCACCGCAACTCACTGGAACTCGGCTAAAACTTATCGGATTGGAAAATTATACACCTTGGAATTTGTCGTTAATTTGTCATGAAATCCATAAATTTGTCGTGTCCTTTTATCTAAAGGAAACTGGATGTGGTGCTAAGTTGACGTCAAGTTAGTACCGCAACTCACTGAAACTCCGCCGAAACTTATCGGATTGGAAAATTATACATCTTGGAATTTGTCGTTAATTTGTAATAAAATCTATAAATTTGTCGTGTCCTTTTTTCTAAAGCAAACTGGATGTGGTGTAAGTTGACGTCAAGTTAGCACCGCAATTCACAGAAACTCGGCCAAAACTTTTCGGATTGAAAAACTATACATCTTGGAATTTGTTGTTAATTTGTTGTTAATTTGTAATGAAATCTATAAATTTGTCGTGTCCTTTTTTCTAAAGAAAACTGGATGTGGTGCTAAGTTTACGTCAAGTTAGCACCACAACACACTGAAACTCGACCAAAACTTATCGGATTGGAAAATGATACATCTTGGAATTTGTCGTTAATTTATCGTGAAAACCATAAGTTTGTCGTGTCCTTTTTCTAAAGGAAAGTGGATGTGGTGCAAGCTGACGTCAAGTTAGCACCGCAACTCACTGAAACTCGGCCAACACTTATCGGATTGGAAAATTATACATCTTGGAATTTGTCTTTCATTTATCGTGAAAACCATAAGTTTGCAGTGTCCTTTTTTCTAAAGGAAACTGGATGTGGTGCAAGCTGACGTCAAGTTAGCACCGCAACTCACTGGAACTCGGCCAAAACTTATCGGATTAGAAAATTATACATCTTGGAATTTGTCGTTAATTTATCGTGAAAACCATAAATTTGTCGTGTCCTTTTTTCTAAAGAAAACTGGATGTGGTGCGAAGTTGACGTCAAGTTAGCACCGCAACTCACTGGAACTCGGCTAAAACTTATCGGATTGGAAAATTATACATCTTGGAATTTGTCGTTAATTTGTCATGAAATCCATAAATTTGTCGTGTCCTTTTTTCTAAAGGAAACTGGATGTGGTGCTAAGTTGACGTCAAGTTAGTACCGCAACTCACTGAAACTCCATCAAAACTTATCGGATTGGAAAATTATACATTTTGGGATTTGTCGTTAATTTGTCATGAAATCCATAAATTTGTCGTGTCCTTTTATCTAAAGGAAACTGGATGTGGTGCTAAGTTGACGTCAGGTTAGCACCGCAACTCACTGAAACTCGGCCAAAACTTATCGGATTGGAAAATTATACATCTTGGAATTTGTCGTTAATTTGTAATGAAATCTATAAATTTGTCGTGTCCTTTTTTCTAAAGGAAACTGGATGTGGTGCTAAGTTTACGTCAATTTAGCACCGCAACTCACTGAAACTCGGCCAAAACTTATCGGATTGGAAAATTATACATCTTGGAATTTGTTGTTAATTTATCGTGAAAACCATAAGTTTGTCCTGTCCTTTTTTCTAAAGGAAACTGGATGTGGTGCAAGCTGACGTCAAGTTAGCACCGCAACTCACTGAAACTCGGCCAACACTTATCGGATTGGAAAATTATACATCTTGGAATTTGTCTTTCATTTATCGTGAGAACCATAAGTTTGTCGTGTCCTTTTTTCTAAAGGAAAGTGGATGTGGTGCAAGCTGACGTCAAGTTAGCACCGCAACTCACTGAAACTCGGCCAAAACTTATCGGATTGGAAAATTATACATCTTGGAATTCGTCGTTAATTTGTCGTTAATTTATAATGAAATCTATAAATTTGTCGTGTCCTTTTTTCTAAAGAAAACTGGATGTGGTGCTAAGTTTACGTCAAGTTAGCACCACAACTCACTGAAACTCGACCAAAACTTATCGGATTGGAAAATTATACATCTTGGAATTTGTCGTTAATTTATCGTGAAAACCATAAGTTTGTCGTGTCCTTTTTTTTAAAGGAAAGTGGATGTGGTGCAAGCTGACGTCAAGTTAGCACCGCAACTCACTGAAACTCGGCCAAAACTTATCGGATTGAAAAATTATACATCTTGGAATTCGTCGTTAATTTGTCGTTAATTTATAATGAAATCTATAAATTTGTCGTGTCCTTTTTTCTAAAGAAAACTGGATGTGGTGCTAAGTTTACGTCAAGTTAGCACCACAACTCACTGAAACTCGACCAAAACTTATCGGATTGGAAAATTATACATCTTGGAATTTGTCGTTAATTTATCGTGAAAACCATAAGTTTGTCGTGTCCTTTTTTCTAAAGGAAAGTGGATGTGGTGCAAGCTGACGTCAAGTTAGCACCGCAACTCACTGAAACTCGACCAAAACTTATCGGATTGGAAAATTATACATCTTGGAATTTGTCGTTAATTTATCGTGAAAACCATAAGTTTGTCGTGTCCTTTTTTCTAAAGAAAACTGGATGTGGTGCTAAGTTTACGTCAAGTTAGCACCACAACTCACTGAAACTCGACCAAAACTTATCGGATTGGAAAATTATACATCTTGGAATTTGTCGTTAATTTATCGTGAAAACCATAAGTTTGTCGTGTCCTTTTTTCTAAAGGAAAGTGGATGTGGTGCAAGCTGACGTCAAGTTAGCACCGCAACTCACTGAAACTCGGCCAAAACTTATCGGATTGGAAAATTATACATCTTGGAATTTGTCGTTAATTTATCGTGAAAACCATAAGTTTGTCGTGTCCTTTTTTCTAAAGGAAAGTGGATGTGGTGCAAGCTGACGTCAAGTTAGCACCGCAACTCACTGAAACTCGGCCAAAACTTATCGGATTGAAAAATTATACATCTTGGAATTCGTCGTTAATTTGTCGTTAATTTATAATGAAATCTATAAATTTGTCGTGACCTTTTTTCTAAAGGAAACTGGTTGTGGTGCTAAGTTGACGTCAAGTTATCACCATTACTCGCTGAAAATCGGATTACAAAATAATACAACTTGGAATTTGTTATTTATTTGTCTATGTTTTTCTGAAAAACTATAAATTTGTCGTGGCTTTTTTTAAAAAAAACTGGATGAGGTGCTGGTGTTATCCTGAAAAAAAAACAAATGCACTCTTTATTGTTTTTGTTTTTCATTTTATTAATATTTTAATATAAGAAATTATAATAAATATTTATTATAAGTTTCTTATCATTACATATAACAAGCGATGTGATATTTAATAAAATTTGGATTTACCTGTTTTGAATAAACCAGTAATGCTGGAAGTATTTTATACATTTTTGAAACCTTCTGACCGTTATTTTTCATATCATCATAAAGCAACAAACCATGTCCCCGTTTGCAAAATGCCGTATAGTGACCAAGAGATGATTGCCCCAAATTGAAGGCTTTGTAATTTACTGCTCCTAGGATATCAAAAATTGCGTTAATTTTTGGATCTTTAAACGAGATCGGAACTAAATCCAACGACATTATTTTTGCACCTGGGGCAACTTCAAATATGACAATATTTCCTGCAACAATAATGTAATTAATATAGAAATACTCGGTGTATGTAGAATTGAAAAAAAAAATACTATTTAGTAATTCATCAAGTCCTATGTTCTTCCCTATTTCCGAAATATCCGTATTTTCTGCAACAATAATGTAATTAATATAGAAATACTCAGTGTATGTAGAATTGAAAAAAATACTATTTAGTAATTTATCAAGTCCTATCTTCTTACCTATTTCCGAAATATCCGTATTTTCTGTCGCGTCACGTAGTTTTTGTATTTTGTAAGACAGCTATGTTTACTACATTCATGAAATCGCAAGTAAGTGCTGTTTGATCAATTTCAAATACTTAGTTCCTTAAAACTTGGCGTTTGACGGAAGAAATAGTTAGCTAGGGAACCAACGTTACATGCGCAATCCACAAGATCAACGGTGCCTGGTTTTGGATCTATTCCTAACTTTTTAAGCAATATTTCTCCTCTCAATTGGTATGTTTTGGGGTGAATATTGCGCCTTGATATTGTGTCGGTAACAATTTTGAAAATATCATTTTCGGTCCTATTCGACTCAATGTATTTTTTAATATGATTTTTGTCTGTGGCAGCAGCCAAAAGTATTTGAAATATGCTATCAAATGCACATGTATTGACAAATGATAAATCAGCATTGTTAATTTTAACATACTTTAAAGTATGCATACTCTCATTTTTTAAAATAGGAAGTTTTGATGCTGTAAACGCAATAGAATCGTTAAAATTAGCTCTATTTAAATACCTCGATTGCCTTTTTTTCTTTTCTTTGTTGGTCAAACCTCTCCAATTTTCAGTTTCGTGTAAACCTAATCTGTCTCTCTTATGCTTTGTATTGAAACAATCTATACACATTCTTTTCTCCCCATATCCTTCCACTTCTCCTATAACACTTTTGGAACACTGCGGAAAAACGTGGACAGATTTGTTACACAAAATACATTTGTGAGCATCAGTTGGAAAATCGCTATTTGCACAGGCTGCACACATTTCATTTAACAATGATGAAACTTGTAGCGGTCTTCGGTTTAGGTTTGAGGGAAAATTGTCCTAGTTTCTTCTGGATTCGGAAATTTTCTTTCTCACTTTCCAAATCATTTTCAATGTCGACATGCTTTTTTGACATTAAATTGCATACTTTTGTCGGTATTTGGTTCGAGAGAATTATCGCTGTCCGATCTGATTAAAACATGTTTTTTTCTTTTTCTTGTGAAGGATTTCCCATCCTTGTTCTGCTTATATTCATTTCTTTCTTGAAAGGTAGAATCCTCGCTGTCTTTTAAGATAAATTCACTATCGAGTATTTTTAGTTTTCCTTCATAGTGCTTTATCAATTTTTCGACAACTACATCCGCTCGTTTGACTTTTCCAGGCAGCACGAAATTCTTAATAATATTGAACTATCCTTCCACTGGACCACTACTTGGAATTAAACTACCATATCCAAATTTATTTCTGCATACAGCAGACCACATTGGAATAGTCTTTAATTTTTCTGAAAGACGATTTGCAAACGCTGTGTGTTGACGAGGATTCAAGTCATCGCCAATCTCTTTTGCAATAATTTCTTCAACGTCTTCGCGAATTCGCTTTCCCCAATCAAACCATGAACTACTTTTTTCCACACCATCCATCTTTAGTAGATTTTCCTCTATTATGGGAATAACATCTTTATTTAAATTGGAATCAATATCACTGGATTCATCGTCTTTTCCATTCTTCTGGTCGTCTTCTCCTTCTATTGAGAACGTTGATAAGGTTGCGTCAACAATTTCTTCTAGTTCGCTTGATTTACTTATAAGTACTTGTATATATACTTGCGATTGTTTTAAAGTCGGAGCATCATCACCAGCGGTTTCGCTCAGAGAGATTATGAACAGAGCCTTCACCAACTTTTTGGCTGCAGATTTCTCGGTCGTTTGTATCAATTGGCCGATTGCATGTAAATAAAATTTCTTCACGGAAAGACGTGTTGACTTGAAAAAATCAACCCAATTTTTTATAAAATGAGCTACATCGATTCGTATGTAAGTTCGAGTCATATTAATTTCCAAGCAAGCATTAGCATACTGTTCAACCGAAAAATAACCAGTAAAAGCCAAACAACAAGAATTTAGCAAAGCAAGTGACGAATCACAAACCTGTGGTGAATAAAGCTTTTTAATAAATAAAAATAAATGGATTTTATTGAATATCTACAAGTGAGACATATAGTTTCAAAACTCGCCAATTTTATAGCCTTTTAATAAAATCGCGAAAAAACGTTATTATCTAAAATAGTTTCGGTAATGTTTTATTGTAGTAGTAGTTTGAGTCCTTAGAAAGAATTAAATTTAAGCTTTCGATTTACTCAAGAAATAATGTCTGAAAGCGACTTCCCATAATTAAAAAATATATTTTTATTCTTGGGACTTGACGGGTTTTGAAACGCTTCAAATATGAAACAAATAATGTATAACATAGTAATTACCACTTCTTTTGGAAAACAAGCTCCTAATTGTATCCACTCCAGAAGCCATGATGTAATTGTTACTGTGTTGTGGGATTCCGAAATCAAAGTATCTGCTGTGCATTGTCAGCGATCACAGCTAGCTACTGCAATGTACAAAAAAATATGCGCTGATGCTTGCCCATCCGCGTGCAGAATGTATTTTATTTTTCTTCCTGAGGAATCGATACACAGTTTGGATCCTTTTGATTTTATCGAATTATTATAAAAGCGCAGTTGATGATTGGAACAAATATGAACACGGAAGGGATCGAGTCCAATACTTCGAATTGTATTATTTCCGATTCCACCTTCCCCTTTCATTTTTCCTATAGCCATCATAGGATCCGCGTCTAAATAGCCTTTTTTTGCCCTTTCACTTTTTGCATTCCTCAATACACTCCCGCTATACAAATATGGTGGCTGAATTTTGTCGCCTTCTTTCATATTCATTCTCGCTTGCTCGGTCATATACGATTCAGCTGATTGGTGTCCCAATTGCTCCAAAACACGCTCCCGTATTTCTCCTCGCAATTGTCTCTTACCACAATTTTTATCTCCTTTTGTCATAGAACATTGGATTTTCATTAATATGCCATGCTCTGTACTAGGTAAAATAGTGCAATTTAACTGGCTTCCACATTTGCAATGACCTACGTACGTAAATATGTGACAAGTAACAAATTAAAAATAAATTAAACTGAAACTAACATTAAACTAAATCTAACATCGGTAACTACTTGATTCTGGTATTACCCTGGTATCTGTACCTCTATTCGGGTAGTACCCGGGTATAAGTGGGTACTTATACTCCTGTACCTCTATTCGGATAATATCCGAGTATAACTACCCAGTTACTCGGGTATCATATCTTACCTGATGTCTCGAGTACCCGGGTAGATTATTACCCGGTCCACATCAGCTTTATTTTCTACCTTACAATTACCGGAAGAAGTTCCTGCAAATTTCTATTGTGAATACCCCACAATGCTTACAGAAAGGATGAGGTACAGGTAGAAAAACAGGATTTTCTTAAAAATGGCTGCATTTAGGTAGGATCAAATAAGCTTCCCGACCTTCCCTAATCTTGCAAGAAAATGTTACAGTTATTACACGTTTTTCGGGAGAAACCATTAAAATTTAAAAAAATTAAGAATATCTTTCCAATGATTTTTGTCCTTAATAGGTTGACGGGAGAGGGGTGGATATATTTGACATTTACTGGAAAGCTTGGATGGCTTGTCATCAGCTGAGAGAAATTCGTCTTCATAGAGTGTATATTAACAAAGTTACGGCCGGTGATAGGAGAAAAAGTACCCAAAATCTCAAAACCTCCCCTTCCCATTCAATTTATTGTTCTTCTCACCGAAAGCTATGAAATTAATTCATAGTAATAATAAACACCCTGTACAATATTCATCATGGAAAAATCTTTCTGGACAGATTGGGATTTTAAGAGTAGTTCTCTCACTACATTGCAGCACAAGGGTATATCCATGGAAAAGTTTATCGAATGCATTGCAGACTACGTTCTGATCAAAAGTATATTGAGGAGCCACTTTTCTTAGTAAACAAACTCAACTGAAGTTAGAAAATAAAGGTCTTCGGTTTAAAAATTTATATTATATACATAGCAGTATTGATTAAAAAAAACCTTTCACGATACTAATTTTGAAATTGATTTCCCTTAATTCAAAAAAAATTCGTGAAATATCGTAAAATAAGAATTTCATGAAGGAATAAATAAAAAAGCGCAAGTTTGATTTTTGAAATGGTCCTTCGCATATATTTCTAGAACGGCTGGTCGGACAGCAAAACTGATTATAACAAATTTCATAGGACTTCATATTCTGAAGAACTTTTCAGTACAAGAAAAGTGTCTAGGGCTGATCATCTTCACAGTTTATGTGAGAAACCAATATTTTTATATGGCACCAGCAAGAAACAGTTACTCGATCTGGTCCATTTTTGAAACTTACTTTACTATTGCTATGAAAACATCATGTACTAAATTTCAGCTCTCTACGTCGACGTGTTCTCAGGCAGTCCCCAAATAAATAGTGAAAAGAAATTTGTGTATAGCAACCCTACGAAGAAGTTGCCCGATTGGCCCATTTTCCAACCTAAATTTAATTATTTTTTTTAAAAAAAGCCTGTGAGCACAATTTCAGCCCTCTATGTGAACGCGTTCTCTAGCTATCGTGCGGACGGACGGACAGACGGACATGTAAAAATCAATATAACTTTTAATTTTATGCATGGGTGTCCAATCCAGTTTTCTCTATCATCCTTATTTCTACGTGTTACAAACGGAATGACAAACTTAGTATACTCTATAGATTTCATCTAGGGTATATAAATGAAAATCGCTTTCTTTGAGAGTCGCAAATAGTAAAAAAGTACAAATTTCTGGAGTGACATCTAGAAATTTGCAAAATTTTTGATAGAATATCACAATTACATAAGCTACGATTTTGAGTGAAGATCCTGACATTATAAGACTTTTGAATTCTGGGACACCCTGAGTTCATACCTACTATTGTACATTGAAAACGAAAGCTGACTCACCTTTGAACCCACCGCTTTCTTTGTCCTTGTTTACATAGATTTTTTTAAAATGATAACCGTGCATTAGACCGGTGCTAATCATAAAGTTTCTTTGCCATTAGTTCTGTCCACTTTTCTGGTTTTAAAATATTTACCGTTCGAAATCGAGGTTTTCCTTTATTATCCGTATATTTATGCTTCGTTTCGGTTATTAGTTCATTAAATTCTGTTTTTGTGAAGGTTAAAATCACTACAAAATTTCTGGTAAACTAGTATCTAACGAATCCTCCATAGTACGTTGGACCGATTGAAACGATTTGAACTCCTTTCCAAACAATTCACGTTTAATGTGGTTTCTGTCATTAACTAACATTGAATAAATTGAACCGGGTTTAAGAGTATTGCTTATTTTATTCGAAATCGTAGTCCATATAGGATCTTTTTCCACTACAATTGTTTCCTTTTCACTATCTTTATCAAACACAATTATCACTGACTTATATTTTATAATTATATCTAGAAGAACTCCCGAATCATACTTCGACGATCTTCCACGTTTTTATACCCTAGATGAAATCTATAGGGGTATACTAAGTTTGTCATTCCGTTTGTAACACCACGAAATAATGATGGTAGAGCAAAATGAATTGGACACCCACGCATAATATTAAAAGTTATTTTGATTTTTACATGTCCGTCCGTCCGTCCGTCCGTCTGTCTCTCTTTCTGTCTGTGCGCACGATAACTCGAGAACGCGTTCACCTAGAAAGCTGAAATTTTGCACACGGACATTAAAAAAAAAGTAAAATTGAGTTCGAAAATTAGATAAATCGGGCAACTCCTTCGTGGGGTTGCCATACAAAAATTTCGTTTTCCACGATATATTTGGACACTACCTGAGAACACGTCGACATAGAAAGCTGAAATTTGGTACACTTTGTTTTCATACTAATAGCAAATAAAATTTCAAAAGTGGGCTAAATCGGGCAACCCCTTCTTGGTGTTGCCATATAATAACTTTGGTTTTTTACATATACTTAGAAAACGATCACTCCTAGACATTTTTATTTTACTAAAAACTTCTTCAGAATAAGAAATGCTATAAAATTGGTTATAATCATTTTTTCTGTCCGACGAGCCGTTCTAGAAATATATGCTAGAAACCAATGCAAAAAATCAACATTGCTCAAATGGGTGACCATACGAAATTTCATACGTGCATTCATCTAGGGTATCATAAGAATTGGTCTTAGACCAATTCTAGCTTTTTCACTTGTTTCTTCAACATTTTGTCAGTCTATATGGTCGTTTATTGAACAAAAAAATCACTTCAATATTCTCTTAATACAAATGAAATGAAATTCTTTTTATAGTTCGCATTGAAAAATTAAATTCAAAATCAAATCATTGAATCAACTATATCCATAGATCGCTTGAAAGTTAAAGGCAGATATAATATAATGTTTCTGCGACGGATGGATTTTTCCTCTATTTCAGACAGGCTCAATTTAACCGCAAAATTAGTATGATAGTCCTATAAAGTGACTATACCTTCTCTTTCAGCAAACCCACTCCCCAAAACTAATGTTTACAAAAAAACTTATTTAAATTGAAAGTGGGATGAAGTTGTATGCATGCCATGCAAAAACAAGAAAATTTTAATGGAATAGTCCCATTATTTCTAATATCTTTGTACAGGGTGGTTCATAATAATTTTGAATAAGTTTTGCACTTGTTTATAATTTTCTGTAAATCAAAACACATGTTTTTGCTTATTGGAAACATGTTACTGTTGTACCACATATGATAAAGAATGCTTCAATTTCGGAAGAAATGCGTTTTTAAAATTAGTTAGAAAGATAAAGATATTAACATCAACATTTTAATAAACCCAAAATTACTATTTCATAAATACCACTCTGAAAGGCTGTTTAGAAAATGCCTAAGAATCAATATTTATTTCCATACAATCACTCTATCTATTAATCAAAATTGGGAAAGAATATTAACGAATTAGGAAGACAAGAGATAAAGATAAATTTATCGTACTATAATGTTCACCATATTTGCGCTCATGTTTTGTTGTGGTGACGCATATTGGAACATTTTTGATTTTTCCTTAGAAATTTTGTTTGGTTGTGAAAGCGAGAAAACATATAATGATTTTTTCCTTAGAATTCTTTGTGTTTAGTTCATTTTGTTGCAGTTTTGCTGTGGTGACGCGTCTTGTAACAACTTGACGTCAACTTAGCACCACATCCAGTTTAACGACAAATTAACGACAAATTCCAAGATGTATAATTTTCCAATCCGATAGGTTTTTGGCCGAATTTCAGTGAGTTGCGATGCTAACTTGACGTCAACTTGCACCACATCCAGTTTCCTTTAGGAAAAAAGGACACGACAAATTTATAGATTTCATTACAAATTAACGACAAATTTCAAGATGTATGTATAATTTTCAAATCCGATAAGTTTTGGACGAGTTCCAGTGAGTTGCGGTGCTAACTTGACGTCAACTTAGTACCACATCCAGTTTCCTTTAGATAAAAGGACACGACAAATTTATGTATTTCATGACAAATTAACGACAAATTCCAAGATGTATAATTTTTCAATCCGATAAGTTTTAGCCGAGTTCCAGTGAGTTGCGGTTCTAACTTGACGTCAACTTGCACCACATCCAGTTTGCTTTAGAAAAAAGGACAGGACAAATTTATATATTTTATTACAAATTAAAGACAAATTCTCAGATGTATAAGTTTTCAATCCGATAAGTTCAGGCCGAGTTTCAGTGAGTTGCGGTGATAACTTGACGTCAACTTAGCACCACATCCAGTTTCCTTTAGATAAAAAGGACACGACAAATTTCTGGATTTCATGACAAATTAACAACAAATTAACGACAAATTCCAAGATGTATAATTTTCCAATCCGATAAGTTTTAGCCGAGTTCCAGTGAGTTGCGGTGCTAACTTGACATCAACTTAGCACCACATCCAGTTTTCTTTAGAAAAAAGACCACCACAAATTTATGGTTTTCACGATAAATTAACGACAAATTCCAAGATGTATAATTTTCCAATCCGATAAGTTTTGGCCGAGTTCCAGTGAGTTGCGGTGCTAACTTGACGTCAACTTAGCACCACATCCAGTTTCCTTTAGAAAAAAGGACACGACAAATTTATAGATTTCATTACAAATTAACGACAAATTAAGGACAAATTCCAAGATGTATAATTTTTCAATCCGATAAATTTTGGCCGAGTTTCAGTGAGTTGCGGTGCTAACTTGACGTCAACTTAGCACCACATCCAGTTTCCTTTAGATAAAAGGACACGACAAATTTATGGATTTCATGACAAATTAACGACAAATTCCAAGATGTATAATTTTTCAATCCGATAAGTTTTGGCCGAGTTTCAGTCATTTCCGGTGCTAACTTGACGTCAACTTGCACCACATTTAGTTTGCTTTAGAAAAAAGGACACGACAAAATTTATAGATTTTATTACAAATTAACGACAAATTCCAAGATGTATAATTTTTCAATCCGATAGGTTTTGGCCGAGTTTCAGTGAGTTGCGGTGCTAACTTGACGTCATCTTAGCACCACATCTAGTTTCCATTAGATAAAAGGACATGACAAATTTATGGATTTCATGACAAATTAACGAGAAATTAACGAAAAATTTTCAAGATGTATAATTTTCCAATCCGATAAGTTTTAGCCGATTTCCAGTGAGTTGCGGTGCTAACTTGACGTCAACTTAGCACCACATCCAGTTTCCTTTAGAAAAAAGGACACGACAAATTTGGGGTTTTCACAATAAATTAACGACAAATTCCAAGATGTATAATTTTCCAATCCGATAAGTTTTGGCCGAGTTCCAGTGAGTTGCGGTGCTAACTGGACGTCAACTTAGCACCACATCCAGTTTCCTTTAGAAATAAGGACACGACAAATTTATGGTTTTCACGATAAATTAACGACAAATTCCAAGATGTATAATTTTAAAAATCCGATGAGTTTTGGCCGAGTTCCAGTGAGTTGCGGTGCTAACTTGACGTCAACTTAGCACCACATCCAGTTTCCTTTAGAAAAAAGGACACGACAAATTTATAGATTCCATTACAAATTAACGACAAATTCCAAGATGTATAATTTTTCAATCTGATAAGTTTTGGCCGAGTTTCAGTGAGTTGCGGTGCTAACTTGACGTCAACTTAGCACCACATCCAGTTTTCTTTAGAAAAAAGGACACGATAAATTTATGGTTTTCACGATAAATTAACGACAAATTCCAAGAAGTATAATTTTCCAATCCGATAAGTTTTGGCCGAGTTCCAGTGAGTTGCGGTGCTATCTTGACGTCAACTTAGCACCACATCCAGTTTCCTTTAGAAAAAAGGACAGGACAAACTTATGGTTTTCACGATAAATTAACGACAAATTCCAAGATGTATAATTTTCTAATCCGATAAGTTTTGGCCGAGTTCTAGTGAGTTGCGGTGCTAACTTGACGTCAACTTAGTACCACATCCAGTTTCCTATAGAAAAAAGGACACGACAAATTTATGGTTTTCACGATAAATTAACGACAAATTAACGACAAATTATGAGAAAGCTCCGAGCTATATCAGGTGAAGTTACTTTATGTACGTCATACCGTGGGCTGATGCGTAGCCCCCGGAATATACAAGCCATGAACAAAGTCGAAAAAAAGAGAGCAGCGGGCCGGTCAGCAGGCATCATCCACAGTCTCCTTCCCTTGTCTCACTGCAGATGTTTTTCATATAAAAGTTGCTTGTATTTTGTTCAAACGCTACAATTTCCATAAATTTGTTCTGCATGCTATTTTTGTTTTAAACTGTTAGAAAGAAAACATATTTGGCTACAATTTGCTTAAACTTCATTTTGCTGTGTGAGCGACAGTTTTGGCCTTTAGGACCTGTTTAAGATTAAATTTTAGTTTTTCTTCCATGACCAGTATACAAAAAGCAGTTAAGCCCAATTCAGAATCGGCGCAGCATGCATCAACGCAGCATGCAGCAAGTTTTGATATCATGGGATCATATTGCACAATTCGCAATCGGCGCAGCATGCATCATGATGCAAGAGTTTAGAAAATTTTAAAATTTGATGCATAGATGGCGTTACATCTGAACCGCATCCCATAAATGCCGGTGTGCCTCAAGGCTCTGTTATCTCTCCAACTCTCTTTTTAGTTTTCATTAATGATCTGCTTTCCCTTACTTTCAATCCCATCCATAGTTTCGCAGATGACAGTACTCTTGATTTCGCTTATTCCTTTGACACTCTTGCGGAATCCAGGGGGAATGCCGCATGTGTTAAACGAGATTGCATGACTAGATCATTGAATAACGATCTTAACAGTATCCTCGCTTGGGGCAAAGCGAATCGCGTCGAATTCAATGCATCTAAGACTCAAAGCTGTCTCATCTCATTAAAACAAGATCATAACTTAACCACACCCGTTTCTTTTGATGGAGCATTAATTTCTGATTCACCGTCACTAAGCATTCTTGGCATTAATATTTCCAGTAAGTTAAACTGGACAGATCACATCTTCTCTGTTGCCAAAGAAGCATCGAAATGTCTTGGATTTCTGAAAAGGTGTAAGAAATATTTCAGCCCGTCAAATCTAGCGCTCCTCTACAAGTCCTACATTAGACCTAGAATGGAATACAACTCCCATATATGGGCCGGGGCTGGTCGCACAGCCTTAGCTTCATTGGATATTGTCCAAAAGAGAGCCTTCAAGCTCATTGGCGATTTGGCAATAACTTGTCATATCGACTCACTCGAGCACCGCCGCAATGTTGGATGCCTTTCGCTCCTTTATCGCTATATGCATGGTCAATGTTCTGATGAAATATCTAGTCTAATCCCTTGTAGAATGATTCCTGCACGCAATACTCGCGCTGCAAACCGCGCACATTCTTTAACCCTTCAAATTACTTTCGGCCGTACAGTAAAATTCCGAGATGCTTTTTTATCCCGAACAGTGCGAATGTGGAACAGCTTACCATCTTCTGTTTTTCCTCCGGCATACAATCTGCGGAAGTTTAAGGGCGACACACATCGGCACCTCCGCCACTCTCCTCACATCCCCTAATCCTTTCCCTATCTCCTTCCTGCCATGCTGTGCTTTGCATCATAGGGTATCCCCTGAGCTTGGCTTAATAATATAAAAAAAAAAAAAAAAAAATGCTGCAACAGTTCTGCCTACATACTGAGGTAAAAAATAATTTTCAAATCTTATTTATCTCATATTTGCTCAGGATCTATTTTTTTTTAAAGAAAAACGACTAAATTAAAATTATGCACAATATAAAAACTCGGTATTAAGGTGTTATATTTGTAAATAATTGTAAATCATAAAAAAAGTTACCATTACAAAGTTTCCTACACTGCTTGCTGCGCCGATTGTGAATTGGCCGTCAAAATCTTTGCAGCATGCATCATGATGCATGCTGCGCCGATTCTGATTTGGGCTTTAGGGTGAGATCTTTCTGCATACTATACCCGGCACCGAGTTGCCGATTCACTTTTTCAAAATGTAGCATAGATGGTATCAGAAAGGGAGCATTTCGAAATTAAACGGAACACGCTGTAAAAATGCGTAATATTGCCCAGCATACTATTATTAAATTGCAAATTATTATTCATACATACAAACGCAGGGTTTCATTTCAACTCAAAGAATATATATTCATTACATATATATATAAAATCATATAGCAAACAAAATAACATATTTTTCAAATATAACACTAAAACAATAAAATAAAAATATTTTTAATTCTTGAAAATTAAAATTTTTTCCATATAGATTCCACAATTTGAAACGACTAAACTAAATTAAAAATCTTCTAATTGTATTATTAAATCATTAATATATGAGTAAATCCAAACAACGGTAATCTGAATTATGCAGTCGTACTTATTTTAGTTTGTCATACTCTTAAAAATTAACATACAATTTATATAAAGCAAATAGAATCTTAGATAAAGCTCTTTATATATATATAGGTACTTTTTATTCTTTTAAATAATAATAAACAGAATGTTTTCTCCTTTGCAGTAGTTTATTTAAAATATACCATCTAGATCTTCATCGTCTGTTTAATATCGCATTAGATGGACTCCAACAGGAAGCGTCTGAGTTCCCCAATAGTTTCTTGCCACACATTATAGCATTTACTGCTTCCGTTTGAAGACGCTTTATCTTTTTATCATTAATCAAATTTAGCTGCGAAAATATCCGCTCAGCAGTTGCACTACTATGAGGCAAGGATAACAATGATTCAACAAACATATTTAGTTTAGGAAACATTTTATCACTTTGCCCCAAGATTCTTCTAAAGCTATGCTTCTATCTATATTAAAAATTTGCTAAATTGCGCCATTCAACGTCAATTTCTCAATTTCATTGTCTTCCACTAAGTTCGGAAAGTAAGACATTAACTTATCAAGGCCCTCTGTTAATTTTTCTGGATTAATTCCTTCAACTGTTTTTAAAATGTTATCATTAAAACTAATTCTTGATGAAATTTGCTTACACAACTCCATTTAATATGAAAGGTATTTCTATTTTATTTCTTTATATGTATCTTCGGAAAGAGTTCCAGAATTAATTATTAATTCTGCCTTTGCTTATAAATATCTCATACTTCGTTGTAGTGTTCAAATTGTGTTGATGAAATTCTTTCCAAATATCTATCAACACATTCCTGTTTTCTAAAATACGCTATAATTATTGACAATAAGACATGTACCCGCGGACTTTCGGATTGAAAGTCCAAATTAATTTTGTTTGTTAATTTTAAGATATACGCCAGAAATGAAAAATAGACTTTATTCACACTATTTAACTCTTCATTTATTTTTATAGCTAAGTTCTCGAAATCTTCGGTTAAAAAATTATGGCCGAACCAGTCCATTGCTCAAGTATACGGAAGACGACGTTTTCAAGCGATAACCACCTTGTAATGGAATGCTTTAAAATGTTATGCTGTAGAAGTAGTTTCAAAACACGTTTTATTCATTCTGATGTTTGGCACTGTGTGAAAATAAGAAGTATACATTTCTTGATAAAACTTCAATATTTGGCGGTAATTTTTTGGCAGCTGCTGATATACATAAATGCATTGAATGGCATACACAGCCTAAATAATACAAATGGGGCAGTCTTTTTCTTAATAAGGTCTTGACACCGGCTCTTGCTCCCATAATGACAGAGGCATTATCTGCAGCAAATCCAACAAGATTTTCTATAGGTATAGAAAGTTCTTTAAAAAACCCAATTATATGCTGCGTTCTTTTTCTCATTCAGAATGAACTTTTTCAATGCATGTCGTTCTTTTTCTCGGGCCGAACGATTTAGTTTCAATCTGTCATCGGATTTTTCGGATTCCGAAACGTTCTGAATGCACCTGAGTTTTTCCAGGATTCAAGCAGAACGATTTTAATTTGTATTCGCGAATGTGTTGTTTACAATTTGGACGAGGTGGTACTGAGTTTAAGTTGCCTTTGTTGGAAAAAGGCTTTATTTGTCATAAACAAAATTGTTTACTAATTTATACTTGCTTTTATCAAATGGAAGAAACGTCAATAATACCTGCAGAGTCAAATTTGTCGTGGGTATTAAGAGCTAGAAATATATCTCGAACTTACTTAACATTGCAGTCAAAGTATCTCACAACAAATGCTAGGTATTTGTTAGAACTAATGTCTGTTGTCTCGTCGATAATCACAATGCACTTTCGAGCGCGCAAAATATCCCAAATAGTTTTTAAATAATCATCCTTAAAAGCAGATAATACCGGTTCTGTTGATTTTTTCTAGCAAAGTGTAATTCATTTACAATATTTGAATCGCTTGCTATACTATTAATAAGGTCAATTATTGGTGTAATAAGCCAAAAAGCAAGGTTATACTGAAGCAAGGACATTATTATTCTTAGTTCCGCTACTTTTACCAGGGTTTGTTTTCTTGTCGTATCATCACTATTCAATTAATGATCTATATTAATATGATATTTCTGCACTTTCATATTTGTTTTATGAAGTCAATGTGGCAAACATTGTTCGATAATAGTTTCTGACACTTTGCAAAATGGTTTGTTGTCCAAACATTTATGCTGAACTTTCCAACATTCTCTAAATTTTCGAGATTTTTTTCCCGTATTTCTCTGCTCTTACCTTGGTTGTTTTCCGATCCTGTTCCTGTATCTAAATTAGGTAAAATTAAGGATTCTTTATTATTTTCAGAATTATTTATATCTGCAGCATTTGTAGAAACACTTGAATATACTTTAACTCTTTTTACCAGGAATCCGTTGCAGAAATGTTTTTATAATACCTAGATAACCAGGAGAATACAAAATGTAGCACAATCACGAAAAACATAATTACAGACTTTTCTACTTTTACTTTTTTTCGATAGGTATAGGACAAACAGCCTTCATGCTGTCGCTTGTGGGTTTTAGAGTGCAGTACTAAATTCCTTAAAATTATAGTACGAATTACGAATAAATTGAATACAAACTAGGTCACGAAATGTTAGATGGCAATGGCGGCACTTAAAATTTCAAATAATTGGAAAAATTCTTTAACCATTTCTGGATTGTAGAATAAATAAAGCGGAGCATTTTGCAGTGGGGAGTAGCACGAGTGCACTCCGGCTGCACATACACACATGCAATTATCAATCAGCTGAGCTGAGAGGTATTGAGCGTAAAATGGTAAGTGCACTTTGTAATCAAAACTATATCTTAATTTTGTTAAGTAAGGGATATAGTAAGTGTAGCTCTTGGGAAGGTAAGGAACCAAGTTATAAATTATTAGAAGACTATTTTATTGTATGGATAGTAGTTTAGGCTATGTAGCATATGTAAAGTCAATGTTTGGAATTTTTCTATAAGTTTCAATATAGAACATTTTAAAAAACGGACTCACAACGCGTATATGTAGATTTCTGTTTCATGGCTTGTGAGTTAAGAAGTATTCTCGGGGATTTTGCGGTACGAGAACGCAACGAAACATGTGTCGAAGTGTGAGCAACGACAGGACGCTGCAGCATGCCAGTCAGCTTTCTGGGGAGGGTACAGTGGCTTGAGTCTCGGATAGTATAGCGACGTGGCCTTCTCTTCATCGCGTTGAGGCAACGTTGATTTTATATTGGAGCGAGGCATTGCCAGCTTACCCTTTGGTTACGTTATCAGGTGCAAGTCGAGGCATCGTTAATTTTATATTCGAGAAAAGCGTTGCATATTTTTCTTCTACGTGTCCATTTGTATGTTAGTAATTTGTCTATAGCTATACAGGGTGTTTCCCCTTAGGAGGTCCATAGAGCGGGAGGTGATAGTACTCACCTAGACGAACCAAAAATTGTATGGCAGGGGGGGGGGGCAATATCAACCGTTTAGGAGTTACAGGGTGATTCATAAAAAAAGCTAGGTTTTCACAAAACACCCTGTATATTAAAAACTACAGGGCGTATGGTCACAGT
The DNA here is from genome assembly GCA_963930735.1 of Dioctria linearis. Taxonomy (NCBI): domain Eukaryota; kingdom Metazoa; phylum Arthropoda; class Insecta; order Diptera; family Asilidae; genus Dioctria; species Dioctria linearis. The sequence continues at coordinate 199,394,262 of OZ005740.1, forward strand.
TAAGGGCTCACTGTATGCAGAACTTCATGGCCTTTCCAACGACAGCTCAATCAGGCCTCTCCCCTCAGAAGTTATGAAGGTCTAAACTAAAAATTTCGGATTTTCTTTCCTTTTTTTTTACTTTGACCTCTATTATTTTTGTAAAATGGTCGTTAACATAACTTTTTTTTATAAAAACTGTAAACTCCAGACTCTCCTCTTTAAGTTGACCTATTACATCCTATGTGCTAACTGTAGCCGTTAAACAGTTATTAACTCATAACCTATTCAGGTCACACCGAAAAAAGACGATATTTTTTAAAATGACGTGCTAAGGGAACAAATTATCGTTGAGAATAGGTTTGAAAATAGGTTTGAGAATAGGTTTAGGGCTAATAACTCTTAAAGGGCTTCAGATAGCACATTGGGTGAAATAGGTCATATTAAAGAGGAGAGTCTACAGTTTACAGTTTTTATAAAAAAATGTTATGTTAACGACCACTTTGCAAAAATAATAGAGGTCAAATTAAAAAAAAAGGAAAGAAAATCCGAAATTTCTAGTTTAGACCTTCATAACTTCTGAGGGGAGAAGGGTACGGGGCTGGTTGAGCTGTCGTTGCAAAGGCCATGAAGTTCTGCATACTGTGACCATACGACCTGCAGTTTTTAATATACAGGGTGTTTTGTGAAAACCTAGCTTTTTTTATGAATCACCCTGTAACTCCTAAACCGTTGATATTGCCCCCTCCCCTGCCATACAATTTTTGGTTCGTCTAGGTGAGTACTATCACCTCCCGATCTAGGGACCTCCTAAGGGGAAACACCCTGTATAAAATACCTAGTGTAAAACATTATCACGATAAGCTTATAACTCATATTCTGATGTGTTCAGATTTGTACTTATAAGAACTGATTTTTATTATTTCACAATTTTCTGCTTAGGTTAATTTTGTGTCTGCCTGTATGTAGAGGTTTGTCTTCGTGAATAGCAGAAACTGACGCCTACTCGAGCTAAGGCTCTTTTCCTTATTTGTACATGATTTAAAACTTGCCAGACGGCATGAGTAATCTTCGATGAATGACTTCGTGTAAATATTTATTCGTTCTTAAATGCATTTTATTTTTTGAGAAGTTGTTGTGACCTTATTTGAAACTTCCGTCATTTGGAAACTTATCACGTTAGACTTTAAAAGAGTTCACGAAAATTCATCAGGTTTTTACAGCTTCCACAATTTAAAGGCGATTACTTAGATTCGATTTCACTTTGTGCTACGCGAAATCATTAAGTTCAATAGACTGCTCTTGTATGTACGTAAGTAGGTAGTAGGATAATAAATAATTTTTTTTTGATAACTCAAGAAGACCAGCTGTAAAGTCCGCATTTTCAATAACTTCTGATTGAGCTATTATTGGAATATTATTGACGTATTAAGTATATAAAATCTTTACCCACATTGCATTAGAAAACTTAAATGTAAATGAAGCTAGAAAATGTAATACTTGGTGTAACAACAATTATTATCGGGAGCCTATAAATGTTTTTTTTTGTTTTTAAAACTTTTCGTCGGGTGGTCAAAATAACCGCATGCAATTTTATGGTTCATTATTTTTCAGTACTACTGTACTGTTTTTATAATAACCAAAATTTACAAACTAAGAAACTTAGTATAATGAACTTAGTGCAATGAACTTAATGAATGAACTGCCTAGTAAGCAATATAGTCCGGAGTTCAATAATTATTGGGAACACTTGCTTATTTTACGCAATTTGCCTAGTTAGTAAGCAAGAGTTCAATAATCATTGCGAGCAGTCATTAGATACTTTTTGATTTCTGCTAGAGGTTTCTGACCTTTTGCAATTATATCTATGTACATACATAGTTACATATGTTTAATATTTTATGTTCAGGTTTGAACATTTTCCGGGGATCGGTGATGAGTAAAGATTGAACTCCGAGATGGCATCTGTATGGTCTGTTGGTCAGTCTTGGGCTGAGATTTTATTGTTTTCATAGCCTGCCACCTTTTCCATGCGAATCTTGCTGCGAAGAATTGTATTATTATACCTATGGTAAGCACGCTTATCAGTGGAACAGAATGCAACGTAGCCACCACCCAGGCAGAGTAATTAAACATCACGGAGGAGTAAGTTATAAGGCAATGCCATTAAATGAGCGCAATGAACGTAGACATCGGAGCCATCACGCAGAAGTTGGCCGACTTTCAACTTTACCACAATCACACTACGTTGACATTTTACAGCTGATCAATATTCTGTTTGCTTTAAAATTTTATATGCTGAACCTCGTGAGTTCGAAGAAAATTTAATTATGGATTTTTCACTTCCAAAAATAATAATTTGGTTGGTTTAATTTATTATTAAAATTGTTAACAAAACTCATTGAAATTACATCTTGACGCAGTCACCAATGGCTGTTCTAGTCAACAGGTTTGTGGCTACGATTTTGACACTTCATCGTTGAATTTGAGCGGGGTAGCTGCATTCGATTCTGTTCCAGGCATTAGGCTTGTGCCAACTGGCTGTGTTCTTTACTCAATCTAGTGTATATTGTTCGGATTCCTTTTTTACAGACTCCGCAACAATTTGCATATGTGGGAAAATCTTCACCGTAATGGAGTAAGAATTCTTGGGGATCAAAGCAGGAGAAACAACTTCCTTTCAGATTTAATGCTAAGACAGTACTTTATTTTATTTAATAATTTACAGTTCGTCTTCAATTAGTTTGCGCGCTTATCTTCACTTTACGGCGACTCTCGGCAGAAGTGGGCGAAGACCTGTCCCAAGTTCCATTGCCCCCTTTCGTGAGATTTTCCCGTTCCACTCGTTTATCTCATGTTGCATATCCTTCTCGTCCACCTGAACGTCGATGTTGTTTAGGCTGCTTTCCACATTCGGTCATCCTGGGCTTATGTTGTCCTCGATATAACGCACGCTGAGAAGATGATTGCTGAGAATATTTGAACTATTTCAGCTTGAGATTAGGCTCCGAAGAAAACTTGTTACTTGTTCCTGTTGAATAGTTTCCTGACTTCTTTTCTTTGACTTCTTTTCTTTTCAAGCTCAGTTCTTTATTCCACCAAGGTACCTGTCGATTGCAGCTCTTTTCCTTCAGAGTATGAATATACTGGCAAGTGTTAGGTCGAGGACTATTTGTCTAATAATGTTCATAAAGGTTAGCTTATTACCTCGATTTAGTATCTCTAAAGTGTTAGATAATATAAAACCGTAAAGGAACGCACCCCTGACGTTGGTATCCGTTCTGCCCCACAACATATGATGTGCGTTTGCACTGCATCTAACGATGAGTTGCTGTCCTCTACGTTTGCAGTAGTTTATGAGCCGTTTTAGCTCTGGGGGAGGTAATGTATCCGCTTCTCCGGGAAAGTAGGCTGAGGTAACTACTATCTCGTGGCTACCTCCCGAAGTTGGTAGTTTGAGAACTGCTGTAATTACGACCCTCGAGATGAACTGTCCAAGAGGAATAAAGTTTATATTTGTGTTGAGCAGTAACGCGGTCCTAGCATATTCATGTTCATTACTATAAATTAACTTACATGATTTTGTGGAAAGTACTTTGATGTGGCTTTGATGTACCCAGGGCTCCTGAGTGAGCGCCAGACTAAGCTTCTCCGAGAAAAATCTCCTGTTAAGCACGTCTGATGCCGCTTTAGCATGATGGAGAATTATCTGAAGGCAACTTAGCTGATCACTGGCCATGACTAAGATGTCTTTTTATGGCAGCTGTCAGCCTTGGTAGTGGATCCTTTAGGATCTATGCTTTTGCCCGGCTTGGCACGGACAGGAGGGGCTTCTTCTTAGTCCCTGTAGACCCACCGAACGCTCTCTGCACCTTCTTATAGGAAAGTAGCTTACGCGAGGGCAGGGAGACGTGCTTCCGTGAAGGATTATCCGTTGCTGGCTTACTGCGGTTAGCACTAGATTGCTCCGTTTTAGCAGAAGAGTCGTAAGAGTGAGTCCGTTTTTGAAACTCTCCTCATTCCGCTGATCTATCTGTAGTGCAGCAATCCTTCTAGCCTCTGGTTCTATGGGACCATATTTTAAAAGCCATTTAAACCTTTTTTGGACCCACAAAAGCTTTGGCTTGCGCTCCTTACATGTGTGGACTTCAGTCTTCCCGCTATCCTGTTGGCTATGTTCTGCAGACCTAAGAAAGATCTTCTCGTCTAGAGCGAGTGTTTCCATCGCATCGCCATCAGATGAAAGACTTGTAATGTCCTGGATTGGGTTTGTGGTACATTTAGATGTACACTTCCCTTAGAATTTACGGGCTTTTAAATTTTGTTCCCACGAGTATGCTCGGAAAGGTTGGTTCATCTCAGCAGAGTCCATCGTTATAAGACACATTCACGCAGTGCCATTCATCCCATAGGTACGATTGTTTACACCTGGGATTGCGGGTTTTATCGAGTTTGCCTGTCTAGATCCGCCGTATTCAGTCAGGCAACCAGCTGCAGCCCTGGTGATGCCTGCCAGCTACCTGTGCAAGAACACTTCGAGCAGGATGTGACTCTTCGTAATTAAGCGCCTTATACTCACCTCGTTCCCTAAATATATGATACAATACCCCTATAATTTGGCGATTTAAAAGCATCAGTTGAAATTTTAAGAATATGGACCATAAGCGAATGGGATGATTTACATTGCAAATTTTACATGCTGTAGTGTTACCAGTTTTCCGACACACAAAGCCGGGACATTATTTGCTGAAAATATAGTAAAAAATCGAAATGGTAATTTTGGCCAATTTGGAAATGACTATTTGATTTTTTTGTTGAACTTTATTATGTATTAAACATTACACTGAATCAAGTTACATATATAAAAAACATAAAAACATAAAAAATAAGAAACAAAAAAATTAACAATAAATAAAAAATTGCGATAAAAACTTAAAAGAAAAAAAAGTTATATAAATATAAATTTGATAAAAAATACATTGATTTGTTTTTTTGTAATACAAATTATTAGATTTTGTAATTCACCTATTTACAATTCAAAATTACATAGTATATCCATGCATTACATATATATACATATATATGTAAAGTATACATTATAGTCTCCTTATCGTATTTTTCTTAAATTAACTTTTATCTTTATAATGTTAATATAGGTTGATTATTCAAGCTTTTTTGGATAATATTTTTGCTAATTCCAAGCGAAGTCTGGTATGGACTGTAGATTAGCTGGAAAAATAAATGATAAAAAGACAAAAGACGATTGTTGAAAAGAGTGGGGGTTTTATTCAATGCTCTTCTATATATATATAATATAACAACGCAGTGCTGACAATATGGAAATTAAAAAATGCAATATCAAAGTTTAAGTTACAATTTCGAAATTATGACATTTTACAAGTTAAGATTTAAGATAAGTTCACATAATATTTGTTCGAAAATAAATTGAAAGCCTTTAATTCAAAACTTATAAATGGTAAATTTTTAAACATAACACTCCGAGTCCCTTGGAGCCTATTAGCTCCAAATAATCAAGCTACTGGTCTAGCGGTAACGGACATATTCGAGTTAGAGCTGGTTTAAAGATCGCATGTTGTGTTTTTACGAACTCATCCATCGACACCTGGATGAACTGCTACAACGCGACCCAAGCTTCACCAATCATCATCACCTCTGCTTCGAAATTTACCACAAGTAATCTATTCCTATCTCTTCTCCACATTTCCCATTAAAAATTCTCTGTCATCGCATTGGAGTGCGGTAGAGATAATATAGACTTGGCAATCTTCGAAAGCTCTTAAGAATTAGGATTAATCTTGTAAAAGATTGCCCATATCCAAAATACGGTATTTTCTTTATCAGAAATAAATTTGATCAATGCAATCAAAGCTTTCAAATACTTAGCAATTATGCATTGCATTGACAACTGAATAAAACAAAACAAATAATTAAGTATTCCTTGTACAATAGTAGGAATGCATCGATTATTGTGATTTTTGTAATCCTAGTCAAATCAATCGCTGTGGATGGGGGAAGGAAAAGCCAACTGGGGGGGGGGGGGGGGGTGGATTAGTTACTACATGAAAAAAGAATGAAGAAAAATGGAGCAGAGGGAGTGAAGTTATGAAGACTGGAGTCATGTGTGTATTTAATTTTTAAATATTTCCATTTTTCATTAAAGATAGGGGAGGGGAAGGATTGTCCCAGTAGCATAATGTAAATGCACAAAATGGCAGACATCCCAAGGATTAATATGGCCACAATACAATGTTATAAGTAGTTCAAGAAAGTCCCGATAGGTAACATCAGGTAGCAAAACTGTGGATTCATCAATTTAAAGAAAACGGTTTTCGGCGCCAAGTTGACCGAAAAGTGAGGTATATTGCAGATTATTGGCGATCCTAACTTCATGACGCACGGATCACTGCATGCAACGGAAATCCTTTCCATATCGGGGGAGTCCACCGCCTCCTCCCCCTCCCAGTATGCAGAGCCTGTAGAGCCTGTTGAGCTAGCGAATAAAATAGCAGCATTCCTTTGTTTCCATAGAAGTCGCATGAAACACCTTTATATTAAAAAGTTACTTCAAACGTTAGTGTGAGTATGACAGAAAATATAGGAGTAGGATAGCAGCTTTATATTTTATTTCAGTTTACTTCATTTCATCTCTTTCACCCCCGCACAGCCAACCGAGGAACTCAAAAAAAAGGGAATTTCCCATCTGTACCGAGAGTCTCAAATATTAAGTTGGTGATTTATTTTCTCCAATAATTTCTTCATAACTGTGAATACAGTCTTATTAGTAATTTTATGTAGTATTTATTTGTCGAAAAAAAAATGTTTATAAGTTGACACTATTTGGTTTTGGGAATACACAACCTGAGTCGACGATTATATACTCAACTGATATATAACAGATGCCCTATTGGACTGAAATAAATGTTCCAAAATATCAGGCAAACCAAGGATTATTATGTCTACAATAACAATAACATGTTGGAAATAGTTAAATAAAATCGCACTAGGTGCGAAAAATGTGGAAATCGTAATTCAAAAATACCGCTATTTGGCGCCAAATTAACCGAAAAAGGGGTTGAAAAACAGTGACTAATTTTCTGTTATGTACTCGTCGAGACCTTTCCAAAAAGTACCCGCATGCCGGGGTACGGGAGAAAGTAAAATACAAGTTTTTTTGATAGAAATTTTCGCGCGAGCTCTCGCAATGTCAAATACAGATGAGATATGTAGTTATCTGGTAATGTAAGTGAAATTTCAGTGAGTTTGGAGAAAACCCCGGTAGGTGGCGAAATGTTGCCATCAGAAATTTTTATAGTTTTATTTTTTTTTAAATAGGTAAATAAGATGCAATCTTGCTGAATTTTTTTTTACATAACCTCTTTATAAACGGGCATCCACGGAAAATTCAAATATTGGATTAGTCAACAATTTGTTGGAAAAGTTTCGAAATGAATTTTGCAGACAGAATTTTTGGCTGTCGAAAATTAATTTGTGCCACACAAGGAGGAAGGGAGGGAAAATACGCTAAAAAAATCAGGAAAAATTATCAGTAGAAATTTTGGAAATCGAAGTATATTTAGCCGAATTATGGGGGTGTGGATGGATTTATAACCTTACACAGGGATTTAGTTAAAAAAATGTCTTTCAACGAAGTACACTATCCGATAGTACTCGCCGAAACCTTTCATTTGATATGCAACATGCTGTATAGGAAGTACCACCTCGCCGGGGGCAGAGTTATGTCTGAAAAACTACATCCCCACCCTCACCCCTTGGAAAGTGTAACTGTAGGCCAAAACGGTATACACTACTGGATAGATCAAAACCTTCTACCCCAAATAATCGTTTGAATTTTAAAAATTGATTGAGATCTGACGGAGATATTGAGGAAAACGGCCATTTTTGAAAGGGAAAATGTACCGAAGATTTTGTAATAGATAATAAACGATCGAAATATGACAAATTTCAGGTGAAATTTGTTTAGCATAATGCTCCTGAACTATATGAGATAATGAATTATGGTTATCTGCATATGAAAGGCAATAATAATAATAAGAATAAACATTGGAGTAGAGTGTAGGCGAAATATAGTACTAATTGGGGTATATGTGACCGAAGTTAATAAAAATTTGTTTGTGGCGGAGCCAAATGTGTGTACAAACACGTTAAAATCAAGTGAATCGGGAAAAAAAATTCGATAGTACAATGAATTAACAAAAGGAATTTTGAAAATCGGTTGGAATTTAGCCGAGAAAAGAGTGTTGACTTGAGTATCACACATACATACGCATGCATTTAATTAGATTGAATCTAATTTTGCGAACCTTGTAATGTTATTTTATTAATTTGTTATATTGCAGGGAAACGTGGAGGCTAACGGAGGAAAATATTTAGGGGGTATTTAGGGAATAGAGAGGAGCAGCCCTTATAGGTGTAGGAAAAACTTTCAGGGGAAGTTTAAGGGGGTCGGGAAGTATAATTTAATTTTTTTACAGTTTTTGTTCAGGGAAATTTCCCCCTTGCCCAAAGAAAACTTTTGCCCATTCGTAAACGATGAAGGCTTAGCAGGCGCATATATAAGGCGTATACATTTTGAGGGAATGGAGGGGAAATATGTGAGGAAAAATAAAAAAGGATTGCATTTTACCAACCGGGGGATAAATGCTCTTGCTGGCGCTGGTAGTAATTTCGAATTTCCAATTTTTTTGAATATGTATAAAACCCGTTAATGAGGGTAATTTTAAACGGTATGATATGTTGGAATAGAATAATTAATAATAGTACAATTGTATGGAGGAAAACAAAACTCGGGTTTGCGGGGAAACGTGAAGGGAAAGTGGGGAAGTGTATAAAGAAAATATCTGCGGGGAAGGGAGGTGCAACGTATGAACGGTAAGGGGAGTTTTTAAGAGAAGTATAAGAGGTGGGGGAAGGACAAACCGTTTTTTACAGTTTCTGTTCAGAGAAATTCTTCCCTGCCCCGAAAAAATTCACCCTTCCCGGAAAAGATGCTCTTAAGCAGGCGCATATAGGGTATATCAAAACTTGTAAGGGGTGGAGGGGAAAATTATTAGGAAATTTAAGAAAAGAACGGTATTTACCACCCCAAAGTAAATGTTCTTGCTGCGCTGGTAGGAATTTCGAAATTTCGAATGCTTTTTTCGATTATGAAAACCGGTTAACTTAGGTAAGTTTTACCGGTATGTTATGTTGGAATTGAATAATAAATAATAGATTTTTTCGAAAAATTTCAAGTTCAGTACTTCGAACTTTCGACATTTGAAATAAAAACGTCAAAAGGTGACCACCATATAGTATATATATTATTTGTTCTAATTTATTGAAATCGGTTTAAAATTACAGCAGTTCTGAGCATATCAAATTTTTGATACCTAACCACTTTGACACCTCCCACCCCTTCCCCATTCATTAAAATCAATAAAAATTTATGTCAGCTAATAGTATTTCGAAAGTTGTAGTCGCGTTTGACATTTCGAAACAAAGTAAGAATGTTCCATTAATGAATATTTAAAATTGAGGAGTTTAAAAATGCTAAATTATTAAAGAAGTGCTTATGAAGAGATGCCAGAAGCCTACGTAAAAGACATAGATTTAAGGAGCAACCAAGTAGATGATTACGATGTTGCGAAATATGATCGAATCTCCTTAAGCTGTCGTTGAAAGCTACATTTAGCTTAGTGGAACAGGATGAGCACACGTGAGGGAAAAGGAGACTGCCATAGGAAAAGTACGGCAGAATCAAAGACTTGATTAGCATCGAAAATGTGTTCGTAGACAAGGTGCCCGAAGACAATCACAGCCGACGAAGCCTACCACAAATCCTACCAGTCATATTATTGACATGATCACAGCATTGCATTCTAGAATTGAAGATGATATCAAGATTTTTCACACGATTCGAAAATGGCAGAACTGTTTTATTTAGAAATACAGGTGGAAGATTAGATACCTCAACTGCTCTGCGATAGAAGCCAATGCACTGCGACGTTCCGGCATTAAGTAATTAAAGATTGTTATCAGTCCAGCGTGCAATATTGCGAAAGTCGGAATTCAGCTTATGAATGAAATCTTTCACCAAACCTCTTGGTCGACTGAGATACACTTGCACATCATCGGTATACAAGTGAATTTGACTGTCTACAACAATATTGAGGAGGTCATTTATATGAAGGCTGAAGAACCAACGGACGAGAATGGAGCCTTGAGCGACACCACAATTTAGATGCAAAACACCGGAACCACAATCCTTTACCTTAACCCACTGCAATCTATTATAGAGAAAGCTGCTGATTACAGTAACAGCAGAGGGATAAAAAAGGAAGTTTAAGGCCAACTTTTCACGCAAATTGGAATGATTTACCATGTAAAATGCTTTGAAGAAATCAAGCAGGGCAAGAACACAGAGATGGTCCATTTCAAGCGAACTGCGTCTATCATTCGTAACATTAAGAAGGGCTGTCTCACAACTACGAGATTTACGAAAACCGGTGGAAAGGACTTATGGCCAGTTTCACAGTCTGAGCTTAAACCAAATATTTATAGTTGAAACTCGACGAATGAGTTTCACAGTTTGGTTTAAACCCCGGTTTAAACTACAGTTTAAACTGTGCCATCCCTCGGTTTAAACTCAAGATAATTTTATTTTGACAGTAGCATTGTTTGTTTGTATGAAGAAAATAATTTCATCATGGATTTAGTCTTAGACATTTCTAGCGATGAAGAGGATTTTTTTGAGTTAAATTTACAACTCTGTCGATGACTGAGAGTAATTAGAAATCGGACAAATCATTTTAATGAGTGAGACGACGTTGATTTTTATGCTAGGTTCCGTTTAAGTAAAGAACTTTGTCACTTTGTCTTCGAATCTATTCTTGTCCGTTTTCTTGTGCTCTATTATATATCTTTTTCATGCACTAGGGAAGGTCAACTTCACTTACATATGCTAAAATTAGCATCCTTTTTAAATGTTGGCATATTTAAAATTAGGTAATATAACTACATATTTTTTATTTCTGATCTGTTTAATTTTCCGATTGATAGATTGATTGATAGAAAAATTGCTTCACAGTGGTGGCGATAACTAATTTAATTCACAATTTAATCAGTACTACCAAAGTTACTAAAAGAATGCACTGTGAAACCCAATTTGGCTTAAACTACGTTTAAACTTGGACGATGGTTTAAACTAAACCTTGGTTTAAACTCGACTGTGAAACTGGCCATTAATAAGTTTTCCAAGTGCTCAATTATTTGTTATATCATCAATTTTTCCAGAACCTTAGTAAGAAATCCGAATAGGACAATCGGTTGGGAATCTCAGCTGCATTGATCTTAGATACTGGCACAACTGTAGCGATTTTTCAAGCAGAAGGAAATATCGACATAGTAAGGCAAGAGTTAAACATATGTAGAATCGGCTTTATTTTCCTAGGCAGAAGAAGCCTGATAAACCTGGGTGGAATACCATAAGGCCCCACTGCATCATATTTGACAGCAGCAATTGCCACAGCAATCTCCTTGGCATCAGCACATCGCGAACCCTCGAGTTGACCACATTTCTAATTAATTTGTAATGTAAACGGCTTTCAGTGATCGTTAATCTAAAGTATCTGCGATATAAAAAAATCCCGTTCAGCAATAAGTGACCGGATCACTGCAACTATGGGCAACCATTTGCCCTGCTTCTACGTGAGTGAGTTAGAGCATATTTATCGTGAAGATAATATAGAAGTTCATAAAACCCATTAATTTTCTCTTCCACGGAGGTAGAAAGGCAAACTCATCTCTCAACAGATATAGACCAATGTCATTATATTTCCTATATGATGTCTTGTAATTGTAATTACCAATATCAATGCTATACTTCATAAAAAGGAGATCATGATTGAAGACGGAAGGAGAACCAATCTGGTTTCGAAAGCTAATAGAATCATTTCTAGCAGTAACAGGCAGGTCAAACAGGGATGGGTTGTCCGTATTGAGATCAGTTGGGAGACTGTTAATGAGGCAAAGGTGAAAGGACTGTAGAAATAATAAGTAAGAATCCATCGCACTATTATATCTCAACAAATTGACATTAAAATCTCCTCCCAAGGAAACTTTCGCATATCTTTGTGTTAGATCAGAAAATGCAGCGCGGAATTCTGCTGCGTTTTCAATGGGAAAACAATACACAGCTGATAGCAAATATTTATTAGTGCCCAAGATTACTTCATATTTTCAGAAGAGTAAACTATACGGGAGCCATAGCAATCTCTGACGTATATAGCCACGCCACCACCAATTTCACCCATCCTGTCATTTCTAAAAATGTTATAACCACGAAATCTAACTTAGAAGGTATATGGGGTTGTAGCTATGTCTTGCATACTAAAATTACATGAACAACAGAACCTATAAAAATATCACATAATTCATCAAACTTTGGTCTAATGCTTCTGGCATTCAAGCTCACTACATTAAAACCTTCCTACTGTCGACAGAAAATATTGATTAGAGTTCTCACTCTATTAGGCGTAAAGATGTTTTCATTCATAAAAATAAACACAAGTGCTGCGATTCATCAAGGTTAAGGGAACAAAAACACGATCAGCACCAATGAAACACGACATTATGATCATAATAACTGAGTGGATTACAACATATAAGCTAAGTGGTCTAATACTCTGTGTTAACAGTTTGACAAAAATATAATATATCATGGTACAAGGCTGATTTAGCGTAGCTTCATGGGCAAGCAACTTTTGCCAGAGATCAAGATAGCTATTTATGCGAGCAATATAATAGCTATGAGTACGTCGAGGGTCGAGGAAGAGGTTATTTTTGTATTTGATACAAACTTGATCATTTGTTCGATTAAGTTCTTTTGAACTTGAATTAACTTAGCAACTTGATTTTCAAAAATTTTAAGTATTTCTTCTAGTGGAGATGATCACTTGACACATAATTTGCACCTCACTTAGCCTAATGAAAGAAATTGGAACGTACAAGTATTGTAGATTATACTAAATATACTCCACGAATGATGATGCTGAATGCTGGATGCGGATCGAAGGACCAATGAGATTTAGTCAGTCCTTATTTCCTTTCACACTTTTAAATGAAAATAACACTTGAAACTCAAAATGAGCACTCTCAGTTTATGTAAAAAAAAAAAAATTTTATTTATTTATTATAATGAAGCACAATAAGAATTAACTAAATAAAACTAACTAAACAAAATTAAAAAAAAAAACAATTTAAAAGGAATGCAAGATTATTACGAAGAATTAACTAAATGAAATTACAAATTTAAAAATTATTACACGCCACACGGTGCGTGTACCTTGCCGATCATTGACAGTGTAATCGATGCAGCAATCGATACTTAATGAAAATTGAGCAGTTGCACCTTTCCACAATATAACACATAGTGGACCACCATGCAGGGGCGGATCCAGGATTCTTGTGAGGGAGGGGCGCAACTTTGGTTTGAAAACGGTATAAGCTGGAAACAGATCAAAATCAAAAATTTATCACTAAGATACGTGTCAGGTAAGGTCAGATAAGTGAGTGGCTACCACTCGGAACGAAGAAAGTTGCTCAACGTTCAACTTTTTCCACTCGCGAAAGTCAATTAAATTATAAATTATTTATTTTGTTTTGGTTTGTAAATAATGGAAGTGTAAAACTTCCAAATCACCCATTGTAGTTAGTAAAAATAGGGAAACACATTTTGTTCAAATTGCCGAATTAATCATAAATTGTAACTTTGCAAAATACAGGAATTAAAGGGATACGTAAGTACTTTACCTCTACTAAAGTCAAGAAAGTTTGATTTTTTTTACATATTATTAAGGCAAGTTAAGGGGATACCTTATGATGCAAGCATGTCAGGAAGGTGATATGAAAATGAATTAGGGAACGTGCGCCAGAGGTGCTGAATCTCACCCTTAAACTTTCGCAGATTGTATGTTGGAGTAAAGCCAGAAAATGGTAGACTGTTCCACATTCACACAGTTCGGGATAAAAACCTTCACAAAATTTTACTGCATGGCCGAAAGTAATTTGATGGGCGGTTTGCCGCACGAGTTTAGCGTGCAGGAATTATTCAGCAAGGGATCAGACGAGATATTTCATAAGAACATTGACCACGTGAAGGGCATCCATCATTGCGGCGTTGTTCAATTGAGTCGATATAACAAGTTATTGCCACATCGGCAGTGAGCTTGAGGGCTCTCTTTTGGACAATATCCAATGAAGGTAAGACTGCGCGAGCAGCCTCGGACCCAGATATGGAAATTGTATTATATTCTAGGTCTGGTGTAGGATTTGTAGAGGAGATTTAGATTCGATGGGTTGAAATATTTCTACTCCTTTTCAGAAATCCTTGACATTTCGCTGCCTCTTTGGCAAAACAAAAGATGTGATCTGTCCACCTTAGCTTACAGGAAATATTAAATAAATAATAATAAACGGTGTAACGCAAGTCAGTGCTCCATCAAAAGAAATGGGAGTGAAAAGCTATGATTTTGCTTCAAAGAGATGAGACAGCTTTGGCACTTAGATGCCTTGAACTCGACGCGAATTGCTTTACTGCAAGCGAGAACATGATCAAGGTCGTTATTGATTGATCTAACCACGCAATCTCGTTTTACAGATGTGAAATTCCTTCTGGAGTCCATAAGAATATCAAGGGTACTGTCAACGGCAAAATTTAATATTATCAAGGTCGTTATTGATTGATCTAATCAAGCGATCTCGTTTGACAGATGTGGCATTATGTATGGAGTCCCAAGAATGTCAAAAGAGTAAGCGAAATCAAGGTTACTGTAATAGGCAAAACTATGGATTGGATTAAAAGTACAGGAAAGTAGAACACTAATGAAAATTAAGAAGAGAGAAAACAGAGCCCTGGGACGTCTCGGCATTTATAGGGTGAGGTTCTGGTGAAAACCAATCTAGTATACAACTGGTATTATGCGATCAGGTAAAACACTTTCAATCTATAAACCAGATGAGAGGACAGACCAAGTGCTTTAAGTTTAAGTAAAACGGCTGGATACCAGACTCTATTAAAGATCATTTAAATATCTAGAACAACAATTTTGTGACTACAAAACACCAAAATTGTGTACGGTTCGAATGTTCCGTAAGAAAAGTCAGCAAGTCTCCAGATGAGTGTCCAGTTCGGAAGCCATAATGCCCATTATTGATGAGTTGTTTGGTTTCAAGAAACATCATTAATTTGGAGTTAATGATAGATTCAAAAAGCGTTGAAAGAACCCACGTGATTGCAATTGGTCGATAATTTGAGGCGTCGCTACCCTCACCTTTCTTGGGAATAGGCTAAACGTGAGTTATTTCCAACCATTTGGAAATTTTTCTGTCGAATAAGACAAGTAGAATAGTTTGCGCAAAGGTTTAGCCAAAGATAAGGCACAGCTTTTAATTAACAGGGGTGAGAAACTATCAGGACCTTCGGTCTTGGAGACGTTGATTCCCTAAGGACCTTGAACACATCCCTCTTACGGATGTGTATTGGCTGTTTTATAGAGAATTTGAAGCCAATCTCCCAGTGAAGATACTAGCTTGATCAAGGGAGTCAACAACCACTTCACCGATATTAAGTAGTGAAGGTATAGAGGAATTGCTGAAGTTGTTCTTATGGTCTTGACCGGGGACCAGAAGCCTATGCTATCTTTGCGGCTTGCCAACATTCTGATCAAAAGATAAATTTTCTCTCCGGATAATGGACTTCTAGGTGCTCTATGCAGTCGTGTAGACTTGTTTCAATTCTAGACATGAATGCAATTGATACGCGCGAAAAGCAGACACTTTCGCTTTTCTTGCATTACTTGGTTGAACTTATCGTTAAACCAAGAGCGATTTTACTGTTGTTGAGTTCTGCTGTAAGAATACAGAACGTATTCACACATGCCAAGACTTCTCTAAGGTTCTGATTTAGCATTTCCCAATCAGCATTTTTTTTTTTAAGGATTTAGCTAAATATTCTATTATTGCATTTTTCGAAATAATAAAACTGTTTTTCCAAAATAAATGTCTTGCTTTGAATGTAATAACTCACTACATCAACATACAATGATTTATTTGTCGTTGTGTTTTCAATTAAAACAAATCTCCCATCGCATTTACCCGAGTAAGTTCTGCTTCAAATTGAACGTTTCCAGAAATTTTTATGTCTTTTGCAAAATTGCAGTAGAAGAATTCAGAAAATCTGCTGCAGTCTAGCTGGATCCGCCACTGCCACCATGTAACAAATTAGATAATGGACATTTTTCATTATTAACTTCAACAGACCTATCGGTTATATAGATATTAATAAGCACGGATTCATCCTTCCTTATATTATGTCTACGGAGATTTCGAAAGTTTCTAGTGTATTTTAAATATCGAGTGCTATCGGTCAGAAATTTAAAAGCGCTCTGAAACTAATTTCGAATTTCAATTATACAAATTGTTGTAAATATGAAAGAGTTTGGTGAAATTGAAGACAATTTTTTCGAACATTATTTGCATTGGACTGCGTTATTATTATTTATTATCTCAATTACCTTCGATTTTGTTTATCGCACAAAGTGAAACCGCAATAATTATTGTTGCTATTTGTATATATATAGGTGTCCTTATCGAGCTTGAACAGGAAGAAATGTGTGATATTAGTTGTGAAAAAGGATTCAAGTATATTGTGGATCCGGCAAAATGTCGCGGAAAATGCGTCCAAGTTATGTTTATTTTGGCAGATCAATACTACAAGCCTGGAGATGAATGGTTTAGTGAGGATAATTGCACCAAATTCACTTGTGCTGATAGAGTAAGTTTCCATTAATTTTTATTTATCCAGAATACAATTTTCAATAATTTTTTTTTGTTTAAAGGGAAATCAACTTTCTATTACGACTTATGCGGAACCATGTCCTGATATTAGCGATTGTCCAGAAAAATACCAGTACATAAAAGGATGCTGCACACTATGCAAGCCTGTTCCAGTCTCTATGTAAAAATCTAAGAAAATTAGTGAAAATTTGATTTTTGAAATTTTCTCTTAATTTTAGTGAATTGTCTTCCTGAATCGCTGTCTGAATCTGAAACAAAAGACTTAGTGCAAGTTTATCAACCAATGCATGGATTGTGTATCAATAAGGAACCAATCAGAGGCTTTACCGAATGTCATGGATCTTGTCCGTCTGGCTCGAAATATAATACATAGATGTAAGAAAATTGAAAATAAATGATAACAGTTTCTTTTTAGAAAATATTAACTGGATTTCTTATGTGCTTTTTAGTGTCATGTGGACAAGACAAAATCTGTGAATGTTGCTCAATTCGTGACTTCCAAGAGATGAAAATTCGTTTAATATGCGCTGATGGTTACAAAGTTTACAAATCGGTAAGAATATGATGTGATATTTTTTTTTTACAAATTCATTTTAATATTGTTTTCAGGTACAAGTGCCATCTTCTTGTGGATGCGAAACATGTTATGAGCAAATTACTTCAGCTAGGATGGTTTCTGGTGTAAAAGGTGTTAAGGGTTAGATTAAGGGAGTGACTTTATAAATTTTTGTTGATTGTACATTTTTCGTACATATATACATGTGTAAATAAAATAAAATAACATAAAAACTATTGTTAGGTATGATTGAATTTTTTATTATATATTATTGAATATCCTTTACATATTTCATCGCTGTGGCTACACTGACTCAACAGTTGGAAAAGGTAGAATGCTACTAATTGCAATGGAATTCCTTGAAAATGAATTTCTCGCAGAAATTATCAACTCTTAAACATTGTAAGAATTGGAACTATGTGAATAAAATAAAACAACAATTGTACAAATTATAATCAGACACTATCTGCGTCTACGTTGTTGATTCTGATTTAAGTAAGTAAATAGTTTCTAAAGGGCATATATAACCAAAACAGACTATCAAAACCACGGTAGTACAAGCGCAAACAAATGTTGACACATTACAGCTGATGCCCTGTGACGTACTTTAGTGAATGAAGCAAAAAAGCAGAAAAAATTTAACAAAAATGGCGATTATGTAATACTTTGTGGGATAATTAAAAGCTCAGGGGTGACACACCACAGAGATTATCTTGTTGATGTAGGTAATTTAGAATTATGGCTATCGTCTGTCGAGGGTATTATGCTTCATCGGAATCCTGGTTTTAAATATTTCCATAATTGCTGGCTGAGTGTGGTAGTGCGACATTGTTTGACTTTTACATCTTATGGCTGGTTGTACCCTGGAGTAGCAGATGTTGGTGACATTTATTTTGTATTTATTTTGGATGATTCTTGGTCTTTTTTTCCGATTAATTTTGGTTATGTCTGCGTTTTTTATTCTTGGAAATTCCTCGTAAATGCTTCACGTAAAATAATTTATTTTGTTTCTAAATATCATCAACCTTTAAGTGTGAGGTTAGGTTATTTGCGCCTTTCCTACGCACGCCATTTCTTATGATCTTGTAGCGGTCACACATCACATTGCATAACACAGACTCAAACCTCAAACATTTTTTTACCCTAGATGAAATCATAGGGTATACTAAATTTGTCATTCCGTTTGTAACGCCTAGAAATAATGGTGGTAGAGCACAATAGATTGGACACCCGTGCATAAAATTCAAAGTTATTCTGATTTTTGCATTCCGTCCTCACGATACCTCGAGAACGCGTGTACCTAGAGGGATAAAATTTTGCATGGCCTTTCAAAGAAAATAATCAATTTAGTTTGAAAATGGGACAAATCGGGTAACTCCTTGGTAGGGTTGCGATACAAAAACTTTGTGTTTCACTACATATTTGGACACTACCTGAGAATGCGTCAACATAGACCGCTGAAATTATGTACACGGTTTTTTCATGAAAATACTAAATATAAATTGAAAAATGCAATAAATCGGGCAAGCCCTTCTTGGTGTTGCCATATGAAAATTTAGGATTTTTACGTATCCTGTGAAAACCATCAGGTCCTATACGGTTTTAATGTACTGAAAAGCTCTCCAGAATATTAAATCCTATAAAATTGGTTATTATAATCGAATCCGACGAACCCTTATAGAAATATATGTGAAAAACCACTTCAAAAATGAAACTTGCACAGACCATATGAAATGACATCCTAGTATTAGACCAATTCTAGATTTTTGACTTGGTTGATAACAAAAACATTGACTTTAAATGTGTGGATTGCCAGAAACAATATCATGCCGCTTGCTGTAAGCTTTCTACTGAGTTGATATTTAGTATCACTAGTGGAGTGGTTGGCTTTCGTTGCCAAAATTGTGGTATGGCTAGCTTTAAAAATTCGTACATAGCTGGTTATTCCGCTCTGGAAACACAAACACATCTGGTCTTCTAGCAGTGGCTGAGAGCATGGGTAAGGAAATTGAACATATCAGATTCAAACAGGATGAGATCAATAAATCAGACCACCTTAGTAAAGGGTTTCTATGAAATAAACAAAATCGCATTCAGTTTAGAAGAGCATCAATACCGTTCAATAAAGCTCGAGCTGGAAAAGTCGCAAATATCTACACAAATGGTAAACATGAAATATCGTCTAACTTTACTTGAAGAAAGATGTTTGACAAACTTTGTGGAGATAAAAAATATTCCCCAACAACCAGATAGAAACTTTTAATAAGCTTTCATAAAATACATAAACATCGTAAAAAGCTGTGGTCGACAAAGATATAATTAAAGTAATAAGCGTAAGGGAGGCAGTTCCAAAAGTTCTGTAATTATCAAAAACTCCTCGCAATTTGTAAGGGATAGACTATACTAGCATCTAAACTTGTTAAGAGTTTAACTAGAGATATTTTAGATTTCCTAGGCTCTGACACTATACTATTACTATAAAAACTGGAAATTGCTTAGCTCTCCTTAATAAAAAAAAACTTAATTTGTCTCATTTTGGTGATGAGTCTCAATATTTACTACCAAAATGGCAGGAGGGCTAAGAAATATGACTTCAGATGTTTAGTTCTCATTATTATCGAATAATTCCGATATGGTATGTCTTACCGAAACTTTTTTGCAAACAAGTATCTTCAGCAACGAAATTTTTGATGATCGATATGTGGTATATGGAAGGTACCGATACTTGGAGCTCTCTGGTATCAAAAACGGTAGTGGTTATCTGATTGCATTCAAAAAGTCTTTTACCTCATCTTGTTTACTTTCGCAAGATAATTTGAGACGAAATTAGTAAATTATTAAGGAAAAACATTTTACTTTGTATGTGTTCTGTGTATACTTATCTCCAAGCAGCACTTATGAAACTTACGATTCTATTTTTTCAAGTATTAGCGAAAGATTCTTGCGCTTTTCTGGGAAGCTTCACAATTTACTTGTGATTTCAATCTTCCATACTTTTCATGGTTCTTTGACAAAGTCAATAATTGTATGACACCTTCGGGTGTTTTCAGTCAATCTGCTCAATCTATGCTTAAAAACATGACCTTGTGTAACATTAACCGGTATAATAACGTCGCAAATTTAAATGACAGGATGCTTGACTTGGTATGTTCAGATCTCACTCAGACTAACATTAGTGTAGTAACATCTGAATGCTCACTTTCAAATATTGACTCCCATCATCCACCTATAGACATAATTTTAAATGTTTTTTTATCAAAGTGATCTCGAAACGAGTTTGCTAACCAAAGAAATAAATAAAGAATAAATACCTAAAAGATATTGATTTCTCTGTAGTTTTTACATCTGATGTACCTGTTTTTTTTAGAGTTTTTACGCAATATTAAATTTAGGTATTCGTGATTACGTACCAGTACACCCGTTTCCCACCCTGGTAAAGTTCTAAATATGTTAGCAAAAACCTTAAAAACTCGAATACGTTCTCAAAAGAGATGGTGTATAACGAAGTCACCTCATATTCTCCAAAATTTATTAGTAACTTATTTTGCGAATACTTCATTCAGGTCAGTTTTTTCTGGCAGGGTATCTTAATTTGGATTGGGCATCATTTCAAAATTACAATAACTCACCTAATATTACCTTAAACTTTGTTTCATTAGAAGAGGTGCATGATATACTCAATAAACTAAATTGTGATAAAAACCCTTAATCTGATGGAATTTCAAACTACCTAAAATTAATTTTAAATCAAGTGATCCTAAGTTTGTCACAAATTATCGTGGAATATCTGCTTTTATCTTTAATCTTTGAAAGACTTGTATACAATCAGCTTTTTCATCTAACTTTACCTTATATATGTGATCAGCAACATGGTTTCCTTCCTGGACATTCTACAGTTACTAACTCAGCTCTGTTTATCAGGTGCGTATCCAGACCTGCAGTCTAGGTTGGTCACAACTAAAATCTTCGAGGGGGAGGAAAAGTAGGAAGAAGTTGCTTTTAAATTTTTTTTTAATCATACATATTTACGATTTTATTTGGAAAACCCATCGATAATATTATCCACATCAAATTCGATCTCAGGGTGGACATCAAGGACTCATAACCAGATACGCCGGCCGTCTTGTGCAGAGATTGTAGAAATACATGCAAGCGATTCTGTCACGGGTGAAGTAATTGACTGAGAGCGAGGTTTAAAGGAATGGGTGTAGGAGTACATGATATGTCACTGACTATTTCTTCTGACAGGAAGTTAACTGATCTTACTTTCTTCTGAGAAAAGTTGTCAATGGTCTTATCAGTTTTCCACTTTATACTTTCGCTACTATATCTACCTCTATCGCTAATAAATATAGCAAGTTTATCCTTCTCCTACAAATTAAAAGTACACGTGAAGTTAAATTAAATAACACTACCTGAATTAATACGAAAGTACAAGCAAAGCAACGCCAACTACCGCAGAGGAAAGCGAATAAATTTTATTTTTATAGTTTTGCCGCAAAAACTTTGAAGAAAGATTATAGAATCAATTTTAGCGGCACTCGAATCAATCCAACTGATGGTTTTCAATCACCAAAATTCGAAAAAAAAATGTTCAAGTAAATTTCTAAGAACAAAATGTATGATTGGCAATGCTCACAAATATCTTTATTTATTTATTTACTTTGAAAGATAGTAAACAGAAAGCTTTCCAATAATATACCATATATATATGTAATTTATCGAGCTAATAGATTTAAATAAACAAAACAAAAGAAGTTGAAGAATAAAGACTCACCAACCACATGAATTCATTATCGGCTCACCAAATACTTATCGCAATGATAATCAAATTTCTCATACCTACCTTTCTAAAAACAAAAACGACAAACTTATGTACATCGTACATACATAAATTTCAATCACCTTTTCCTCAGTCACAAAAATGACAAACATATGTACATCGCTACATATATACATTTTTCAGGTGCATTTCTTTACGCCACAAAAATGACAAACATATGTACATCGCTACATATATACATTTTCAGGTGCATCTCTTTACGCCACAAAAATGACAAACATATGTACATCGCTACATATATACATTTTTCAGGTGCATTTCTTTACGTCACAAAAATTTTATAAATATGTACATTCTTACATATAAAATTTCTCGATCGCACCAAACAAAAGATATAATTGGCCACCCGCAAGAAATCAACCTTTGTACTTCTTGACGTGTGTCCAAATATCAAGAATTATTGCATCTTTTGCAATTTGATGCCTATATGGCGCTTGGAATTGCTATCGATTGTGATCAAAGTCCATCGTGTGACCCATGGAAATTCCAAATTTCACAAGGCAATAAACTTTGATTTTTATGTGCTTACCTATGTGGGTACTCAGTTATTGATAATGATTAATAATAGCAAAGAAATGAAAACTAAGCATTTCTGATCAATACCGATTAATTGCAAGCCAAAATATATTACCTTTGCCCCAAATAAATTATTTGCCTACCCTGGGAAAATCGATTTATGTGGAAGGGAGTATCATCCCATGTTAAAATTTTTAAATAAAAGACGAGTATCGGGATAGGAAAAATCAGAAGTATTATTACATCTGGAGAAGTAATTCCTACATTAAAAGAAGTATTTTAACTCTAAAAGCATTCCTAGAGCGTCCCCCTACCAAAGGTAAGGCCTCTAGTTAAATAATTAAAAGTAATAAAATTGTGAGTTAACGCAAGAGAATATATAAAGAAAAAGTAAATAAACAGTTCGTTTCCAAGTGAAAGTGTTTTTTGTACAAAAGGTCCCGATAGTCTGTTAGGACTATCTCTAGAACCCTTGTTGTACAGGCGGTACAACATAAGAATTGGTGGCAGCGGTGGGATTTGTTTTTTTTTGGTTAGTAAGACCTAAAAATCTAGTAATCTACCAACCCGATGAACGACAAAAACCGTTTACATGTGCTGGCCAGGAACAGATCCTGATATCAGAGCACAAGACTCTGACGTAGTTCCCGGACTTGCAAACGTATTCATTCCGGAAGAAGAGGAATTCCCTGACGCTGACTGGGCGCTAATTGAAAGCGTGCCAATAGAGGTAATTGAACGTGCCCTAGAAGATACAGACGAGGAAGAGCGGGAAACAGCAGCCCGACAGTACGAGGAAAACGTAACGACGTTACTCCAGCAGGACTACACCTCACCAACAGAGCTGTACGGTATTCTACACAACTATTGCAACCAGGACGACCCGGAGGCTACCTGGGATTCCGAAGCTTTCCAGAGGTTAGCATCATCCATAAATCAAAAGAACGCGCTAGTTGCCGAACTCTTAAGTTAGTATAAATAATAATATTTCACATTTTATTCAACTAAATTTAATATCATATTTTTTACATTCTAAATTTAATTATCTTTATAATATCATTTTAAATAACACCATATTTTTGTACCAAATGAAATCTGACTTCTTTTCCTTTTAACCAATCAACCAACAACATTTTTTTATTTCTCTCACATCACAAGTGTCAAGTGTTAAAGTGTTATTTGTAAAGCTCAAGTGCTCAAGTGATTTTTTTTTCTTTCTTTTTTTCTTTTTTTTTCTCTCTCTCCTTCGTGTAATACTTCTCCGAAACTTCAATACAAGAAGTTCCGTCAAATTCATTAAACATATTAATTGAGAACTTCAATACAAGAAGTTCCGTCAAATTCATTAAACATATTAATTGAGAACTTCAATACAAGAAGTTTCGTCAAATTCATTTTAATAATATTTGAGATATTTTCTCCGGGGTTTAGAACTAAAAATCTCGTCACATAATTTTTTTTTCCTATAAGTGTGTAATATAAATTTTTTTTTCTCAAACTGTAACATTCCGTTTTCTCATTAAAACTTTTTAAAAAACCACCGTTCCTTTCGTAACCATTTTCACGAGGCGAAAAAAACTCCTAGGTGTTAAGGATAGTCTAGTACCAGGATTAAAAATCCATCGAAAGAAATCGCGAAAAAGAATTCCAACTACTCCAAATATGGCTGATAAGCTCAGCATAAGTGACGCTAAATCACTTATCCCGGAATTCGATGGAACTTCCAGTGAGCTTCATCGGTCCTTGAATATTTGCGAAATGTTCCAAAAAGAAGAAACTTCGGCACCGGAAAAGGCCTTATTCTTACAGATAATTAAAACTAAATTAATATTAAATATAATATAATAATAAATATATATATATAAATATATATATATAATATAATAATAATATAATAATATTAAAAATAATAAATAAATAATATTAAATTAATAAATATTAAATATTCGGACGCCGAAACATGGGAAAAATTGCGGGAAGAATTACAAGATCGATTCTTAGAAACACGCTCTACAGAACGAAATCCTCTCTCTCAAACAATACGGAAAAGAAGACGTAAAAGAATACGCTTTCCGAGCCCGAAAATTGCTCGCCTTGTATGATGAAACGACATCTTCTCTTACAAGTGACGCAGCAGTTCGAGAGGAACCCTTCTTCTAACGATCGACCTCTCTCTTGCTCAAAATGCAACAGAAAAGGTCACACTTCAGAAACCTGTTATTCATCTAAAGTCAAAACAGAGAGCCCCAAAGTGATTTGCTCGTATTGTAAAACGCCAAATCATCACATACGAGAATGCCGAAAAAGATTGTTTAACCAACGGTTATTCAATTCGCGGCCCCCTAATACATTTCCGCAACAAAATTCATATCCACGGTATCAACGACCTGGAAATTCTCAATATCAGCAACCAAATAACACCCATTATATGCAGCCAAATCAACGGCAAACAAACAACTTTCAATACACACAGCCAAATCAACGGCAGTCATATAATTTCGAAAACCAACGGAAATTTAATAATTCGCAGCCCTCTAATATAAGATCCGCAACGAGAATATTGGAATCAAAATCCCCATTCAAAAAACATCCAAGTTCAGATACGAGAAAACGTTCGGAAAACGATCTTCGGCGAGACGAGTTAACAGAAACTCAGTCTCGCCTCAACCTAATGACAATATCCGCGGATGTTCACTCTCAACCTCAAGACCACACAGAGAAATAATTCTCCCTTTAAATTCCGATCAGCAGTCGCTAGTTCTAACGATCAGAAACTCTATATCAGCATATAAAACTAGTATTTTTTTAATAGACACGGGTGCTGTGATTTCAGTACTTAAGGCCAACACGGACCTAGGTAACACTATCGTAGATAAAGAAAAATCCATACAGGTAACCTCATTAGCAGGAAAACCTCTATGCACATTAGGAACTGCGGAATGCAATTTCCAAGCAGAAGGAATATCTTTCCTTCGTGACATCCACATGGTAGATAGCAATTTTCTACTGAAACTTGATGGAATATTAGGTCATGATTTCCTAAAAAGATCCTCCTGCATCATTAATTATGACAATAAAACTCTCATACTTAATTTGAACGAAGTGTCCCCTAAATGTAAAATTAATTTGGAATCAAAAGCAGCTAAAACAGCTAGCCAAATAAATTCAAGTCTATATACACACTTACCACAAGATGGTCAAGAAAAATCAAAATCAATCAGAGCCGAAAGTATAAAAATACCGGCCCATATAAAAAATAAAATGGAATCACAGGTAATTCCAAAAGCAGCTAAACACGCTAGCAAAGTTAATTCAAATTCGTGCATACACAAAGCACAAATAAAATCAAAAAAAATCATAGTCGGAGCCGAAAGTATAGAAATACCGGCCCGTACTCAATTAGTAGCAAAATTAAAAATCAACAAAAGAGGCACCTTTTACTGCAAACATCAAGAATTGGAATCTGGAGTAATAATTGGAAATACCTTGATCAAACCTGACGAGGATGGTCATGCCAATATTCTCCTACTGAATCCCAATGAACAAAATGTTGCAATTAATAAAATGGACATAAGCCCCCAGTTGCACAATATTAATAAATATAATATAATAAAATTATATCCGAACAAAGATCCTTTAAAAGAAAGACTACAAAAACTCGAAAATGAGATAGATCTTTCTCATTGCAACACGGAAGAAGCGCACTCGATTCTAGATATATGTCGTAAGTATAACGATATTTTTTACCTAGAAGGAGACTTCCTAACTTGCACTAATGCTACAGAGCACGAAATTCCTATACTACCTGGAAAACCTACGGTCAACATAAGACCGTATAGATTACCTCAAGCTCATCGCGAGGAAATTCATAATCAAATCAGCAAAATGCTAGACGAAGAAATTATTAGTCCTAGCTCAAGCCCACGGAACTCCCCATTACTGCTAGTACCCAAAAAACCTGATGCCGCAGGTAACAAAAAGTGGAGAGTAGTTGTTGATTTCAGGCGCCTAAACGACATAACAGTCGGCGACGCCTTCCCCTTACCAAATATCACAGATATTTTGGATCAACTAGGAAAAGCTAAGTACTTCAGTACTTTAGATTTAGCTAACGGTTTTCACCAGATCCCCATGAATGGGAAAGATAAAGAAAAGACTGCGTTCAGTACACCCTACGGACATTATCATTACAATCGAATGCCCTTTGGTTTAAAACGGGCACCAGCCACATTCCAAAGGCTGATGAACAATGTCCTAATTGGTCTACAAGGTTTTGAATGTTTTGTATATATGGATGATATAATTATCTATGGATACAACCTAGCAGAGCACAATGCTAGGCTTGAACACATTTTTGAACGACTACGCAAGCATAATCTCAAGCTACAACCTGAGAAATGCCACTTTATCAGTAAAGAAATAGCCTATTTAGGTCACCTGGTGACTGAAAATGGAGTGATACCAGATCCCTCTAAGATCAAAGTAGTTCAGAACTATCCAGTACCCAAAAAGGAAAGAGATATTAAATCTTTCCTAGGTTTCGTTGGCTATTACCGCCGCTTTATTCCGAATTTCGCTAAAATAGCTAAGCCTTTAACGGCATTGTTAAAGAAAGACGTTCCTTTCAAATGGGACGCTTTCACCGAGGAAGCTTTTTCCTTACTCAAGCGAAAGTTAGTATCCGCCCCTATTTTGCAATATCCTCGTTTTGACCAGGAATTTTTGGTCACTTCAGACGCAAGTGATCTAGCAATAGGAGCCGTACTATCTCAGGGCAAAATCGGTCATGATAAGCCAATAAGCTTAGCAAGCAGAACCCTGAATAAAGCCGAAACCAGATACTCAACCATAGAAAAAGAACTGCTAGCAATAATTTTCGCCGTTACGCAATTTCGCCCCTACTTATATGGTCGGAAATTTACAATTTTCACTGACCATAAGCCTCTTACATGGCTTATGAACCTCAAAGATCCTACCTCTCGTCTAATGAGATGGAGAATCACATTAGAGGAATACGATTACAAAATCGTCTATAAATCAGGTAAAACAAACCAAAACGCAGATGACCTCAGTCGCCTCATTCCTGAAAATAGTAATATTCAAATAATGACGAGGAGCAAACAAAATACTCAAGAAGAAGCCACAATCAATGACCAAAACGTCACAATAATAGAGGAAAACTCTAATAATCTTCTACCCATTCGTGGAATTAAAGAAAAATATTTCATTTTACCTGTTGCGGACACCACTACAGAAAGGTTATTAAAAACTTACATACCCGAAAATTATATTATTTCACCGGGAGAGACAAAAGTCTATAAACATAAGAATATTACATACATAGTATCACGCGCTCCCTTACCATTTAAAGATCAGTCTGACCAAGACATAGTAATGGATATATTTAAAAAATTTAAGGAATTATCCCCTAAAAATAAAACGATCCATATTCAAATTCCAAATCTAGATAATGTTTCCTACTTCAAGCTAAAGCTTCTCTGTTCAAAAGAATTTCAGAATTCAAGTCATAACCCTATTTTTTATCTCGGGAAAATCATTCAAATAAATCATCCCGAAGAAATCGAACAAGTAATCAGAGACTATCACATCACCCCACTAGGCGGACATCAAGGAGAAACGAGGACAATAAAGAAATTAAAAAGAATTTACTTCTGGAAAGGAATGGCTAAGGATATAAAAAATTATATAAAGAAATGCTCTTCGTGTCAGAAACATAAATCTAGTTCAAATCGGAAAATACCTATGAAAATTACATCTACCAGTAGTAAACCATTTGAGAAAATTTTCTTAGATATTGTAGGTCCCTTACCTTCTAGTTATTTAAATAACAAGTACATACTTACCTTCCAAGATGATTTGACTAAGTTTTCAGAGGCAGTTCCCTTACCGGACGCTGAAGCAAAAACTGTCGCCGAACAGTTCGTAACCAATATGGTATGTAGACATGGTTTACCTGAAGCTATTTTAACTGACCAAGGAACTAATTTCTTGAGTTCACTATTTAGCAAAACTTGTAAACTATTGAAAATACACAAGTTACAAACCACCCCCTATCACCCGGAAACAAACGGTGCATTAGAACGGAGCCACCGTACTCTTGCCGAATACCTCAGGCACTGCGTATCCACTGATTCACTTACATGGGATACTTGGATCCCCTACGCTATGTTCGCTTACAATAACGCAACCCATTCCAGTACTGGCTACACGCCACACGAACTTTTGTACGGATTTCATGCAGAAATTCCTACCACACTAAAAAGGGACCCCGAAATTTCTTATAATTATGAAAATTATGCTAACGAATTAAAAGCACGCTTACAATACTCGCATAGAATAGCCAGAGAAAACCTTATTGGAAACAAGGAAAAAAGTAAAAGATATTACGATCGAGCTAGTAAACCTAAACCATTGATAAATGGAGACAAGGTCCTTATAAAAAATCATTCTAGAAAAAATAAATTAGCCCCCCTATGGGAAGGTCCCTACGAAGTAATAGATGCAGTCTCCTCAGAAAATTCGATCGTCCGTATAGGAAATAAAAACAAAAAATCCACAATAATCATCTAAAATTGTTCATAGACTAAAACATAGTCAATTCATCTACAGGCAAGATGATCAGCCTCATAATAACTCTGACCTTACTTATCGGAATGACCAACGGAACCGTAGTGACAACCTTTACATCTACCCCAGGAATCTACTTCGAAGAATCTGGCAACGTCCAACTTTATAGCGCAAACTTGAAACTTGTAACGTATTACGATCTAGGAAGTTTTAATTACGAATTAACAATTCTAAAAGTCCAAGTAAATGAAGTAGAGAAAATCTGCCTTCTTCTTAACACAAAGAGAGTCTCTAACATTAACCATTGCGGAGCCCAAATAAATAACTTAAAATTAATTCTAGAGGACGTAGATCAGAACGCTGAAATAATTAACCCTCCACAAAAAAGAAGCCGTCGAGGACTAATAAATGCAATTGGCAGTCTAAGTAAAACATTATTCGGAACCTTAGACGAAGCCGACGCAAAGCATTACGACGAGCAAATAAACCTCCTTAAAGATAATGAAGATCACCTTCTGGAACTCTTAAAGGCCCAAACTTTAATCGTCGACAAAACAGTAAATTTGTTTAATAAATCCACTATTGATATCCATCTCGAATTCAGCAACCTTCAAGACAAAGCAAATAAAATATCCGAAGCAATTAAAACAATAAACGTCATCACTTCCTTAATACTTATAAAGGTCACTATAAAATTCATTAAATCTAAACCTGCCCTAGGAAAAAGTCAGGAAAACGAGTCAGATCAAATAGAGGAAAATAACGAAAACAAAAATGTAAAAAGAAATAAAAATCCTCTAACTAAAGCTACACATTAAGATAATCATTAATTCAAAAAAAAAGAAAATGTAAGGATCTAAAATAAGATATCAATTGAGAAGAAACAAAATAATGTTAGTCAAGAAATCTGCCAAATTTTTTATTTTTACAGTACTAAGAAATTATTTGTATAAAACAACCTAATGTAACAACTTAGTAAATAGAATCTAAAAATGTTTCAATCAAAGAAAGAGGAATTATTCAAACTGTATATACATTTAATATAGAACCTAGATAGATCATAACCATTATGCACTATACATAACATAAGTCACTCATTAAGTAATGCATACAGATTGATGCAACCAATTATAATTAAAATTTTCTTATATATAAACATAAATCCATCAATTGTAAACTCCTATTTCGATACTCAAAATTTTTCTTCTCTTCAAGAATGCAAAATTTTTTTCTCAGGGGGAAGGTGTTATGAATCTACAGATCATAACCTTACCCTATATACAATTCATAAGACTCACCAACCACATGAATTCATTATCGGCTCACCAAATACTTATCGCAAGGATAATCAAATTTCTCATACCTACCTTTCTAAAAACAAAAACGACACACTTATGTACATCGTACATACATAAATTTCAATCACCTTTTCCTCAGTCACAAAAATGACAAACATATGCACATCGCTACATATATACATTTTTCAGGTGCATTTCTTTACGCCACAAAAATGACAAACATATGTACATCGCTACATATATACATTTTCAGGTGCATCTCTTTACGCCACAAAAATGACAAACATATGTACATCGCTACATATATACATTTTTCAGGCGCATTTCTTTACGTCACAAAAATTTTATAAATATGTACATTCTTACATATAAAATTTCTCGATCGCACCAAACAAAAGATATAATTGGCCACCCGCAAGAAATCAACCTTTGTACTTCTTGACGTGTGTCCAAATATCAAGAATTATTGCATCTCTTGCAATTTGCTGCCTATACGGCGCTTGGAATTCCGATCAATTATGATCAAAGTCCATCGTGTGACCCATGGAAATTCCAAATTTCACAAGGCAATAAATAAACTTTGATTTTTATGTGCTTACCTATGTGGGTACTCAGTTATTGATATTGACTAATAATAGCAAAGAAATGAAAACTAAGCATTTCTGATCAATACCGATTAATTGCAAGCCAAAATATATTACCTTTGCCCCAAATAAATTATTTGCCTACCCTGGGAAAATCGATTTATGTGGAAGGGAGTATCATCCCATGTTAAAATTTTTAAATAAAAGACGAGTATCGGGATAGGAAAAATCAGAAGTATTATTACATCTGGAGAAGTAATTCCTACATTAAAAGAAGTATTTTAACTCTAAAAGCATTCCTAGAGCGTCCCCCTACCAAAGGTAAGGCCTCTAGTTAAATAATTAAAAGTAATAAAATTGTGAGTTAACGCAAGAGAATATATAAAAGAAAAAGTAAATAAACAGTTCGTTTCCTAAGTGAAAGTGTTTTTTGTACAAAAGGTCCCGATAGTCTGTTAGGACTATCTCTAGAACCCTTCTTGTACAGGCGGTACAACACCACCGTGACCTTCCCCCTGCATACGCGCCTGTGTGTATCGACACAATCGCCAATGCTCTTGATGAAAACAAGCAAGTGAACTCCATCCAGACTAATTTTTCAAAGGGTTTTTCCTCACCAGCAATGTCTTTTAAAGATGTTGAAAGTTGGTTTCAACAATGACACTGTTCTTTGTGTTATAGAATCTAGTTGTTGTTGTTAGGGGTGGTCACAGCTTTCACTTTTCTGTTTTCCACTGCTATTCCTTGTTTTGGTTCTGTTTTTAAATGAAACACTGCATCTAGCTTTTTTCTTTCTTTATTTACCAAAAAACTTTTCTTCTGTTAACAACACTCTTTCAAAGCAAACTTTTCCTCTTATTTAACAAAAATTTTTCTTCTTTTACCGAAACTCTTTCTAAACAAATTTTTCTTCTTTTACCGCGACCGAGGCCGCGCCGAGCCAAGTTCAAACCAAAAAAACTCCAACTCTCTTTTCGAAGGGTAAAAATCAACTCAACCAAGTTTAAAACACAACTCTTTTTGAACTCAAAAACCGAACTCGACCAAGTTTAAAACACAACTGTTTTTGAACTCAAAAACCGAACTCGACCAAGTTTAAAACACAACTCGCTGCTTGATCACTTTAATCGTGATCAAGAGCCGTCGTTCAGGGCAGAAAATGCTTAATTGCATTTTCTTACCCCGAGAAATTTTTTACATTTATTCTGGCCATGATTAAATTTATCCAGAATATTTGTCGATGGACGCTGGCTTGAAAAAAATTAATTTGATGTTTTTATAAACATCAGCCACCGTCCCGTCGTTGATATCGCGGCGCGCATATACATGCAGTGCATTTATGCGGCGCGCATTTCTTATCGCGAAAGCTCTTTTCGGAATATGTACATATGTAGGTATGTACATACATATTGCATTTTTCGTGACAAATCGTACGTACTGAAGGTGCGCCTTGTCTATTGATTTATTTTTTCAGTTTAATTATTTCTACTGACAAATTTTGCTGAAGGCAAGTGAAAACGACTTGGGTGAAAGAAGGAACTATTGTTGTTCCCAACTCGTTTTGTGGGAATATTTTCATTTTTCCATTTAAAAACTGTGAAGGAATTGCTGACACAATTTGTTCGTCTATTTAGAAGATAAGCTAATCATGTTTTAAGCATGATTAGCTTATATGAAAATTTACCAATATATGTCGGAGATGTATGAAAATTTATTTACTATATTGTGACAAAATAACCTGTCTGCAGCACCCCAAAATTGCTGGAGTACCATTAAACTTCGGACCATAGCTGAGTTCAAAATTAAAATTAGTTCCAATGTACATTCTTAAGTCAAATAACTTCATTTGTAGTAAGGATAAGTAATAAGTAAACATTCAGCCCTTTGCTAGCAAAACTTTTAACTAAAATTTTTTTGTTTTAATTGTAAAATACCCTAAATTGGCTTAAGTTATAAATTAAAATTATGGCATAAATTTGAGATAGAGCCAGCTCGTTAATTATGAAACTATCCTAAAAATTCGGGGTAAAAAAAAAAAGAGGCGCACTGAAAAAATACGGTTAGACACGCGGACAAAGTGATTTTTGTTAAGATTAAATAAAATAAAAAAAGACACATTAAATCAACTATAACCAAAAGTTGAAGGAAAGAAAAAAGGAAAACCGCAATATTAAACGTGACTAATGGCAGAAACACATCCAGGCCTCGAGGCTTCCTCGAGGTGTTGTCAAAATTTCCAACACGGGTTTTTAAATGCCTAGCCGCAAAGCGCGCTTTGCTCAATGTTGAAAATTTTCCTCTCTCAGGCCTACTTCTGTTAACAGATGTACTAGGAAATTTACAATGACAGTACCGAGCCCAGTGGTATCATTTTGTTATCATTTCTCTGAGGTAAGCCTTGAGGCGAGCTGCGAGGAAGTCTGAGAGTGGCCAGGCCTGAGGCTTGCTTGGATGTGTTTCTACCTTAATGTTACAAGCTGAGTATTTTTTTTTTGAAGCTTTATCAGTGCGAAAAGTACGCTTTCCTTCCTCTCTGGAGTTTCCGTAGTTTCCAGCTGCACAAATCGGACATTTTGCGGAGTCGGCAATTCATCTTACGCCGGCCCACGCAGACGCCTCAGCCCGAGAAGCACTAGCCCGACGGATATTAACAGTCCATTTGTACAATCGCTGACAGAGAAACACCTGCAAGAAACTAAGGAGCCAATTTTGCAAAAAAAAAAACAAGCCACACATAACCAAATAAATTAACCTGTAATCAGACCAATTCATGGAACACAAACATCACCCAGGTAGCATGCAAGTATCTAGTTCGCAGGTAACGCACGAATTATCCATACTCTTTAACATAATCATAAACACATTATTCACTAACAACATCCAAGTGCAGTAAATTAGCTAAAAATAAAGACAACAGAAATCCGACATAAATGCACAAGTCAAAACAGTGAAGACAGTATATCCACCTAAGATAGAAATACACAAATTCATTGAGGCTGGATGCAGGCAATCTTCTGACGTTAACTTTATATATAAAATATAACACGAACCAAATGTAGGCACCTCACAGGTCGCAACCCAATTTTCTGCCGCAACCACTTTGTGTACCAAGTGGCTTCGCAAACACGTGACGTGCTCTAGACCGCGTACGACAGGGAAATACTTTTTGCCAATATAGGGTTTAATTATTTACAATACAGAACTGGAATTCGAGCTCGATTGCCGACTGACGTCTTGGCAGTGATAAATTCTTATATGTCACCTACCGTGATCTTCTTCTAGTTGGAAAAGGTTGTAAATTTTATCTGCTATCCGCTTGGCCAGAGGATAATTCTGTAACAATTGGTGCCAAGTGTGGGTGGGGTTCATAAGTTATTTCGTAATGGAAATAAACCCCGCTCCGAATGAATTTTTATTTTGAACTTAAGCTTGATCACAGTAAAAACTTTTACGATTTTTCTTTAAATTAAAGTTAGAGGTTAAGACAAAACTTTATTTGGAACCTATGAATGTAGTTTAAGCCAATATTTTAGGAAACTTTAAACGAAATTCGTATGTGGGTCTAATGAGTGAAATTTTAGTATGAGAATTACAGTGCCTATTGAAATAACATGTGAATAAACGTACTTAAACCAGACGTTAAGTGCATGATTGTGTGAACTTTTTGAATAAACACGTAAAGCGAATGAATCTATTAACTCTTGCACCGCGTGATTTTAAATGTCTGAGGGCCTTACATTGAATTTGAGCCACACCGTGAAGTAAAATTAATTTAAGTGAACAGTTTTCGAACTTTGTCTGAGACAATTAGTCAGAATAACACGAACTTTGTAACAATAATCAAGACAACATATTTTTTTGTTTTTTTTTATACGTATTTGCAGGAATATCTTGCTAATATATATTCCAAATACTGCGACTGAAACTCGGCAACTCAAAGTACGCCTGAAATTATAAGAACCAGAAAATTATAGCTGTTAAACTCATTCTCAGATTGGAAAGTGAAATCTGTTGGATAAAGACATGTCGGTTGAAAAAATCGAAGCCATTTTGAAGAACTTGGAGGACCTCACTGTGGCGATTAGAGTGCAGGCCCAGGAAATGATCACCATGAAAAATGATTTGAAGATAGTACGCGAAGAGCACTCTAGCTTACGGGAAGAGATGAAGTCTCTTCAAAAGCAAATAACTGACTTTTCCGCCATGGGTGCTACGATATTCGCGAATAAAGTGTTTCAAGAGACCACTCAGGATACCAATCTTCAACTGGACTCGATCGAGGCTAATTCTGGGCAACCTAGCGCACAGTCCACGCCCCCTCCTGTCCTAGACGGGCAGAAATCGGGCAGAAATCAAGTCAGACTCCCAGGAGCTCTAGAAATGCAGCGCCTATTGGATTGGATGATGGTCAACACCATGAAATACTAGCTCCACAAACATCCTGTAGGATACCACTGCAGGTTCAAACAAGGCAAACAGTAACACGAACTGATTACGATGGAAAGATTCCTTGGAGCCGATACAAGATTCACTTTGATGCAATCTCGCAGATGAATGACTGGACCAACGACTCTAAGGTCCTTTACCTGGCATCAGTTTTACGAGGCCATGCCTTGGCTTATTACGAAACTTTGTCACGCACGGAGAGAAGCAACTACGAAGCAACAGATAGTGATAGGCGAGAATATCTCCAGAAAGAGAAGCGAATAAACAGAGGAAGATGGTTTCTACGGAGTGGACGTTGGGAAACCCCAACGAGCTAGCTTAAAGGGGCAATCGCTAGCTCAGCCAAAAATCAATGCCCCAAAAATTTTGAAGAACTCTCTGAGAGACAAACACATCGTACATCCGTTAATTGCCCGGCGTCTTCAAGGAATAATAAGATGGTTTGATTCTCGTCGCAAATTCGAGTTCATAATATATAATTTGACTTAGTCAAGGGGAACCTTACGAATAAGGCGATAAACGTTTACTTGTTAGTGAGGGTCTACAATTCTATAATGACGGCTCCAAAGCTACTCGGGACGACGAAGGTAAACGAAGTAGGCAGATTACATGCTAAGCCATAGTCCACCAGCCGCCGCAACAACAATCATCCCTTAACCAAATACCGCAAATCCATGGAACCGACAACATTTCAAGGAATGCATGCGAAAATTTAAACTAAATGGCGCTGGTCTTAAGGGGCAGGGGCCAGTGAGTAACACAAATGCTCCACAGCAAACCTGCACCTACGTTAAATTTACACCAACAATCAACACCACCATATTACCAACAAGTTCTAAACAACAAACGCTAATTGACCCGTCCGCTTTGGCACTACACGCCCCACCTATTATCACGTTGAGTCAAAGTACCATCTGCAATACCGTCAGAATAATGGGTTTAGTAGGTGAGACCCCCTGCAATATGATCGTTGATACGGGGGCTACGCATTCGGTACTGCATGCATGAATTCTAAAACGCTTACCTTTCAAACGGTCACTCTTGCCGTGTTTGACATATCTACGAGACGTTACCGGAGTAATTAATCGGATAGAAGGAATTGTAGAGCTACCTGTGATCATCCGGAATTTCAGGGCGAACCAAACCTTTTACGTTGCTAAGATATTCGATGACTGCATACTGGGTATGGATTTTTTGGCAGCTCATAGGTGCACCATAGACCTTGAAAACTTCAGTCTAAAAATAGAGGATGAAAGCATACCGATTCGAGATAACGATTCCAACATTGCAGTAAGAACTGTGAGAGATCCCGTTATTCCAGCCGGATCAACCAGATGCAATCCATTCTTGGGGAATAGGAGGACCGTTTTGCTTCTGCCGAAAGATATTCCACCCGATCTGTCGTTTGCACCCAGTATTTTCCATACCAATAATGGCTGCGTAACCGTTAATGTAGCTAATATAGGGCAGAATTCTGTTGAGCTTAAGTGTAACACTTTACTTGCCCAGGCGGAGTTAGGTTCTTCCGTAATCAGAAATATCTGCGAAAATAACTTAGAAAACCCTTTTGTCATCACACCTGCTCACACTGTTTGAAAGAGCAGCCCCCCATCTCGATAGGCAGCAGCAAAATGTTTTGAAGCAAACGCTGTATGACCACCAGCATGTTTGTGCACAATCTAAAAATGACCTGGGAAGAACAACTATTCTCCATCATAGCATCGACGTCGGTGATAATAAACCTATTAAACACCCCCCCCCCCCCCCCGACGATTACCGCTAGCTGAACGAGGAGCAGCAGAACATCTAGTGGAAGAAATGGAACAAGGCATTATTCAACCATCTAGTAGTCCTGGGGCTTCCCCAGTGGTTTTGGTAAAGAAAAAGGATGGCTCCACACGATTTTGTGTCGATTATCGTCGGCTCAATGAAACTACGAAGAAAGATTCCTACCCAATTCCACGGATAGATTTGACGCTTGATGCATTGGCTGGATCTCGATGGTTTTCTACTCTCGACTTACAATCCGGATACTGACAAGTCGAAGTAAAGGAGAGTGATAGAGAAAAGACGGCATTCACAACAGGACAAGGGCTATGGGAGTTTAGTGTAATGCCCTTTGGTTTAACTAACGCCCCTGCAATATTCCAGAGGCTGATGGAGGTCGTTCTACGAGGAATATACCCACAAGCTTGCCGAGTCTATTTAGATGATGTAATCGTGCATGGGCCGACGTTTGAAATGATGCTCCAAAACCTGTGCCTGGTATTAGAGCATCTCAAAGTCGCTAACTTAAAGGTATCTCCGAGGAAATGCCAGTTGTGTGTGCAAAAGGTTAAATTCCTGGGACACGTAATAAGCGCTCAAGGCGTCGCAACAGATCCAGAGAAAACTGCCACTGTCCAGGACTGGCCGACACCGAAGAACAAGAAAGATGTTCAATCTACATCTAAAGAGTTTAGCTCATTCTGAATCGATTTCCGAAAATTCAAGATGTCAGAAGAAAGTTGCTCTGAAATTTATTAAAATATTTTTTTAATAATTATTTTTTTCTCCAAATAAAGCAACAGCAGCAACAACAACAACAACAACAGCAGCAGCAGAGCCAGCAGCAGCAAAGCCACCAGCTGTAGCGTATACCCCCTTACGCTACTTTTGTTTGGCTTCTCTACGTCTGTAGAGAAAACCCCATGATTTCCCAGTGTATATAAATTTATAAAATTTAGCTATTTCCGAGAAGTAGCCCTATGCTACTTCTCCATATGAGAAAATTCCTGAAAAATTAAAATTTATATATTTTCAAGAAGTAGCCCTATGCTACTTCTTCATATTAGAAAATTCCTGAAAAGATAAAATTTATATATTTTCAAGAAGTAGCCCTATGCTACTTCTCCATAGTACAAAAATTCCTGGAAAAATAAGAACATATTTATACATACCCGCATACAAGTCCAGATCTAAACGAAACAACAACAACAGCAGAATATTTTTCAGTCGAAAAATTATAAAATGTGCAAAATGAGCACAAAATGCAATTTTTCGTTTAAAACTTTTCGCTAGTCAACCACATCAAAGCGACGAAAACGGCAATTCGCCTAGCTGTAACTAATCGCGTGATGCCATCATGCAATGTGTTACAGCAGGCTTGAAAGAAGAACAAAAAATTCTGGGAAGAAAAAAGGCGCTCGCTTGCCGGTGGCTGAGTGAAGAACGTTGGCAATGTAGTGAGACTGCGTGTAGTCGAGGAGTTGCTTTTTGGTTTGGAACGAGAACGGTCGCAGAAAAATTGAGTCGTGATTCGTCTTTATTTAAAATCAGCATTTGATTTATTTTTGCTTTCCCTTCTTGGGGATTTTCTCCTTTCGTGTTTTTTTTATCTTCCGCCGGAGCTTCAGGCGTCCGCGCATTGTCCATCGGCTCGCGTCTAATCCGCAGTGGAAAATTTCACATTTTCTTTGAAAGAAAATTTTGTGAACTGAAAGAAAATTTTTTAGTTTATTCATTCTGCTCGAAAATTTTATTAATTGGAATATATACCTGTGAGACCGTGATTTTCCATGTAGATCTTTCTATTAGTGAACTGAAAGAAAAATTTCAGTTTATTCATTCTGGTCGTAAATTTTATTAATTGGAATATTTACCTGTGCGACAGTGATTTTCATGTATATCATCTTGTTGGTGAACTGAAAGAAAATTCTGGTGTTAATGCTGCACATTCTTAAGTTTTATTAATTGGATTACTTACCTGTGCGACAGTGATTTTTTTTATTCATGAATGTTATTGATTGGATTACATACCTGTGCGACCGTTATTTCCATGTAGATCTTTCTATTAGTGAACTGAAAGAAAAATTTTAGTTTATTCATTCTGGTCGTAAATTTTATTAATTGGAATATTTACCTGTGCGACAGTGATTTTCATGTATATCATCTTGTTGGTGACTTGAAAGAAAATTTTGGTGTTAATGCTGCACATTCTTAAGTTTTATTAATCGGATTACTTACCTGTGCGACAGTGATTTTTTTTTATTCATGAATGTTATTGATTGGATTACCTACCTGTGCGACCGTGATTTTCCTAAAGATCGTTCTAATAGTGAACTGAAAGAAAATTTTAGTATTAATGTTGCACATTCATAAATGATATTAATTAGATTATTTACCTGTGTGCCAGTGATTTCTCATATAGATCTTTCTAATAGTAGACTGAAAGAAGAAATTTGTTATTAATGTTGCGCATTCATAGATTGTGTTAATTTGAATATTTACCTGTGCAACAGTGATTTTTTCCTTAATATCTTTTTAATAGTGAACTGAAAGAAAATTTTAGTATTGATGTTGCACATTCATAAATGATATTAATTAGATTATTTACCTGTGTGCCAGTGATTTCTCATATAGATCTTTCTCATAGTGAACTGAAAGAAAAAATTTGTTATTAATGTTGCACATTCATAAATTGTGTTAATTAGAATACTTACCTGTGCGACCATGATTTTCCTAATGATCTTTCTAATAGTGAACTGAAAGAAAATTTTAGTATTAATGTTGCACATTCATAAATGATATTAATTAGATTATTTACCTGTGTGCCAGTGATTTTTCACATAGATCTTTCTAATAGTGAACTGAAAGAAAAATGTTGTTATTAAGGTTGCGCATTCAAGAAATTTTATTAATTGAATTATTTACCTGTGCGCCAGTGATTTTCATTTAGATTTTTTTCATATAGATCTTTCTGATAGTGAACTGAAAGAAAAATGTTGTTATTAAGGTTGCGCATTCTAGAAATTTTATTAATTGAATAATTTACCTGTGCGCCAGTGATTTTCATTTAGATTTTTTTCATATAAATCTTCCTAATAGTGAACTGAAAGAAAATTTTAGAATTAATGTTGCGCATTCGTAAATTGTATTAATTAGAATATTTACCTGTGACAGTGATTTTTTTGTAGATCTTCCTATTAGTGAACTGAAAAGAAAATTTTGATTGATTCATTCTGTGCAGTCGTAATTTGTATTAATTAGAATATTTACCTGCGACAGTGATTTTCATGTAGATCTTTCGATTGGTGAACTGAAAAGAAAATTTTGGTTTGTTAATGCTGTGCACTCATAATTTTTATTAAATGGAATATTTACCTGTGCGACAGTGATTTTCCTAAAGATCCTTCTACTGGTTATACACCATAGTAGTGGCGAACCTGAGAGAAAATTTTGGGGAAAAGTTTCCTTGCAGGTAACAAAGATCATTTTGAAAATTTTTTCTGCGTGACGGCAAGTTGGATTTATACCGGCGAGGAAGTATCCCTCTGGCAGAAGTTACGGCAAAACATTTCGCTCTTACATATCCGAAGGACCAGAGAAGCGAGGAGGTGAACTCAGACTTCAACATAGTCCTGAAACAGCTAGCAGATATTTGGAAAACCAGTGTCCAACAAAGGAGGAAACCCCGAATAGGAGTAAATCAGGTGTTATGTAAGTCCATAGCGGACCAAAAGGTTAGTTCAAATTTTCTCTAAGTATTATTATTTGCTTTGTGTTCTTTTGTTTTTAATTTTACAGTGTTAAAGTCATTTAGTGTACAACTAAGGTTAGGCGTCGATCACAGGGTTCGATAAGTCACATAATAGGAAAGCGCTTATTAGGGCTAGTTGTAAGGATTTTAATCTAGATTGAGATTAACCGGAGACCTTGTTTCCTTTAGTTTTTATATATATACCGTGTGAATCTTTGTGTGATCGGATTTCCTCCCTCCTAAGCGATAAATATGCATAGACAACCGCAATAAATAAATTATTTTGATTTGGACTTGATGAAATTTTGAGTTCCTTGATACGCCTTCCTTCTTCTTTTGGGTGATTTAGTTTGGTCACCTTTGGCCGCCCTTCTCCAAGTTGCTTTCTATTTTTGTTTACAGGTTGGTAATGGATTCAGCGCGATGGAGTGAGTAGTTCCATAAAGGGGATGGTCGCGGAGAGGAGGGAGGTCGTTTCCACACACACACGGCAATAGATGTAAAACACGTATGGATGGCGCTGAGCATTTCGAAACGGCTTTGGAGGCTTAGCCAGGGTGGATGGGGGCGATTGGGCCCAACATTACCCAAAGCCGGGGTCTCAACAACATCAGAGACCCCTCTCAGCTCTCTCACTATCTCTCAATCGTCCATTTGCCAGCGTTGTAAGCTCTCCGGGTGAAATAGCACTTGTTCGGCGTTGCTGAGGTCTTCTATTCACCTTCTTTTTGCAGCATATAAATAAAATCAATTTTCTTCTTTTTAGGCTTTCAGGTTCCACCATGAGAAGGAAGCCTGCATTACATCTTTTTTTTTACTGTCCGTCCGTCTGTCTGATCAGTTATATTGATGATTTTGCACAGCTTAACAAGCATTGAAGGGATGTGGGTGGCAAGAACCACCCCAAGCCGGCTGATCGCTAGCGGCATACTCGCTGTCCAGCCACCCACACATATCCTGGATATGATTTTTGTAACAAGAGGTGTCGGATGCGGTAATTGTCTACATTTAGGTACAAGTGAATGTAGGTATATTTGTCGGCTGACAAGCTCTTCGTTACACAGCAGCAGCAGAGCCAGCAGCAGAGTCAGCAGCAGCGTCGCGAAGCTGTGAGTAATTTGTTTTATAATTTTGTAAATATTTTAATTTGCTATAACTCCTAGGTGGTTCATGGGCTGAATATGTTGAGAGGGTATCTATATAGAAGCGAAAGCTTCTATAATGACCTCTCCATAGCATTTTCATTAAGAGAACCATGAAGGCCGAAAAGGTCAGACTGCGGGCTGCAAAAGCTGACAAAAAAAATGAGCTACGACATATTGAAGGAAAATTGGCGAAGTTAAAAAAAATATGTGTGTAGTTAGAAAGTTTGGAAATTTTATTGAAGACTAAGTGAAAAAAAATTATAATATTATATTAAATTAAGAAGTAATAATAATTATAAATATTTTTTTTTATGTATATAAGATCTTTATTAA
The DNA here is from genome assembly GCA_963930735.1 of Dioctria linearis. Lineage (NCBI taxonomy): Eukaryota > Metazoa > Arthropoda > Insecta > Diptera > Asilidae > Dioctria > Dioctria linearis. The sequence continues at coordinate 199,436,943 of OZ005740.1, forward strand.
ACGTTATAAATTGACTCTTAAAATTAAAAAAACAAACAAAAAGTGGCTCTGTAAAAAGGAGAAAAGGCTCTAACTGACTAATATAAAAATAACAATATACAAGTCAATAGGGACAACAAGATAAACTAACATTTAAAGGCACAAAAAAAAGCACAAACTAAAACAATGTTCTCAAAAGAGACAATATATACGGTTACAAAAATTTTGGAAAATGCCTAAAAGATGAAAAACAAAAAAATTTTCACTTGTCTCTATTTTGACAATAGGGTAAGTGGCAGTTCCAAGGAGTTCCAAATTTCCAAAATAAACTAATAAAAATTTCCCTAAACGAGCGAATTTCAACATAAAATTTTGTAATTTAGAATCGAGACCGAAACGGAGTTAGAAAAAAGAAAATTCGAACGAACGAAAAAATTTAACCGGTACGGTTATAGAGTCCCACGAGAGCGGCCTGTAGTATCATAGACCTCTACAAACTGCTCTCATCATCCCTCCAGCTTAGCATCTCTAACAGAGTGCTTATCCTTCCCACAGCACTTGCAACGATACCTAAGCGGGGAGAAGCCCCGCGGACTACTGTTACAAATGCTGTGGCCTGCTATTACCAGCAAAAGACAAGGGCTCCGTCCTGCACCGACGATAGCGGTTGCCATGTGCAGTTGAATGTGTCTGGGTTCGTTGCCAGATATTCAAGACGTAAACGTCTCTTCAATCTGTCAACGAAGTGGCGCTTAAGTGCGTGTGCGTGGTGTTGTGGGTCAGTGTTCTGATTCCCATCTTCAACTCTCATGTAGTACAGGTGAATTGTAGATTTGGCCAGTGTCAACACAAAGCTAATCAGACAATTCACCCGACTACAAACCTTTGGCACCCATAGAAACGATGTTCTAGTAATGCTGAAATTCGGGTGGATCAACTGACACATATCGCGCACGAGTTCCATTAGATCTTGCAAAGCTGGGCAAGTAAAGAACCTGTGAAACAGGGTGCCTTCACCACCACAAACTGTACAAATCCTCTGAACTCGGCGGTCAATATGTGACAACTGATTAGGATGCATAAGACTGTGATGCAGCAATTTGAATGCTACATCAGCATCTTTGTAACTAGAATGATAACTGTAGACTACTCTGCAAGTTATCCCTCCCATCACGCCCATATTCACGCCGAGGTGTGTTCGCCATCTGTTGTATCCTGTATACTCCGGAGGTCTTATTGACATAAGCACGTCACGGAGCACACGTGTTGTAAGTGTGCTGAAAGGTGTGTGTGGTGGTCTGTTCAGAACGAAAGCATCTTCCAACTTAGTGCCAGGGTCACGGGTCCCAAGTTGGCGAAATCTCTCCCGCGCAGAAGCAGCCAGGTCGTGTAGTTGTGCAGTGTTAGTTTTTATTCGACAGTTTCCAGAGATATCAATAATATCTCCGAGAACCGTCAGTGTATGCGTGTCAGCTTCAAAACCCCGAGCATTACCGAACACTGAATCTATTAATTCAGGATTAAACCTGATTGGAATCGACGCTAATTACGTGTACCGTAGAGCATTCCACTTAAGGTGAAAAAAACAACAAAAAACCAAGGCGATTTCAAAACAGCAAAAAAAATCAATGTGATGTCATGCTCATTTCTACAGTTTACTTGCTAAGAAAACTTCAAGTAAGATAACAGCAAAACCAAGGTGACCTCATGCTGATATCTACATCTTCTCCGCTAAGAAATTTATGCGCAACATGTTATGTGACATCATGCAGATATCTACAACTTCTCCAGCTAAGAAATCTTCAAGCAAGAAAACAGCAGAACCAAGGCGACATCACGAGGTCATGCTGATATCTAAAACTTCCACTCTAAAGAAAACAGCAAAACCAAGGCATGCTGCTAGTATCCGCAAATGCAGCTCAGGCAACCTCACAATGGTGCATCCAAGACATAATCCAGTACAGTCAAAAGCCGATGGTGGTTCCAGTACAGTCAAGAGCCAATGGTGCATCCAAGGTATAAACCAGTACCATCAAAACACAAACCCACATTATGGACTCAAGCCACCTAGCGACGGTGGTGCCATCTATGGGTGAGGTGATCTCGTATCTCCGAAACTCGAGATGAAAAACTTAATGTCATCTTAGAGGCTACGAGTCCGAGATAAAAAATAAGCGAACTCCAGAAACAAAATCGAAATCCTATGTTAATTCCCTATGATGGAGAGTGCTAAAAGTGGTCTAGTATCCCCAAAGTGGTCTCGTATCCCCAAAGTGGTCTCGTATCCCCAAAGTGGTCTCGTATCCCCAAGACTCGAGATGAAAAAAAGCGAACTTCAGAAACAAATTCGAAATCCTATGCTATTTCCCTATGCTGGAGAGTGCTAAAAGTGGTCTCGTATCCCCCAAATTGTTCTCGTATTCCCAACATCCAAGACATAGACCCATACAGCCAAGACACAAACCCACATTTAGTATGGACTCAACCCACCTCGTGGCGGTGGCGCCATCTGTGGCGAATTCCTGGAAGCTAAAAAAGTGGTCTGGTACTCTCATAGAATAACTACTGTAAGTGAATAATGTGTTTATGCTTATGTTAAAGATTAAGGATAATTCGTGCGTTACCTGCGAACTAGATGCTTGCCTGCTACCTGGGTGATGTTCGTGTTCCATGAATTGGTCTGATTACAGGTTAATTTATTTGGTTATGTGTGGCTTGTTTTTTTTTGCACAATTGGCTTCTTAGTTTCTTTCTTGTATGTGCTTCTCTGTCAGCGATTGTACAAATGGACTGTTAATATCCGTTGGGCTAGTGCTTCTCGGGCTGGGGCTTCTGCGTGGGACGGCGTAAGATGATTTGCCGAATCCGCAAAATCTCCGCTTTGTGCAGCTGGAACCTACGGAAACTCCAGAGAGGAAGGAAAGCGTACTTTTCGCACTGATAGAGCTTCTAAAAAAATACTCAGCTTGTAACATTAGTCACGTTTAATATTGCGGTTTTCCTTTTTTCTTTCCTGGGTTTACAGAATTCTTGTTCGCTCAAATGAAACATTCAGCTTTTGGTTATAGCTGATTTATTGTATCTTTTTTTTGTTTCATTTCTTCTTAACAAAAATCCGAGTTATAGTTCATTTAATGTGTCTTTTTTTATTTTATTTAATCTTAACAAAAATCACTTTGTCCGCGTGTCTAACCGTATTTTTTCAGTGCGCCTCTTTTTTTTTTGACCCCGAATTTTTAGGATATTTTCCTACATAACAAGTCCTATCATAATTAATGAGCTGGCTCTATCTCAAATTTATGCCATAATTTTAATTTATAACCTAAGACAATTTAGGGTATTTTAGAATTAAAACAAAAAAAATTTAGTTAAAAGTTTTGCTAGCAATGGGCTGAATGTTTACTTATTACTTATCCTTACTACAAATGAAGTTATTTGACTTAAGAATGTACATTGGAACTAATTTTAATTTTGAACTCAGCTATGGTCCGAAGTTTAATGGTACTCCAGCAATTTTGGGGTGCTGCAGACAGGTTATTTTGTCGCAATGTTCCCCTCCGTTTAAGCTTGTAGCTCCGTCCAAGCTGATCATCTGGGAAAAGAAGAGCAAGGTGTGAGCTTTGTAATCGTTTTGGTGTTTCATTTCTAACGAAAATGCCAATGTTTTCTCTACAACGTGCGCGGCGACTTTTCGTTAAATGTCCGTTTCAGACCGGTCGCGATACGGCGCTAAACGGTCGACATGCACTATTCGCACTTTTCCGCCGTGGCACTTTTTCACTTTATAAACTACTTCTGTTATTTTTTCAGTGATTACATACGGACCGTCCCAGTCTTTTTGTAGCTTATGACATCGACCGACGACTCGACGCGGAAAGTTCAACCATACGCGCACTCCCGTTTCGTGTACACGGTGTAGCGGAAGCTACATTTTATTTTTGTTTCGTTCATATTTAAATTAATGTTTTTTAAATAAAAATAATTTAACATTTATCTATCTTGTCAGCTTAATAGTAGTGCTGACTGTGTATAAGAAAAATCAATTTGAGAATGACGTCTGTTCTAAAATACTTTAAAAAACTTTTAAAAAGCTTTAATCGCAGATACATGACACTGTACACTTTCAGAAAATGCAAAGGAAAACTTGTTCAGAATGTAAATAAAAATTAAGATTATGGTTTTGTCAGGAGATAGATTCAGTTCTAATTTAGACGCTAGAAAGAAAACAGCTTTTTAAAATAATAATAAGCTTTCTTCTATATATATACATATATATATATAAAAATATTTATTGTTTGTCTTAAAATATAAATTTGTTATAGACATTAAAAATAAAATAAAAAAAATAAGAATAAAAAAATATACAAGCATAAAAGAATAAAATAAATATTTTATTCATAACATAAAAAGAATTTATTAACTTTTAAAAATTTTACTTATTTTCAAGGACCAAAAATAAAATTATAAAAATAAATGTACGAAGAGCTTGTTGTGAATCGAAGAAAAGATTCTTAGAGACACATCAAACCTCCAATAAAAGTACAATTGGTGACCCCGACGTGATCGTTTCTAAAAAGGTAACCCCCCTCCAGTGGTAAGGTGCCTTTTTCTAGAAGCAAGTTTTGGTTTGAAAAGAAGAAAGAATAAAGAAATAAGAAATTAATTGTCATATAAAGGAATAAAGAAATGAAATATTGGTTTCAAAGGAAGAAAGAATAAAGAAGTAAGAAATTAATTGCATATAGAAGAATAAAGAAATAAAAAGTTGGTTTCAACGGAAGAAGAATGAATAAGGAAATAAGAAATTAGTTTTGGAAGAAGACAAGAAAGAGAAAAAGAAAGAGTGAGAAAATATAAAAGTTTGATCTGAAGTAAAACAGTAAGTTCAATTTAGATTAACTTTAGTTTAGATTTATAAAGAATAAATATATATATATATTTTTTTTTAATATATATTGTGAAAATATTGTACACAAGACACAATACAAACACATACAAAGATCGTATTATTGATCAGAGAAAAACGCGACAAATGAGAAACAATTAATTTTTCTTAAGCTTTGTGAAAGTTTGTACGTACATAATTTTATATATATACATATGTATATACAAGTATATATATATATAGGAAAAAATTGATTTTTCTTTTAAAATTATTACGGGAAGTTATAATTACGAATATTTAAGTCCGTCTACGTATTACAAGTGTATTTGTCAATACGGATAAAAGTTTGAAAATATACTGTAAGTGTGTTCTCAAGTGCTTTTTGATTTAGTGTGATCCGAAGCATTCTATTCAAAAATGCCGGGAGACGAAATAATTAATGCCCAACAAAATTTCGTGGCGGCAGCAACTGTAAAGCTTCCAACTTTCTGGCCACCATGTCCAGAAGCTTGGTCCTTTCAGGCAGAGGCTGAATTCAACGCCAAGGGAATTCGTGTGGACGAAACAAAATATGGACATGTGGTACAAGCTCTTCCGCTGGAGATCATCATGAATGTTTTGGACTTTCTTCAAGCTCCGCCTACAGAAGACAAATATATAAATTTAAAAAGAGTTCTTATACAAAGATTCAGCGATTCTGAAGAGAAGAAATTAGAGCAACTGCTCTGCACCTCGGAAATCGGCGACAGAAGACCTTCAGAGTTCTACAGGGCAATGAAAACTCTAGCTGGAACATCTACAACTTTTGGTTCAGAACTAATAAAAAAGTTATGGATGAGAAAACTTCCAGCTAGTATCAACATTGCATTGACGTCCTCATGTAAGCAAGACATAAAAGACTTACTTGAGCTGGCAGACAAAATTTTTGAAGTATCAAAACTACAATATGTATCCGAAATTAATAAAGATTTTAATTCACAAAAACCCCAACAAAATATTTCACCATTAAACATTGATAATAATGTACCTAGTAAAATGATAATTTTAGAAAAAAGGTTAGAAAACTTGGAAAATTTGTTTCGAAATTTTACTATAGGTAATAATAACAATAATGATTACAAAAATAATTTCAGGTTCCATTCAAGAAGTCGTTCTCGAAGTCATTCGAGATTTAATACCGACAATAAACTGTGTTGGTATCATTTTAAATTCGGGGATAAGGCAAGTAAATGCATTTCTCCATGTTCGTTCGTTGACAATAATAATCCAAAAAACTAAATATCCCCTCAGCGTGTAGTAAGTCACGTACCACAGCTTCAAAAAGACTTTTTCTTCTTGATAAAGAAAACAAATTTAAATTTTTAATCGACACTGGGGCGGATATATCAGTGGTACCAAACGCATTTTTCGGCAAATTCAAAAGTGACCCAAATTTAATATTATCAGCAGCTAACGGATCAACAATTAACACATATGGCACTAAATTATTAAAAATAGATTTCGGATTAAGGAGAGACCTCACTTTCCCTTTTATTATAGCTAGCGTAAATAAACCCATTATAGGAGCTGATTTTTTAGAAAAATTTAATTTATTGGTCGACCTTAAAAATAAAAGACTAATTGACGGGAAAACTTCACTTTGTGTAAACGGAATCACGGTAAATGCAAATACTCCCTCGCCACGTCATTATGCATTTGACAACGAATATGATAAAATTTTGCAGAGATTTCCGTCGTTAATTCAGGCACCAAATTATGATCTTCCCGTAAAACATAATGTAGTGCATCATATATGTACAAAAGGACAACTTCCTTTTTCGAGACCACGTAGATTGGATATACAAAAATTAAAGATTGCAAAATTAGAATTCGAACAAATGGTAAAATTAGGTTTATGCAAACTTTCATCTTCACCGGTTTCTTCACCATTACATATGGTAGCAAAGAAGAACTCTTCTGATTGGCGACCTTGCGGCGACTACAGGCGTTTAAATGCAATAACAACACCTGATAGATACCCCATACCACATATTCAAAATTTTTCTTTGAATTTGAACGGATCAACATTTTTTTCTAAAATTGATTTAGTTAGGGCATATCACCATATACCGGTAGCACAGGACGACATTCACAAGACAGCCATAACTACACCTTTTGGATTGTTTGAATTTACAAGAATGCCATTCGGACTAAGAAACGCGGCACAAACTTTCCAACGTTTTATGGACCAAGTTTTAAAAGGATTAGACTTTACCTTTACTTATATAGACGACATTTTGGTGGCAAGTAAAAATTACAAAGATCACATATCTCACCTAGAAAAAGTATTTTCACGATTACAAGAATTCGGTATAAACATTAATCCCGCAAAATGTGTTTTCGGAGTAAACTCTTTGAATTTCTTAAGTCACAAAATCACTATAAATGGAATTCTTCCATCTGAAGACAGAATAAATGCTATTAAAAATTTCCCTTCTCCATTGTCAATTAAGCAAATTCAACAATTTATAGGTATGGTTAACTACTATCATAGATTCGTTCCACATTTAGCAGAATTTTTAAATCCAATTTACATAACTCTAACCAAATTACTAAAAAAACCGAAAAACCACAAAAACTTTGATTGGCCTCAAGAGTGCGAAGCTGCTTTTATAAAAATTAAAGATGCTCTTTCTTCCTCCACACTTCTGGTCCACCCACTTGAAGACACTAAATTTATTTTAACGGTCGACGCGTCAGCCATAGCGGTAGGAGCTGTGTTGGAACAACACAACAAAAATAATTTTGAACCTTTAGCGTTTTTTTCAAAAAAATTAACTCCAGCTGAAGTAAAATATTCAACGTTTGACAGGGAGCTTCTGGCAGTGTATTTAGCTATCAAACATTTTAGACATTTTCTAGAAGGACGTAATTTTACGGTGTTCACAGATCATAAACCTTTAACATCTGCCATCTGGACTAAAACAGAAAGAAGCCCAAGACAAGCCAGACATCTGGACTTTGTAACTCAATTCACTTCAGACATTAGACACATAAAAGGAAAATCTAATGTGGTCGCAGACTCTTTATCACGCGTTATAGTTTACAATGAAAGTCTCTGCAAGCGCAAGGATAATAAAATAGACTTTAATATTATCATTGAAAGCCAAAAAAATGATGAAGAATTGAAATATTTAATTTCCGCAGAGAATACTTCAAAAAATTCTAAAATTAGATTAGTGGAAACAGAATTACCCGATTCCCAAAATAAAATTTGGTGTGAGGTGTCAACAAAGGTTTCTTGGCCATTTATTCCAAAACCTTTGAGACAAAATATTTTTGAACTTATACATACCTTAGCACATCCCGGAATTAGAGCAACAAGAAAACTAATTTCTTCTAGGTACTTTTGGCCTTCTATGAACAAAAATATAAATTTTTGGGCAAAATCATGCATATCTTGTCAAAAATCCAAGATACATAAACATACTAAATCTAAAATAGGTCAGTTCCAAATACCTAAAGGAAGATTCCAACACATACACATAGACTTGGTAGGACCTTTACCACCTTCAGATGGCTTTAATTATCTATTAACAGTCATCGACAGACTCACTAGATGGCCTGAAATTTACCCTATAAAAGATATTTCAGCTAAGACAATAGTAAATACGTTATACACTCAGTACATTTCACGTTTCGGAATACCACTAGAAATAACAACGGATCAAGGTGCTCAGTTCGAGTCTCAATTATTTAAAGAATTTTCACAATTATTGGGTGCGCATAGAATCCGTTCTACACCATATCATCCGCAATCAAATGGGATGATCGAACGTTTTCATAGACAATTGAAAGCGGCATTAAGAGCGAAAACGGATCACATAAATTGGACATTGCAAATACCAGCAATCCTCCTAAGTTTTAGAACTACGATTAAGGAGGACCTCAACTGCTGTCCAGCCGACTTAGTGTATGGCCAACCACTACGATTACCGGGTGAGTTCTTCATAGAGATACCAAAACCCACATTGGACCCATCAGATTTTATCAACAAACTTCGAAACCACATGCAGATTTTTACGCCAAGAGGCATTAGAGAACAAATTAAGAAGACATACGTTCCTAAAGATTTAAAAGACTGTGATTTTGTATTCGTAAGAATAGACAGATCGCAAAAACCTTCATTAACTTGTCCATATGAATGGCCCTTTAGAGTAATACGAAGAAATGACAAACACTTTTCGATTGACTTCAACGGAAGAGAAACGGTTATTTCTATCGATCGTCTAAAACCGGCATTTGTGGACGCGAATGTGGTGGTGGAAACTCCCATAACTTCTATTAAACAGAAAGTTTCATTCAAATTGTAATTTTCTGTAATATAACAATAAATTTTTTTTTTTTTTTTTTTTTACCTAATGGTACATAGATGGACGCTCTCGCTGATGGGGGAGTTGATGTAGCGGAAGCTACATTTTATTTTTGTTTCGTTCATATTTAAATTAATGTTTTTTAAATAAAAATAATTTAACATTTATCTATCTTGTCAGCTTAATAGTAGTGCTGACTGTGTATAAGAAAAATCAATTTGAGAATGATGTCTGTTCTAAAATACTTTAAAAAACTTTTAAAAAGCTTTAATCGCAGATACATGACACTGTACACTTTCAGAAAATGCAAAGGAAAACTTGTTCAGAATGTAAATAAAAATTAAGATTATGGTTTTGTCAGGAGATAGATTCAGTTCTAATTTAGACGCTAGAAAGAAAACAGCTTTTTAAAATAATAATAAGCTTTCTTCTATATATATACATATATATATATATAAAAATATTTATTGTTTGTCTTAAAATATAAATTTGTTATAGACATTAAAAATAAAATAAAAAAAATAAGAATAAAAAAATATACAAGCATAAAAGAATAAAATAAATATTTTATTCATAACATAAAAAGAATTTATTAACTTTTAAAAATTTTACTTATTTTCAAGGACCAAAAATAAAATTATAAAAATAAATGTACGAAGAGCTTGTTGTGAATCGAAGAAAAGATTCTTAGAGACACATCAAACCTCCAATAAAAGTACACACGGTTTCTTGAATAGTTCTTAATAGTTCTTCATTTGTCTTAATAGTTCTTCATTTGTCTACTCGCGCACTTCAACATCGTCCAATTGTGTTCATGTACTTCGTTGAGAGTTTCGATTAGTTTATCCAGATACTGACTTGTTGGTGCCGCCGCAGTGGGCGGGCTGCCCATTATCATTTCCAGAGGTAACTTCAGTTCACGTCCAAGTAGCAATCGAGCTGGGGTTTGTTGTGTGCTGTCCTGTATACTAGATCTATATGCCAGGAGTAAGAAGGGGATGTATTGTTCCCAGTCGCGCTGATTCTGTTCTAGGAATTTTGCCAGGTAGTCCAATAATGTTCGGTTGAACCTATAGACTAAGCCATCTGATTGTGGGTGAAGTGCTGTCGTGCGTGTCTTTTCAATTCTGAATCTTCGCAATGTTTCTTGGAATACGGCACGGTCGAAATTTCTACCCTGGTCGGAATGTAATTATAGTGGTGCTCCATATCGACTGAATACTGCTGAAATAAGCGGGTCAGCTACCGTTTCAGCTGTTTGATCCCTCACGGCAATTGCTTCTGGCCACTTAGTGAAATAGTCAACGCAGACTATTAAGTAGCGATTTTCGCTGGTAGTCTTGGGTAGTGGTGCCAAGATGTCTACGGCTACTCGTTCGAACGGGGCGCCAACAGCGCAAATCTGCAGAGGAGCTTTTGTTTTGTTGCGCGGCCCCTTCCTCGCTTGGCATTGTCGGCATGTTGCGCACTGTCGAATAAACACCAACACTGCACAACTACACGACCTTTCTGTTTCTGCGCGGGAGAGATTTCGCCAACTTGGGACCAGTGACCCTGGCACTAAGTTAGAAGATGCTTTCGTTCTGAACAGACCACCACACAGACCATTCAGTACACTTACAACACGTGTGCTCCGTGACGTGCTTATGTCAATAAGACCTCCGGAGTATTCAGGATACAACAGATGGCGAACACACCTCGGGGTGAATATGGGCGTGATGGGAGGGATAACATGCAGAGTAGTCTACAGTTATCCTTCTAGATGCTGATGTAGTATTCAAATTGCTGCATCACAGTCTTATGCATCCTAATCAGTTGTCACATATTGACCGCCGAGTTCAGAGGATTTGTACAGTTTGTGGTGGTGAAGGCACCCTGTTTCACAGGTTCTTTACTTGCCCAGCTTTGCAAGATCTAATTGAACTCGTGCGCGATATGTGTCAGTTGATCCACCCGAATTTCAGCATTACTAGAACATCGTTTCTATGGGGGCCAAAGGTTTGTAGTCAGGTGAATTGTCTGATTAGCTTTGTGTTGACACTGGCCAAATCTACACTTCACCTGTACTACATGAGAGTCGAAGATGGGAATCAGAACACTGACCCACAACACCACGCACACGCACTTAAGCGCCACTTCGTTGACAGATTGAAGAGACGTTTACGTCCTGAATATCTGGCAAGGAACGCAGACACATTCAACTGCACATGGCAACCACTATTGTCGGTGCAGGACGGAGCCCTTGTCTTTTGCTGGTAATAGCAAGCCACATCATTTGCAACAGTAGTCCGCGGGGCTTCTCCCCGCTTAGGAATCGTTGCAAGTGCTGTGGGAAGGATAAGCACTCTGTTAGAGATGCTAAGCTGGAGGGATGATGAGAGCAGTTTGTAGGGGTCTATGATACTACTGGCTGCTCTCGCGGGACTCTATAACGGTACCGGCAAAATTTTTTCGTTCGATCAATTTTTCTTTTTTCTAACTCCGTTTCGGTCTCGGTTCTAAATTACAAAATTTTATTTTGAAATTCGCTCGTTTAAGGAGATTTTTATTAGTTTATTTTGGAAATTTGGAACTCCTTGGAACTGCCACTTACCCTGTTGTCAAAATAGGAACAAGTGAAAAAATTTTTGTTTTTCATCTTTTAGGCATTTTCCAAAATTTTTGTAACCGTAGATATTGTCTCTTTTGAGAACATTGTTTTAGTTTGTGCTTTTTTTTTGTGCCTTTAAATGTTAGTTTATCTTGTTGTCCCTATTGACTTGTATATTGTTATTTTTATATTAGTCAGTTAGAGCCTTTTCTCCTTTTTACAGAGCCACTTTTTGTTTGTTTTTTAATTTTAAGAGTCAATTTATAACGTTTAATAAAGATCTTATATACATAAAAAAAAATAATTATAATTATTATTACTTCTTAATTTAATATTTTATTATAATTTTTTTTTCACTTAGTCTTCAATAAAATTTCCAAACTTTCTAACTACACACATATTTTTTTTAACTTCGCCAATTTTCCTTCAATTTGTCGTAGCTCATTTTTTTGTCAGCTTTTGCAGCCCGCTGTCTCACCTTTTCGGCCTTCATGGTTCTCTTAATCGCTGAAAATGCTATGGAGAGGTCATTATAGAAGCCTTCGCTTCTATATAGTGACCCTCTCAACATATTCAGCCCATGAATCACCTAGGAGTTATAGCAAATTAATATATTTATAAAATTATAATAAACCACTCACAGCTTCGCGACGCTGCTGCTGACTCTGCTGCTGGCTCTGCTGCTGCTGGTGGCTTTGCTGCTGCTGGCTCTGCTGCTGCTGTTGTTGTTGTTGTTGCTGCTGTTGCTGTATTTGGAGAAAAAAATTAATTATTAAAAAAATGTTTTAATAAATTTCAGAGCAACTTTCTTCTGACATCTTGAATTTTCGGAAATCGACTCGAGTATAGTTTACAGCCGCAATACATATGATTCGAACTCTTATATAAACACTAGATATTATCATAATCAAATTCAGAGCAACAGACCAATCTTCTAATCTTTTTTCACGTAATTTTGTTATCAGCTCGAGTATAGTTTGCAGCTGCAATACAAATGATTCGAATTCTTATATAAACACTAGATATTATCATAATCAAATTCGCAACAACAGACTAGTCCTCTAAAGAGGTTGCAGAGAGCGTTCGGGTGGGTATTCTTCCCGTCGGTTATCCTGAGGTGGCATTCAACATGGATCAATTGAGGTCCGTACAGAGTGCTATCTTGAGAGAGATCGCGGCTAGAAAACAAAGCCCCCTGAAGCCAAGATTCCTGGGCTCCACATTTAGACCAGGGTGGATGGTCAACTGCGCTAATCAGGACACCGTGACGTGGCTAAAAGGTGTAGTTGGGGAGCTAAAACCCTGGGAAGGAGCCAACCTTGTCCTGGTCGAGGAAAGTGAAATTCCTCGCCCACAAGTTCTTGTGGGATACGTTCCCAACAGCGCTGAGGACCCTACGGACTTTATTCTCGACTACATCGAGGGTCAGAACGCGGGGTTAAAGGTGTCAGAGTGGATTGTGTTACGCAAGACACAAAAACCAAACGTAACAGAGCTAACCTTCTCCGTGGACCATACGTCCATGGAGGAGCTAAAAAAGGCTCATTACACAATTGGGTACAAGTTCGGCTCAGTCCAACTTAGGCCCAAGGGTGGGGCAGTAAAGACTGTGGCGGAGGCTGGGGATGGCCAAGGTCAAATTAAAACTCTGACTGATGAGCCTCAGCCATCGACATCAGGAACCAGCAGGCCTAAACTTTCTGTCAAGGCTAAGGCTGGCCCCGGTAAAGCAGTCGGAACTGCAGAGGCTAAGCCGGGGACTTCCGCAAAGAAGTCCGAATGTACTAAGAAGAAGCCTCCTCCTGCCCGTGCGAAGCAGGGCAAAAAAGGAAATCCGAAAGGATCTCCTATCAAGGCTGCTAGCGGCCATAAAAAGCCATCCTAGTCATGGCTAATCATCATCTAAGTTGCCTCCAGATAAACCTCCATCATGCCAAAGCGGCATCAGAAGTGCTTAGCAGGAGATTTGTCTCGGAGAAACTTAGTCTGGCGCTCATACAGGAGCCCTGGGTACATCAAGGCCGCATTAAAGGACTTCCCGCAAAATATTGTAAGTTAATTTATAGTAATGAGCATGAATATCCCAGGGCAGCATTGCTGCTCAACACTAATCTAAATTTTATTCCTCTTTCGCAGTTCATTTCGAGGGACGTAGTTGCAGTAGCTCTCGAGGTACCAACTCCGGAAGGTAGTCACGAGGTAGTAGTGACCTCAGTCTATTTTCCTGGAGATGCGGATACACTACCTCCTACAGAGCTAAAAAGACTCATCAGCTACTGCAAACGAAGAGGAAAGCAATTTATCGTTGGATGCGATGCGAACGCACATCACACGCTATGGGGGCAGCACGGATACCAACATCAGGGGTGAGTACCTCCACGATTTTATAATATCTAATAATTTAGAGATACTAAATCGAGGTAATAAGCCAACCATTATGAACACTATCAGACAAGAGGTCCTGGACCTAACACTTGCCAGTATGTTCATAAGCACAAAAATAAGCAGGTGGCACGTATCGAACGAGATTTCCATGTCCGATCACAGACATATCAAGTTCGATATAGAAGCCGCACTTAACTCAAATCTAGAGTACCGAATCCCTAAATTCACTAACTGGGAACTCTATCGACAACATCTTAAGGCTGTAGTTAACTCTCCCAGCAGTAGCAACGGAGGAGTTGGACTCAGCCACTATGTAGCTACAAACGGCTGTACTGACTTCATTCGAACACAACTGCCCTCTGAAGCAAAAGACTTGTAATCGGCAGGTACCTTGGTGGAATAGGGAACTGAGTTTGAAAAGAAAAGAAGTCAGAAAACTATTTAACAGAGCCAAGCTCTCTGGTACCTGGGGAGAATATAAAAAGGCTCTAACGGAATATAACATAGAATTAAGAAGATCTAAAAGAAGAACCTGGCGGACCTTCTGCGATGGCATAGATCAACTGCCCGCAGCTACCAGGCTCCATAAGGTACTTTCGAAGGATCACACGAATGGTATATGCTCACTTCAAAAAGAAGATGGGAACTATACCGAGAGTTGTGAGGAAACAGTCAGGCTCTTATTAGAAACTCACTTCCCCGACTCTACCAGTCCCGTTCAAGGAATAGTAGCTCCAGACCCAATTGAGGTGGGCAATTACAGGGTCTCTAACAGGAGTAAGAGCCTTGCGGGAAAAATCTTCACTCCTAATAAGGTTAGATGGGCCGTTGGTACGTTTAAATCCTTTAAATCTGCTGGAGGGGACGGCATCTTTCCTGCCTTACTACAGCAAGGGGTTGAAGAAATACTTGTTCCACTAGAAAACATTTTTCGAGCCAGTTACGCTCTGGGGTATATTCCCCAATGCTGGAGAGACGTCAGGGTGGTATTTATACCCAAAGCAGGAAAAAGAGCTAGCTCTCTAGCCAAATCGTTCCGACCCATTAGGCTCTCGTCATTTTTACTTAAATCCATGGAAAAAATCCTAGACCTACATATTTGAAGTGAAGTTTTGATTAAATCACCACTTCATTCTAAGCAATTCGCTTATGAAGCAGGCAAGTCTACCGAGACTGCCATCCACACTTTGGTTAAAGACCTCGAAAAAGCTCTTGAAGCAAAAGAGGTGGCCTTATGTGCATTTGCAGACATAGAAGGTGCTTTTGATAACACCTCCTTCGAAGCAATTAAATCAGCTGCCGAGGACAAGGGCTTCGAGCCCCCCACGGTTAATTGGATAACTCCATGCTTAGAAGCAGGAGGATAACTACTACTCTAGGAAACTGTTCAGTCACGATCACTGCAGCTAAAGGCTGCCCACAAGGAGGAGTTCTCACTCCACTCCTATGGTCGATCGTGACTGATGATCTCTTAGAGAAGCTGACCAGTTCGGGTTTTACCGTACAAGGCTACGCGGATGACCTAGTAGTCACGATACGGGGCAAGCATGACCAAGTCATATCCGACCTCATGCAAAAAGCCCTTTCTAAAGTTCGCGCTTGGTGCTTAACCAAAGGCCTCAGTGTAAACCCAAACAAAACGGTTATCGTTCCGTTCACGAGAAGATCAAAGCTTTCACTAAAGGCTCCTCTTCTCGATAACACGGAATTGATATTTTCAGAAGAAGTCAAATATCTGGGGGTCACCTTAGATAAGAAACTTTCCTGGAATTCGCATCTGTCTAGAGTGACGGAAAGAGCGATAGGATCTCTCTACACGTGCCGTCGCTTCATTGGCAGAACATGGGGTCTGAAGCCAAAAATGATGTACTGGATATACACCACGGTTGTTAGACCCATGGTCACCTATGCGGCCCTCGCATGGTGGCCAAAAACTAATGAAAAGAAGGCTGAGACTCTGCTTCAAAAAACACAACGGCTTGCCTGTCTAGGAATAACTGGTGCCATGAGAACCTGTCCTACAGCAGCCATGGAAGCCTTACTAAACCTTCCACCCCTACATCTGCAGGTGAAAAAGGAAGCAATCTCCAGTGCTATTAGACTGCAAAAGGAGAAACAGTTAAAACCAGGGAATCTGGTTGGTCATTTAGGTATCTTAAAACAGATACGCTTTGAGCAAATGACGACAATATCTGATATAATCACACCCAAGGTGGATTTTGTAAGACCATTCGATGTGGTTTTGGGAAACCGACAGCAATGGCGTCCTTTCAACAAGGATCGATGGTGTGGTATACAGAGGGTTCAAAAACAAACAGTGGAGTCGGACTGGGCGTATACGGCCCCAGATGCCATATATCAAAGGCCCTGGGCTCTACCCCTACCGTATTCCAGGCCGAGGTATTGGCCATAGAAGAATGCGCCAATACCTGCATTAAAAGAGCCATAAATGGCTCAACTATTAATATTCTCTCGGACAGTCAAGCTGCCCTCAAGGCCTTAAAGTCCTACACCATCAAGTCAGGGATAGTCTGGGAGTGTCTACAAACCCTAAAAGATTTATCAAGAGGAAACAAAGTTATCCTCATGTGGGTACCTGGACATGAGGGCCATAAAGGCAACGAAATTGCTGATGGCCTAGCCAAAAGAGGAGCGGAAACTCCCTTTGTCGGACTGGAGCCATTCTGTGGCACCTCAAAGTGCTACCTCAAAGCTGCCCTAAATAACTGGGAGAACAAACAAAAATTCCTATACTGGGAAAGGCTACAAGGACTTCGTCAGACAAAAAAGTTTATCGACACCTCTGGAGGAAAAACAAAAGAACTATTACTCCTCAAGAAGACAGAGCTCAAAATAATTACAGAACTCTTCTCAGGCCATTGCCCCTTGAGGTATCACCTTAACAAGATGGGCTTGGCTGAGACTTCATCCTGCCGCTTTTGCCAGGATGCTCATGAAACCTCGGAGCACCTGCTCTGCAACTGCGAAGCATTGACCAGGCGGAGACTATTCCATCTCGAACATGCTTTTCCTACACCTAACTACGTACGGAACCTCAATCCCAGAAGGATCCTAGACTTTATTAACAGTCTGAACCTAGAAAGGGAATAAATTCAACGGGGACTCACAATAGATCTTTTAGGTCGCGGTGATTGCGAGGCTGACGCCTACACACCCCTCTACGAATCTAATCTAATCTAATCCTCTAATCTTTTTTTCACGTAATTTTGCTATCAGCTCGAGTAGAATAAACAAATTCATATAGTTTGCAGCTGCAATACAAATGATTCGAACTCTTATATAAACACTAGATATTATCATAATCAAATTCAGAACAACAGACCAATCCTCTAATCTTTTTTTCACGTAATTTTGCTATCAGCTCGAGTAGAATAAAGTAAACAAATTTAGGTAATATCAACACTTGATTATTTCAATAAAATCTTTCTACATTCCAACAATCTTTCTATATGTAATTTCATCATCATAAGAGAATAAAGTAAACCAATTTAGGTAATATCAACAATTGATTTTCAGCTCCTCAATTTATAGCCATGATTCCAAAACAAGTTTAATCCTGCTTAAAGCAAATTTGCAACATCAGTACATTAAGCTGAATGATTCATGTAATTTGATACCACACTTCCTGTAAGCAACCCAATTCCAAGAATTTTACTGATCGAAACGTTTCATTGGAAATCGTAAACATCCTGTTGTAAACAAATTTAAGCAATATCAGCAAATGATTCATGTTTATTCTACTGATCGAAACGTTTCATTGGAATTCGTAAACAAATTTTCACATCCTACTGTAAACAACTTTAAGCAATATCAGCAAATGATTCATGTTTATTCTTTTCATATAATTTGATACCACACTTCCTGTAGGCAGCCAAAAATTTTATTGTTCCTACAATTTTACCGATTGAAACGTTTCATTGGAATGTAAACAAATTTTCACATTTTCGTGTATGCATTCATGTAAACAATCTTATTTGTAAATTCGACCAGCAGAAAAAAGTAATCAAATTAATTTGGGTGATTTTCTTATGGTGTAATTCGATATGATCTCAGCCTGTAATCAAATTCTTTGGAATTCATCCTGTGCAATGATTATTGTAGCAGCAGGATCATTCATGTTTACAAACCGTTGCTATAAAAGCGCAAGCAAACTCTTGGAGCACCAGTCAATCTAAGTGATTCAAAGTGTTAGTGTTGAATAAAAAAATTAAAAATGTCTATCATAATAAATGAAAGTTTTTCATTAATTAAGAAATTGCGAGAAGATGTGTTGAAGTGTTTAAGTGATGCAAATTTTGTGAATAAAAACAATATTATTAAAGAGTGCAACAGAAACATTCGTAAATATCAAGCAGCATTTCGGAAGTGTAATAAGACTGCTAGAAAACGACATTTGGACAGCTGTATTGATCAAATTAAATCGTTGAGAGTGTTAATCAAAGCTCCCCATCGAGGTGGAGGAATTAATCAACGAGTAATAAGAAGTGATTTTGTTAAGTGGGAAGAAATAACAATAGCATTCGTAGGTAGAATTAGGGCAGGTGTTATCGTGAATATAAGTCACCTAGATCCTAAGCTGTTTATGCAAGATGCTTCCAAATCACTTGCTCGCCGCATTAAGAATATATTAAAACAACAATATCATATTAAAGTTGCTACAACGTTTTGCGGTGAGTTTATTAAAGAAACTGGCGATAATGAAGTCATTAAAGACATTAAGTCCTTCCAAGCAAGAACTGCCCCAATCAGTGTGGAGGATAATTTGAAGGTATAAATTAAATGTATACGACCCAATACTCACTTAGCTAGAAGAGTTTCAAGAGAAAGATAGTGGTTGGGCACTGCATTTTGTAATACATTTAGTGGTGCATATCAACAAGTTTGAACCGATTCGGGGATCATTTTATATACCTCTGCCGAAGGAGATTGCTTTAAAGCAAGCTTGCATTAATGTGAAAAATAATGATGAAGCATGCTTCGCGTGGGCAATAACATCAGCGCTATATCCTGCAAATGTTCACTCCGATAGGATCTCATCATATCCACATTATTCTACTGTACTTAATTTAACTGGAACAATATTTCCCATGACGCTTAAGCAAATGACACAATTTGAAGGACAGAACGATTTATCAATAAACGTGTTCATCCTAGAGAAAGAGCGTTTCTTCACCACAGTTCCAGTTAGACTTACAAAACACAGGATGGAGCGACATGTAAATCTCTTAATGCTGCAAGATGATTACGGTCAGGATGATGATGATGACGATGATGATGATGATGATGATGATGCCAGCAGATATCATTTCTGCTGGATCAAAGATCTTTCTCGACTCATATCGAAGCAAACTTCAAAACATGATGGTAGAAAGTATATATGTGAGAGATGTTTGCTCTACTTTTACTCTGAAGAAAAATTAGCATCACACACTCCCGAATGGGAGAAACAAAATGATTGCAGGATTATGTTTCCCTCAGAGGAAAAGAAATGGTTGGAATACAAGAATTATAACCATAAGAATCCAGTCCCGTTTTGTGTGTATGCAGATCTTGAGTCAATATTGAAGCCGATTCAGGGAAACGATCAAAATACACGGCGAATCCAGGAACATGAAGTTCACAGCATAGGATTTTACTTCCACTGCAAACATGATGCTAAGCTCTCATATTACAGAGCATATCGAGACAGGAATTGTAAACAATGGTTTGCATTAGAATTGCAAAAAATTGCATCCATAGCTGTACAGGAGAAGCTGAACATCAGGCCAATGCAGTCCCTGACTAAAGAGGAAAGGCGTTCACATATGGAAAATACTTGCTGCCATATATGTGAAAAAACGTTTGCAGCCGTTGAGGAACGAGTCCGGGATCATTGCCACTTAACAGGTAAATACTGAGAATCATAATTCCATCCATTTTTTCATAATTTCTTTTAACAAGAAAATACCGAGGACCAGCGCACAATGCATGCAATCTCATGTATCAAGATTACTCCATAGTTCCAGTAATTTTTCACAATTTATCTGGATATAATGCCCACTTCATTATTAAGGATATAGCTACATCTTTCCTAGGAAAAGTTGATCTCTTGCCAATAAACAAGGAAAGAAATATCTCGTTCACCAAGCACATGTACGGCAACTACATAAAATTCAGATTCATCGATTCCTTCCGTTTTATGGCAGAATCTTTAAATAAGCTATCATCATTGCTACCGATGGATAAACTAAACACTGCAAGATCAGTATGGCAGGGATTGGATGATGACACTATCAAACTTCTTACACGCAAAGGTGTCTTCCCATATGATTTTATTGATGACTGGGATAAATTGGATTTCCGGAACTTGCCTACACAGGAAGCGTTCTACAATAAACTTACTGACAGTGCTATATCTCCTGAGGAGTACAATCATGCTGAAGATGTCTGGCAAAAATTTGAAATACAAACACTTGGTGAATATTCAGATCTATACCTTAAGACTGATGTTCTCCTATTAGCCGATGTGTTTGAGAACTTTCGAGAAGTGTGCATGAAGACATACAATTTAGATCCAGCACATTATTACACCATGCCAGGCCTAACATGGGATGCTTTGCTAAAATACACTAATGTGAAATTAGAGCTGATAACCGACGTGGATATATTGCTTTTCATAGAGAGAGGCATTCGACGTGGTATAAGTCAATGTTCGAACAGATATAGTAAAGTCAATAATAAATATATGGATGATTTTAAGCCTGAGGAGAAAGAGAAATACTTGATGTATTATGATGTGAATAACCTTTATGGATGGGCCATGTCACAGCATTTACCAACCGGAGGATTCAAATGGGCTGATGTTCCCAATATTGACGTTCCCGAAATTCCTGATGATTCTCCAACTGGATACATATTCGAAGTCGACTTGGATTATCCTCAACATCTACATGATAAGCAAAAGGACCTACCGTTTTGCTCTGAGCATGCAGCACCACCTGGAGCAAAATTAGAAAAGCTTCTGACAACATTACATGCAAAAATTATATATGTTATACACTACCGAAATTTGAAGCAATGCTTATCACATGTTCTCATCCTGAAAAAAATGCACCGGGTTCTTCAATTCGACCAATCAGCTTGGCTTAAACCATATATTGACTTAAATACCACCAAACGGAAGCAGGCTACCAGCGATCACGAGAAGGACAGCTATAAGAAGATGAATATTGCAGCTTTGGTAAGACCATGGAAAATGTACGCAAATATAGCGATATCAAGCTTTGCATGAAGTGGGAAGGTTGCTATGGTGCAAAAGCTCGGATTGCGGCACCCACTTCCACAGTGCAACGATATTTGATGAGAATTTAGTTGCTGTGGAATTAAGGCGACTCAAAATGTTATTCAATAAGCCGCTCTATATAGGAATGGTAGTTATGGTAATTTCGAAAATATGCTTCTACTCACTACAATTTTATGCAGCGTGAGTATGGAGATAAATGTAAAGTCATGTATACTGATACAGATTCTCTAATATATGAACTTGAAGAGAAAAATGCATATGAGTTTATGGCTGAAAATATAAACAAATTTGATACAACTGATTACCCAGAAGATAATGAATTCAATTTACCGTTCATGAATAAAAAGATTCCTGGGCTAATGAAGGATGAGCTGAATGGGAAAATCATGAGCGAATTTGTAGGCTTGCGCTCAAAAATGTACAGTCTGCGTATAAACGCTGGTAAAACTGTAAAAAAAAGCGAAAGGAGTAAAGACTAATGTAGTCCAGAGGCATATCAATTTCGAACATTACGTCGAATGTTTGAATAACAAGCGGATATTAACTGCTAATCAGAGCTCCATACGATCTCGTCAACATAACGTATACACTATCAGTCAAAAAAAGATTGCATTGAGTCCCTGTTGCGAAACCATATGAAATACTGCAGGTTGCATTCTGGGTCAATGCAGCGTCAGCGAAGCAGCGACGATTTCATGAACCGCGGTCATCGACCAGGGAGCACCGCAGCAAGCAACAAATCGCTGACAATACTTTAATTATTGAATGTAAAATATTTTTCTTGTTAATCGTAATTAATTTTTAATTGAGTAGTCTAGTAAAACCGTTCAAGTCGTGTACACCTTTTTTTTTATTTCAAATAAAATTCTTTTAATAACCAATTCCAATATTGTCGGATTTTTATTCCTTTATTCTTTTTTTTCAAGTTTTATTTTATTTTACCATCCCAAACATTTACATTTTGGTCCTTCGAGCCGGATCTTAAGGATCTTACGGGTATTACGAATATTTTCGTATTTTTATCGTTTTCCCGAAGTTACTTACTTCTGCAGTTTATCGCGAAACATATATATGTCGTTGATCAGTGTTAAATCGACAAAGGCTTTGAATTAAATCAAATTAAATTAAACAGTAAAATATCATTATACATAACAACAAATCAGTATAATTATTTGTGATTGTGTAAGAAAAGTAAGAGAAAAACCAACAATAAATCAATACTGACCCGTTCCTGGTATACCAAGGTAAGTGAGAGTTGTCTTATATTATTTTAGTGCTCATTGTTAAGATATATTAAAATAAAAACTCGCCATGCCAACCGCTACACATGAAACTCAAGCTACCAAGGTAGCCGTAGAAGAAGCGTTAAAAGGGCAAGCAAGTAATAAATTTGAGATTGAACGGTTCTGTAGAAACTACAGAAGATCGGTTAAATGTAGAATTTATTAAAAAGAAACAAACTCCCTTAGACAAATTGTGGAGAAATTGTTATAAATCGCATAGATTAATACTTAGTAGATACTCTAGCATATTTGAAAAGCACGTATATTTTGAAGAGGATCAGTTTAGTGAAATGGAAGTTTTATATTGTACAATTAGCAGTCTAATGACAGACCAATTGCAAAATCTTCAACCTAAAACCAGTGATATAAATGTATCACAAAATAATACTACGGTTTGTGAGCACTCTAATGAAATAAAATTACCGCACATTAAAATTCCTCCATTCTCTGGAAGTTATGAAACTTGGTCATCCTTTCATGATCTTTTCGAAGCAATTGTGCATAAAAATACGCAAATCAGCAATGTGCAGAAACTGCATTATTTAAAAAGTAGTTTAAATGGAGAAGCTGCACAACTGATTAAACATCTTCAGCTAGTTGATGCCAAATACTTTGCTGCATGGCAATTACTGAAGAATCGTTACCATAATCATAGAATTTTAGTTAATACTCAACTACAAATTCTAACTTCATTGCACTCTCATACAATAGAAACCTCGGTTCTTATAAGGCGAATGCTTGATAAAGTAAATGAAGTTCTAGAAGCAATTAAAGGATTAAAGGTATCCGTAGAGAATTGGAATCCCTTATTAATCCATATTTTAACTGCAAAATTGTCTAAAGAAACAATAACTCACTGGGAAGCCAAATTAAGCTCGCGAGATAATGCAACTGAATTACCGACAATTAAATTATTTACCGAATATCTAAAAACCCGATTTAGAACATTAGAAGCAATACATGGGGTAAAAGGTGGAATTAATACCCGTAAAGCTGATTCTCATGTGGCCCAGAGCACGACTAAAAGGTCGGGCTATCAAAATAACAATTTTAAAGGCAAACCAAATAATTGATATATCCCTGCATGCCCTGTTTGTAAAGGGAATCATAAAATAAAGGAATGTAGTAAGTTTATTACAATGAGTCCGAAGACTAGGTATGAGTTGATTAAGCAGGATCATCGCTGCATTAATTGCTTTTCATCCAAACATAACACCAAGGATTGTTTTCAACAATTTGGTTGCAGAAAATGTAATAATCGCCACAATATCTTACTACATTTCGAACACGCCAATACATCATCTCCTTACAATAAAATGCCAATGCCAACTGCTACAAATTCTTACCAAAATGTACAGTCATCTTACGTAGCAAACCAAATCACAAATGGTGAATTAATTTCCAATGTTCAACCAGAAATAAGTAACCTGTATACTCAATCGTCTGCAACAAGAGTTGTATTATTAGCAACAGCTTTAATAAATGTATATTCCACTAACCGCGGTTGCATTACATTACGAGCCTTACTTGATCAAGGCTCGCAAGCATCCTTTATAACCGAAAAGGCTGCATAATTATTATCGCTAAGACGCAGGCCGACAAATGCAATAGTCACAGGAATTGGTAGTACCAAAACAAAGTCAACACAATATGTGACCAATCTTGATATTGCATCTCACTTTAATTCCAAAAAGCGCTATAACGTAGAAGCATATATAATTAAAACCATAACAGGACTCCTTCCACCCATAAAATTAGAAAGAGGATCAAACTGGAATCACATTCAAAATCCGCAATTAGCTGACCCGCTATATCTGAACCCTGGTGAAATAGATATCCTTCTAGGTGCTGATATATATACTACTTTCATCGATATAGAACAAATACGTGGTCCTTTAGAACACCTCTGGCACAGAAAACCACTTTAGGATGAATATTGTCAGGTCCAATTCAGCAAGATGTCAAAGCTTCATTTCTGATAAGCGTACAAGGTGATAGGAATGTAAATGATTTACTCAAAAGATTTTGGGAAGTCGAACATTATGAGACAAGGAAATTTCGAACACCTGAGGAAAATCTATGTGAGAACATTTTTGATACTACACATAGACGTACTAATGGAGGAAAATATGTAGTAGCTCTCCCCTTCAAATCATATCCTGATATACCGAGATTAGGAGATTCTAAAAATATGGTAATTAAACGTTTCCTAAGTATAGAGCGGAAATTGCAAGCCAATTCCGAGTTAAAAACTGAGTATATAAAATTTATGCAGGAGTATGAAGCGCTAGGACATATGAGACGTATAGAAGAACCTGATAATGATGATCAATCTCCATATTATTTCTTGCCACACCACGCT
Source organism: Dioctria linearis (assembly GCA_963930735.1). Classification (NCBI taxonomy): domain Eukaryota; kingdom Metazoa; phylum Arthropoda; class Insecta; order Diptera; family Asilidae; genus Dioctria; species Dioctria linearis. The sequence goes on from OZ005740.1 coordinate 199,462,082, forward strand.
GTATTTGTATTCAAAGTCGAAAGCACAACAACAAAGACAAGAGTTGTATTTGATGCTTCCGCAAGGACATCCAATCAAATATCATTAAATGATACCTTATTAATCGGTCCAAAGATTCAACAAGACCTAAACACCATTCTCTTGAGATGGAGAAAACATCGGATAGCATTTACGGCAGATATAGAGAAAATGTATAGACAGATTCTCGTTACTCCAGAACACACAAATTATCAGAAAATCTTGTGGCGTGCAGATCCTAAAGAACCAATTAGAGAATACAAATTAGTCACCGTAACTTACGGTACAGCAAGTGCACCCTATCTTGCCATTAAAACGTTACAGCAATTAGCTTCAGATGAAAAGGCGTCTGAAACTATTATCAATGACTTTTATGTAGATGATTTGCTTTCTGGTGCAGATTCAGCAGAAGAAGCAGTAAACCTACAGAGGGAAGTACATCAGATTTTATTCCGGGGTAAATTACGGTTGCGTAAATGGGCAAGTAATAACTTAGAAATTCTTACCGACATACCGAAAGACGACTTAGAGTTAAAAGGTGCTACTGAACTAGACATCAATGACACAATTAAAGCACTAGCAATATATTGGAATCCTAGTCGCGATGCCTTCCAGTTTATAATAAAAGAACACGAGAACAATGTTCAGACAAAGAGACAATTACTGTCACAAATCTCCAAATTATATGATCCACTCGCCTGGCTCTCCCCTCTTATAGTCAAAACAAAAATTCTAATGCAACAATTATGGTTATCAGGGACACAGTGGTATGACGATATACCAAGTAATATTCGAACCCAATGGATAACATTTAATAATGAGTTAAAGTTAATTGAAAATATACGCATTCCCAGATGGATCTCATACAAAAAATATAACCAAAATTGGCAATTCCATGGTTTCTGCGATGCATCCGAACAAGCATATGCAGCTGCTATTTACTTACGAGTAGCAGAAGATGCATTTGTGAAGGTCGAATTATTAACTGCAAAAGCAAGAGTAGCTCCTATAAACCAAATTAGCTTACCAAGATTAGAGCTAGCTGGTGCGGTATTATTGACCAAATTAATAAAAGCAACTAAATCATCACTTCAAATGGAAAATGTTGATACGTTTTTGTGGACAGATTCGACAATAGTTCTCGCATGGTTGAGAAACCATCCCTCCAAATGGAAAACATTTGTTGCTAATCACGTAACTGAGATATTAGTGAAAATGAATGATGCTCAGTGGAGACATATCAAGTCATCCGACAACCCCGCCGACTGTGCAAGTAGAGGTATATGCACCATCGAACTTAACAATCATCCTCTGTGATGGAAGGGTCCGCAATGGCTAAGTGAAAATACATCACAGTGGCCTAAAAATGTGCAAAGTAACTATATGATGGAACTTGAACAAAGAAAAGTTATATCCACAACTCTACATACTACGGAAAATGATATCACAAAACGATTTTCGACACTGAATAGACTGCTTCATGTGACCGCTTGGTGCAAGCGCTTCATAGTCAATTGCAAATTATTTCCACATTTAAGATACAAAGGTCACCTAACTAAATACGAACTCGACAAAACCCTTGAATGCTTGATTATTGTAGCATAATTATTTCACTTCGAATCAGAATTAAAGCATTATGATCCAGTCAATCATTATCTTCTAATTCAAATATATTAAATTTGCATCCCCACTTATATGAAAATGGTAAATTGAGAGTAGGGGGAAGATTAAAGCATTCTAATTTGCCTTATAATCAAAAATATCCCATAATTCTTCCAAAGGCAGCACCATTAACCAAACTTATTGTTGGAGATATACATAAGAAAACATAACATGGTGGCGTGCAGCTGATGCTAAACGTTCTCCGAAGAAAATATTGGATACCTTCAGCCAGACAACTAATTAAATCTGAAATACATCGATGCATTATCTGTTATAAATTTAAAGCAAAAGCCCAAGAACAATTAATGGGTAATTTACCAAAATACAGGGTTACTGTAAGCCGACCATTCCTGAACACCGGAATTGATTTCTGCGGCCCATTTACATTGGAAGAATCAAAATGTAGAGGGCGACCAAGAACTTATAAAGGATATGTTTGCATCTTTATTTGTTTGCCCACAAAGGCTGTACACCTAGAAGCGGTGTTAGACTTAACAACCGAAGCATTTCTTGCTGCACTCAGAAGATATACTGGTAGAAGAGGGCTATGTACAAAAATTTTCTCTGACTGCGGTACAAATTTTGTAGGAGCAAACAACCGCCTAAAAAAAGAAGCACTAAACAAACAGTGGGGACTCTCTGAAGATATATACCCAATAATAGCTGAAAGAGGAATAGAGTGGAGCTTTATTCCACCAGGGTCACCCCATTTTGGAGGTCTTTGGGAAAGTGGAGTCAAATCAACCAAGCACCATCTAAAGAGAATCATGGGAAACATGTTGTGGACATATGAAGAGATAGCTACTTGCCTAACACAAATAGAAGCGTGCCTTAATTCTCGCTCTTTAACTGCTTTGACTGATGATCCAGAAGACGTTGCAGCTCTTACACCAGGACATTTCTTAATCGGCGATATCTTAGTATCACACCCAGAAGAAAATTTGGTAGACTATAAAGTATCCACATTAAACAGAAGGCATCAGATACAAAAAATACAGCAAGACTTTTGGCGTAGATGGAACACAGAATACCTGAGCGGATTACAACAGCGTCCAAAATGGCTCCAACAGGCTCCCAATATTCAGGAAGGCATGCTAGTATTAGTAAAAGATGAAAGATTACCTCCAACGAAGTGGCTATTGGGCAGAATTACTGAATTACATACATCCTGGGAATGATGGATTGGTGCGTGTTGTAACCTTAAAATGCAAGGATTGCACTCTAAAAAACCAATCACGAAAATATGCATCTTACCTATAGAAGACAATAACAATTTGTGTGAATTCAAAGATAATTAACAAATACATAAGTTATTCTAGATTGTAACGAAATACGTAGGTATATTAGAATAAATATGACTCATATCCGATTAAAAATAACTTTAAACTAATAATACTAAGAATACTTATAATAATAGAATAATATTAATAATAATGAACATTCATTTATTAGCTTCAACCATGATACCGCCTTGTTGCTTCCTGCTCATACTTGCTGCTAGAATGTCCCAAGCTATTATTGCATACGATTGCAGCCATAACAACATAAATATAACGTCAATGTCCCTTGTTACTTTAGGAGAATGTCAGGTTGAAGAGATAAGAACTGAACATGAAGACGAGGACATTCAGCTTCTACAACTGAGTGACGTTGCTTCAATTAAAACATTCCAATGCAAGATTAATATTATTCAAACAATATTCCATTGCGGAATGTTTAGCCACCTATCGTTAGTTTCTGGTGGGTTATTCACTTATTTAAAGGAAATTACACACGAAGAATGTCTTTCACTTCACAAATACGGAACATACAAGTTAAATGGAGAAAGAACAATTGCGGAAATAAAAGCAAACAGTACTAGTAGCTATTCAGCAATTGTAGCTGGTACACTTACTAGCGATGGTACATGTTATGGAGTACCCTATTCCGTGGGTACGAACTCATGGACCAACCTTATAGTCAATGAAGCGATAACAATAACAATCGCAGACTATACAAGCAGAGTACTATTGCAAGAGGGCAAAATTCTCATTAGAAACAATATTGCTTGTTCCATCGCTGTGCTATGATCGCTAGAGAGTAGACGTGTATTTTATCGGCTCCAGCTATTTCTGTTTTGATAATAACCGCATTCGTACATACCGTATATATATATTTTTTTCTTTTTAAAAATTAATTTTTTCTTAAGTTGAGAAACTCGTTATTGCTGGTGTTGTGCTCTCAGTTCGCAATATTTTTGTGACTTTAATATAAATCGCGATTCTTTAAATTAATTAATTTCGTCCTATTCACCATAAACTCGTACACTATGGCTGGCAAGGGGCAGATGAGAGAGAAGACTCCATCAACCTCAAACACTGATGAAATCAGCATTTCAACGAGAAGTACTGGTAAGGGGCAGACGTATGAATCGGGTACAGCTAGTGTCAGTCTAGACAAGTTGATGGAGTCTCTAGAGTCTCGACTTCTGGAGAAAATCAACGCCCTTATGCAGCAATTTGAATGTCGAATATCAGCTAAAATTGACGATGCCATTCATTCTCTTAATAATAAAGTGGTCGACTGTGAACAATCTCTACTACAATTGCAACATAATAACAGCTTTTTGCAGTCACATGTCGAGAACTTACACCGTATGCAGCGTCTGAGCGATGTTGTAGTCAGGGGAATTCCTAAATTGGCTAAAGAGAATGTAATTGATATGGTTAAGAGAATTGCTGCTGTAATTGGGTTTCCTATTTCACCACATATTGATGCCTTCCGTGTCGTATCCAAGTCTCCATCGCCACCTCTGGTGCTGAGTACACCGATAGTTGTTAGACTCTCCTCCAACTTGGAGCAAAAGGCTTTTCTGTCTGCATTTCGCAGACACAAAGGCTTCCGGCTATCCGATATTGAGGGCTTCTCTTCACCTAGCCCGATACACATCAATGAGAGCCTGACACCTCACAACAATTCCATTCTCCGAGAGGCATTAAAATTCCGTAAACTGGGGAAGCTTGTCTCGGTGCGAACCAGAAGTGGACTAGTTCATGTTAAGAGAAGTGAAGGAGATTTGGAGACTAAAATTATTACTATTGAACAGCTGCAAAACGTCACATTATAAACTTCTGGAACTCAGCTGATATTTACGTATTTATTGGAGCATTGCTGGAGCTGATATCTGTGTTTATGTACAGATCTATTCACATTTGTTCTTTTGTTTTCTCTAATTAGTTGATAATTTTCATATTTCTAAATTTTTCTTTTTATTTTTATATATATATATTTTTTTTTATCTTTACTTTTGAATTTGTGTAAATTTTCTTTTTTCTTCCTACATTTAGTAATTATTAATTCTTAAAATGCTGCTTCTACTGCGAAGACGATTTTGTAAAGTCATCTTATCCCTCTTTGTTTTGAGTGAAGTTATTTTGGTGAGACGCATTGTCGGTGTGCTTTGTACTTGCGAATATGGATAGAGTCTGTTCTGGGCTGGACGTTATAAGGATTCTACTTAACGTATTTTGCAATCGATCCCCAGGCTTAAATGTATGTACGCTAAATACAAGAAGTATTCGCAATAAGATTGATGAATTAAGGTATATTTTCTCCATTAGCAATCTACACATTATTCTCGTCAGCGAAACGTGGCTGAACGATATAATACCATCGTCCCTAGTTTCTATTCCAGGTTTTAATATTTTCCGTAATGACCGTGTGGGCGGTGGTGTAGCAATTTTTGTTAGGGACTGGCTCAGAGCTAAAATAATTACTGCCTCAGTGGTGCAGCCTATCGAATTATTATGTGTGGAGGTAAGCTCCGCTACTGATAAATGCTTGGTTGCTTCTGTATATTGTCCCCCTAATTGTTTTAGTTGCGATAATGCACGCGAATTCGAAAATAAAATATCATACCTAACACAACGTTACGAGAATGTTATTATTGGTGGGGATTTCAATGTTAACTTGCGTAGGCAGGATGCTGTTACTGATCAGTTTTCACATTTACTCCAATCACTACATCTGAACACGATTAATACCCTGCCCACCTTCGACAATAACTCTAATCCTTCGATGCCTGATTTAAACCTTGTTACCGACGCAGAAAAAATAATAACGCACAATCAAATTAGCCCTCCTAGTAATCTGGACCATGATATACTTCTCTTGAGCTTTGACATGTCACTTAACATGAATCCTCCCCCACTTAGTTTCTCTTTTCGCGATTATAATAGCGTAGACACAGAGTCCTTGTGTGAAGAATGTCATGGCTTGGAATGGTGGAGAATCTTTGATTACATTTCTGTGGATGATAAAGTCGAGTTTCTAACGTCTTCAATCTCTTACTTATTTGATAAGTACGTACCAATTAAAACAAGATCTTCTACTGGTAATGGCTGTCCCTGGTTCACAGTGAGAGTTCATAATCTTATCGCGGAGCGTGAGTTTCTCTATCAGCGTTACAAACGTCTTAGAACATTTGACGCAAGGACATTGTATAAAGCTGCCCGTAATAAGGCTACCACGGCAATCAGGCAAGCCAAACGACAGTATTATTCCTCTAAAATCGACGCTAACCTCGACCCAAAAAAGCTGTGGCGGAACCTACGTTCGATCGGAGTTTATGGAAAGGATAAAACTGAATGCAACTTCGATCCAGACGAGCTGAATGCATCGTTTACTCTTGCAAATCTTTCCGCTCCAACTGCCACCAACATTCGTCAAGTTAACCCGCTGCGCAGTCCTGAGATTACTCCGAGTAGCTCGATTCATAGTTTTTCGTTTCGTGGAGTAGACATTACTGAGCTTCTATTGTCTTGTAATTCAATTCGATCAGAGGCAACTGGACCTGACAACTTACCATCTCGATTTATCAAACTAATACTACCTATTATTAGTCCGTATATCCTTCATATAATCACTTCATGTCTCACTTTTTCTTCATTTCCCCGCAACTGGAAGGTAGCTAACATTCTTCCAATAGCAAAGAAGAAAACGCCAGATTCTCCGGCTGATTTTCGTCCAATCAGTATACTTTGTTTTCTCTCGAAAGTGCTAGAAAAATTAATGTACCAGCAAATACTTGAGCATGTGGACAAAAATAATCTTTTAACTCGATGGCAATCAGGCTTTCGAGCATTTCATAGTTGTGAAACAGCCTTATTAAAGATAACGTCCGATATTAGAAGCGCGATGGATCAAAGGCTTTTGATAGTGTAGATCATGGCACTCTTATACAGAAGCTCTGTTCGTCTTTTAAATTTGGCAGTTCAGCAGCGCACATGCTGGATAGCTTTCTGAGTGAGCGTCGCCAGCGGGTCAGGGTCGGCAATGTCTATTCTGCATTTTTGCCTGTACAGTATGGAGTTCCCCAAGGATCGATATTGGGTCCGCTGTTATTCAGCTTATTCATTAATGACTTGCCCAAAGTTGTTCGTGATGTAGAATTACACCTCTATGCGGATGATGTTCAGGTTTATCTAAGTCGGCCCATAGGTCTTCTCGACGATTGCTTATCACGCATTAATAGTGATCTGGATCGAATATATGCCTGGTCTATGGATAATGGTCTGCAACTTAATCCAGTAAAATCACTTTCTATAAGTTTTTACAATAATGCTTTCGATGTGTCTGACGTCCCACCAGTGATCCTGAACCATTCTTCACTACCCATGCTGAATAAGGTTACCAATCTTGGGATAGAATTAAACAGCAGTATGAAGTGCTGTCATTATATTAAGGCGAGATTGGGTAAAATTTATGCTGGGCTGCATAGACTTTGGCTCTCCGCCGATATATTGCCTCGTAACACTCGTCTGGTCCTAGTAAAGACGTTGATTCTGCCTCATTTCTCGTTTGGTAGCGTTGTGTTTCCCAAACTTGATAGTATATGTGCTCGTAAAATGGAGGTCGCATTCAACGACTGTATCCGATTTATTTTTAGATTGCGACGATTTGATCATGTTTCCCCATATAGGCTTCAATTACTTGGGTGTTCTCTGGAATCCTTTTTAAAACACCGAGTGCTCTTTCTACTGTTCGGCATACTATGGTCCAATAAACCGGAATATCTCAGGGAACTTTTCCAGTTTACTTCGTCTCAGCGGAACAGAAACCTGATAATGCCACGATTCCATAGATCAGTTATGGAGAGTTCTTATCTCGCCCAGTCTATCAGACTATGGAATAATTTACCCGTTACTGTACAAACCGCAAACACCGTCAATGCGTTTAGAATACAAGTTCGAACTCACTTAAAATAACCCCTTTATAGGATAATAGTTCCTATTCTCTTCTAGGCTAAGAGGCAGTATTTAAACTATTTAAACTATTTAGAATATTCTTATATTATATTTAAACTAAATTTGAACTAATTATAAAATCAGTAGATACTTAATTTATATGCTTTTTTGCTTTGAAACGACTTTTTATGTATTTTTTTTTTCTGAACTATGAACCCAATGCAGATTAATTTTATTTATAGCTCAGTTCTTATTTTTAACACTAATTTATCTAGCACCGACTTATTATTTTGTACTAAGAAAAAGACTGTAAATCTTGTGTACAAATACTAGCAATAAATTATTATTATTATTATTATTATTATTATTATTATTCTAAAGAGTGCGGACGTGTCAATTCAAGCTCCGTGAAATTTCTAAAAATCAGTGTAATAATAAAAACAAAAAAGCGAGAAAAGTCAAGAATATTAAGTGTGTGTGTTGTTCCACAGGTTGTTTCTTCAAAATTTTGTTGAACAAACTAATAACAAGAAACTTAAATTATTGTGAAAAATCGAAAAAATTTGTGACATTTTAAGAATTTAATCTAATTTCGGTCGTTGCCATGACAACGAGGCAAAACTGACAAATTTTTAGTGCAAATTAAAAGTGGAATATTTTGATAAATAAATAATTTTGGACAGAAGTAAAAGAATAAAAATTATAATAAAAAAATAACTGTAATCTACTCTGCCGCGCTCACAATGAGCTCGAGCAGCAACGAATCTGAGGATGATCCCCTCAAAGTGAAAGGAAGTAGGAAGAAGAGCAGAAAAGCTTCTTCTTCCTCTTCCGATAAAACTCAAGGGCCCAAAGAAAAGGCCATTAAGGGCCCCATTCAAGAGGCCATTAAGGGCTCAAGTGAAGAGGCCAAGGCAATTGCCAGGAAAACTCCGACTGTCCAAGAAGAGTCGGGAGTACCAGCTCCAAAAAATACAGCTATTGCTGCAGAATGTGTAGCTGCAGCTTCAGCAAATGCTGAGTCGAAATCTTCGACTCTAGGACAACATCCTACTCTGAAGGAAGTTGTGAAAAAGGCTTCGTCGTCGGCGCCAAAGCCTAGCGGATTGGTAATGAGGCCACCGCTTTCTTCAAGCGTCTCCAAGAAGCAGCCAGTAGTACCAGGAGTTCAGGCAGCAGCACCACGATCCCCGGCGTTAGTGTCAGGAATCTCTTATGCGCAGGTAAGTGGTGGTTCCAAGAACATTTCCACTATCGAAATTCAGAGCAGGGGCATCACTCCTCGTCCACCCCCATTGGACGCGGGTAAGCCTCGGCCCAAGACCAGTGCGGGTCTCCAGGGCTTCTTCGACGGGAGATGGCAGGACGAGAGCTACGGGATGCAGCTTGAGCACATCAGAGGATGTCCTCAGACTGCATACCTGAAGGCAATCTTCCGCGTCATCTCCTGTGAGCAGCTTTTCTCAATGGGAATTATAGCTGGAGGAATGGTCGAGGTGTATACCACAACCCTCGAAAGCGCCACTAAGCTTATGCTTGGGGGCATCGAGGTGGAGGGTAGACACCTCGTTCCATTCCCGCTAAAAGAGAAGCCCACGAAGGTCGTGTTTTCACGGGTCCCTATGCGAGCCCAACATGAAGACCTCTCGAATTTCCTTGGGAGATTCGGGAAGGTTCATGGAAAGGTTCGCGCCATTCCCATTAAAATTGGGGACGAGGGTCTCGGGAGGGGTATCTTCGGTACTAGCCGGGAAGCGTCCATCACCTTGAATAAGGGGTGTACGCTTCCGTCAGGCTTTTACCTGAGCTTATCCGGCTCGAGGCACTGGATAGACGTTGGCACCGAAGCGAAATGCCATGCTTGCCATTTGGTAGGGCATTTTATTGCTGACTGCCCCAGGAGAACCGGGAAGAAGGCTGAACCGAGGGTTCCCTCGAAGGAAGCCACTGCTACAGTAGTGGATCTGGAGAAGGAGCCTTCGGCCGGCACTCAACCTGCTATTTTGGAGCAGCCAGTGGTTAGGGTGCCTGAAGTTGTCCTAGAGGCAAAAATAGTTATGGCTGTAAACGGCGCCACGTCGGCACGTGAAAACACGGCTACTTCCGACGAGGAGTCGAGTAGCCATCAAGGCAAAAAAAAGGAGGACGAGAAGGAGGAAGACGAAGGTGGACCGGGTGATGCTGCCACCTCCAGAGCCAGCAAAGCCAGTCGCGTCAAAACGGCCCCACTCGGAGGAGGACGATAGTGGAGCTCGCAGTTCGAAGGTTGTTGTGAGGGACGCGGAAGTGTCTCTCGAGCAGCTTTCGGACTGCGACATGACCGGTTTGGATGAGACTGGTCTCTCGAGCTTCAGTGGCTATGAGTCGTGTGGTAGCGCCATTTCGACTGGTAGCCAATTTGAGGTCTCGAGGGGGATGGAAACCCTTCCTAGGGAGAAAATTCGCAGCATTCTTGGCCAGCTCTTGTACAAGAAGAATTCAGGTAAAATCTGGAGTATTCTTGTACGGGAGCTGGAGAGGCCAGAGTTGTTACTTCCTCAACTTCTACTCCTACAACAGGAGTCGAAGAAAAAGGGGAAGTACAACGATGTAGCTCGCTTGGATCGTCTCCATAGGAGGGTGGAGGAGCTGATTCAGGAGCATGGCTTGGTCGATTCTTCTCGTCCGTAGACGTCGTACCATCATCGTTTGAGCTTCTTATCTCTTTGAATGTGCAAGATAGCTTCGATCAACACCGGGGGTTTAAGTGCACATACGAGGTTACACAGCACTATCGAACATGTCAAAATGTTCGATATAGACATCGCGCTTCTACAGGAGACGAATTTTACACAAGACACATACACACAACTTGAGCGCTATGCTTATTTACACACTGGCTATGCAATGTTTGCCACACCTGCGCCTCGCCGAGGCTCAGGGGTGGCAATCATTGTATCCAACAAATTTACACTATCGTCTCCTGTCTATACAGATATCTTCCCAGGCTTCGCTTCTTCCTTGGACTTTGTTATTCAAGACAAAAATATCAAGGTAGTAAACGTGTACCTTCCTCATGACCAGGACATTACAAGACAAGTTCTTGATAGTGTTCAGTCGTGTCTGGTGAATTTTAGCGGCGAAACTGTCCTCGGAGGTGATTTCAACTGCACTCTGAATCCCTCAATGGATCGGCACTCTGGAGTTGAGTTCAACTCTGTTAATGCTACTCGATTGAGGAATTTTGTCGGTGTTTTCAGACTCGTGGATATCTATCGTTGGATGCATCCTACGACTAGATCATACACGAGGGTCTCGCGAAATTTCCATGGAAGTCTCGCAGGCTCCAGAATTGATAGACTTTACGTCTCACCTGGAATACTAGAACATTTCGTTGGTGTCACTCATGAAGTGTGTTCCGTTAGCGATCATCTTCTTGTAGTGGCGACCAGCACTCTAGTTGAAAGACGAACTGCATACTGGATATTCAACAACTATTTGTTGAATTCCGAGCAGTTCATCAATGAGTTCATTGATTTCTGGCACGATTGGCAAGAGAGGAAAGCTGACTTTCCTTTTCTTAGTCAATGGTGGGATGTTGGAAAGCTCCAGATTCGGTCTTTTGTCGAGACGAGTTTCAATCGAAGTGGCTATCAAGCTTCTAGCTTGTCGGCCGAGGTCTCTCGGGTGGCAGCTCTTCTCCCAACTCAGCCGGGGTTGATTCTTTATTTCAATGGAATAAAGGAACGCTTGGCGACACAGACTTACAAGCACAGCTTGGAGTTTGTGCTGCGCGGCCAATCGCGCTGGCTGAGAGAAGGCGATTCTCCAACTGAGTACTTCTTTCAGGCGACTAGACGTCGTACTGCTTCTTGTGAGGTCGAATCGATAATTGATGAATCTGGACAAGTCCTCAACGGACAACAGCTATCAGAATACATTCGAGACTACTACAGTAGTCTCTACTCTGAATCGACGTTGACAACATCCTCGACCACTCATGAATTTCTTGAGAATATTCCCACTTTCTCTGAAGACAGTAAGGAGCTCCTGGATACAGTAATCACATTGGAGGATATGATTGCTGCGACAAAGGATCTAAGGCGACACACTTCACCTGGTTATGACGGCTTGACTCCAGAATTCTTCATACGTTTCAGGGATTTATTAATTCCTGACCTTTTGGAAGTCTTCAATTCGGCGGTTGAGACGCATTCAGACTTTCCTTCTAGTTGGAGGAGATCTGTTATGCGCTTGATTCCAAAGAAGGGAGATTTGCAGAGGATGGGGAACTGGAGGCCAGTAACCCTATGCAATGTAGACTACAAAATCGTCTGCAAAGCATTAGGGGCGATACTCCGCTCAGTGATTGCTTCGGTAATACACCCGGAACAGTCCTATTGTGTACCTGGTCGTAGTATCTACGACAATATCGCGGTAGCCAAGCATTTGTTTGCCTACCATGAACAGACAGGTACACAAATGGCCATGATTTCACTTGACCAACAAAAGGCTTTTGATAGTGTCTCGCACGAGTATCTCTTGACTGCTCTCGAGGCATTTGGGTTTCCACCCAGGTGGCTCGATATCGTCGGGAAACTGTATAGAGATTCAGCGATTTTGATTAAGCATCAAGGACAAGTTCTGGCTCCTATCTCGTTTCATCGAGGTATCAGACAGGGCTGTCCATTGTCAGGTATGCTTTATGATCTTTCGTTGGAGCCGCTACTGGTGAATCTTCGTCGAATGCTCGGACGGTATGCGGTTCATCTGCCATATACCAATGTGAGGCCTCTTATGTTGGCGTATGCGGATGATCTGTCTATTTTCGTGACAAGAGATGAAGCTTTTCCGGTCGCTCGTGCTGTTTTCGAACAGTTCGAACGTATAGCGGGCGCTAAAATCAACCTTAGTAAGAGTCAAGGCTTGTGGTGTGGAAGGTGGAGAGATCGTACAGATACTCCACTGAACATCCAATGGACTAATACTTGCCTGAAGTATTTAGGTGTGTATATCGGACGCGAGAGTAAATCAAATAATAGCCGCATCGCTCTTGAGAAACTCTCTAGAGCTGTAAACTCATGGCGTAGTCGACTGTTTCCACTATCCTTAATGGGTAGGTCAGTCGTGATAAACTATTTGATTACCTCGTCCATCGTTCATCTGCTAAAGTCTGAGACGTTTGATGAAGGCTTCGTAGGTCTTCTTCAAGCAAAAGCGATAGACGCCTTTTGGTGCGGAAGACGATGGGTTGCTGAAAGCACGCTCTGTCTGCCAGTCAAGATAGGTGGATTGGGTCTCACTAACTTGGTTGTGAAATCAAGGTGTCTCCAAGTGCGTGCATTCCAAAGAGTGTTTTGCCAGAGAGACAGCTTGATTTCTCAACTGTGGGTGAATGTACTGGGAGGGATCGGCATAGGGGAGTATTACTACCTACTCTCTGTTCGACCACCTTATCCGCGTGACTGGCCACAGGATCTAATCTCAACGATTCAGACCTGGGGCAGAATCAGGCCAGCATTTCACCTTCAGTGGAATGCTCTAAGGTACACGCAATTCGCATCGATTCCAATCAGGTTTAATCCTGAATTAATAGATTCAGTGTTCAGTAATGCTCGGGGTTTTGAAGCTGACACGCATACACTGACAGTTCTCGGAGATATTATTGATATCTCTGGAAACTGTCGAATAAACACTAACACTTCACAACTACACGACCTGGCTGCTTCTGCGCGGGAGAGATTTCGCCAACTTGGGACCAGTGACCCTGGCACTAAGTTGGAAGATGCTTTCGTTCTGAACAGACCACCACACACACCTTTCAGCACACTTACAACACGTGTGCTCCGTGACGTGCTTATGTCAATAAGACCTCCGGAGTATACAGGATACAACAGATGGCGAACACACCTCGGGGTGAATATGGGCGTGATGGGAGGGATAACTTGCAGAGTAGTCTACAGTTATCCTTCTAGTTACAAAGATGCTGATGTAGCATTCAAATTGCTGCATCACAGTCTTATGCATCCTAATCAGTTGTCACATGTCGACCGCCGAGTTCAGAGGATTTGCACAGTTTGTGGTGGTGAAGGCACCCTGTTTCACAGGTTCTTCACTTGTCCGGCTTTGCAGGGTCTAATGGATCTCGTGCGCGGTATGTGTCAGTTGATCCACCCGAATTTCGGCATTACTAGGACATCGTTTCTATGGGGACCAAAGGTATGTAGTCGAGTGAATTGTTTGATTAGCTTTGTGTTGACACTGGCCAAATCTACAATTCACCTGTACTACATGAGAGTCGAAGCTGGGAATCAGAACACTGACCCACAACACCACGCACACGCACTTAAGCGCCACTTCGTTGACAGGTTGAAGAGACGTTTACGTCTTGAATATCTGGCAACGAACCCAGACACATTCAACTGCACATGGCAACCACTATCGTCGGTGCAGGACGGAGCTCTTGTCTTTCACTGGTGATAGCAGGCCACAGCATTTGCAGCACTAGTCCACGGGGCTTCTCCCCGCTTAGGAATCGTTGCAAGTGCTGTGGGAAGGACAAGCACTCTGTTAGAGATGCTAAGCTGGAGGGATGATGAGAGCAGTTTGTAGAGGTCTATGATACTACAGGCTTCCCTCGCGGGACTCTATAACGGTATCGCGTAAATTTTTCGTTCGTTCGGTGATTTATTTTTAATTCGGTTTCGGTTTCGGTGCTAAATTTCAAAATTTTATGTTGAAAATTCGTTCGTTTAGGCAATTATTTTTATTAGTTTATTTTGGAAATTTGGAACTTCTTGGAGCTGCCACTTACCCAATTGTCAAAATTGGGACTTTTAAATTTTTTGTCTATCTGTTAGATCCTTTTCAAAATTCTTGTAGCCGTTTTTTAGTCTCTTTTGAGAATTTTGTCTTGTTTGTTTTCCTTTTGTTTGTGTCTTTTTTCTTGTTCATTAATTTTTCTAATTGTTTTAATTGTTTAATTGTCCCTATTGACCTTTTATAACTTTTAGATTAGCTAGCGACCTCTTGTTTACACTTTGTAGAGCCTTTTGCCACCTATTTTTAGGGAATTTTAAAAGAGCCAATGAGCCACTAAATAAAGAGCTTATACAAATAAAAAAAAATTATTATTATTATTATTCTAAAGAGAGCGGACGTGTCGATTTAAACTCCGTAAGATCTTAATAAAGTCCGCGTAATAATAGTGAAAAAGCTAGATTTGACAGAAACAGTTAGTGCGTGTGTTTTTCAAAAACTTAATTTGTGAAAAGTTTAGTGAAAAAGCTAATTTAAAAAGTATTAAAAAAAGGTCAAAATCAAAAATTGTGTGACATTTGTAGCATTTAATTTAATTTAATTTAATTTTGGTCGTTGCCATGGTAACATCAAAATTTTGAAAATTTTAGTTTGAACAGTAAACTTATACATTTTGAAGTGAAAAATTTATTTAAATAATAATAATAAAAACAAATTCTCTTGTGAAAAAATAAAAATATTTACTGCCGCACTCAATATGAGTACGTGCAGCAGCAGCGATTCTGGGGGGCCTGATGATCCCCCCAAATCAAATGGAAGGAGGAAGAAGAGCACGAATGCTTCTTCTTTCTCCAAAACAAATCAAGGGCCCACCGAAAAGGCCATTAAGGGCCCTAATCAAAAGGCCACAAAAAATGAAGTTCAGCTAACTTCCTTGGAGAAGACTGCAACCAGGGCAGCGGAGGCTGTCCGAGATGTACCTGGGACGTCAGCTGCTACAATGGCGGCTACCCCAGCAGCACCTGAAGTAAGAGAACAACGTCCGAAATTATCGGAAGTTGTTAAAACGGCTTCGTCGTCAGCGCCAAAACCTAGTGGCTTGGTAATGAGGCCACCGCTTTCTTCAAGCGTCTCTAAGAAGCAAAAAACAGTACCAGCAGGGCCAGCAGCAGAACCACGATCCCCGGCATTAGTGTCAGGGATGTCATATGCGCAGGTAAGTGGTAGTTCCAGGCAGGCTTCCACTATAGAAATTTTAGGAACGGGCATCACTCCTCGTCCACCCCCATTGGACGCGGGTAAGCCTCGGCCCAAGACCAGTGCGGGTCTCCAGGGCTTCTTCGACGGGAGGTGGCAGGACGAGAGCTACGGGATGCAGCTTGAGCACATCAGAGGATGTCCTCAGTCTGCATACCTGAAGGCAATCTTCCGCGTCGTCTCTTGTGAGCAGCTGTTCTCGATGGGAATTATAGCTGGAGGAATGGTCGAGGTGTACACCACGACCCTCGAAAGCGCTACCAAGCTCATGCTTGAGGGCATCGAGGTGGAGGGTAGACACCTCGTTCCATTCCCGCTAAAAGAGAAGCCCACGAAGGTCGTGCCCAACATGAAGACCTCGCGAATTTCCTTGGGAGATTCGGGAAGGTTCATGGAAGGGTTCGCGCCATTCCAATTAAAATTGGGGACGAGGGTCTCGGGCGGGGTATTTTCGGTACCAGCCGGGAAGCGTCCATTACCTTGAATAAGGGATGTACGCTTCCGTCAGGCTTCTACCTGAGCATATCCGGTTCGAGATACTGGATAGACGTTGGCACCGAAGCGAAATGCCATGCTTGCCATTTGGTAGGGCATTTTATTGCTGACTGCCCCAGGAGAACCGGGAAGAAGGCTGAACCGAGGGTTCCCTCGAAGGAAGCCACTACTACAGTAGTGGATCTGGAGAAGGAGCCTTCGGCCGGCACTCAACCTGCTATTTTGGAGCAGCCAGTGACTAAGGTGCCTGAAGCTGTCCCAGAGGCAAAAACGATTAAGGCTATAAACGGTGCCACGTCGGCACGTGAAGGCACGGCTACTTCCGACGAGGAGTCGACTAGCCATGTAATTAAAAAAAAGAGGACGAGGAGGAAGACGAAGGTGGACCGGGTGATGCTGCCTCCTCCAGAGCCAGCAAAGCCAGTCGCTCCAAAACGGCCCCACTCGGAGGAGGACGATAGTGGTGCCCGCGGTTCGAAGGTTGTTGTGAGGGACGCGGAAGCATCTCTCGAACAGCTTTCGGACTGCGATATGACCGGTTTGGAAGAGACTGGTCTCTCGAGCTTCAGTGGCTACGAGTCGTGTGGTAGCACCATTTCGACTGGTAGCCAATTTGAGGTCTCGAAGGGGATGGAAAACATTCCTAGGGAGAAGATCTCCGAAATTCTTGCCCAGCTCCAGTACAAGAAGAACTCAGATAAAATCTGGAGCATTCTTGTAAAGGAGCTGGAGAGGCCAGAGTTGTTACTTCCTCAGCTTCGAATCCTACAACAGGAGTCCAAGAAGAGGAGGAGGTACAACCATGTAGCTCGGTTAGATCGTCTCCATAGGAAGGTGGAGGAGTTGCTTCAGGAGCATCGCTTGGCCGATTCTCCTCGTCAATAGAAGTCGCACATTCATCGTTTGAGCTTTTCATCTCTTTGAATGTGCAAGATAGGCTCTCTTAACACCGGGGGTTTAAGTGCTCATACAAGGTTACACAGTACTATCGAACATGTCAAAATGTTCGATATAGACATCGCGCTTCTACAGGAGACGAATTTTACACAAGACACATACACACAAATTGAGCGCTATGCTTATTTACACACTGGCTATGCAACGTTTGCCACACCTGCGCCTCGCCGAGGCTCAGGGGTGGCAATCATTGTATCCAACAAATTTACACTATCGTCTCCTGTCTATACAGATATCTTCCCAGGCTTCGCTTCTTCCTTGGATTTTGTCGTTCAAGACAAACATATCAAGGTAGTAAACGTGTACCTTCCTCATGACCAGGACATTACAAGACAAGTTCTTGATAGTGTTCAGTCCTGTCTGGTGAATTTTAGCGGCGAAACTGTCCTCGGAGGTGATTTCAACTGCACTCTGAATCCCTCAATGGATCGGCACTCTGGAGTTGAGTTCAACTCTGTTAATGCTACTCGATTGAGGAATTTTGTCGGTGTTTTCAGACTCGTGGATATCTATCGTTGGATGCATCCTACGACTAGATCATACACGAGGGTCTCGCGAAATATCCATGGAAGTCTCGCAGGCTCCAGAATTGATAGACTTTACGTCTCACCTGGAATACTAGAACATTTCGTTGGTGTCACTCATGAAGTGTGTTCCGTTAGCGATCATCTTCTTGTAGTGGCGACCAGCACTCTAGTTGAAAGAAGAACTGCATACTGGATATTCAACAACTATTTGTTGAATTCCGAGCAGTTCATCAATGAGTTCACTGAATTCTGGCACGATTGGCAAGAGAGGAAAGTTGACTTTCCTTTTCTTAGTCAATGGTGGGATGTTGGAAAGCTCCAGATTCGGTCTTTTATCGAGACGAGTTTCAATCGAAGTGGCTATCAAGCTTCTAGCTTGTCGGCCGAGGTCTCTCGGGTGGCAGCTCTTCTCCCAACTCAGCCGGGGTTGATTCTTTATTTCAATGGAATAAAGGAACGCTTGGCGACACAGACTTACAAGCACAGCTTGGAGTTTGTGCTGCGCGGCCAATCGCGCTGGCTGAGAGAAGGCGATTCTCCAACTGAGTACTTCTTTCAGGCGACTAGACGTCGTACTGCTTCTTGTGAGGTCGAATCGATAATTGATGAATCTGGACAAGTCCTCAACAGACAACAGCTATCAGAATATATTCGAGACTATTACAGTAGTCTCTACTCTGAATCGACGTCGACAACATCCTCGACCACTCATGAATTCCTTGAGAATATTCCCACTTTCTCTGAAGACAGTAAGGAGATCCTGGATACAGTAATCACATTGGAGGATATGATTGCTGCGACAAAGGATCTAAGGCGACACACTTCACCTGGTTGTGACGGCTTGACTCCAGAATTCTTCATACGTTTCAGGGATTTATTAATTCC
Source organism: Dioctria linearis (assembly GCA_963930735.1). Taxonomy (NCBI): domain Eukaryota; kingdom Metazoa; phylum Arthropoda; class Insecta; order Diptera; family Asilidae; genus Dioctria; species Dioctria linearis. Next base: position 199,480,845 of record OZ005740.1, read on the forward strand.
TGACCTTTTGGAAGTCTTCAATTCGGCGGTTGAGACGCATTCAGGCTTTCCTTCTAGTTGGAGGAGATCTGTTATGCGCTTGATTCCAAAGAAGGGAGATTTGCAGAGGATGGGGAACTGGAGGCCAGTACCCCTATGCAATGTAGACTACAAAATCGTCTGCAAAGCATTAGGGGCGATACTCCGCTCAGTGATTGCTTCGGTAATACACCCGGAACAGTCCTATTGTGTACCTGGTCGTAGTATCTATGACAACATCGCGGTAGCCAAGCATTTGTTTGCCTACCATGAACAGACAGGTGCACAAATGGCCATGATTTCACTTGACCAGCAAAAGGCTTTTGATAGTGTCTCGCACGAGTATCTTTTGACTGCTCTCGAAGCATTTGGGTTTCCGCCCAGGTGGCTCGATATCGTCGGGAAACTGTATAGAGATTCAGCGATTTTGATTAAGCATCAAGGACAAGTTCTGGCTTCTATCTCGTTTCATCGAGGTATCAGACAGGGCTGTCCATTGTCAGGTATGCTTTATGATCTTTCGCTGGAGCCGCTACTGGTGAATCTTCGTCGAATGCTCGGACAGTATGCAGTTCGTCTGCCGTATACCAATGTGAGGCCTCTTATGTTGGCGTATGCGGATGATCTGTCTATTTTCGTGACAAGAGATGAAGCTTTTCCGGTCGCTCGTGCTGTTTTCGAACAGTTCGAACGTATAACGGGCGCTAAAATCAACCTTAGTAAGAGTCAAGGCTTGTGGTGTGGAAGGTGGAGAGATCGTACAGATACTCCACTGAACATCCAATGGACTAATACTTGCCTGAAGTATTTAGGTGTGTATATCGGACGCGAGAGTAAATCAAATAATAGCCGCATCGCTCTTGAGAAACTCTCTAGAGCTGTAAACTCATGGCGTAGTCGACTGTTTCCACTATCCTTAATGGGTAGGTCAGTCGTGATAAACTATTTGATTACCTCGTCCATCGTTCATCTGCTAAAGTCTGAGACGTTTGATGAAGGCTTCGTAGGTCTTCTTCAAGCAAAAGCGATAGACGCCTTTTGGTGCGGAAGACGATGGGTTGCTGAAAGCACGCTCTGTCTGCCGGTCAAGATAGGTGGATTAGGTCTCACTAACTTGGTTGTGAAATCAAGGTGTCTCCAAGTGCGTGCATTCCAAAGAGTGTTTTGCCAGAGAGACAGCTTGATTTCTCAACTGTGGGTGAATGTACTGGGAGGGATCGGCATAGGGGAGTATTACTACCTACTCTCTGTTCGACCACCTTATCCTCGTGACTGGCCACAGGATCTAATCTCAACGATTCAGACCTGGGGCAGAATCAGGCCAGCATTTCACCTTCAGTGGAATGCTCTAAGGTACACGCAATTCGCATCGATTCCAATCAGGTTTAATCCTGAATTAATAGATTCAGTGTTCAGTAATGCTCGGGGTTTTGAAGCTGACACGCATACACTGACAGTTCTCGGAGATATTATTGATATCTCTGGAAACTGTCGAATAAACACTAACACTTCACAACTACACGACCTGGCTGCTTCTGCGCGGGAGAGATTTCGCCAACTTGGGACCAGTGACCCTGGCACTAAGTTGGAAGATGCTTTCGTTCTGAACAGGCCACCACACACACCTTTCAGCACACTTACAACACGTGTGCTCCGTGACGTGCTTATGTCAATAAGACCTCCGGAGTATACAGGATACAACAGATGGCGAACACACCTCGGGGTGAATATGGGCGTGATGGGAGGGATAACTTGCAGAGTAGTCTACAGTTATCCTTCTAGTTACAAAGATGCTGATGTAGCATTCAAATTGCTGCATCACAGTCTTATGCATCCTAATCAGTTGTCACATATTGACCGCCGAGTTCAGAGGATTTGCACAGTTTGTGCTGGTGAAGGCACCCTGTTTCACAGGTTTTTCACTTGTCCGGCTTTGCAGGGTCTAATGGATCTCGTGCGCGGTATGTGTCAGTTGATCCACCCGAATTTCGGCATTACTAGGACATCGTTTCTATGGGGACCAAAGGTCTGTAGTCGAGTGAATTGTTTGATTAGCTTTGTGTTGACACTGGCCAAATCTACAATTCACCTGTACTACATGAGAGTCGAAGCTGGGAATCAGAACACTGACCCACAACACCACGCACACGCACTTAAGCGCCACTTCGTTGACAGGTTGAAGAGACGTTTACGTCTTGAATATCTGGCAACGAACGCTGACACATTCAACTGCACATGGCAACCACTATCGTCGGTGCAGGACGGAGCTCTTGTCTTTCGCTGGTGATAGCAGGCCACAGCATTTGCAACACTAGTCCACGGGGCTTCTCCCCGCTTAGGAATCGTTGCACGTACTGTGGGAAGGACAAGCACTCTGTTAGAGATGCTAAGCTGGAGGGATGATGAGGGCAGTTTGTAGAGGTCTATGATACTACAGGCTGCCCTCGCGGGACTCTATAACGGTATCGGGTAAATTTTTTCCTTTGTTTCGTTCGGTTTTTTAATTTTTTATTCGGTTTCGGTCTCGGTACAAAATTGCAAAATTTTCTGTTGAAAATTCGCTCGTTTAGGTCATTATTTTTATTAGATCATTTTGGAATTTTGGAACTGCTTGGAACTGCCACTTACCTAATTGTCAAAATTGGGACTGGTTTTAAACTTTTGGTTATTACTTAATATTTTTTCAAAATTCTCGTGACCGTTTATAGACTCTTTTGAGCATTTTGTTTGAATTTGTTTTACTTTTTGTGTCATTTTGTTTTAGTTCTGTGTCATTTGTTTAGTTTAATTGTTTTAATTGTCCCTATTGACCTTTTATAACTTTTAGATTAGCTAGCGACCTCTTGTTTACACTTTGTAGAGCCTTTTGCCACCTATTTTTAGGGAATTTTAAAAGAGCCAATGAGCCACTAAATAAAGAGCTTATACAAATAAAAAAAAATTATTATTATTATTATTCTAAAGAGAGCGGACGTGTCGATTTAAACTCCGTAAGATCTTAATAAAGTCCGCGTAATAATAGTGAAAAAGCTAGATTTGACAGAAACAGTTAGTGCGTGTGTTTTTCAAAAACTTAATTTGTGAAAAGTTTAGTGAAAAAGCTAATTTAAAAAGTATTAAAAAAAGGTCAAAATCAAAAATTGTGTGACATTTGTAGCATTTAATTTAATTTAATTTAATTTTGGTCGTTGCCATGGTAACATCAAAATTTTGAAAATTTTAGTTTGAACAGTAAACTTATACATTTTGAAGTGAAAAATTTATTTAAATAATAATAATAAAAACAAATTCTCTTGTGAAAAAATAAAAATATTTACTGCCGCACTCAATATGAGTACGTGCAGCAGCAGCGATTCTGGGGGGCCTGATGATCCCCCCAAATCAAATGGAAGGAGGAAGAAGAGCACGAATGCTTCTTCTTTCTCCAAAACAAATCAAGGGCCCACCGAAAAGGCCATTAAGGGCCCTAATCAAAAGGCCACAAAAAATGAAGTTCAGCTAACTTCCTTGGAGAAGACTGCAACCAGGGCAGCGGAGGCTGTCCGAGATGTACCTGGGACGTCAGCTGCTACAATGGCGGCTACCCCAGCAGCACCTGAAGTAAGAGAACAACGTCCGAAATTATCGGAAGTTGTTAAAACGGCTTCGTCGTCAGCGCCAAAACCTAGTGGCTTGGTAATGAGGCCACCGCTTTCTTCAAGCGTCTCTAAGAAGCAAAAAACAGTACCAGCAGGGCCAGCAGCAGAACCACGATCCCCGGCATTAGTGTCAGGGATGTCATATGCGCAGGTAAGTGGTAGTTCCAGGCAGGCTTCCACTATAGAAATTTTAGGAACGGGCATCACTCCTCGTCCACCCCCATTGGACGCGGGTAAGCCTCGGCCCAAGACCAGTGCGGGTCTCCAGGGCTTCTTCGACGGGAGGTGGCAGGACGAGAGCTACGGGATGCAGCTTGAGCACATCAGAGGATGTCCTCAGTCTGCATACCTGAAGGCAATCTTCCGCGTCGTCTCTTGTGAGCAGCTGTTCTCGATGGGAATTATAGCTGGAGGAATGGTCGAGGTGTACACCACGACCCTCGAAAGCGCTACCAAGCTCATGCTTGAGGGCATCGAGGTGGAGGGTAGACACCTCGTTCCATTCCCGCTAAAAGAGAAGCCCACGAAGGTCGTGCCCAACATGAAGACCTCGCGAATTTCCTTGGGAGATTCGGGAAGGTTCATGGAAGGGTTCGCGCCATTCCAATTAAAATTGGGGACGAGGGTCTCGGGCGGGGTATTTTCGGTACCAGCCGGGAAGCGTCCATTACCTTGAATAAGGGATGTACGCTTCCGTCAGGCTTCTACCTGAGCATATCCGGTTCGAGATACTGGATAGACGTTGGCACCGAAGCGAAATGCCATGCTTGCCATTTGGTAGGGCATTTTATTGCTGACTGCCCCAGGAGAACCGGGAAGAAGGCTGAACCGAGGGTTCCCTCGAAGGAAGCCACTACTACAGTAGTGGATCTGGAGAAGGAGCCTTCGGCCGGCACTCAACCTGCTATTTTGGAGCAGCCAGTGACTAAGGTGCCTGAAGCTGTCCCAGAGGCAAAAACGATTAAGGCTATAAACGGTGCCACGTCGGCACGTGAAGGCACGGCTACTTCCGACGAGGAGTCGACTAGCCATGTAATTAAAAAAAAGAGGACGAGGAGGAAGACGAAGGTGGACCGGGTGATGCTGCCTCCTCCAGAGCCAGCAAAGCCAGTCGCTCCAAAACGGCCCCACTCGGAGGAGGACGATAGTGGTGCCCGCGGTTCGAAGGTTGTTGTGAGGGAGGCGGAAGCATCTCTCGAACAGCTTTCGGACTGCGATATAACCGGTTTGGAAGAGACTGGTCTCTCGAGCTTCAGTGGCTACGAGTCGTGTGGTAGCACCATTTCGACTGGTAGCCAATTTGAGGTCTCGAAGGGGATGGAAAACATTCCTAGGGAGAAGATCTCCGAAATTCTTGCCCAGCTCCAGTACAAGAAGAACTCAGATAAAATCTGGAGCATTCTTGTAAAGGAGCTGGAGAGGCCAGAGTTGTTACTTCCTCAGCTTCGAATCCTACAACAGGAGTCCAAGAAGAGGAGGAGGTACAACCATGTAGCTCGGTTAGATCGTCTCCATAGGAAGGTGGAGGAGTTGCTTCAGGAGCATCGCTTGGCCGATTCTCCTCGTCAATAGAAGTCGCACATTCATCGTTTGAGCTTTTCATCTCTTTGAATGTGCAAGATAGGCTCTCTTAACACCAGGGGTTTAAGTGCTCATACAAGGTTACACAGTACTATCGAACATGTCAAAATGTTCGATATAGACATCGCGCTTCTACAGGAGACGAATTTTACACAAGACACATACACACAAATTGAGCGCTATGCTTATTTACACACTGGCTATGCAATGTTTGTCACACCTGCGCCTCGCCGAGGCTCAGGGGTGGCAATCATTGTATCCAACAAATTTACACTATCGTCTCCTGTCTATACAGATATCTTCCCAGGCTTCGCTTCTTCCTTGGACTTTGTTATTCAAGACAAAAATATCAAGGTAGTAAACGTGTACCTTCCTCATGACCAGGACATTACAAGACAAGTTCTTGATAGTGTTCAGTCGTGTCTGGTGAATTTTAGCGGCGAAACTGTCCTCGGAGGTGATTTCAACTGCACTCTGAATCCCTCAATGGATCGGCACTCTGGAGTTGAGTTCAACTCTGTTAATGCTACTCGATTGAGGAATTTTGTCGGTGTTTTCAGACTCGTGGATATCTATCGTTGGATGCATCCTACGACTAGATCATACACGAGGGTCTCGCGAAATATCCATGGAAGTCTCGCAGGCTCCAGAATTGATAGACTTTACGTCTCACCTGGAATACTAGAACATTTCGTTGGTGTCACTCATGAAGTGTGTTCCGTTAGCGATCATCTTCTTGTAGTGGCGACCAGCACTCTAGTTGAAAGACGAACTGCATACTGGATATTCAACAACTATTTGTTGAATTCCGAGCAGTTCATCAATGAGTTCATTGATTTCTGGCACGATTGGCAAGAGAGGAAAGCTGACTTTCCTTTTCTTAGTCAATGGTGGGATGTTGGAAAGCTCCAGATTCGGTCTTTTGTCGAGACGAGTTTCAATCGAAGTGGCTATCAAGCTTCTAGCTTGTCGGCCGAGGTCTCTCGGGTGGCAGCTCTTCTCCCAACTCAGCCGGGGTTGATTCTTTATTTCAATGGAATAAAGGAACGCTTGGCGACACAGACTTACAAGCACAGCTTGGAGTTTGTGCTGCGCGGCCAATCGCGCTGGCTGAGAGAAGGCGATTCTCCAACTGAGTACTTCTTTCAGGCGACTAGACGTCGTACTGCTTCTTGTGAGGTCGAATCGATAATTGATGAATCTGGACAAGTCCTCAACGGACAACAGCTATCAGAATATATTCGAGACTACTACAGTAGTCTCTACTCTGAATCGACGTCGACAACATCCTCGACCACTCATGAATTTCTTGAGAATATTCCCACTTTCTCTGAAGACAGTAAGGAGCTCCTGGATACAGTAATCACATTGGAGGATATGATTGCTGCGACAAAGGATCTAAGGCGACACACTTCACCTGGTTATGACGGCTTGACTCCAGAATTCCTCATACGTTTCAGGGATTTATTAATTCCTGACCTTTTGGAAGTCTTCAATTCGGCGGTTGAGACACATTCAGACTTTCCTTCTAGTTGGAGGAGATCTGTTATGCGCTTGATTCCAAAGAAGGGAGATTTGCAGAGGATGGGGAACTGGAGGCCAGTAACCCTATGCAATGTAGACTACAAAATCGTCTGCAAAGCATTAGGGGCGATACTCCGCTCAGTGATTGCTTCGGTAATACACCCGGAACAGTCCTATTGTGTACCTGGTCGTAGTATCTACGACAATATCGCGGTAACCAAGCATTTGTTTGCCTACCATGAACAGACAGGTACACAAATGGCCATGATTTCACTTGACCAACAAAAGGCTTTTGATAGTGTCTCGCACGAGTATCTCTTGACTGCTCTCGAGGCATTTGGGTTTCCGCCCAGGTGGCTCGATATCATCGGGAAACTGTATAGAGATTCAGCGATTTTGATTAAGCATCAAGGACAAGTTCTGGCTCCTATCTCGTTTCATCGAGGTATCAGACAGGGCTGTCCATTGTCAGGTATGCTTTATGATCTTTCGTTGGAGCCGCTACTGGTGAATCTTCGTCGAATGCTCGGACGGTATGCGGTTCATCTGCCATATACCAATGTGAGGCCTCTTATGTTGGCGTATGCGGATGATCTGTCTATTTTCGTGACAAGAGATGAAGCTTTTCCGGTCGCTCGTGCTGTTTTCGAACAGTTCGAACGTATAGCGGGCGCTAAAATCAACCTTAGTAAGAGTCAAGGCTTGTGGTGTGGAAGGTGGAGAGATCGTACAGATACTCCACTGAACATCCAATGGACTAATACTTGCCTGAAGTATTTAGGTGTGTATATCGGACGCGAGAGTAAATCAAATAATAGCCGCATCGCTCTTGAGAAACTCTCTAGAGCTGTAAACTCATGGCGTAGTCGACTGTTTCCACTATCCTTAATGGGTAGGTCAGTCGTGATAAACTATTTGATTACCTCGTCCATCGTTCATCTGCTAAAGTCTGAGACGTTTGATGAAGGCTTCGTAGGTCTTCTTCAAGCAAAAGCGATAGACGCCTTTTGGTGCGGAAGACGATGGGTTGCTGAAAGCACGCTCTGTCTGCCAGTCAAGATAGGTGGATTAGGTCTCACTAACTTGGTTGTGAAATCAAGGTGTCTCCAAGTGCGTGCATTCCAAAGAGTGTTTTGCCAGAGAGACAGCTTGATTTCTCAACTGTGGGTGAATGTACTGGGAGGGATCGGCATAGGGGAGTATTACTACCTACTCTCTGTTCGACCACCTTATCCTCGTGACTGGCCACAGGATCTAATCTCAACGATTCAGACCTGGGGCAGAATCAGGCCAGCATTTCACCTTCAGTGGAATGCTCTAAGGTACACGCAATTCGCGTCGATTGCAATCAGGTTTAATCCTGAATTAATGGATTCAGTGTTCGGTAATGCTCGGGGTTTTGAAGCTGACACGCATACACTGACGGTTCTCGGAGATATTATTGATATCTCTGGAAACTGTCGAATAAACACTAACACTGCACAACTACACGACCTGGCTGCTTCTGCGCGGGAGAGATTTCGCCAACTTGGGACCAGTGACCCTGGCACTAAGTTGGAAGATGCTTTCGTTCTGAACAGACCACCACACACACCTTTCAGCACACTTACAACACGTGTGCTCCGTGACGTGCTTATGTCAATAAGACCTCCGGAGTATACAGGATACAACAGATGGCGAACACACCTCGGGGTGAATATGGGCGTGATGGGAGGGATAACTTGCAGAGTAGTCTACAGTTATCCTTCTAGTTACAAAGATGCTGATGTAGCATTCAAATTGCTGCATCACAGTCTTATGCATCCTAATCAGTTGTCACATATCGACCGCCGAGTTCAGAGGATTTGCACAGTTTGTGCTGGTGAGGGCACCCTGTTTCACAGGTTCTTCACTTGTCCGGCTTTGCAGGGTCTAATGGATCTCGTGCGCGGTATGTGTCAGTTGATCCACCCGAATTTCGGCATTACTAGGACATCGTTTCTATGGGGACCAAAGGTATGTAGTCGAGTGAATTGTTTGATTAGCTTTGTGTTGACACTGGCCAAATCTACAATTCACCTGTACTACATGAGAGTCGAAGCTGGGAATCAGAACACTGACCCACAACACCACGCACACGCACTTAAGCACCACTTCGTTGACAGGTTGAAGAGACGTTTACGTCTTGAATATCTGGCAACGAACGCAGACACATTCAACTGCACATGGCAACCACTATCGTCGGTGCAGGACGGAGCTCTTGTCTTTCACTGGTGATAGCAGGCCACAGCATTTGCAACACTAGTCCACGGGGCTTCTCCTCGCTTAGGAATCGTTGCAGGTGCTGTGGGAAGGACAAGCACTCTGTTAGAGATGCTAAGCTGGAGGGATGATGAGGGCAGTTTGTAGAGGTCTATGATACTACAGGCTGTTCTCGCGGGACTCTATAACGGTATCGCGTAAATTTTTCGTTCGTTCGGTGATTTATTTTTAATTCGGTTTCGGTTTCGGTTCTAAATTGCAAAAATTTTTGCAGAAATTCGCTCGTTTAGGAAATTAGCTTTTATTAAATTATTTTGGAAATTTGGAGCTTCTTGGAACTGCCACTTTCCTAATTGTCAAAATTGGGACTGGTTCTAAATTCTTGTATATCCTTTAGATCTTTTTCAAAATTGTTGTATCCGTTTTTTAGTCTCTTTTGAGAATTTTGTGTCATTGGTTTTTTACATTTTTTGTGTCATTTTTGTTACATATTGGTTTTTATTGAATTGTTTTAAATGTTTTTATTTGTCCCTATTGACTTTTTACAACATTTAGTTTAGCTAGCGTCTTTCTTTTTTGTTACACTTTGTTGAGCCTTTTGCCACCTATTTTTAGGAAATCATGAAAAGAGCCAGAGATCCACTAAATAAAGAGCTTATTTAAATAAAAAAAAATTATTATTATTATAGTTTCAAAGAGGGCGAACGTGACATTTTAAGAGCTCCCATAAAAAATAGGAAAAAGAGCAGAAAGAGCAATAAAAAAGCCGCTGAAATTGTGTACAAGTGACATTAGTGTTGATGTTAAAGTTCTCCTTGTGTTCAGTTTCGAAAATAATAAATAACTATTAAAAAGTGCTACATAAATAAATTGTGAAAAAGTTCAAGGCAATTGACAGTCCTGTTATTTTAATTATTTTTGGTAGTTGCCATGGCAACATGGCAACCGTGTAAAATTTAAAGTATAATCTGAAATTATTTAGAAGAACAAAATTTATTAAAACTTTAGAAAATAAAATTTATTTTAAATTATAAAAAATATATAATTAAAAAAAAAAAAAAAAAAAGCAAAGCCACTTCTGCCGTACTCAAAATGAGTACGAGCAGTAGTGATTCTGGGGGGACGGATGATCCCCTCAAGCTAAGTAAAAGGAAGAAGAAGAGTAACAAGTCTTCTTCTTCAAAGAAAACCCAAGGGCCCAAAGAAAAGGCCATTAAGGGCCCTAATCAAGAGGCCACAAACCACGAGGTTCAGCCAACTTCCGTGGAGAAGACTGCAGCCAGGACAGCGGATGCTGTCCCAGAAGTACCTGGAACGTCAGCTACTACGATGGCTGCTACCCCAGCAGCACCTGTAGCAAAATCGCAATCCCCGAAATTATTGGAAGTCGTCAAAACGGCTTCGTCTTCAGCGCCAAAGCCCAGCGGAATTGTGATGAGGCCACCACTGGCCACCCCGAAGCCAACTGGCCAGAATAAAAATCAAATGACACCAGCAGGACCAGCAGCAGCACCACGATCCCCGGCGTTAGTTGCAGGGATTTCTTATGCCCAACAGGTAAGTGGCAGTTCCAAACAAGCTTCCACAATAGAAATTTTGAGCAAAGGCATCACTCCTCGTCCAGCCCCACTGGACGCAGGTAAGCCTCGACCCAAAACCAGTGCGGGCCTCCAGGGCTTCTTCGACGGGAGATGGCAGGATGAGAGCTACGGTATGCAGCTCGAGCACATCAGAGGATGTCCTCAGAGCGCATACCTGAAGGCAATCTTCCGCGTCGTCTCCTGTGAGCAGCTATTCTCCATGGGGATAATAGCTGGGGGAATGGTTGAGGTGTATACCACAACCCTCGAGAGTGCTACCAAGCTAATGCTTGAGGGCATCGGGGTGGAGGGTAGACACCTCGTTCCATTCCCGCTAAAAGAGAAGCCCACGAAGGTCGTGTTTTCGCGGGTCCCTATGCGAGCCCAACATGAAGACCTCTCGAATTTCCTTGGGAGATTCGGGAAGGTTCATGGAAAGGTTCGCGCTATTCCCATTAAAATTGGGGACGAGGGTCTCGGGCGGGGTATCTTCGGTACTAGCCGGGAAGCGTCCATCACCTTGAATAAGGGGTGTACGCTTCCGTCAGGCTTTTACCTGAGCATATCCGGCTCGAGATACTGGATAGACGTTGGCACCGAAGCGAAATGCCATGCTTGCCATTTGGTAGGGCATTTTATTGCTGACTGCCCCAGGAGAACCGGGAAGAAGGCTGAACCGAGGGTTCCCTCGAAGGAAGCCACTACTACAGTAGTGGATCTGGAGAAGGAGCCTTCGGCCGGCACTCGACCTGCTATTTTGGAGCAGCCAGTGGTTAAGGTGCCTGAAGTTGTCCTAGAGGCAAAAGAAATTATGGCTATAAACGGCGCCACGTCGGCACGTGAAAACACGGCTACTTCTGACGAGGAGTCGAGTAGCCATTTAGGCAAGAAAAAGAGGACGAGGAGGAGGAAGACAAAGGTAGACCGTGTGATGCTGCCTCCTCCAGAGCCAGCAAAGCCAGTCGCATCAAAGCGGCCCCACTCGGAGGAGGACGATAGTGGAGCTGGCATTCCGAAGGTTGTTGTAAGGGAGGTGGAAGCATCTCTTGAGCAGCTTTCGGACTGCGACATGACCGGTTTTGATGAGACTGGTCTTTCGAGCCTCGGTGGCTACGAGTCGTGTGATAGTATCATCTCGACTGGTAGCCAATTTGAGGTCTCGAAGGGGATGGAAACCCTTTCTAGGAAGAAGATCGCCGGAATTCTCACCCAGCTCCAGTACAAGAAGAATTCAGATAAAATCTGGAGTATTCTAGTAAGGGAGCTGGAGAGGCCAGAGTTGTTACTTCCTCAGCTTCTACTCCTACAACAGGAGTCCAAGAAGAGGAGGAAGTACAACGATGTAGCGCGGTTAGAACGACTTCATAGAAAGGTGGAGGAGTTGCTTCAGGAGCATCGCTTGGCCGATTCTCCTCGTCAATAGACGTCGTACCATCATCGTTTGAGCTTTGCATCTCTTTGAATGTGCAAGATAGCTTCTATCAACACCGGGGGTTTATGTGCACATACAAGGTTACACAGCACTATCGAACATGTCAAAATGTTCGATATAGACATCGCGCTTCTACAGGAGACGAATTTTACACAAGACACATATACACAACTTGAGCGCTATGCTTATTTACACACTGGCTATGCAATGTTTGCCACACCTGCGCCTCGCCGAGGCTCAGGGGTGGCAATCATTGTATCCAACAAATTTACACTATCGTCTCCTGTCTATACAGATATCTTCCCAGGCTTCGCTTCTTCCTTGGATTTTGTCGTTCAAGACAAACATATCAAGGTAGTAAACGTGTACCTTCCTCATGACCAGGACATTACAAGACAAGTTCTTGATAGTGTTCAGTCGTGTCTGGTGAATTTTAGCGGCGAAACTGTCCTCGGAGGTGATTTCAACTGCACTCTGAATCCCTCAATGGATCGGCACTCTGGAGTTGAGTTCAACTCTGTCAATGCTACTCGATTGAGGAATTTTGTCGGTGTTTTCAGACTCGTGGATATCTATCGTTGGATGCATCCTACGACTAGATCATACACGAGGGTCTCGCGAAATATCCATGGAAGTCTCGCAGGCTCCAGAATTGATAGACTTTACGTCTCACCTGGAATACTAGAACATTTCGTTGGTGTCACTCATGAAGTGTGTTCGATTAGTGATCATCTTCTTGTGGTGGCGACCAGCACTCTAGTTGAAAGACGAACTGCATACTGGATATTCAACAACTATTTGTTGAATTCCGAGCAGTTCATCAATGAGTTCATTGATTTCTGGCACGATTGGCAAGAGAGGAAAGCTGACTTTCCTTTTCTTAGTCAATGGTGGGATGTTGGAAAGCTCCAGATTCGGTCTTTTATCGAGACGAGTTTCAATCGAAGTGGCTATCAAGCTTCTAGCTTGTCGGCCGAGGTCTCTCGGGTGGCAGCTCTTCTCCCAACTCAGCCGGGGTTGATTCTTTATTTCAATGGAATAAAGGAACGCTTGGCGACACAGACTTACAAGCACAGCTTGGAGTTTGTGCTGCGCGGCCAATCGCGCTGGCTGAGAGAAGGCGATTCTCCAACTGAGTACTTCTTTCAGGCGACTAGACGTCGTACTGCTTCTTGTGAGGTCGAATCGATAATTGATGAATCTGGACAAGTCCTCAACGGACAACAGCTATCAGAATATATTCGAGACTACTACAGTAGTCTCTACTCTGAATCGACGTCGACAACATCCTCGACCACTCATGAATTTCTTGAGAATATTCCCACTTTCTGTGAAGACAGTAAGGAGCTCCTGGATACAGTAATCACATTGGAGGATATGATTGCTGCGACAAAGGATCTAAGGCGACACACTTCACCTGGTTATGACGGCTTGACTCCAGAATTCTTCATACGTTTCAGGGATTTATTAATTCCTGACCTTTTGGAAGTCTTCAATTCGGCGGTTGAGACACATTCAGACTTTCCTTCTAGTTGGAGGAGATCTGTTATGCGCTTGATTCCAAAGAAGGGAGATTTGCAGAGGATGGGGAACTGGAGGCCAGTAACCCTATGCAATGTAGACTACAAAATCGTCTGCAAAGCATTAGGGGCGATACTCCGCTCAGTAATTGCTTCGGTAATACACCCGGAACAGTCCTATTGTGTACCTGGTCGTAGTATCTACGACAACATCGCGGTAGCCAAGCATTTGTTTGCTTACCATGAACAGACAGGTGCACAAATGGCCATGATTTCACTTGACCAGCAAAAGGCTTTTGATAGTGTCTCGCACGAGTATCTCTTGACTGCTCTCGAGGCATTTGGGTTTCCACCCAGGTGGCTCGATATCGTCGGGAAACTGTATAGAGATTCAGCGATTTTGATTAAGCATCAAGGACAAGTTCTGGCTCCTATCTCGTTTCATCGAGGTATCAGACAGGGCTGTCCATTGTCAGGTATGCTTTATGATCTTTCGTTGGAGCCGCTACTGGTGAATCTTCGTCGAATGCTCGGACAGTATGCGGTTCATCTGCCGTATACCAATGTGAGGCCTCTTATGTTGGCGTATGCGGATGATCTGTCTATTTTCGTGACAAGAGATGAAGCTTTTCCGGTCGCTCGTGCTGTTTTCGAACAGTTCGAACGTATAACGGGCGCTAAAATCAACCTTAGTAAGAGTCAAGGCTTGTGGTGTGGAAGGTGGAGAGATCGTACAGATACTCCACTGAACATCCAATGGACCAATACTTGCCTGAAGTATTTAGGTGTGTATATCGGACGCGAGAGTAAATCAAATAATAGCCGCATCGCTCTTGAGAAACTCTCTAGAGCTGTAAACTCATGGCGTAGTCGACTGTTTCCATTATCCTTAATGGGTAGGTCAGTAGTGATAAACTATTTGATTACCTCGTCCATCGTTCATCTGCTAAAGTCTGAGACGTTTGATGAAGGCTTCGTAAGTCTTCTTCAAGCAAAAGCGATAGACGCCTTTTGGTGTGGAAGACGATGGGTTGCTGAAAGCACGCTCTGTCTGCCAGTCAAGATAGGTGGATTAGGTCTCACAAACTTGGTTGTGAAATCAAGGTGTCTCCAAGTGCGGGCATTCCAAAGAGTGTTTTGCCAGAGAGACAGCTTGATTTCTCAACTGTGGGTGAATGTACTGGGAGGAATCGGCATAGGGGAGTATTACTACCTACTCTCTGTTCGACCACCTTATCCTCGTGACTGGCCACAGGATCTAATCTCAACGATTCAGACCTGGGGCAGAATCAGGCCAGCATTTCACCTTCAGTGGAATGCTCTACGGTACACGCAATTCGCGTCAATTCCAATCAGGTTTAATCCTGAATTAATAGATTCAGTGTTCAGTAATGCTCGGGGTTTTGAAGCTGACACGCATACACTGACAGTTCTCGGAGATATTATTGATATCTCTGGAAACTGCCGAATAAACACTAACACTGTACAACTACACGACCTGGCTGCTTCTGCGCGGGAGAGATTTCGCCAACTTGGGACCAGTGACGCTGGCACTAAGTTGGAAGATGCTTTCGTTCTGAACAGACCACCACACACACCTTTCAGCACACTTACAACACGTGTGCTCCGTGACGTGCTTATGTCAATAAGACCTCCGGAGTATACAGGATACAACAGATGGCGAACACACCTCGGGGTGAATATGGGCGTGATGGAAGGGATAACTTGCAGAGTAGTCTACAGTTATCCTTCTAGTTACAAAGATGCTGATGTAGCATTCAAATTGCTGCATCACAGTCTTATGCATCCTAATCAGTTGTCACATATCGACCGCCGAGTTCAGAGGATTTGCACAGTTTGTGCTGGTGAGGGCATCCTGTTTCACAGGTTCTTCACTTGTCCGGCTTTGCAGGGTCTAATGGATCTCGTGCGCGGTATGTGTCAGTTGATCCACCCGAATTTCGGCATTACTAGGACATCGTTTCTATGGGGACCAAAGGTATGTAGTCGAGTGAATTGTTTGATTAGCTTTGTGTTGACACTGGCCAAATCTACAATTCACCTGTACTACATGAGAGTCGAAGATGGGAATCAGAACACTGACCCACAACACCACGCACACGCACTTAAGCGCCACTTCGTTGACAGGTTGAAGAGACGTTTACGTCTTGAATATCTGGCAACGAACGCAGACACATTCAACTGCACATGGCAACCACTATCGTCGGTGCAGGACGGAGCTCTTGTCTTTCGCTGGTGAGAACAGGCCACAGCATTTGCAACACTAGTCCACGGGGCTTCTCCCCGCTTAGGAATCGTTGCACGTGCGGTGGGAAGGACAAGCACTCTGTTAGAGATGCTCAGCTGGAGGGATGATGAGGGCAGTTTGTAGAGGTCTACGATACTACAGGCCGCCCTCGCGGGACTCTATAACGGTATCGACTAAATTTTTTCGTTCGTTCGGTCATTTATCTTTGATTCGGTTTCGGTCTCGGTGCTAAATTACAAATTTTTTTTGTTGAAAATTCGTTCGTTTAGGTAAATACTTTTATTAGATTATTTTGGAAATTGAAGCTTCTTGGAACTGCCACTTACCCAATTGTCAAAATTGGGACAAGTAATAAATTTTTTGTTTTCTCATATTTTAGGCATTTTTCAAAATTTTTGTTATCCGTTATATACAGTCTCTTTTGAGAATTTAATGTTTCATTTTTTTCTTCTCGTTTATTGTTAGTGTCTAATTTGTTCTCGTTGTCCCTTTTGACCAATTTTGTGTTATTTTAGATTAGTCATTGTCTCTCTTTTTACACATTGTAGAGCCTTTTGCCACCTAGTTTAAGGATTTTGAAAAGAGACACAGAGCCAAAAATAAAAGAGACTTATTTACATAAAAAAAAATTATAATTATTATTATAGTTTCAAAGAGGGCGAACGTGACATTTTAAGAGCTCCCATAAAAAATAGGAAAAAGAGCAGAAAGAGCAATAAAAAAGCCGCTGAAATTGTGTACAAGTGACATTAGTGTTGATGTTAAAGTTCTCCTTGTGTTCAGTGTCGAAAATAATAAATAACTATTAAAAAGTGCTACATAAATAAATTGTGAAAAAGTTCAAGGCAATTGACAGTCCTGTTATTTTAATTATTTTTGGTAGTTGCCATGGCAACATGGCAACCGTGTAAAATTTAAAGTATAATCTGAAATTATTTAGAAGAACAAAATTTATTAAAACTTTAGAAAATAAAATTTATTTTAAATTATAAAAAATATATAATTAAAAAAAAAAAAAAAAAGCAAAGCCACTTCTGCCGTACTCAAAATGAGTACGAGCAGTAGTGATTCTGGGGGGACGGATGATCCCCTCAAGCTAAGTAAAAGGAAGAAGAAGAGTAACAAGTCTTCTTCTTCAAAGAAAACCCAAGGGCCCAAAGAAAAGGCCATTAAGGGCCCTAATCAAGAGGCCACAAACCACGAGGTTCAGCCAACTTCCGTGGAGAAGACTGCAGCCAGGACAGCGGATGCTGTCCCAGAAGTACCTGGAACGTCAGCTACTACGATGGCTGCTACCCCAGCAGCACCTGTAGCAAAATCGCAATCCCCGAAATTATTGGAAGTCGTCAAAACGGCTTCGTCTTCAGCGCCAAAGCCCAGCGGAATTGTGATGAGGCCACCACTGGCCACCCCGAAGCCAACTGGCCAGAATAAAAATCAAATGACACCAGCAGGACCAGCAGCAGCACCACGATCCCCGGCGTTAGTTGCAGGGATTTCTTATGCCCAACAGGTAAGTGGCAGTTCCAAACAAGCTTCCACAATAGAAATTTTGAGCAAAGGCATCACTCCTCGTCCAGCCCCACTGGACGCAGGTAAGCCTCGACCCAAAACCAGTGCGGGCCTCCAGGGCTTCTTCGACGGGAGATGGCAGGATGAGAGCTACGGTATGCAGCTCGAGCACATCAGAGGATGTCCTCAGAGCGCATACCTGAAGGCAATCTTCCGCGTCGTCTCCTGTGAGCAGCTATTCTCCATGGGGATAATAGCTGGGGGAATGGTTGAGGTGTATACCACAACCCTCGAGAGTGCTACCAAGCTAATGCTTGAGGGCATCGGGGTGGAGGGTAGACACCTCGTTCCATTCCCGCTAAAAGAGAAGCCCACGAAGGTCGTGTTTTCGCGGGTCCCTATGCGAGCCCAACATGAAGACCTCTCGAATTTCCTTGGGAGATTCGGGAAGGTTCATGGAAAGGTTCGCGCTATTCCCATTAAAATTGGGGACGAGGGTCTCGGGCGGGGTATCTTCGGTACTAGCCGGGAAGCGTCCATCACCTTGAATAAGGGGTGTACGCTTCCGTCAGGCTTTTACCTGAGCATATCCGGCTCGAGATACTGGATAGACGTTGGCACCGAAGCGAAATGCCATGCTTGCCATTTGGTAGGGCATTTTATTGCTGACTGCCCCAGGAGAACCGGGAAGAAGGCTGAACCGAGGGTTCCCTCGAAGGAAGCCACTACTACAGTAGTGGATCTGGAGAAGGAGCCTTCGGCCGGCACTCGACCTGCTATTTTGGAGCAGCCAGTGGTTAAGGTGCCTGAAGTTGTCCTAGAGGCAAAAGAAATTATGGCTATAAACGGCGCCACGTCGGCACGTGAAAACACGGCTACTTCTGACGAGGAGTCGAGTAGCCATTTAGGCAAGAAAAAGAGGACGAGGAGGAGGAAGACAAAGGTAGACCGTGTGATGCTGCCTCCTCCAGAGCCAGCAAAGCCAGTCGCATCAAAGCGGCCCCACTCGGAGGAGGACGATAGTGGAGCTGGCATTCCGAAGGTTGTTGTAAGGGAGGTGGAAGCATCTCTTGAGCAGCTTTCGGACTGCGACATGACCGGTTTTGATGAGACTGGTCTTTCGAGCCTCGGTGGCTACGAGTCGTGTGATAGTATCATCTCGACTGGTAGCCAATTTGAGGTCTCGAAGGGGATGGAAACCCTTTCTAGGAAGAAGATCGCCGGAATTCTCACCCAGCTCCAGTACAAGAAGAATTCAGATAAAATCTGGAGTATTCTAGTAAGGGAGCTGGAGAGGCCAGAGTTGTTACTTCCTCAGCTTCTACTCCTACAACAGGAGTCCAAGAAGAGGAGGAAGTACAACGATGTAGCGCGGTTAGAACGACTTCATAGAAAGGTGGAGGAGTTGCTTCAGGAGCATCGCTTGGCCGATTCTCCTCGTCAATAGACGTCGTACCATCATCGTTTGAGCTTTGCATCTCTTTGAATGTGCAAGATAGCTTCTATCAACACCGGGGGTTTATGTGCACATACAAGGTTACACAGCACTATCGAACATGTCAAAATGTTCGATATAGACATCGCGCTTCTACAGGAGACGAATTTTACACAAGACACATATACACAACTTGAGCGCTATGCTTATTTACACACTGGCTATGCAATGTTTGCCACACCTGCGCCTCGCCGAGGCTCAGGGGTGGCAATCATTGTATCCAACAAATTTACACTATCGTCTCCTGTCTATACAGATATCTTCCCAGGCTTCGCTTCTTCCTTGGATTTTGTCGTTCAAGACAAACATATCAAGGTAGTAAACGTGTACCTTCCTCATGACCAGGACATTACAAGACAAGTTCTTGATAGTGTTCAGTCCTGTCTGGTGAATTTTAGCGGCGAAACTGTCCTCGGAGGTGATTTCAACTGCACTCTGAATCCCTCAATGGATCGGCACTCTGGAGTTGAGTTCAACTCTGTCAATGCTACTCGATTGAGGAATTTTGTCGGTGTTTTCAGACTCGTGGATATCTATCGTTGGATGCATCCTACGACTAGATCATACACGAGGGTCTCGCGAAATATCCATGGAAGTCTCGCAGGCTCCAGAATTGATAGACTTTACGTCTCACCTGGAATACTAGAACATTTCGTTGGTGTCACTCATGAAGTGTGTTCGATTAGTGATCATCTTCTTGTGGTGGCGACCAGCACTCTAGTTGAAAGACGAACTGCATACTGGATATTCAACAACTATTTGTTGAATTCCGAGCAGTTCATCAATGAGTTCATTGATTTCTGGCACGATTGGCAAGAGAGGAAAGCTGACTTTCCTTTTCTTAGTCAATGGTGGGATGTTGGAAAGCTCCAGATTCGGTCTTTTATCGAGACGAGTTTCAATCGAAGTGGCTATCAAGCTTCTAGCTTGTCGGCCGAGGTCTCTCGGGTGGCAGCTCTTCTCCCAACTCAGCCGGGGTTGATTCTTTATTTCAATGGAATAAAGGAACGCTTGGCGACACAGACTTACAAGCACAGCTTGGAGTTTGTGCTGCGCGGCCAATCGCGCTGGCTGAGAGAAGGCGATTCTCCAACTGAGTACTTCTTTCAGGCGACTAGACGTCGTACTGCTTCTTGTGAGGTCGAATCGATAATTGATGAATCTGGACAAGTCCTCAACGGACAACAGCTATCAGAATATATTCGAGACTACTACAGTAGTCTCTACTCTGAATCGACGTCGACAACATCCTCGACCACTCATGAATTTCTTGAGAATATTCCCACTTTCTGTGAAGACAGTAAGGAGCTCCTGGATACAGTAATCACATTGGAGGATATGATTGCTGCGACAAAGGATCTAAGGCGACACACTTCACCTGGTTATGACGGCTTGACTCCAGAATTCTTCATACGTTTCAGGGATTTATTAATTCCTGACCTTTTGGAAGTCTTCAATTCGGCGGTTGAGACACATTCAGACTTTCCTTCTAGTTGGAGGAGATCTGTTATGCGCTTGATTCCAAAGAAGGGAGATTTGCAGAGGATGGGGAACTGGAGGCCAGTAACCCTATGCAATTTAGACTACAAAATCGTCTGCAAAGCATTAGGGGCGATACTCCGCTCAGTAATTGCTTCGGTAATACACCCGGAACAGTCCTATTGTGTACCTGGTCGTAGTATCTACGACAACATCGCGGTAGCCAAGCATTTGTTTGCTTACCATGAACAGACAGGTGCACAAATGGCCATGATTTCACTTGACCAGCAAAAGGCTTTTGATAGTGTCTCGCACGAGTATCTCTTGACTGCTCTCGAGGCATTTGGGTTTCCACCCAGGTGGCTCGATATCGTCGGGAAACTGTATAGAGATTCAGCGATTTTGATTAAGCATCAAGGACAAGTTCTGGCTCCTATCTCGTTTCATCGAGGTATCAGACAGGGCTGTCCATTGTCAGGTATGCTTTATGATCTTTCGTTGGAGCCGCTACTGGTGAATCTTCGTCGAATGCTCGGACAGTATGCGGTTCATCTGCCGTATACCAATGTGAGGCCTCTTATGTTGGCGTATGCGGATGATCTGTCTATTTTCGTGACAAGAGATGAAGCTTTTCCGGTCGCTCGTGCTGTTTTCGAACAGTTCGAACGTATAACGGGCGCTAAAATCAACCTTAGTAAGAGTCAAGGCTTGTGGTGTGGAAGGTGGAGAGATCGTACAGATACTCCACTGAACATCCAATGGACCAATACTTGCCTGAAGTATTTAGGTGTGTATATCGGACGCGAGAGTAAATCAAATAATAGCCGCATCGCTCTTGAGAAACTCTCTAGAGCTGTAAACTCATGGCGTAGTCGACTGTTTCCATTATCCTTAATGGGTAGGTCAGTAGTGATAAACTATTTGATTACCTCGTCCATCGTTCATCTGCTAAAGTCTGAGACGTTTGATGAAGGCTTCGTAAGTCTTCTTCAAGCAAAAGCGATAGACGCCTTTTGGTGTGGAAGACGATGGGTTGCTGAAAGCACGCTCTGTCTGCCAGTCAAGATAGGTGGATTAGGTCTCACAAACTTGGTTGTGAAATCAAGGTGTCTCCAAGTGCGGGCATTCCAAAGAGTGTTTTGCCAGAGAGACAGCTTGATTTCTCAACTGTGGGTGAATGTACTGGGAGGAATCGGCATAGGGGAGTATTACTACCTACTCTCTGTTCGACCACCTTATCCTCGTGACTGGCCACAGGATCTAATCTCAACGATTCAGACCTGGGGCAGAATCAGGCCAGCATTTCACCTTCAGTGGAATGCTCTACGGTACACGCAATTCGCGTCAATTCCAATCAGGTTTAATCCTGAATTAATAGATTCAGTGTTCAGTAATGCTCGGGGTTTTGAAGCTGACACGCATACACTGACAGTTCTCGGAGATATTATTGATATCTCTGGAAACTGCCGAATAAACACTAACACTGTACAACTACACGACCTGGCTGCTTCTGCGCGGGAGAGATTTCGCCAACTTGGGACCAGTGACGCTGGCACTAAGTTGGAAGATGCTTTCGTTCTGAACAGACCACCACACACACCTTTCAGCACACTTACAACACGTGTGCTCCGTGACGTGCTTATGTCAATAAGACCTCCGGAGTATACAGGATACAACAGATGGCGAACACACCTCGGGGTGAATATGGGCGTGATGGAAGGGATAACTTGCAGAGTAGTCTACAGTTATCCTTCTAGTTACAAAGATGCTGATGTAGCATTCAAATTGCTGCATCACAGTCTTATGCATCCTAATCAGTTGTCACATATCGACCGCCGAGTTCAGAGGATTTGCACAGTTTGTGCTGGTGAGGGCATCCTGTTTCACAGGTTCTTCACTTGTCCGGCTTTGCAGGGTCTAATGGATCTCGTGCGCGGTATGTGTCAGTTGATCCACCCGAATTTCGGCATTACTAGGACATCGTTTCTATGGGGACCAAAGGTATGTAGTCGAGTGAATTGTTTGATTAGCTTTGTGTTGACACTGGCCAAATCTACAATTCACCTGTACTACATGAGAGTCGAAGATGGGAATCAGAACACTGACCCACAACACCACGCACACGCACTTAAGCGCCACTTCGTTGACAGGTTGAAGAGACGTTTACGTCTTGAATATCTGGCAACGAACGCAGACACATTCAACTGCACATGGCAACCACTATCGTCGGTGCAGGACGGAGCTCTTGTCTTTCGCTGGTGAGAACAGGCCACAGCATTTGCAACACTAGTCCACGGGGCTTCTCCCCGCTTAGGAATCGTTGCACGTGCGGTGGGAAGGACAAGCACTCTGTTAGAGATGCTCAGCTGGAGGGATGATGAGGGCAGTTTGTAGAGGTCTACGATACTACAGGCCGCCCTCGCGGGACTCTATAACGGTATCGACTAAATTTTTTCGTTCGTTCGGTCATTTATCTTTGATTCGGTTTCGGTCTCGGTGCTAAATTACAAATTTTTTTTGTTGAAAATTCGTTCGTTTAGGTAAATACTTTTATTAGATTATTTTGGAAATTGAAGCTTCTTGGAACTGCCACTTACCCAATTGTCAAAATTGGGACAAGTAATAAATTTTTTGTTTTCTCATATTTTAGGCATTTTTCAAAATTTTTGTTATCCGTTATATACAGTCTCTTTTGAGAATTTAATGTTTCATTTTTTTCTTCTCGTTTATTGTTAGTGTCTAATTTGTTCTCGTTGTCCCTTTTGACCAATTTTGTGTTATTTTAGATTAGTCATTGTCTCTCTTTTTACACATTGTAGAGCCTTTTGCCACCTAGTTTAAGGATTTTGAAAAGAGACACAGAGCCAAAAATAAAAGAGACTTATTTACATAAAAAAAAAATTATAATTATTATTATAGTTTCAAAGAGGGCGAACGTGACATTTTAAGAGCTCCCATAAAAAATAGGAAAAAGAGCAGAAAGAGCAATAAAAAAGCCGCTGAAATTGTGTACAAGTGACATTAGTGTTGATGTTAAAGTTCTC
This sequence comes from Dioctria linearis, assembly GCA_963930735.1. Taxonomy (NCBI): domain Eukaryota; kingdom Metazoa; phylum Arthropoda; class Insecta; order Diptera; family Asilidae; genus Dioctria; species Dioctria linearis. The sequence continues at coordinate 199,504,178 of OZ005740.1, forward strand.
CTTGTGTTCAGTGTCGAAAATAATAAATAACTATTAAAAAGTGCTACATAAATAAATTGTGAAAAAGTTCAAGGCAATTGACAGTCCTGTTATTTTAATTATTTTTGGTAGTTGCCATGGCAACATGGCAACCGTGTAAAATTTAAAGTATAATCTGAAATTATTTAGAAGAACAAAATTTATTAAAACTTTAGAAAATAAAATTTATTTTAAATTATAAAAAATATATAATTAAAAAAAAAAAATAAAAGCAAAGCCACTTCTGCCGTACTCAAAATGAGTACGAGCAGTAGTGATTCTGGGGGGACGGATGATCCCCTCAAGCTAAGTAAAAGGAAGAAGAAGAGTAACAAGTCTTCTTCTTCTTCAAAGAAAACCCAAGGGCCCAAAGAAAAGGCCATTAAGGGCCCTAATCAAGAGGCCACAAACCACGAGGTTCAGCCAACTTCCGTGGAGAAGACTGCAGCCAGGACAGCGGATGCTGTCCCAGAAGTACCTGGAACGTCAGCTACTACGATGGCTGCTACCCCAGCAGCACCTGTAGCAAAATCGCAATCCCCGAAATTATTGGAAGTCGTCAAAACGGCTTCGTCTTCAGCGCCAAAGCCCAGCGGAATTGTGATGAGGCCACCACTGGCCACCACGAAGCCACCTGCCAGAATAAAAATCAAATGGCACCAGGAGGACCAGCAGCAGCACCACGATCCCCGGCGTTAGTTGCAGGGATTTCTTATGCCCAACAGGTAAGTGGCAGTTCCAAACAAGCTTCCACAATAGAAATTTTGAGCAAAGGCATCACTCCTCGTCCAGCCCCACTGGACGCAGGTAAGCCTCGACCCAAAACCAGTGCGGGCCTCCAGGGCTTCTTCGACGGGAGATGGCAGGATGAGAGCTACGGTATGCAGCTCGAGCACATCAGAGGATGTCCTCAGAGCGCATACCTGAAGGCAATCTTCCGCGTCGTCTCCTGTGAGCAGCTATTCTCCATGGGGATAATAGCTGGGGGAATGGTTGAGGTGTATACCACAACCCTCGAGAGTGCTGCCAAGCTAATGCTTGAGGGCATCGAGGTGGAGGGTAGACACCTTGTGCCGTTCCCACTCAGGGAAAAGCCCACGAAGGTCGTGTTTTCACGGGTCCCTATGCGAGCTTGCCATGAAGACCTCCTAAATTTCTTGGGAGATTTGGGAAGGTTCATGGCAACGTTCGTGCCATTCCCTTAAAAATTGGGGACGAGGGTCTCGGGCGGGGTATCTTCGGTACTAGCCGGGAGGCGTCCATTACCTTAAATAAGGGGTGTACGCTTCCAAAGGGCTTTTAGTTGAGCTTATCCGGCTCGAGGCACTGGATAGACGTTGGCACCGAAGCGAAATGCCATGCTTGCCATTTGGTAGGGCATTTTATTGCTGACTGCCCCAGGAGAACCGGGAAGAAGGCTGAACCGAGGGTTCCCTCGAAGGAAGCCACTACTACAGTAGTGGATCTGGAGAAGGAGCCTTCGGCCGGCACTCAACCTGCTATTTTGGAGCAGCCAGTGGTTAAGGTGCCTGAAGTTGTCCTAGAGCCAAAAATAGTTATGGCTGTAAACGGCGCTACGTCGGCACGTGAAAACACGGCTACTTCCGACGAGGAGTCGAATAGCCAAGTAGTAAAAAAAAAGAGGACGAGGAGGAAGAAAGTTGACCGGGTGATGCTGCCTCCTCCAGAGCCAGCAAAACCAGTCGCATCCAAGCGGCCCCACTCGGAGGAGGACGATAGTGGAGCTCGCGGTTCGAAGGTTGTAGTAAGGGACGCGGTGGTGTCTCACGAGCAGCTTTCGGACTGCGACATGACCGGCTTGGATGACACTGGTCTTTAGAGCTTTGGTGGCTACGAGTCATGTGATAGCATCATTTCGACTGGTAGCCAATTTGAAGTCTCGAAAGGGATGGAGACCCTTCCTAGGAAGAAGATCTCCGATATTCTTACCCAGCTCCAGTACAAGAAGAATTCAGATAAAATCTGGCGCATTCTTGTAAGGGAGCTGGAGAGGCCAGAGTTGTTACTTCCTCAACTTCTACTCCTACAACAGGAGTCGAAGAAAAAGGGAAAGTACAACGATGTTGCTCGGTTAGAACGACTTCATAGGAAGGTGGAGGAGTTGCTTCAGGAGCATGGCTTGGTCGATTCTTCTCGTCCGTAGACGTCGTACCATCATCGTTTGAACTTCTTATCTCTTTGAATGTGTAAGATAGGCTCTATTAACACCGCGGGTTTAAGTGCTCATACAAGACTACACAGTACTATCGAACATGTCAAAATGTTCGATATAGACATTACACTTCTGCAGGAGACGAATTTCACTCAAGACACTTATACACAACTTGAGCGCTATGCTTATCTACACACTGGCTATGCAATGTTTGCCACACCTGCGCCTTGCCGAGGCTCAGGGGTGGCAATCATTGTATCCAACAAATTTACACTATCGTCTCCTGTCTATACAGATATCTTCCCAGGCTTCGCTTCTTCCTTGGATTTTGTCGTTCAAGACAAACATATCAAGGTAGTAAACGTGTACCTTCCTCATGACCAGGACATTACAAGACAAGTTCTTGATAGTGTTCAGTCCTGTCTGGTGAATTTTAGCGGCGAAACTGTCCTCGGAGGTGATTTCAACTGCACTCTGAATCCCTCAATGGATCGGCACTCTGGAGTTGAGTTCAACTCTGTCAATGCTACTCGATTGAGGAATTTTGTCGGTGTTTTCAGACTCGTGGATATCTATCGTTGGATGCATCCTACGACTAGATCATACACGAGGGTCTCGCGAAATATCCATGGAAGTCTCGCAGGCTCCAGAATTGATAGACTTTACGTCTCACCTGGAATACTAGAACATTTCGTTGGTGTCACTCATGAAGTGTGTTCGATTAGTGATCACCTTCTTGTAGTGGCGACCAGCACTCTAGTTGAAAGACGAACTGCATACTGGATATTCAACAACTATTTGTTGAATTCCGAGCAGTTCATCAATGAGTTCATTGATTTCTGGCACGATTGGCAAGAGAGGAAAGCTGACTTTCCTTTTCTTAGTCAATGGTGGGATGTTGGATAGCTCCAGATTCGGTCTTTTATCGAGACGAGTTTCAATCGAAGTGGCTATCAAGCTTCTAGCTTGTCGGCCGAGGTCTCTCGGGTGGCAGCTCTTCTCCCAACTCAGCCGGGGTTGATTCTTTATTTCAATGGAATAAAGGAACGCTTGGCGACACAGACTTACAAGCACAGCTTGGAGTTTGTGCTGCGCGGCCAATCGCGCTGGCTGAGAGAAGGCGATTCTCCAACTGAGTACTTCTTTCAGGCGACTAGACGTCGTACTGCTTCTTGTGAGGTCGAATCGATAATTGATGAATCTGGACAAGTCCTCAACGGACAACAGCTATCAGAATATATTCGAGACTACTACAGTAGTCTCTACTCTGAATCGACGTCGACAACATCCTCGACCACTCATGAATTCCTTGAGAATATTCCCACTTTCTCTGAAGACAGTAAGGAGCTCCTGGATACAGTAATCACATTGGAGGATATGATTGCTGCGACAAAGGATCTAAGGCGACACACTTCACCTGGTTATGACGGCTTGACTCCAGAATTCTTCATACGTTTCAGGGATTTATTAATTCCTGACCTTTTGGGAGTCTTCAATTCGGCGGTTGAGATGCATTCAGAATTTCCTACTAGTTGGAGGAGATCTGTTATGCGCTTGATTCCAAAGAAGGGAGATTTGCAGAGGATGGGGAACTGGAGGCCAGTAACCCTATGCAATGTAGACTACAAAATCGTCTGCAAAGCATTAGGGGCGATACTCCGCTCAGTGATTGCTTCGGTAATACACCCGGAACAGTCCTATTGTGTACCTGGTCGTAGTATCTACGACAACATCGCGGTAGCCAAGCATTTGTTTGCCTACCATGAACAGACAGGTACACAAATGGCCATGATCTCACTTGACCAGCAAAAGGCTTTTGATAGTGTCTCGCACGAGTATCTCTTGACTGCTCTCGAGGCATTTGGGTTTCCACCCAGGTGGCTCGATATCGTCGGGAAACTGTATAGAGATTCAGCGATTTTGATTAAGCATCAAGGACAAGTTCTGGCTCCTATCTCGTTTCATCGAGGTATCAGACAGGGCTGTCCATTGTCAGGTATGCTTTATGATCTTTCGTTGGAGCCGCTACTGGTGAATCTTCGTCGAATGATCGGACGGTATGCGGTTCATCTGCCGTATACCAATGTGAGGCCTCTTATGTTGGCGTATGCGGATGATCTGTCTATTTTCGTGACAAGAGATGAAGCTTTTCCGGTCGCTCGTGCTGTTTTCGAACAGTTCGAACGTATAGCGGGCGCTAAAATCAACCTTAGTAAGAGTCAAGGCTTGTGGTGTGGAAGGTGGAGAGATCGTACAGATACTGCACTGAACATCCAATGGACTAATACTTGCCTGAAGTGTTTAGGTGTGTATATCGGACGCGAGAGTAAATCAAATAATAGCCGCATCGCTCTTGAGAAACTCTCTAGAGCTGTAAACTCATGGCGTAGTCGACTGTTTCCATTATCCTTAATGGGTAGGTCAGTAGTGATAAACTATTTGATTACCTCGTCCATCGTTCATCTGCTAAAGTCTGAGACGTTTGATGAAGGCTTCGTAGGTCTTCTTCAAGCAAAAGCGATAGACGCCTTTTGGTGCGGAAGACGATGGGTTGCTGAAAGCACGCTCTGTCTGCCAGTCAAGATAGGTGGATTAGGTCTCACTAACTTGGTTGTGAAATCAAGGTGTCTCCAAGTGCGGGCATTCCAAAGAGTGTTTTGCCAGAGAGACAGCTTGATTTCTCAACTGTGGGTGAATGTACTGGGAGGGATCGGCATAGGGGAGTATTACTACCTACTCTCTGTTCGACCACCTTATCCTCGTGACTGGCCACAGGATCTAATCTCAACGATTCAGACCTGGGGCAGAATCAGGCCAGCATTTCACCTTCAGTGGAATGCTCTAAGGTACACGCAATTCGCGTCGATTCCAATCAGGTTTAATCCTGAATTAATGGATTCAGTGTTCGGTAATGCTCGGGGTTTTGAAGCTGACACGCATACACTGACGGTTCTCGGAGATATTATTGATATCTCTGGAAACTGTCGAATAAACACTAACACTGCACAACTACACGACCTGGCTGCTTCTGCGCGGGAGAGATTTCGCCAACTTGGGACCAGTGACGCTGGCACTAAGTTGGAAGATGCTTTCGTTCTGAACAGACCACCACACACACCTTTCAGCACACTTACAACACGTGTGCTCCGTGACGTGCTTATGTCAATAAGACCTCCGGAGTATACAGGATACAACAGATGGCGAACACACCTCGGGGTGAATATGGGCGTGATGGGAGGGATAACTTGCAGAGTAGTCTACAGTTATCCTTCTAGTTACAAAGATGCTGATGTAGCATTCAAATTGCTGCATCACAGTCTTATGCATCCTAATCAGTTGTCACATATCGACCGCCGAGTTCAGAGGATTTGCACAGTTTGTGCTGGTGAGGGCACCCTGTTTCACAGGTTCTTCACTTGTCCGGCTTTGCAGGGTCTAATGGATCTCGTGCGCGGTATGTGTCAGTTGATCCACCCGAATTTCGGCATTACTAGGACATCGTTTCTATGGGGACCAAAGGTATGTAGTCGAGTGAATTGTTTGATTAGCTTTGTGTTGACACTGGCCAAATCTACAATTCACCTGTACTACATGAGAGTCGAAGCTGGGAATCAGAACACTGACCCACAACACCACGCACATGCACTTAAGCGCCACTTCGTTGACAGGTTGAAGAGACGTTTACGTCTTGAATATCTGGCAACGAACGCAGACACATTCAACTGCACATGGCAACCACTATCGTCGGTGCAGGACGGAGCTCTTGTCTTTCACTGGTGATAGCAGGCCACAGCATTTGCAACACTAGTCCACGGGGCTTCTCCTCGCTTAGGAATCGTTGCAAGTGCTGTGGGAAGGACAAGCACTCTGTTAGAGATGCTAAGCTGGAGGGATGATGAGGGCAGTTTGTAGAGGTCTATGGTACTACAGGCTGCTCTCGCGGGACTCTATAACGGTATCGCGTAAATTTTTCGTTCGTTCGGTGATTTATTTTTAATTCGGTTTCGGTTTCGGTTCTAAATTGCAAAATTTTTTGTAGAAATTCGCTCGTTTAGGGACATTTTTATTAGTTTATTTTGAAATTTTGGAACTTCTTGGAACTGCCACTTACCCAATTGTCAAAATTGGGACTGGTTCTAAATTTTTAGTTAAACTTTAGATCTTTTTCAAAATTCTTGTGTCCGTTTTTAGTCTCTTTTGAGAATTTTGTCTTGTTTGTTTTCCTTTTGTTTGTGTCTTTTTTCTTGTTGATTAGTTTTTCTAATTGTTTTAATTGTTTAATTGTCCCTATTGACCTTTTATAACTTTTAGATTAGCTAGCGACCTTTTGTTTACACTTTGTAGAGCCTTTTGCCACCTATTTTAAGGAATTTTGAAAAGAGCCAAAGAGCCAAAAAATAAAGAGCTTATATACATAAAAAAAAAAATTATTATTATTATAGTTTCAAAGAGGGCGAACGTGACATTTTAAGAGCTCCCATAAAAAATAGGAAAAAGAGCAGAAAGAGCAATAAAAAAGCCGCTGAAATTGTGTACAAGTGACATTAGTGTTGATGTTAAAGTTCTCCTTGTGTTCAGTGTCGAAAATAATAAATAACTATTAAAAAGTGCCACATAAATAAATTGTGAAAAAGTTCAAGGCAATTGACAGTCCTGTTATTTTAATTATTTTTGGTAGTTGCCATGGCAACATGGCAACCGTGTAAAATTTAAAGTATAATCTGAAATTATTTAGAAGAACAAAATTTATTAAAACTTTAGAAAATAAAATTTATTTTAAATTATAAAAAATATATAATTAAAAAAAAAAAATAAAAGCAAAGCCACTTCTGCCGTACTCAAAATGAGTACGAGCAGTAGTGATTCTGGGGGGACGGATGATCCCCTCAAGCTAAGTAAAAGGAAGAAGAAGAGTAACAAGTCTTCTTCTTCAAAGAAAACCCAAGGGCCCAAAGAAAAGGCCATTAAGGGCCCTAATCAAGAGGCCACAAACCACGAGGTTTAGCCAACTTCCGTGGAGAAGACTGCAGCCAGGACAGCGGATGCTGTCCCAGAAGTACCTGGAACGTCAGCTACTACGATGGCTGCTACCCCAGCAGCACCTGTAGCAAAATCGCAATCCCCGAAATTATCGGAAGTCGTCAAAACGGCTTCGTCTTCAGCGCCAAAGCCCAGCAGAATTGTGATGAGGCCACCACTGGCCACCACGAAGCCAACTGGCCAGAATAAAAATCAAATGGCACCAGCAGGACCAGCAGCAGCACCACGATCCCCGGCGTTAGTTGCAGGGATTTCTTATGCCCAACAGGTAAGTGGCAGTTCCAAACAAGCTTCCACAATAGAAATTTTGAGCAAAGGCATCACTCCTCGTCCAGCCCCACTGGACGCAGGTAAGCCTCGACCCAAAACCAGTGCGGGCCTCCAGGGCTTCTTCGACGGGAGATGGCAGGATGAGAGCTACGGTATGCAGCTCGAGCACATCAGAGGATGTCCTCAGAGCGCATACCTGAAGGCAATCTTCCGCGTCGTCTCCTGTGAGCAGCTATTCTCCATGGGGATAATAGCTGGGGGAATGGTTGAGGTGTATACCACAACCCTCGAGAGTGCTACCAAGCTAATGCTTGAGGGCATCGAGGTGGAGGGTAGACACCTTGTGCCGTTCCCACTCAGGGAAAAGCCCACGAAGGTCGTGTTTTCACGGGTCCCTATGCGAGCTTGCCATGAAGACCTCCTAAATTTCTTGGGAAGATTTGGGAAGGTTCATGGCAACGTTCGTGCCATTCCCTTAAAAATTGGGGACGAGGGTCTCGGGCGGGGTATCTTCGGTACTAGCCGGGAGGCGTCCATCACCTTAAATAAGGGGTGTACGCTTCCAAAGGGCTTTTAGTTGAGCTTATCCGGCTCGAGGCACTGGATAGACGTTGGCACCGAAGCGAAATGCCATGCTTGCCATTTGGTAGGGCATTTTATTGCTGACTGCCCCAGGAGAACCGGGAAGAAGGCTGAACCGAGGGTTCCCTCGAAGGAAGCCACTACTACAGTAGTGGATCTGGAAAAGGAGCCTTCGGCCGGCACTCAACCTGCTATTTTGGAGTAGCCAGTGGTTAAGGTGCCTGAAGTTGTCCTAGAGGCAAAAATAGTTATGGCTGTAAATGGCGCTAGGTCGGTACGTGAAAACACGGCAACTTCCGACGAGGAGTCGAATAGCCAAGTAGTAAAACAAAAGAGGACGAGGAGGAAGAAAGTTGACCGGGTGATGCTGCCTCCTCCAGAGCCAGCAAAAGCCAGTCGCATCCAAGCGGCCCCACTCGGAGGAGGACGATAGTGGAGCTCGCGGTTCGAAGGTTGTAGTAAGGGACGCGGTGGTGTCTCACGAGCAGCTTTCGGACTGCGACATGACCGGCTTGGATGACACTGGTCTTTCGAGCTTTGGTGGCTACGAGTCGTGTGATAGCATCATTTCGACTGGTAGCCAATTTGAAGTCTCGAAAGGGATGGAGACCCTTCCTAGGAAGAAGATCTCCGAAATTCTTACCCAGCTCCAGTACAAGAAGAATTCAGATAAAATCTGGAGCATTCTTGTAAGGGAGCTGGAGAGGCCAGAGTTGTTACTTCCTCAGCTTCAACTCCTACAACAGGAGTCCAGGAAGAGGAGGAAGTACAACGATGTTGCTCGGTTAGAACGACTTCATAGGAAGGTGGAGGAGTTGCTTCAGGAGCATCGCTTGGCCGATTCTCCTCGTCAATAGACGTCGCACATTCATCGTTTGAGCTTTTCATCTCTTTGAATGTGCAAGATAGCTTCGATCAACACCGGGGGTTTAAGTGCACATACAAGGTTACACAGCACTATCGAACATGTCCAAATGTTCGATATAGACATCGCGCTCCTACAGGAGATGAATTTTACACAAGACACATACACACAACTTGAGGGCTATGCTTATTTACACACTGGCTATGCAATGTTTGCCACACCTGCGCCTCGCCGAGGCTCAGGGGTGGCAATCATTGTATCCAACAAATTTACACTATCGTCTCCTGTCTATACAGATATCTTCCCAGGCTTCGCTTCTTCCTTGGACTTTGTCATTCAAGACAAAATTATCAAGGTAGTAAACGTGTACCTTCCTCATGACCAGGACATTACAAGACAAGTTCTTGATAGTGTTCAGTCGTGTCTGGTGAATTTTAGCGGTGAAACTGTCCTCGGAGGTGATTTCAACTGCACTCTGAATCCCTCAATGGATCGGCACTCCGGAGTTGAGTTCAACTCTGTCAATGCTACTCGATTGAGGAATTTTGTCGGTGTTTTCAGACTCGTGGATATCTATCGTTGGATGCATCCTACGACTATATCATACACGAGGGTCTCGCGAAATATCCATGGAAGTCTCGCAGGCTCCAGAATTGATAGACTTTACGTCTCAACTGGAATACTAGAACATTTCGTTGGTGTCACTCATGAAGTGTGTTCCGTTAGTGATCATCTTCTTGTAGCGGCGACCAGCACTCTAGTTGAAAGACGAACTGCATACTGGATATTCAACAACTATTTGTTGAATTCCGAGCAGTTCATCAATGAGTTCACTGAATTCTGGCACGATTGGCAAGAGAGGAAAGTTAACTTTCCTTTTCTTAGTCAATGGTGGGATGTTGGAAAGCTCCAGATTCGGTATTTTATCGAGACGAGTTTCAATCGAAGTGGCTATCAAGCTTCTAGCTTGTCGGCCGAGGTCTCTCGGGTGGCAGCTCTTCTCCCAACTCAGCCGGGGTTGATTCTTTATTTCAATGGAATAAAGGAACGCTTGGCGACACAGACTTACAAGCACAGCTTGGAGTTTGTGCTGCGCGGCCAATCGCGCTGGCTGAGAGAAGGCGATTCTCCAACTAAGTACTTCTTTCAGGCGACTAGACGTCGTACTGCTTCTTGTGAGGTCGAATCGATAATTGATGAATCTGGACAAGTCCTCAACGGACAACAGCTATCAGAATATATTCGAGACTACTACAGTAGTCTCTACTCTGAATCGATGTCGACAACATCCTCGACCACTCATGAATTCCTTGAGAATATTCCCACTTTCTCTGAAGACAGTAAGGAGCTCCTGGATACAGTAATCACATTGGAGGATATGATTGCTGCGACAAAGGATCTAAGGCGACACACTTCACCTGGTTATGACGGCTTGACTCCAGAATTCTTCATACGTTTCAGGGATTTATTAATTCCTGACCTTTTGGAAGTCTTCAATTCGGCGGTTGAGATGCATTCAGACTTTCCTTCTAGTTGGAGGAGATCTGTTATGCGCTTGATTCCAAAGAAGGGAGATTTGCAGAGGATGGGGCACTGGAGGCCAGTAGCCCTATGCAATGTAGACTACAAAATCGTCTGCAAAGCATTAGGGGCGATACTCCGCTCAGTGATTGCTTCGGTAATACACCCGGAACAGTCCTATTGTGTACCTGGTCGTAGTATCTACGACAACATCGCGGTAGCCAAACATTTGTTTGCCTACCATGAACAGACAGGTACACAAATGGCCATGATCTCACTTGACCAGCAAAAGGCTTTTGATAGTGTCTCGCACGAGTATCTCTTGACTGCTCTCGAGGCATTTGGGTTTCCACCCAGGTGGCTCGATATCGTCGGGAAACTGTATAGAGATTCAGCGATTTTGATTAAGCATCAAGGACAAGTTCAGGCTCCTATCTCGTTTCATCGAGGTATCAGACAGGGCTGTCCATTGTCAGGTATGCTTTATGATCTTTCGTTGGAGCCGCTACTGGTGAATCTTCGTCGAATGCTCGGACGGTATGCGGTTCATCAGCCATATACCAATGTGAGGCCTCTTATGTTGGCGTATGCGGATGATCTGTATATTTTCGTGACAAGAGATGAAGCTTTTCCGGTCGCTCGTGCTGTTTTCGAACAGTTCGAACGTATAGCGGGCGCTAAAATCAACCTTAGTAAGAGCCAAGGCTTGTGGTGTGGAAGGTGGAGAGATCGTACAGATACTCCACTGAACATCCAATGGACTAATACTTGCCTGAAGTATTTAGGTGTGTATATCGGACGCGAGAGTAAATCAAATAATAGCCGCATCGCTCTTGAGAAACCCTCTAGAGCTGTAAACTCATGGCGTAGTCGACTGTTTCCATTATCCTTAATGGGTAGGTCAGTAGTGATAAACTATTTGATTACCTCGTCCATCGCTCATCTGCTAAAGTCTGAGAAGTTTGATGAAGGCTTCGTAGGTCTTCTTCAAGCAAAAGCGATAGACGCCTTTTGGTGCGGAAGACGATGGGTTGCTGAAAGCACGCTCTGTCTGCCAGTCAAGATAGGTGGATTAGGTCTCACTAACTTGGTTGTGAAATCAAGGTGTCTCCAAGTGCGGGCATTCCAAAGAGTGTTTTGCCAGAGAGACAGCTTGATTTCTCAACTGTGGGTGAATGTACTGGGAGGGATCGGCATAGGGGAGTATTACTACCTACTCTCTGTTCGACCACCTTATCCTCGTGACTGGCCACAGGATCTAATCTCAACGATTCAGACCTGGGGCAGAATCAGGCCAGCATTTCACCTTCAGTGGAATGCTCTAAGGTACACGCAATTCGCGTCGATTCCAATCAGGTTTAATCCTGAATTAATAGATTCAGTGTTCGGTAATGCTCGGGGTTTTGAAGCTGACACGCATACACTGACGGTTCTCGGAGATATTATTGATATCTCTGGAAACTGTCGAATAAACACTAACACTGCACAACTACACGACCTGGCTGCTTCTGCGCGGGAGAGATTTCGCCAACTTGGGACCCGTGACCCTGGCACTAAGTTGGAAGATGCTTTCGTTCTGAACAGACCACCACACACACCTTTCAGCACACTTACAACACGTGTGCTCCGTGACGTGCTTATGTCAATAAGACCTCCGGAGTATACAGGATACAACAGATGGCGAACACACCTCGGCGTGAATATGGGCGTGATGGGAGGGATAACTTGCAGAGTAGTCTACAGTTATCCTTCTAGTTACAAAGATGCTGATGTGGCATTCAAATTGCTGCATCACAGTCTTATGCATCCTAATCAGTTGTCACATATCGACCGCCGAGTTCAGAGGATTTGCATAGTTTGTGCTGGTGAGGGCACCCTGTTTCACAGGTTCTTCACTTGTACGGCTTTGCAGGGTCTAATGGATCTCGTGCGCGGTATGTGTCAGTTGATCCACCCGAATTTCGGCATTACTAGGACATCGTTTCTATGGGGACCAAAGGTCTGTAGTCGAGTGAATTGTTTGATTAGCTTTGTGTTGACACTGGCCAAATCTACAATTCACTTGTACTACAAGAGAGTCGAAGATGGGAATCAGAACACTGACCCACAACACCACGCACACGCACTTAAGCGCCACTTCGTTGACAGGTTGAAGAGACGTTTACGTCTTGAATATCTGGCAACGAACGCAGACACATTCAACTGCACATGGCAACCACTATCGTCGGTGCAGGACGGAGCTCTTGTCTTTCGCTGGTGATAGCAGGCCACAGCATTTGCAACACTAGTCCACGGGGCTCTCCCCGCTTAGGAATCGTTGCACGTGCTGTGGGAAGGACAAGCACTCTGTTAGAGATGCTAAGCTGGAGGGATGATGAGGGCAGTTTGTAGAGGTCTATGATACTACAGGCTGCCCTCGCGGGACTCTATAACGGTATCGGGTAAATTTTTCGTTCGTTCGGTCATTTATTTTTAATTCGGTTTCGGTTTCGGTGCCAAATTACAAAATTTTATGTTGAAAATTCGTTCGTTTAGGCAATTATTTTTATTAGTTTATTTTGGAAATTTGGAACTTCTTGGAACTGCCACTTACCCAATTGTCAAAATTGGGACTATTAAATTTTTTGTACATATTTTAGATCCTTGTCAAAATTCTTGTGCCCGTTTTTTAGTCTCTTTTGAGAATTTTGTCTTGCTTGTTTTCCTTTTGTTTGTGTCTTTTTTCTTGTTGATTAGTTTTTCTAATTGTTTTAATTGTTTAATTGTCCCTATTGACCTTTTATAACTTTTAGATTAGCTAGCGACCTTTTGTTTACACTTTGTAGAGCCTTTTGCCACCTATTTTTAAGGAATTTTGAAAAGAGCCAAAGAGCCAAAAAATAAAGAGCATATATACATAAAAAAAAATTATTATTATTTGGATAGAAAATGTATTGATCCCGAATTTGGAATGACATTCTGGGAATTGATAACCAATATGTCCTGCGAAACTACCAAATATGACGTGCTCTGGCAAGGAAAAGCAATGAAGATCCGTAATCTTGGTCAAAATAACACCAACGCTAATACCAACATCATGTATACTGTGCAAACAGAAGACATCGTGTTTGCATTGGAAGTGAGGAAAGCTATTTCAGTTTGTCGTGTCCATGGATACCAAATTGAACATCCAAGATTGATTATTGTACCCAAGGTAGGAACAGAGTATTGGTTTACCAAAAGATCAGCTGACGCGAACAATTTAGATCTACTGACCTACGTAAACTCAAAATTTGTATACACGGAAAGACATTGGAAGGTCCAAATAGAAAAACTGTATAAAAGTCTGATGCTATAGAGATGTGAACTGGATTGCGAATACAATTAGGTATTGCGGGACAAAATCCGGATGCATTTGCCCTATTATATATGAAAGAATTAGGTCACACAGCAATCCCACGTGGAGAGCTTCTATACATAATTAAATGTCAGTAGAAGTCTATGTGCGTAATACCGACAAATGCTATAACGAATTGCCAATAACCTATGCAAACAATTCAGCATTTATGACGCCTAGAATACACATAGTGCAAAGACTGGGCAACGAAATACAATGTTCATCACTGACTGTTCCAGGGTACCATATCTTAGGAGAATGGTATGGACTATCACCAACATTACAAAAGATTAAAACGCCAAAAGAATTAAAACCATCTACAAATTCTAACAATTGGGCCTATGAAGACCCTAGTAATCTCATGAAAGCAGGAATATATTCTTCAGAAGCATTAGGGGATTTGCGAAGGCAAATTATGTTTCCAGCAGAGCGTGAAGCTATAAACAACATTATGACTCATAGATTACTGGGTTCCGACATTGATCACCAAAACATAAACATGGTAAAAGTATTAACACCATATGACCTAAATTCATTTAAAGATAAGGTTAGCAATATCATCCAAGAAATCGGAAGTATCTACCTTATTATCATAGGAACGTACGCCATAATACGATTCCTCAAGCTATTTGTAACAACTACAGTAAATGCGAAAAAAATTCACGCTCCGTATGACTGGAATTGGCGGCTCGCAGCAGCATCATGGAATATCATGACCACCCATGTACTACATCAACAACAAACAGTAAAACAACGCGATGCAGTACTAACATCAGTGATTACACACCCGAGAGATCCAATTCCACAATCAAATACCTCTGATAAAGCAAGATTGCAGGAAAGTTTAAGAGAGTTAGGCGATATTAACCGAACGTCCAAAATATATCCAGCACTTGATGAAAATATGTAATACAACACTCACTTCTCTCCTCACCTCTTTCCCATTTCCATATATTCCAACCTCATAGCATTTAGGCGAGTATAGGCGCCTTAAAACCTTAACTACATTGGTTTATTTGGAGGAAATGTCATTAAACCCAAAATGTAGAATTAATTTTTATTTTAATTATAGATTGAAATGAAGACATTTCAAGGCGTGCAGAATGTTCCGAAGCCATATGAAATACTGCAGGTTGCATTCTGGGTCACTGCAGCGTCAGCGAAGCAGCGACGATTTTATGAACCGCGGTCATCGACCAGGGAGCACCGCAGCAAGCAACAAATCGCTGACAATACTTTAATTATTGAATTATTGAATGTAAAATATTTTTCTTGTTAATCGTAATTAATTTTTAATTGAGTAGTCTAGTAAAACCGTTCGAGTCGTGTACACCTTTTTTTTATATCAAATAAAATTCTTTTAATAACCAATTCCAATATTGTTGGATTTTTATTCCTTTATTCTTTTTTCAAGTTTTATTTTATTTTACCATCCCAAACATTTACAGTCCCTATGATAATAAGCGTCATATTATGAGCGGAGCGACGGATACTCTTCCATGGGGGCATTACTCCATTTCATCAGATAAACAAGTGGCAACCAAACAGCTCTGATAACAGGTAAACAGCTTTCCAAACAGATCTGATAACAGCTTCACAGCTTTTCAAACAGCTCTTATAACAGGTAAACAGCTTTTCAAACAGCTCTGATAACAGCTTAACAGCTTTTAAACAGCTCTGGTAACAGCTTAACAGCTTTCCAAACAGCCCTGATAACAGCTTAACAGCTTTTCAAACAGATCTGATAACAGCTTAACAGCTTTTAAACAGCTCTGATAACAGTTTAACAGCTTTCCAAACAGCTCTGATAACAGCTTAACAGCTTTTCAAACAGCTCTGATAACAGCTTAACAGCTCTGATAACGACTTAACAGCTTTTAAAACAGCTCTGATAACAGCTTAACAGCTTTTCAAACAGGTCTGATAACAGGTGAACAGCTTTTCAAACAGGTCTGATAACAGGTGAACAGCTTTAATCTACTCAGCAGTTCCACAGGATTCGGTGTGCTTTCGGCTGAGTTACAACTTCGACTTATGAATATTTCGCATGTTTCATCCTTTTATAGTACAATGAAGGTATCAAATCGTTTACGGTAGCGCCCCTTGTTTAATGAGCTATCCTTATCAATCATGCTTCAAACCTTCCCATCTTTAAAGCTTCCCGCTAGTACAGTGAAGGTATCAAATCTATTATGGTAGCGTCCCTTGTACACACCCAGCTGCACACATCCACCCACGCCTTAGGTAACGTTTCTTCAGTCACCGAGTAGCCCAACCCAACATATCACAAGCACTCATACTAAAGTAAATAACTAACATCAAACTCAAGCTGACAGGTACACAGCCGCCGGTATAAATTCGCATAGGGTATTTCGCATCTGTTTGAATTCGGGTAAAATTATTTTACCTTACCGTTAACGACGTACGCCTTTGGTTCTTGTACCAAGACCTCTGATCGGGGAGCACAAGCGCATAAACTTGGATACCAAGAAAATATTTGTCCGAAAAATGGATAAGCTGAAATTATTTGGGATAGGAGCAAAAATATCAACCGTTTGCTTTGCGTTTTTAAACAAAACTAAATTTTATCCGAACTAATGAACTGACATGAGTACCTCAACTTACATAAATAAAACTCAAGTGAAGACGTGCACTTCACCGTGTGAGCAACTTACTCAGCACTTAGTCTTATCAGCATGAATATGCCGGCATGAAGCTTTCGCAAGGAATGATAATTCAAACCGTGGACACGATACTCAAGTTACCACGGAATGTGAAAAACAAAAATGCAATGAACGAAATGCTGATGAGTATAATTGCGACAAATGCATGCTGATAAGCTAATGTGAGATGTTTTGAATTATTATTACGCGGCTGGATCTTAACATTCTCCCCGTCGTTGAACTCCTGGTTCAGCCTACCCTTCATTCGATGTTGACTACGAAATCTTCACGGCGCTGCTGTTGTCTCGGTAAGGGCTTCGGTTTGCCGCGAAGGCATTTTTGCAAGTCTTCTCGATGCTTGTAGAGTAGTCCCAGTAGGATAGTTATGACCAAAAAACTCCTGTGTATCCGATTGCCAGACCATGGGTGGTACGTGTCTGAATGTCATTGGGTAGGTCAAACTTATCCTTCTTGATGATCTGTTGCAATTCTTCAAGCTCCTCCAATTGCGGATGGTAATGGCCCTTTTCTTGCAGGATTGCGGACAGGTGTTCAGGTATAGTGATGTTGATGAGCTCACTTAATTTTGTGCAGGATCTCCGTGACTCACTTGAATAGATGTAATGGCCTTGAAGCTTTAGCAACTGGTGTTTTATTGAGCAATCGGGCTGTAGTTTCAAGAGCCCTGAGCCATTTATCGATGTCGTTATTGTGACGTTACTACAGGGAACATTTATTGAGGTTGTTCCCTTTAATGCATAGATCCACTGGTTCTCATGAGTTAGTTGTAACCATATGGAATCTTCCTCTATTTTCAATACATTACATGACTGTGTATATGGAATTCCATTCAAAAGATCGGATTCACAAGAAGACACGTTTGCTCTTCTGCGATAAACGGGGTGAAGCTGCTTGCATACATATACCCTTTCTTCTTCTGATTTGCACCCCGCCAATTCTTGATCGGTAAACGGATAATGTTGATCTCTGTGGGACGTAAGGGCCAAGTTCGATGCACATGATCGTTTGAGATGAATGTCTCATTTACATAGACCGGAATTGGCCGTGTCTTGAACAAATCGAACTTCTCCAAGTTAATTAGCGGTATCATGAGCTTGAATATGACATAATCCTTGACGGCTCGGCCTTAGACACTTATTAATTTGTACACCGGTAGGATGCTCCCTTGACTTGTTGGCAGGCTTAAGGATGTTGGTAAGTGGTTTTGGATGAGTCGTACTTGCTCTCTCAATTGAGCTGGTGACAGAAGTCGCGGGCTTATTTAGCCGTGATGAGAATCCGTTAAGGCATCGAAGATGGCTAAATGAAGTCTTTGGATATTACTCGCAATTAAGGTCATCTGGATGGACAATGATGAAAATAACTGCATCACCTTAAATTGCTGGGTCCCTTCACCTGAATCAGATAGTCTGTGTCATTTGCTCTTCTAATGCCTTGAATTTTTTATTAGTAGCTTCTTGGTCTCGTTTGACTATGTTAACAGTGGAATCAATGATAGATGTTTGATTCTTGATTAATTTTAGGAGATGCAATTCATTTTCCTTTACGGCCTCGATTGTTTTCGCCGTGTCTTCAGCGTCTTGGGAGTCTAACACCCCAAATAATGAGTTGGCTATGTTGCCTACAATGTCAATATCACCTCTTTTCTCTCTTATGCTTGAGTTTTGTGTGGGAAGTAGATCGTTGTCGACGGTAAGTTCCTCTTGAATGTGCTGACATTGCGTGATGACTAGTGTGCAGGAACTCTTGTGTTTTAGTTGAGTGCAGAGGTGCTCTAGAGTTTTTATACCCCTTTTAAATGTGTCGAACTCCATTCGGTATGGGCTGAGATCGTAATATGTCACCAAATTCCATTCGGTAGAGATCAGTTTCGCTGTTCCCAAGTGTTCGAAATGTATGCCAGGCCATGAGTTGAATGTGGTTACTTCTACTGGATCTGCCTTTAGAGCTGGAAGAAATAGGCAGACCAACCAAGTTGATACAATTAGGGATCCCAGTGATGTTCGTGCTTTTTTCCTAGGGAAGCGATTTGCAATGTCACTTGTCGAGGGGCGTGGGTCTGCTCCATCGGTAGCTCGAGGGATTTTCTTATGTTGGTCATCTTGTGTCTTGAGAGCTGATTTACTCTTAGTGACCTGTTCTGCACTTGTGAAGGTATGTTGGGCATCATTCGCTTCTATGGGTAAGAGCGAAAGTTTGTGAATTGGCCTCCAGAAGACGCCCGTGGCTGTTCGAACATCTGCTACTCTTGCGTAACCATCAGTACCCTTGTGCAGTTGAACTATGCGTCCCAGTGGCCACTTCGTGCCAGGCGTATTTTCTTCCTTCAGGATGACTATCGTTCCTGGTTCCACGTTTTGGCAGCGTTGCTTCCATTTATAGCGGTGTTGAAGCTCATTCAAATATTCGCGCGACCAGCGCCGCCAGAAGTCATGTTTGATGTGGGACACTAATTCCCATCGTTTCAGGATGCTAGCTTTACACGGTTCGGAAAATGCATCTATCGTTGCAGTAAGCGGCTCTCCAATTAGCAAATGGCCAGGAGTTAGAGCTGTTAGGTCATTCGGATCGGCCGACATTGGTGTCAGCGGCTTGTAATTCAATATGGCTTCGATTTCCACCATTACCGATTCCAGCTCTTCGTATGTTAGCGATGCTGAAGTTAGGCTTCTTAGAAGCAGGTGTTTTGCCTATTTCACTGCGGCCTCCCAAAAGCCACCGAAATGAGGCGCTCGAGGGGGGATAAAGTGGAAATCAATTCCACGTGAATTGCAAGACGAAGCTATTTTCGCTTAAGCGTCTTCAGAGTAAATGGTCTCACTTAGCTTGTGCAGTTGGTTCCGAGCTCCAACGAAGTTCGTCGCATTATCACAATACAAATTTTTGCAGTGACCTCTTCGTCCCGTGAAGCGTCTTAGAGCTGCTAAAAAGGCTTCCGTTGTCAAGTCGCTCACGACCTCTAAGTGGACTGCCTTCGTGGCAAAGCAACACAAAACTGCCACATAGGCCTTGTGAGGTTGTTTGGCTCTAACTCGATAGTGTATGAAAATTGGACCGCAAAAATCAACCCCGGAATTGATGAATGGTCTGACGGGCTGTACTCTGGTAGGTGGAAAATTTCCCATTATTTGGGATAGCAGCTTGGGCTTGGCTTTCGCACAACGCACGCAATGTTGAACTATCGATCTGGCCAAAATTTTGCCCTTAATGGGCCAAAAGCGCTGTCGCGTGGTGGTGAATAGCGTCTGTAGTCCACAGTGCAAATTTTCATTGTGCAGATCTGTTATCAACAGTTTTGTCCATGGATGCGAATATGGAAGCAGCATGGGGGTGCTTGCTATCGTATGAAAGATTTGAGTCTTCCAAACGTCCTCCTACGCGAATTATGTCATTTTCGTCTAAAAATGGTGCAAAATCGCTTAGAGAGCTCCTCTTGTTCACTTCCTTGTAGTGGCGAAAATGATTAATTTCTTCGTGAAACTCCGACTACTGCATTAGCTTTATGAGCACATAGAGTGTAGAGTCGAGTTCCTTGACCATAAGAGTTGCATTCTTTGATGAGGGTGATGCCTTCGAGCCCTTCACCATGTTAATAAATTTAATTACATAAGCGGTAATTCGTTGCAGCCATCTGAGGGAATTTCCATGCTGAATGTTGCATATAGGATTGGATGACTGATTATTAGTATTGAGTGTTGTGGCGACGGGCAGTGAGGACCGTTTCGTTCCAGTTCACAAGGAATCTGCAGATTTTTGTTGTATATCGAGGCCCACATTGCTTCTTCGCCATGTAAAAACGGGGGCCATAAAACCAGAGATTATGTGCCTTCAGCTTTTCAGGTGTAGTTCCTCTTGATAGCACATCAGCGGGGTTCTCCTTCGAACTGACTTGGCGCCATTGCTACGTATTTGTGAGTCCTTTAATTGTCGATATGCGATTTGCAACGAAGACTTGAAATGATGATGAAGTGGAATTTATCCACGCCAGAACAATCTCGGAATATGTCCAAAAGTGTGTGGGGCAGTTTTCCAGCTTTAAGTCTCTCTTAACACGACTTGCTAGCTCCGCAGCTAATTTGGCAACGCAGAGCTCGAGTCTGGGCAGTGTGACTTGTTTGATAGGAGCTACTCTGGATTTGGAGCAAATGAGTGGGACAAGAATTCTCCCATCAGAAGTGTTTGATCGAATGTACATAGCGGAGCCGTATACCCTCTCGGACGCATCCGCAAATGCATGAAACTGTACTGTTTTTGGAACGTCGCCTCCGAATACGTGTCTAGGGAACTGTATGTTTTCCATGAACAGCAATCCTTCGTGAAATTTAAATCAGCCTGTGTGTAGCTCCATTGGAAGGGAAGCATCCCAGTCTAACTTAAGTTGCCACAGTCTCTGTAGAAATATTTTAGCAGTGACGACGATTGATGATATTATCCCGAGTGGATCAAACAGACGAGCTATCAGCGATGCGACACTGGGTTTCGTGACTCGTGAATTGTTAATACAACAGGTTTTCACACAAAATTGGTCCGATTTTGGCAACCATATAAGGCCTAGGGTTTTTAAGCTTTCGTCCATTTCCTCACTGAAGTCTAGTTGTATTGCCTGATCTTCCGGTGGTATGTTTTTTAGTAATTGGGAGTTATTTGAGCACCATTTTCTGAGTTTAAATCCCCCTTCAGTTAGCAATGACATAAGTTGCGACTGTGTCTGTATCGCTGTATTGAGACTATCACTGCCAGTTATTACAACATCTACGTAGCAATTTTCTAGTATGGACTTTGACGCTAAAGGAAGTCTTTCACTTCCGTTATGGGCTAATTCGTGCACGAACTTTGTTGCCAAATATGGGACTGATGTTGTGCCATATGTGACTGTGTTTAATTGGTAGCATTTTAATGGCTCTTGCGGGTCACTCCTCCAGAGGATCAGCTGATATTTCCGATCATCTTGATGAATCCGCACCTGACGGTACATTTTTCGATATCTGCCGTGAAAACAAATCGCGGCATTCGAAATCGCAATAAAATCGAAAATAGGTCATCTTGTATCGTGGGCCCCACATGCAAAACATCATTTAAAGATAGATTAGTGGATGTTTTTGTCGATGCGTCGGAGACTACCCTAAATTTAGTAGAAGTGCTTTCCGGTTTGTGAACACCATGATGTGGCAGGAAGTAGTATGGAGTCGTTAATTTCTCCATGTCAATTTCCTCCATATGACCCAAACGTTCATATTCCTCCATGAATCCCACATAGTGTTGCCTAAGTACGTTGTTTGTAGCTAACTTTCTCTTCAGAGACAAAAATCGACGTAGTGCTATATTCTTTGATTCGCCTAATTTTTTGGGATCACTCGCAAATGGTAGTTTGACCAAGAAGCGTCCTTCATGGTCTCTTTCAGTTGTTTGGTTGAAGTAAACCTCACAACGGCTTTCTGCTGGCGTTAAGCGAGATTTGGGTTCTTCGACCTCTTCCATTTTCCAGAATTTTTCGATGACATTGTTGAGGTCTTCGTCGGTCCATAGCGCATACGTCGCTGTAGATAGAGGTGCTCCTTCCACCCTTCCCGCTATGATCCAGCCAAGAATGGTGTTCTGCAAAATTGGTAGGTCTTCTGATAGTTTTATCTGCCCGATGGACAATAATTGATGGTAGAATTCAGCTCCTAGCAAGATGTCAATTTGGTCTGGACGATTGAAAGCGGGGTCTTCTAATTTTATGTTGTCTGGTATGGCCCACGAAGAGATATCCAACTGTCGTGTTGGCTGAGGAGAAATGATACTCCGAAGTATGAATGCCTCGACTGTGATAGAATATCCGTTCAACCTTGACTGGAGTAGCACATTTAATCTTTGATTCGATTGCTGCTTTCCTTGCCCAATGCCCTCTATGACCAGAGAGTCGGGAGTGGGCGCGAGACCAAGTTTTTTAACAATCCTTTGGCTGATAATATTTATTCGGGAGCCCGAATCTAAGACGGCTCGACATTCTAAGTTGCTTCCATTGTTGCTAGTTAGTATGACTCGTGCTGGACTTAACAATACAATGATTTTGTTTGCTACTCAGAGTTGTAACGCTGGACGACGAGTCAATTGGTTGGTCGACTGTTGAAAACGAAGACCGTGGTAGAGTTGCATGGCATGCCACCTGTCTTGGAGCGAAGGTATTAGAAGCTTGTTGTGATTGCAATCCCTCACAGTCGTTCAGATGTACTAGTGTGTTATGCATCTTGTTGCATTTAGTGCATCCACGTGATTTGCATTTGACTGTAGTATGGCCTGATCTCATACAATTGAGGCACAAGTTATTCCCTCTCAGCACCTTTAACCGGTTTGATGGCGTTAATTTCAAAAATGTGGTGCATTGGTAAAGTTGATGGTTGCCCTTGCATGACACGCAAGCTGGCGGTGTAATGGCAACGGAAGTCATTGATTTGGAAGTGTTAATCCTTCGCTGCTCATCTACATTTTTGCTCTTGTGGCGTAAGGCCTCCAGCGAACCTGCCCTCTAAGAATGACAAGAAACCCTTCATCGTTTGCAGTCCCCTTGGATTTGGTAATGACTGCTCATATAATGTGTGGCTAGCCTTTTCTAGCTTTTTGACCAGGATATGGAGAAGCAAGGGATCCCAATTTGTTGTTGAAACCTCTAAATTCTCCAATGCTAATAAGCATTCTTGTGTCGTATCGTGTAACATTTTCACAGCGGTAGCTAACACGTTGTCAGATGCATGGGAAGGTTGTCCCAAAAGTTTATTGATTAGGCCGGCTACTAAGATTCGCATATTGTTGTAACGATCTTGCAGCAACTTCCAGGCCGTTAATTTTCCTCGCTCAGGGGGAGATGTCTGATGAATTTCTCTGCCTAGCCCACCAAGTTTGTCTTTAAGTACCACATCTTCTGACAATTCGATAGTGGTTGATTATGGATCATTTTCGAGAAGAGTTCGTAAAATTGGCGCCATTTAAGATAATCTCCGTCAAATTTGGGCAAGGTCATCCTTGGCAGTTGCAATGTAGTACCTTGTTGCACCAAAT
The DNA here is from genome assembly GCA_963930735.1 of Dioctria linearis. NCBI lineage: Eukaryota > Metazoa > Arthropoda > Insecta > Diptera > Asilidae > Dioctria > Dioctria linearis. The sequence continues at coordinate 199,527,745 of OZ005740.1, forward strand.
TTGGTGTGGGCGTCACATCGATTCTTGTGGAAAGCTGTACTAGTGTAGTTTGTACTCTTTCTTCCAAGCCGATTTACTCATTGACATCATAACCCATTTTGGCGGGATCATCGGTCATTTCCCACAGTGAATAGCTCTGATTCTCAATTTCACACCAATGTTGACTGATGGTTTCAGCTTTGATTTTATAATATTGTTGTGGATGAGCGTCGTCGTATTGAACCACTTCGAGTACTCTCCGCAGCGATTGGATAATGCCTCTTTGTCGACGTATTATATTATGGATTTCAACTGACTCAAGATTGCTCTGTGCCATGTTAGCCTTTTCTTCAGATTGAAATGGCTTTGGCATTGTTAGTTATGGAGGTACCCTTAAAGATACGTCTTGAGTTTCTGAGGCCTTGTCGACCTGTTGTGTTTCTAAGCCCTTGTCGTGCTGTTGCAATTGATCTCGTTCCTCTTTGTCGAAGGAGTCGATCTTTTCGTTGAAATGCTTCCGGTTTTGCTCCATATCGTCCATATCGAATTGTAGTAATCCTTCGCGAAGTATGCATGGTCAAGAGGCAGCTCGGGTAGTGATCTAAGTTCATTGTCTGTTAGTTCAAACCTTGACCATGCCTCTTCAATCTCCTCTATCTTTCTACATAGTACTCTCCTTTGGTTTTCCTGTCTTCCGGATCCTTTTTGTAGTTGTCTATAAGGCTTTCTAGCGCCTTCCCTAGATCAGCCTGTCGTTTTCCAAACTGCTCCATGATGTAGGATAATGTCACACTCCTGAGACAACAATGAGTTTCGCTTGTGACGTGAAATCACGTCGGGATCACCAAATGTTTGAATTCGGGCCTTTGGTTCTTGTACCAAGACCTCTGATGGGGAAGCACAAGCACATAAACTTGTACACCAAGAAATTATTTGTCCGAAAAATGGATAAGCTGAAAGTATTTCGGATAGGAGCAAAATAACAACCGTTCGCTTTGCGTTTTTAAACAAAACTAAATTTTATTCCGAACTAATTAACTTACATGAGTACCTCAACTTATATAAATAAAACTCAAGTGAAGACGTGCACTTCACCGTGTGAACAACTTACTCAGCACTTAGTCTTATCAGCATGAATATGCCGGCATGAAGCTTTCGCAAGAAAAAATAATTCAAACTGTGGGCACTATACTCAAGTTACCACGGAATGTGAAAAACAAAAATGCAATGAACGAAATGCTGATGAGTATAATTGCGACAAATGCATGCTGATAAGCTAATGTGAGATGTTTTGAATTATTATTACGCGGCTGGATCTTAACAGCATCATTACTTAAACCGCACACATTCTACCTAAGCCTTAGTACAGGTAACGTAGCCCAGTACAACACACCCCAGGCAATCCTAATCATAGTATCAAATATTGCCACGAAAGCTCTCAGCCAACCTCGAGTATCCAGACACAGGAAAGGGCACTTCAAGTAAAATTGTATCCTCCAAGACCAGATCAAACTTAACCAGCAACCTCTACCAATAAAGCTTCCCACCCATTCACAAATGTTTAGAGCTACGATCTCCGAGATGAAAATACAAAAAACAGCAAAAAACCAAGGCGATTTCAAAACAGCAAAAAAAAATCAAGGTCATGTCATGCTGATTTCTACAGTTTCCTTGCTAAGAAATCTTCAAGTAAGAAAACAGCAGAATGCTACTACCTAAAACTTCCACTCTAAAGAAAACAGCAAAACCAAGGCATGCTGCTAGTATCCGCAAATGCAGACCAGGCAACCTCAGAATGGTGTATCCAAGACCCAGTGGTGCATCCAAGACATAATCCAGTACAGTTAAAAGCCGATGGTGGATCCAGTACAGTCAAGAGCCAATGGTGCATCCAAGGCATAAACCAGTACCATCAATACACAAACCAACATTATGGACCCAAGCCACCTAGCGACGGTGGTGCCATCTATGGGTGGGGTGATCTCGTATCCCCAAAACTCGAGATGAAAAACTTAATGTCAACTTAGAGGCTACGAGTCCGCGATGAAAAATAAGCGAACTCCAGAAACAAAATTGAAATCCTATGTTAATTCCCTATGCTGGAGAGCGCTAAAAGTGGTCTCGTATCCCCAAAGTGGTCTCGTATCCCCAAAGTGGTCTCGTATCCCCAAGACTTGAGATGAAAAATAAGCGAACTTTAGAAACAAATTCGAAATCCTATGCTATTTCCCTATGCTGGAGAGTGCTAAAAGTGGTCTCGTATCCCCCAAATTGGTCTCGTATCCCCAACATCCAAGACATAAACCCATACAGCCAAGACACAACCCCAAATTTAGTATGGACTCAACCCACCTAGCGATGGTGGCGCCATATGTGGCAAAATTCTGGAAGCTAAAAAAGTGGTCTGGTACTGTCATAGAATAACTACTACTAACAACATCCAAGTGCAGTAAATTAGCTAAAAATAAACACAACAGAAATCCGACATAAATGCACAAGTCAAAACATTGATGACAGTATATCCACCTAAGATAGAAATACACAAATTCATTGAGGCTGGATGCAAGCAATCTTCTGACGTTAACTTTATATATAAAATATAACACGAACCAAATGTAGACACCTCACAGGTCACAACCGAATTTTCTGCCGCAACCACTTTGTGTACCAAGTGGCTTCGCAAACACGTGACGTGCTCTAGACCGCGTACGACAGGGAAATACTTTTTGCCAATATAGGGTTTAATTATTTACAATACAGAACTGGAATTCGAGCTCGATTGCCGACTGACGTCTTGGCAGTGATAAATTCTTATATGTCACCTCCTGTGATCATCTTCTAGTTGGAAAAGGTTGTAAATAATATCTGCTATCCGCTCGGCCAGAGGATAATTCTGTAACAATATATTCCTATTTGATACCCCTTTTTCACGTTTTTTGGTATATAACATTTGGTTCCTTCCCTATCTAGAGGAAAGAAGTAGTGTCGTGGTTTTCAATGGCTCCAAACCAAGCCTTTTCGAAGAAACCTCAGTCTACTATACTCGGTACTTTTATCTTCCTAATTTTAAATAATAGGCATCCCTATTGATATTACATCGCCCTCTTTGCTTTATGCTGACGACGCTAAATTTTATAGTGTAATTTATCATGGAAACGATTTTAAATCCCTTCAACATGATATTGTTAAGCTCGAAGGTTGATGTAAGAAAAATTATCTTGATCCTGATATCGATAAATGTAAAACTAAAACCTTTTCTAGAAAGCGTGAAAAAATCTTCTTTAACTACAAAATTAATAATATTTCGATTTCACGTGAAATGAAGGATTTAGGAGTTACCTTTGATTACAAACTACTTTTCCCTTCTCATATAAATCTTATTACCTCTAAAGCTTATCGAATGCTGAGCTTCATCTTTCGTATGTGTAGATCCTTCAAGGGAAGTGCTGCTTTCATTTGTTTTTACCTCATTGGTGAGAAGCACTCTAGGATATGCTTATCAAATTTGGAACAGTTTCCAATTATGTTACAACAAACAAGTTAAATCTGCCCAGAAAAAGTTTACCAGGATTCTTTTGTTAAATTAGGCATCAATGAGATGGAGTATACTCATAGATTATCTCTTTCTAACCTGCCAGTTCTAGAACACCGCTGGCCTGCTTATATTTATATAAACTCCTGAAGGGTTTCGTGTTTTGTCCCAATTTGCTTTCCAAAATATGCATAAATATTCCAACAAGATCCGAAAGATATCCACTTAGATTCCAATTCTGTAGAGCCAACCTCCGGGTAAAGCGATCTTCGGTAAGAATGCCAAAAATATTTAACTGTAAGTTTTTCAATATTGACGTCCTTAGTTCTGACCTCCTGACAATCAAAAGATCAGTTTTAGCGAAGAAATACATAATTTCCTTAATGTAATATATTGTTACGAAGTTGCTAAAAGATAAAAAAAATATTGTTTAGTACCACCATCAATATTGGTTAATGCATCATACTAGCATTATTGGCGACTTACTTTTAGAGAAGCTCCAATTCTACGCATACATCTTTAGTTCTGGGAAGAAAGCTGGCCAACCATCCATGGAAACAGCAAAAAAACAATTTTTGCCTAAAATGAAAAGTAATTTAAAATTACAAAATTGTAATAGCAATATTCTTTAAAAAGAAAAATTGTTAAACTAAAATTAGAATTTATATTGAATTTTCTAAAATTATTGTACAAAAATTTATATGTATAGCTAAAGGAATCGAAATTAGAAAGAAAATGTAACTAATTTAACGATCCTCGGAAAGTAACGATCGGGCCCACTGGAAAATAGTCTTTTCCGGGCATAGTTAGATTTTTCCCCACCTGACGGGGATATAAAAGAAAGGTCAAGACAGATCGTTGCTCTCTGTTCGGAAAGTCAAAGTTGAGCGATTAGATAGTTGTCAGAAAAAATAGTGCGAGTAATTGAATAAATTCAAAATTAACAATTAAAATTTATTTACTTTTTTTTATTGTTTTCCTTTCTCTGTGCGAGGTAACCAAAACATTAATTCCGGTGAGTGTTTTGCTTTATTTCTTATTAAAAAGCTAGCAAACACCGCGATTGGGACATTGCGGGCACAGAAGGTCAAGGTCAAGAGGAAGCGATCGAGCCTTTGTTCTTTTCGATCACCTTCAATAACCAAGAACCAGGAAAAGGCGAAACATAAATTATAGTTTCAGGTAAAAACGGGCCATTGCCTTCAAGGCTTAATTTAGCTTGAACTGAAAATCTGACATACAAAATTGAACTTTAGAATTTTTCAAATCAGAACGGCGGAAAATTGAAATCAATTGATTCTGAATTGAATCAATCGCATTGACAGAGGGATTGAAATTGCACAACAAAAGCTTTAATTTCCCCTTTGCAGCACGAAATTGGGAATTCGCACACCAGTCCACCGATATTTATATAAGAGTGTCGCAGAGGTCCGCCATTTGTAAAAAATCCTCTAAGATCGTCGACGGCGCCATTTGTTGAGGAAATTCCATAATCCCGCGTTGACTTCAGCCGCTTGACCACAAAGCACCAAGATGGAAGTTCATAAAAAAAACAAAACATTCCCAACCTGGTGCCCTAAAGCTTCACAGCATCTACGGTGGAATCCTACAAATCCTCAGATAGGCACATTACACAGCACAAGGGTACACTACTTACTGTCACTTTATATAATTAGCTTGCCAAATTCTTGCAAGCCTTTGACACTAAACACCACACCAACACTCAACACTTCGCGTGAAACACGATCGCGACTTTAATAAATATGCGCGGAAATTTTGCCACAGTAACCAGCGGTCCACTAGAAGCGAAAACTAAAACAAGTCCACCTTATCTTTATCGGCTGACGCACGTTTACAAACTGCACAGTAAGCACTCAATAAGTGGAACGCGATAGTAGTACTTATCTCGTTCCACTCGAACTGCAAGCATAGTCGCTGTACTCTCTATTCAGCATTCCCCCTTGTACGGCTGCAGAGCAGAATCTTACGCTCACCCACTATTAACAAAAGTTGCAGTTTCCACCGAGAATAGCATCCAAGTGGAAGCTCTCTGAACCATCATCAGCCCAGCTGATCTTCTCGAACGTGACACAGTTCTACATTTTGTTGCTGACCTATATTCGAAAGTTGGATGCTATCTTGTTACAACATTTTCCTAAGCGAAGCTTCGCAACATTTTTTGTTGAAGAAATCTCCCTCTCGGTATAAGCAAATAAGAAAAATTTGTAACATTGGTGTCAAGTGTGGCGTGTTCGAACGGATATCGAAAGAATCCAGCACCCAGATAAAAACACGAGATGGCCAACAATCAAAGAAATATATCAAGCGACAATAGAAGAGAATGGAGTGATAATACCACACAACTTCCATTTCCTTTAGACCAGCTGAGCACCATTCTCCATCAGCAAAACCAGCAAATTCAAAATATTAGCTGCTTACTCAAGTCTGTAGTAGACAAGGTACAGAATTTGGAACTAAGCCAAGAAGAGGCAGTTAAGCGACGCATAGATGGGCTTGCTAATAGCCAAACTCCACCATTTAGGCTTAACCCTGTCTTAGAACAATCAACTGCCTCGCCAAATTCAAATGGGTTGATTAGTTTTACAGACGGAATATCAACCAATCCCAGCGATAATGAAAAAAATCTCCAATCTCATTGTTCAACTCTTGTCGACCAGCTAGCTACTGAGCACTCTCCGCAACGTCCAACTGATCTTGCCCAAGAACCAATCGGAGCTTCGTCAAAGTCTAATAATGTGATGAGCACTTTAGAGCAAGGACCGAATGCTATATCCCCAGATTCGCGAACAAGAAGGGTCACTTTTAGCCTGCCAACCGCTAATTCTTCCTCTCTTGATCAACAATTCTGCAATCAAATTGTGCCAGGGCAAAACAATACCTCAATGTATAATTCCAGACAACCTGCCTCGACTTTACTGGAGACAGGCATCCTGCCAATAAAAAAAACCCAGCCTGGACCTAAGCCAACACCAATGTCGCCCAGCGCGCTTCGCTATGACCCCAAAAGACTACGATGGCAAAGAGTCCTGGTCTGTATACAAAAGACACTTCGAAGCCATAGCACGTGCAAACGGCTGGGACTCTGGACTTAAATCTCTGTATCTCGTCCCTTATCTGCGAGGAACTGCATCGAGCTTTTATGATACCCTTTCCGAGAGTACCAAAGATGACTATGAGGCACTGAGTCAGGCTCTGCACGAGAGGTTCTCAGACGAGTATCAAGCTGCCATAGCACACATTCAACTACGTGGACGAATACAGACACCGAATGAGAGCCTAACAGAATTCGCGACAGATGTTCAACGGCTGGTATATTTAAGTTTCAATGACGTTGATGAGCTTATTAGAAACAGAATCGGTCTCGGCCAATTCATGGATGGCATCGCTGATGCCGAGACCCAACGTCGAGTTCGTGATTCTATCCCTGTGACCTTAGAACTACAGCAAAGCTCAGTAACCTAATAGTGGCAGGATATATAAATGGCATAGCATGTCCTCTGCTTATCGACACCGGTGCAAGACAAACAGTTCTGCATCCCAAAGTGTTATTGGCAACAAATCACCCACAAAATCTAAGACCATCGAATGCTCTTATTCAAGGAGTGAGCGGCGATACCTTCCCAGTAGAGGAATTACGAAGGTAGAAATAACCATCGGTGGCTTTACTACTAGCCATACAGTTTTCGTTGCTACAATTTCGGATAGTTGCATCATCGGAATAGATTTCCTCCTACACCATTCATGCACGCTCGACCTGAAGAATGAGGTTTTAAAGATAGCAGAGGAAATAATTCCATTTGACCCGCAGCTATCTCGTACGGGAAGTACGCATACTACCTGGAGAAGATGCTCTCATTGAACTGTCTGCAAATATCAAAGCTAATGAAGATATCTTAGTAACAGCCATCCAGAATGCACCGGAGGCACTTCATGTGTTGCCTGCATTAACAGTTTCTCAACATGGAACTGTGCTTGTCCAGGTAAGCAATTTAGCTCGCAACGAACTTGTATTACCTAGTACAAGACCTATTGTGGAATTGGAGACAAAACCAAATATTATCGCACTGAGCCATGCCAAAGCATCTACTCCTATCTCCAACGAGTTACAAGAAATGTTCCAAAAGGAGCACTTCCACCCTTACAGCTGCACAGAAACACCAACTGTGGAATCTTCTATTAACCTACATAGATGTATTCTCTCATTCGAAAGACGATATCAGTCGTACAACACTAATACGTCATAGGATCAATGTAGGTGATGCGCGACCTATAAAGCAGCCACTACGAAAGCTGCCCATGTCTCGCAGAAACGAATCTGATGAAATGATGAAAGAAATGTTATACAAAGGTATCGTGCGACCATCAAAAAGTGCATTGAGTAGCCCTGTCGTATTAGTAAAAAAGAAGGATGGCTCTCGTCGGTTTTGCATCGACTACATGCGGTTGAATGAAGTGACAAAGAAAGATTCATACCCTCTTCCGCGAATCGAACTTACACTGGATGCACTTGGTGAATCTAAATGGTTTGCCACTTTAGACCTTCAGTCAGGATAAGGCTCATGGAGCTAGTGTTACAAGGACTACCCTACACCATTTGCCTGATTGTGCATGGGAAATCTTTCGAGGACCTATGACATCATCTTCAGCTCGTATTTGAACGCCTTCGATCTGCTGGACTCAATCTTTCTCCAAGAAAATGCACAATATGCGATGCGAAGTCAAGATCCAGAAAAAATTTCTGCAGTACAACAATGGCCGAGACCGTCGAACAAGACCGATATTCAGTAATTTCGCAATTGCTAGACCCTTGACTAGCTTGACGGAGAAAAACACCAAATTTACCTGGAGCGAAGAGCGAGAGGCCGCCTTCAGCACTTTAAAAAGTAAGCTGACATCGGCCCCAATACTAGCACAGCCAAACGAAGACGGCTTGTTTTTTGTAGACACGGATGCGAGTCAGTATGCATGGGGAGCCGTATTATCGCAAGTACAGGGAGGAGAAGAAAAAGTTATAGAGTACTATAGTAAGACTCTAAGCCGCCCTGAACGAAACTATTGCGTAACAAGGAAAGAACTACTAGCTGTGGTGAAGGCAATTGCCCATTTCCAACCCTACCTACTGGGCCGCCACTTTCTCTTGCGAACCGACCATGCTTCTCTACGCTGGTTGATGAACTTTAAAGAGCCCGAAGGGCAAATTGCGACATGGCTAGAGCGACTTCAAAGCTACGATTTCCAAATTCAACATCGTCCAGGAAACAAGCATGGAAACGTTGATGCTCTTTCCCACCATCCTTGCACTGGTGTAAATTGCCGATACTGTTCCAGACTGGAGGAACATCAACAAGCCATTGCCCGCATGACGATGTTACCGGATGATATCGGTACCAGCCAAGACCAAGACGAGAAACTTAATACAGTGCGGGCCTGGCTGAAAGCAGGCAGACGGCCTCCCAGAGCGGAGATTACTGCACTACACCCAGTAATAAAGGCATTCTGGTCAATGTGGCCTTCCCTGTGCTTACGAGATGACATAGCATGTAGAGAATTTTCAAACACGAATGGGACGCATTATCAAATGCTGATTCCGGACTCCAAAAAGGACGAAGTTTTGAGTCAGCTACACTACAGTGCTGTGGGAGGACATCTTGGGGTTGATGAAAGAATCGCCAAAGTGAAAACCCAATTTTACTGGGCTGCCTGAACAGGAGATATCATCAACTGGTGCCAACGATGTCGAGTTTGCCAACAACGTAAAGGCGCTGTGCCGAAAACTAGATCTCAGCTACAAATATATAACGTCGGAGCCCCATTCGAGAGGATAGCTATCGACATATTGGGACCACTACCTACTACGTCCCGAGGTAACAAATATCTCCTAGTAGAGATGGACTACTTCACTAAGTGGTCAGAAGCGATCGCTATATCAGACCAAACAGCTGAAACTGTCGTAGATGCCCTAATAGAGCACGTATTCTCGAGATTCGGATTGCCACTCCAAATCCACTCAGATCTGCTGCTACAACTATACCAAATTGCATATCATGCAAGGGAAACCACGCATTATTCTCGTGTAAGGACTTTCTTCGACTAACACCATCAAACCAGCTAACTCTCGTCAAAAAACATGATTTGTGTATCAACTGTCTGAGACCAGGCCATTCATCACAGCAGTGCACATTGAGAAGCTGTACAAAATGTTCTAGAAAACACAATAATCTGTTACATATCGAGACATATTCAGCCTCATCTCAGTCACTTCCAAAAGTAATTCCACAATCACCAACGAAATGTGAAGTTAACGACAGACCAACAACATTAACCGCACAAACAGCCACAGGACAACAAAATTACATTCTATTGAGTACAATTCTCGTGAATTTAGTTGACAGTAAAGGAATGAGCGTCGAATGCAGAGCAGTACTGGATTCCGGATCCCAGATTAACTTCATAACCGAAAGAATGATTACAAAACTTGGCCTGACTGGTACTTCTCAACAGATGCAGATACAAGGCATTGGACAAACAAAACAGCATACACAACGAAGAGTAAATATGCTCTTACAGTCAAAATTGAATGGTTTTGCTACTAGGATAGAGGCCTTCGTTCTGCCACAAATCTTAGCACTCAACCTACTCAAGGAATAAGTACAGATTCCTGGGCGATACCAAAAAATATAAAATTAGCCGATCCCAACTTCAACAATCCATCTCGTACAGACGTATTGCTGGGAGCAGAATTCTACCATGACCTGCTATGTATAGGCCAAATAAAGTTGGGCGAAAACTTACCAACCCTCCAGAGTACTGTATTTGGCTGGATAGTAGCCGGAAGGGTCGGTGGAAGACACTTAGACAAGGCTACCTGTGGGGTTTGCAGTGAAGATGAAACGTTTGACATAGAAAAGTTTTGGAGACTGGAGGAAGTTGACACTACGTCTCAAACACTCTCACCAGAGCAAGCACGATGTGAGAATAATTTCAACCAAACTGTGAAAAAAGACCCTACGGGACGATTCATAGTGCGCCTATCATTTAATCAAGCCACTGACAAGCTAGGGGAGTCCAAGGATATCGCTCTACGAAGATTCCTGTCGCTAGAACGAAGACTTGCCAGACACAATAATGTTAAATCACAATACGTGGAATTCATGAATGAATATATCAAGCTCGGCCACATGCAAGAAATTGACGAAAGAACTATTCAACATCCATACTACTTTCTTCCTCATCATAGCGTTATCAAATCCGACAGCCTAACGACCAAACTAAGGGTTGTCTTTGATGCATCTGCCAAAACTTCCACGAACGTATCGCTGAATGATGTCTTAGCAACAGGACCGACTATACAGGACGAACTCTTTTCAATCTTGCTGCGATTCAGATTTCCCAAATTCGTCTTCACAGCTGACATCGAGAAGATGTACCGCCAGGTCCTACTCAATGAAGAAGATCGTCGATTTCAGTTAATCATATGGAGAAGTGATCCGAATGCCCCACTGAAATTCTATCAGTTGAACGCAGTGACCTATGGAACAACAACAGCTCCATTCCTAGCCACAATATGTCTAAAAAGGTTGGCACAGGAAGATGGCAAGGATTATCCTACAGCTTCGGAGGTAATACAGCGCGATTTCTACGTAGATGATGTCATGACAGGATCCAACGGCCTAGCCACAGCCATTGACACTCAAAGACAACTGATTGCTTTACTCCAGAAAGGCGGATTCAAGCTTCGAAAGTGGTGTGCTAACCATCCACGCTTACTTCAAAACATTTCACGAGAAGATACTGCTATTCAATTGGACTTCAATGATGAAGTTGAAGAGCATATCAAAACCCTGGGCTTAACATGGATACCAAAAAATTATGTCTTCTGCATTACAACCAATTGGACTAAAACAGATCAGGTGACCAAAAGACTCATATCATCGGACATAGCTCACTTGTTCGACCCGCTCGGAATCATGGGGCCTGTTGTCGTTACCGCCAAAATGTTCCTTCAACAATTATGGAATCTTAAAATTGACTGGGATGCCGCAGTCCAATCAGAGCTTCATACAAGATGGATCAGATTTCGTGAAGGGCTGCAATTATTGAATGACATAAAAATCCCAAGACACGTGTTCAGCCAAGAATGCCCAAGATCCACACAAATACATGCATTTGCAGATGCTTCTGAAAGGGCATACGGAGGAGCCGTTTATATCCGTTCTGTCAATAGTCATAACCGTATCGTAGTGAGGCTACTCCGCGCTAAGTCGAGAGTAGCTCCAACTAAGCAATTGACACTACCTAGACTTGAATTATGTGCCGCGAAGCTTACTGCTGAGCTTACCAAGCGCGCAATGCAAGATCTCAAAATGGAAGATGCCGTCACGTTCTACTGGACAGATTCGGAGATAGTTCTCGCCTGGATAAACTCTAGATCGTCGTCATTTCAAACATTCGTGGCCAATCGAATTGCATCTATATACGAACTGTCATCACTCCAACAATGGAGGCATGTAAATTCAAAGGAAAATCCTGCCGATATCCTATCCCGTGGTATTGCTCCAGAAAGATTAGAAGACTGCAATCTCTGGTTTTATGGACCTCCCTTCCTCCACCATGAAGAATCAATATGGTCAAAACCATATAAAACAGACTCAGAATGGAGCTTGAAAGGAAACGCACTGCATTCCCAGTAACAATCGAAAACAGCATTCCACATTTCGTATATCATATAAATCACCAAAATTCCTTCAAAAAATTGCAAATGATCACGGCTTACGTTCTACGTTTCATAGATATCACCAGAAATAAAGGCAAAACTAACCTAAATAAGAGCTATGCATTGACAAGCCTAGAATTAGATAAGGGATTACTCACCATAATTAAGATCACGCAAGAGGAAAATTTCAAAGATGATCGATCTCGGCTACAAAAATTAACGGTGCTAAATAAATCCAGCCCACTTATTAGCCTTGCTCCATTTTTAGACGATCAAGGGGTCATTCGAGTCGGAGGAAGATTAGAAGCATCATCCCTGTCATATGCTGCCAAGCATCCCATGCTCCTGCCCTATAATCATCCATTTACAAAACTTTTAATGACCGACATCCACAGAAATCATCGTCATGTCGGCCCACAAGGTCTCCTGGCAATAACCAGGCAACAGTTCTGGCCAATAAAAGGGAAAACCATCGCACGCTCCATAGTGCAAAACTGTGTCCGATGTTTCAGAAGCAATCCGAAATTGCGAAAACAGTTAATGGGAATCTTCCAGCTACCCGAATACAACCGGCACGACCCTTTACTAACTCAGGTGTGGATTTCTGTGGGCCGATATGGACGATATGGGAAGAAACCTCAAAAAAGTTATATAGCAGTGTTTTGCTGCTTTGACACCAAAGCAGTGCATTTGGAAGTAGTGAGTGATCTAACAACAAACGCATTTATTGGTGCTCTGAAACGTTTCATGGGCAGAAGGGGGCACTGCCAGAAGTTATATTGCGATAATGCTACGAATTTTGTTGACGCTAGAAACCAACTACAAGAACTACTGGATAGCATCTTCGCAGACAAGGCGAGAGAAGAGATCGAAACAAGGTGCAGTGCAAGCGGAATTGACTTCCATTTCATACCTGCACGAGATCCCCATTTTGGAGGTCTATGGGAGGCAGCCGTTAAGTCAGCCAAATACCTACTCCAACGCAGCTTAGCTTCAGCTTCACTTACGTATGAAGAGCTGGAAACGGTCATGATTGAAATAGAAGCAATACTCAATTGCAGATCAATTACGTCCATGTCCTCTGATCCAAATGATTTCACGGCTTTGACCTCTGGACACTTCTTGATCGGTGAGCCCCTCACTGCCTCCATTGATCCCAGATGTGAAGAAACAAGAATAAGTCTTCTCAAACAGGAGTTCTAGAGGCGATGGTCAAGAGAATATCTCAACCAACTGCAGGTACTATCGTGATCATACAGGAGGATAACTTGCCAGCACTCAAATGGCCGCTAGGAAGAATTGTGAAAACATTCAAGGGCAATGATGGTCTTGCCCGAGTAGCCGACGTTCGAACGACAAATAATACATTACGGCGACCTATACACAGGTTGGCTCCACTGCCTATAGAGGACGATAACGAAGATAGATCGGCTAGTCATGATGATCAGGACAGAGAAGGTCAAACTTCAAAACGACGAAACTCATCCCAATTAGCAGAAGCTTACGACAACGCTACATGCAGTAGCGGCGAGGTTCCAACAGAAAAGACACGTCACACGTATGGTTCCGCACTAACAACACTTCTCTTAACCTGTATGATTCTACCCAATATCAGAGGACAGCCTATTGAAACATCCCCTTTCACACCACAACCTGAGAATATCGGCACGACTAACATAATATCAAATGAATGGAACCTTGTAGTCTATTATGAAATGGAGACATACTGGAACGATTTTCAAGCAATTATAAATAGCACCAAAACCCTAGATCACCTATGTACTCAGATAAACTTTCTCTTTGTGCTAAAACAGACGAGTTTGTGTGTCAAACTAGTTAACCAATTCAATCGTCTGCAAGAGGAAATTTCTACTGATAATGAACTCCTACACGTCAAAACTAAATCTACTAGAACCAAAAGAGGTGCCGTTAATATCATTGGCAATGTAGCAAATGCCCTGTTCGGCGTACTGGACTCTGAATATGCAGCAGAGATGTCTAACACTATTGATGACATAAAGGAAAATGAAAACCGTCTCCTCACACTACTAAAAAATCAGACGTCTTTGATAGACTCTACAATAAATATAATGAAAACTGACCAAGAAAGTGTTGACAGAAAGTTCCAAGAAATAGATGATCACCTTGACCATATAAACCTGCGCATAAATAATATCAGTGATGGACTGTATCAGCAGAAAGCGATGGAACTGTTTTCTTCATTAGCAATGGAACTAACTCTGATGACGTTAAACTTTCAAAAAACACAATCAGCAATAATAGACACTATCACCGACACCTACCATGGAAGGATTAATCACATGCTCCTGTCCCCAAGGCAATTAGCTCAAGAGCTTACTATCATCAAGGCCCATTTACCCACATCTCTTCAATTACCAGCATCCCAGGATTCTATACTACAGTTCTATCGCTTGATGACAATAGAGGGCCGAGTCGTTGAAAATTATGTTATCTTTCGATTGAGACTACCTCTCGTAAAATTAGAGAAATTTGTATTATTCCGAGTCACTCCCATTCCAATTAATTTGCATCGAGATCAATATTACCCATTGACTAAGCAACAGCAATCATCGTGTCTACAAACTGATGAAACTATCTATTTATGCAAGCAGCTGCATCCAATCTATCGAAGAGGAGCAAATGTTAGCCTGTGCGAAATTGAACTGTTTCATCACAGGGAAATCTCACCTACATGCGATCTCAGAAGAACCAACAGTGACCCAGTATGGATACAGTTATTCCACCCAAATCAATGGATCTACGCTTTCAAGGAGAAGACTACAGTCAACGTCGTATGTGGAAATGATGTATCTCAAATGTCAATCCAAGGTTCCGGTCTCTTGAAACTTCAAGCAAACTGTGTTATCAGGCAAGAATTCTTGACGATCCGAGGGCATCATGTATATCCAACTACCAGCAAGTTGTCCTACACACGTGTCGGAAGTATTCCCAAACCCATAAGGCTCAATCACCTTCCAATGATACAACACAATGCCATAGCGTATCACACTAAATTAGCAGAATTGAGAGCCCTTCAGAAGGAAGTTCAAATGCAGGATATACGTGAACTCCCAAATAAATTTCACGCACACCACGTCCATCACTACACAGTAGGATATCGAACACTGTCCCTGGCAATCATTATTACAATTTTTGGAATCATTAGGAGATGCAAAACAACTAAATCATCCTGCAATACATCTAAGCCACCTAAACCCAGCCCGAGACGAGTTACAACCCCGGACTTCAGGGTAAACATTGACAGTTGAACAAGGTATGTTCAACGCGGGGGAGTATGTTATGACCCAGATGATAATTATTAAGTTAAAAATTAAATTAGTATTACTAATTTAAGATAGTCAAATTCAGTATAATCATGATAAACCAAGAATTTCATTTAATCTAGCGTAAGCATTTTAAAGGGTTATTATTCTTAAGTTTATTGAACCAGCGATCATAATCCACCACCGTGAGCAGTGCCAATTTTCATTTTTTTGCTTTTCATGCAGTTTTTACAATATTTACGCCAGGGGAATTACTGCTGGGTCAGCATTCTCACTGCGGTGAATTATTAATCGCTCAAGTCGTTGAACCCTGTTTCTTACAGGTCAATTTGTGAATTGATTTATTAATATTGATTACGCATGTTCAATTTTGTTATAAATATATTGAATGAAATAAATAATAATATCAGTTTTGTTATAATCGACAATCAGTGCGTTTCTATTAATTCAAGTCAGAACGGTCAGCTTTTCAACCATTCCCTATTATTTTGAGTATCGATACAAGCATCGATATTCAATTCTACAGCGGTCTAGATTGTGCATCTAGGCCTATACATCTCAGTTAAAGCAAAAGAGCTTTAACTTAAACAGTAACCAAAACATTAATTCCGGTGAGTATTTTTTTTTATTTCGTATTAAAAAACTAGCAAACACCGCGATTAGGACATTGGGGGCACAGAAAGTCAAGGTCAAGAGGAAGCGATCGAGCCTTTGTTCTTTTCGATCACCTTCAATAACCAAGAACCAGGAAAAGGCGAAACATAAATTATAGTTTCAGGTAAAAACGGGCCATTGCCTTCAAGGCTTAATTTAGCTTGAACTGAAAATCTGACATACAAAATTGAACTTAAGAATTTTTCAAATCAGAACGGCGGAAAATTGAAATCAATTGATTCTGAATTGAATCAATCGCATTGACAGAGGGATTGATCTTGCACAACAAAAGCTTTAATTTCCCCTTTGCAGCACGAAATTGGGAATTCGCACACCAGTCCACCGATATTTATATAAGAGTGAATAAATACCTGTCGCAGAGGTCCGCCATTTGTAAAAAATCCTCTAAGATCGTCGACGGAGCAATTTGTTGAGGAAATTCCATAATCCCGCGTTGACTTCAGCCGCTTGACCACAAAGCACCAAGCTGGAAGTTCATAAAAAAAACAAAACATTCCCAACCTGGTGCTCCAAAGCTTCACGGCATCTACGGTGGAATCCTACAAATCCTCAGATTGGCACATTACACAGCACAAGGGTACACTACTTACTGTCACTTTATATAATTAGCTTGCCAAATTCTTGCAAGCCTTTGACACTAAACACCACACCAACACTCAACACTTCGCGTGAAACACGATCGCGACTTTAATAAATATGCGCGGAAATTTTGCCACAGTAACCAGCGGTGCACTAGAAGCGAAAACTAAAACAAGTCCACCTTATCTTTATCGGCTGACGCACGTTTACAAACTGCACAGTAAGCACTCAATAAGTGGAACGCGATAGTAGTACTTATCTCGTTCCACTCGAACTGCAAACATTGTCGCTGTACTCTCTATTCAGAATTCCCCCTTGTACGGCTGCAGAGCGGAATCTTACGCTCACCCACTATTAACAAAAGTTGCAGTTTCCACCGAGAATAGCATCCAAGTGGAAGCTCTCTGAGCCATCATCAGCCCAGCTGATCTTCTCGAACGTGACACAGTTCCACATTTTGTTGCTGACCTATATTCGAAAGTTGGTTGTCACAACATTTTCCTAAGCGAAGCTTCGC
The DNA here is from genome assembly GCA_963930735.1 of Dioctria linearis. NCBI lineage: Eukaryota > Metazoa > Arthropoda > Insecta > Diptera > Asilidae > Dioctria > Dioctria linearis. The sequence continues at coordinate 199,545,066 of OZ005740.1, forward strand.
AACATTTTTGTTGGAGAAATCTCCCTCTCGGTATAAACAAATAAGGAAAATTTGTAACAATATATAATATTTTTACGGTTTTGCTTTGTCTTTTCTTTGCCTTTATTTTCAATTTTTTAATATTTTGCAATTTTTCTTTCCTTTTCACTAATTTTCAATTTCTCTTTTCTTTTCATAATTAATTAAATTAAAATTCTAGTTAAATTTTTTCACAATTCTATATTTATTATTGATTTTGGATTCTCTCTTTTGTAGTTATAGTTCATTTATACTTTGAATTCGTATATTATTTTGTATTTTTTCTTACTATTTTGTACATTTTGCAGTTTTTAGATCTTTAAAATACCCTTCTCCACTTTTGTTATATTCTTGTGATATATTATACCTATTATTTTTATTTATTTATTTTTTTGTTCTACTTTTAGAAATTTAGTTTATAGATTTAGTTCAAATAACCTGGCAAAATATGATTCCTTATCTTTAGGTTTCACAGGTATTTCGATCAAGCTATCCTGCCCTGCAAGACAGTCATTCGTGCGTTCTGCTCCGTAACACCTAACAGTACTCGCCATGGCTGATGTAATTAAATTATTATCATAACTTAAAAGCGACATAAAAAGTAATTCCAACGAGCTTAAAGAAATAAAATTAATTATCGGAACTGTGCATAACAAATTAGATTCTCTTGAAAATGAGGTAAAATTTTTAAAAGAAGAAAACTTGATGCTGAATCAGGGAATCAAGACACAGGATGACCACATCTCACAACTTAGTAGAGAAGTGAGAAGAAAGAATCTCATATTCAAGGGTTTTAAAATTGCAGAAAATGAAAATACTAATGATCTTAGCAGTGGCCAAATCAATAAACATTTGAATCTGATGTGCTCGGCTAGTGATATAATATCAACAAAAGTTCTTTCAAGTGTGAATTTAAGATACATTGTTTTAGTCAATTTCTCCACTGAACTAAATTCCAAGAAATATTAGCAGTAAAACGACGCTTCAAAGTTCGGAAATATTTGTAGAGGAGCACCCTATCCCAAAAAAGTTTTATCCCTGAGAAAAGAACTAAAGCCTTTTCTTTCCGACGCAAAGTTAGCGGGAAAATATGAAGTGCTACGATATGATAAGCTGCTTCTGGACAATAAAGTATATTCTCTCACATAACTAAAGAATAGCGCAAAATTTACAAAACCGCTTGGTCGTAGCCCCCGCAATATAATACAACAAGCCATGAAGTCGTCGAAGGCACGAGACATTAAAAGGCCTTAATGTGCCGGGTACAGCATGCGGTAAGAGCTACTGCTTTTTGTATACTCGTCATGGAGGAAAAACTAAAATTTCATCTTAAACAGGTCTTAAAGCCAAAAACTGTCGCTCCCACAGAAAAATTAAGTTAAAACAAATTGCAGCCAAATATATTTTCTTTCCAATAGTTAAAAAAAAAATAAAAAATAGCATGTATAACAAATTTATGGAAGTTATTGCGTTTAAACAAAATACAAGCAACTTTTATTTGAAAAACTCCAGCAGTAAGAAAGGGAAGAAGACTGTGGATGCCGCTGCTTTCTTTGTTCGACTTTGTTCATGGCTTGTTATTCCGGCGGCTACGGCTTAGTTCATCAAATAAAGTGCAAAAATTGGGACAGTTGTTAACAGACACAGACACCGACTCCTCCTCTTCTAAAAATTCAGTGGCAAAAAAACGTAGGAAAAACAAAATCACCAACAAAGACGTAACAATTCATCGATTTCTATCCAGGCCAGCAGATATTTCCAATAAAGTTAGAGCAGAATTGATTGCAACTGATGCAGTTGATAACAGAGCCGCAGACAGGTCTTAGCAATCACATAACGAACTGCATACAGGAGATAATGAATTAGATAAGTCATTAAACCAATTTATTGCTAATAAAATAATGTGAAAATGGGAAGAATCTGTCTATTGCTGGGCTCAGTTTATATCCCGCGTTCTATTGATTCAGAATATATCTGTGATTCACTAAACCATACGGTGAATAATTTGAATTCAAGTTACACAAATTTCCCACTATATTTGGGGGAGATTTTAATAGTAATAAAAATTGGTGCTCTTAATGTGGGCGACAAAGACTTATTTTTTAACATACAGCTAGATGCAGACAGAAATACTCTAGATGAAAGGCTGGATAAGCGCGGTTGACCTTTGTAGAAATCATGGAATCAAACGGACTAATCGTGTTAAATGGAAGATCTCCCAGTGACAACCCAGGTAACTACACTTTTTTAGATACTCAGGGTAGGAGTATTGTAGATTTTATTTGGATCAACTTTGACTTTGTAAGCTACGTAAAAGAATTTAGAATTTTAAATAGTTTTAGCATATCCGATCACGTACCCTGTGAATTGTTATTATTATTATTGCATCGGAGTCAAACGAAGCACAACTCCGACCATTATATTTAAGGGTCTTCCACTGGGAAGACGAAAAAGGCTTTGATTATTATATTTTTCTAAAAAGCCTTGAAACCCCGAATATTACCGATAGTATAGACATTCAGTATTCAACTTTGAAAGAAAATATTAGGGAGGCCGCTGAAGTTGCTGGAATGATTACGTTAACTAAAGGTGTAGCCATCTTCCTAAGAACAAATCTTGGTACAATATTGTTTGCATGACAGCAAACAAAAGCCTGAGAAAAATTACCAGAAAGTTTTTGTAATAATCCAACAGATAAAGCAACTTTTCAAAATTATACAGCCTGAAAAAAGAATTAAAAGTCAACACTTACATAGATATCACAAAAAGCAATATTATAAAAACTTAGAAATAGGCTTAAGAAATTGCAACAACCCACGCACCTTCTGGAAAGCAATAAAACAAATTCTTTGCAATAAATCCAATATAAATCCAATTGCAATTAATACCTGGGAAATTTTTCTGCAAGAACATACGAACCTTTAAATTACCTAGATGCTCGAGACCCGTTCCTTGATAAACCGATAAGACCTACAGAATTGAAAGCTAGTCTGCGTATGTTAAAAAGAAAGGAGGACCAAATCCCCAATGAAAAGTTCTCCCTGAAAATTGGATGACTGATCTATGTAACTTCTATAATACCTTACTAGAGAACAAAATCGTTCCGAGGGAATGGGGAAACGCGAAGCTTTGTATGCTCTTTAAAAAAAGGTGATACCTCTAATCCACAAAACTACAGACGTATAGCAGTCTTTCTACTTGGGCAGAGAGTGACACAATCGGGTTTTCGTCCAAAAAGGGGTTGCTTGGACAATATTTTTATCTTATCAGCCATATTTGACATTAACTTAGGGATTAAAAATAGACCAATCTATGCACTATTCATTGATTTTCCCCTGGCTTTCGATTCCGTTAATCATAATAAGCTATGGTCTAAGCTTTGTAACAAAGGAGTTAGCGGAAAGCTAGTGCGACTTCTTCAAAATTTATATAGCACAGCTTCCGTATCGTTATCGGTCCGGCAGGATAGGACTAGAAACATTAATGTTAATGTCGGGGAGTTACAAGGGGATCCATTATCCCCAATTTTGTTTTCGATTTTTATAAACGACATCGAGGAATTTCTCCGGGGAAAAGGGTTTGAGGGGGTTAGTATCAATGCATCTATTGTTATGGCCCGATATACGGAAGATTCTTCCAGCAGCCAAAGGAATTACAGCGAAATAATCAGCAATTGCTAAACAATAACCTCGCATGGTATTGTTCTGCAACTGTCGGCTGTTTTGCTGATTAGCCCAACAGCTAATTCACCTCGTATGGTAATTATTATGTAAAGCGATTGTTTACAACTAAGCGACTGAGGTGCTGCAACCGGTAGAACAAACGACAAGGTTATTGTCATTTGTTTACATCCGCGTTGAGAGCAAAGAAAGTTTACTTCCGAGTATCGGACATAAAAAGACTAATGACTGGTCTGGCGAGTGCCCGTTAGTTATCAGTCGTCGTAATGTCAAGTTTCGGTTCGGAGTAGTTGCCGTATTGTTAAGATAGATCAAGCTTTTGCGTGAAATAAAGATGTATGCATATGTTAGAAATTCGAGTGTTTTTATAAAATTCATTGGTATTTAATTGTTCTATTGATTCGATTGCGTTGGGACACGACACTATAGACATACTAAGTCTCCTATATGCAGACGACTTAGTCATATTTACGGAATCTCCGATGTCGATGCGAAGATTACTGCAAGCTTTGGAAGAATACTGCGATCTCAACGATTTAAAAGTTAGCACTCAAAAATTGAAACTGCTGGTTTTTCATAAGGATAGAAGACGGTAAACTCGGGATTTTTATTATAAAGGAGGACCAAATGTAATTGTAAATAGGTACACATACCTTGGCATAACATTCTCTTCTTCAGGCCTGTTCTTAACTGCTACAAATGAAATGATCTCAAAAGCCAATATCGCATCAGGCACTGCGCGGAAAGTTTTGACCAATGCTAAGGTAAAAGCTGGAATTGCAGATGTAAGCTATTCGAGTCCTTAGTTATATCCACGTTATTATATTCCTCTGAAGTATGGGCCTTACGATACCTTGATAATTTAGAGAAAATACAGTCCGGTTTCTTTAAGTCAATCCTCTTACTGCCTAGACGTACGCCAGGATGCATAGTGCGATCCGAATGTGACCGTCATAAATTCTCTGGTTATGTATTCCAAAGAGCACTTAACTGGCTGCTCAAACTGCTCGAAATGCCCAACAACAGACTACCCAAAAATTGTTACTTAAGGCTGCTTAAAGCTGACAATACGAGAAATAATGAACTCAGATATAATTGCGTCAGTCAATTAAAAGGGATGTTCAAATCATGTAATGCTCTAGAAACGTGGAATCTGCAGGATCCAAGTATTTTAAAAAACCGTTCTAATGAGATTCTGTAAAAAATACTGCTTATTAATCAGACAGGAAGATCTCACTAAATTATACGCCTTAGTGAACCGCAGTCTTTATAAAATTATTCATACTAAGCAAGCTGTCGCTGGATATCTTCCTTTTACCACTAAAATATACAAAATTCGAGTAACTGCTCAAATACGTACATATAACGGTGAAGAAATCGTAATTCACAGGAATGGACGGAAGACTACTATTGACTATTTAGCCAACTGTCAGGTGCGTAATATGAACAGAAATGAAAATATATTTCATATTTTTATGGAATGCACCACGTATAAATCATTAAGAAATACTTATTTGGGGAATTACATTAAAGATTTAAATACTCTAAATTTTTATGAATTGTTTATTTTCAACTCAATTAATCAGCTAAACAATGTTTATCAATGCACTATTAATTTTGTACGCCACCGGCAATTTTTAATGAATGAGCCATAATAAATCGTTTTCCCCTCCTTATCTGGTATGCAAGTCTTATAGAACCTATGTACTAAATTAAATTTGAATATAGTGTTAAACGTGTGTTTGAATGACATCTACTTATATAATAAAATTAAATTTGAATATGCAGTGCTTAAATTACATCTAGCTATAGAGATACTTTAATAGCCATAGAAATTAAGATATCTTGAACTAAATTTCTCATTTTCTGATTGCTGTTTTAAATATCGTTAATCTTACGAATTTGATTTATAGAAAGCTGTAAATTGATCGAACCGTTTTGTATGGAAACTATGTGTTCCAAAGGCAAATAAATTATTATTATTATTATTCGGACCCGATACCCTAACCAAAGGTGCCAAGGTCGACCTTGCCAATTAGGTATGAGTATTAACTATTGATAACTGCATAATTCCCTTGTGCTTCAAACCCGACTGTATGTTAGATAAGTACCAAATCCTTTCGATTGCTCAACTTTTGTTAAGGTCACAGGAACACACGAGGCAGTATGCTGCGTCGTATGGCTCTGTCCTCTAACGACAACCAAGTCGAACCCACACGGCGAATGTGCTGCCACTTGTTACATGACTGCACGAGTAAGCTCTGGGGTGAACAAAAACTGAGGAAGGAAGAAGAAGAGTTTTTTGCGGACAAGAAGGAGGGTGCCATTTTTTGGGAGCCCTATCTTTGTTTTTAGTGGACACGAGCAGACGAAAAGAAAAAGTTTTTTTTTTTAGAGAAGAAATTTTTTGGGAAAAAGAGTGATGGTGGTTGTGGGAGGACGAACTAGTTTTAAAGAGGTAAAAGATCAGTAAAAGAAAAAAGGAAAAAAGCTGTGAAAAGTGGAGTTTTTCTTGTAAGAAGAAAAGTGTTCCTCTTCTTTTGATTTGTTTTATAAGATAATGCCCATTTCTTTTTGCATGTAATTTTATTATGATCAATATTTTTTTGCATAAAATACTAAATTTAATTCACTGTAATAAGCTCGTTCCACGATGTATTTAATAAGCTGTCCATGATTATTCAAATGAACTATGAGTTATATATATGTATTTTACTAAATAGACAGAAGGCTGCCGCACTTACGATTTATGGCTAAAGAGCCGCTGTGACAATATTATCCCTTGGTGGCAAAGGGGATGCCGATATTGTTTTTCAATGGCAGAGACTGCCGCTGTTTGATTAAGGCAGAATGTGCCGCTTTTTACTGGTATGGCAGAGTATACCGCTCTTTAGTTGAGAAATTAAAAGACGTCTTTCAACTATCTGATAAGTTCTGATTTTATTCAATTATAGCAGCTTATTTATATTAATCGATAAGAAAGAATCAATATTTCACAACATTAATAATCAGAAATCGTAGTGTCAGTATTTTTGATCACACGATTTCTGATTGAGTCATAATCTATCGATATTGTAAAGCAATGACTTCAGGTGTGTATAATTTATCAATGAAGAATTATGCTTGCATAGCAGAATTGCTTGCGTTGCAAATTCTTCTTGATGTCGAGAAAACTTTGTTTGTTTTTATTTCTTTTTCGTTCTGATTTCTGTTTACTTTTGTTGACCGTGGTTATGGCTTTACATCCTCACTCTTAAAGGAAAAAAAAAATTTTTTGTATATAAAATTTTTTTTTTCTTTTCTTATGTAATTAATCTTAATCTTATATAATTAAGTTATACATATTCTAATCTTTATTTATATTGTTCAGTATTCACAAGAATTCTGATATCATTTCAATCAGCAAACTTGCATACCAACACACCTATATACTGAAAAACTAAAATAAAAAAAAGGTTGAGTATCATGTAGAATTTATAACAATTTCGCAGTAAAGCAAACCAGCTAACTGCACACGGGTACTACACGACAGTCTCACATGATGATATTTTTATTAACCTAACCAGAAAATCCATCAGAAGTTTAAATTATCAACGCGGGATAAAAGTGAGCCAGCTAGAAACACGGGATTATACTGCGAATCTGCACTTGGTAAGTCGACATGAACATCTATTTTTTTTTGTAAAAAAAAAAATTGTTTGAATAGGCAATAAATTCCAGATTGGATAGAAGTAATTCACAAACAATTTTTTTTCTCTCTCTTTGTTTTTTATATATATGGTTGTGCATTTCAAAGTGCAGCTGCTATGCCAATTATTGCTGTCATGCGCCTTTGAATGCCGTTCTTTGGTGCCGTGCGCAATCCATGGCTATGTAAACAGCAGTTTGACTTGATTCGATCTCTTTTATAATTTGGCAGTGAAGTGATTAACTTGGCGATTTATTGTTCCTAGTGTAATTTTCCTAGTGTTTTCTCGCAGTGCTTTAAATTTTATTAACATATAACTGCTTTATTTAATTGACTGCTAGAATAAAGAATTTAGTCTGGGTACCGACTGGATTAAGGATTTATTTTGGATAGCAATTAAACTGAAGATTCTTGTTGTGGGTATCGACTGCAATAAGAACAAATTACTAACACAAACCACTTTATTGCGGGTCTCGACTGTAATAAAGAGTCTTATTGCGGGTATCGACTGTAATAAGACAATTACTAAAAAACCACTTTATTGGGGGTATCGACTGTAATACAGAGTCTTACTGTGGGTATCGACTGGAGTAAGACAAATTCTAACACAAAACACTTTATTGCGGGTCTCGACTGTAATAAAGAGTCTTATTGCGGATATCGACTGTAATACGACAATTACTAACAAAACACTTTATTGCGGGTATAGACTGTAATAAAGAGTCTTATTGCGGGTATCGACTGTAATAAGACAATTACTAACAAAACACTTTATTGCGGGTATCGACTGTAATAAAGATTCTTATTGCGGGTCTCGACTATAATAATAAATATACTAACAAACCACTTTATTGCGGGTACCGACTGTAATAAAGAGTCTTATTGCGGGTATCGACTGTAATAACACAATTACTAATACAAACATTTTATTCTGGGTATCGACTGGAATAAAATTTATTCTAATTCCTCCCAACCTCAAAGTCAAGTTAATCAGTTGCCATATATTGATCAGGTGAGTGCAAGTCAATTGCAACAGTTTTATAAATCAAATTCATTTTCTAATCATTTATTAAATATTGGTTTCAGCTTTTTATATTATAAAATATATATATATAATTTGTCGTTCTCAAATTATATTATTTATTGAACTTGAAACATTTAGTGCAGTGAATAAATCACAGAGAAACCACTAGCTTTATACCAGTGGCATAAATTTCACCACACCTTTCATTTATTGCATGTACGCTCTAACTACGGGCAGTACATTTTATGGTCCTTCGTAGCCAAATTAAAAGTCTAGTGGTATATATTATTTATCGTTCAAGCATGACTTCACTTCAAAAAATTTTCGCTAACCAAGTCACCTCTGCACAAATATTCCAAAAATCGTTCAATAACTACAATAATACTGATGTAGAAAAACGAACGAGAGGACTTATTTCTGAGCGGTTAATCGCCCTAAACAAAATTTGGTCCGAATATAAGAATACGCATTATACGATTCTCCAAGCTACTCAGGATTTAGAAGATAGCGAAAATACGATTATTTTGCAAAAGATCAGTTCTTAAGCGTGGAAGATAAATACTACACGTTTCGAGGTATACTCAGAAATGCACTAGATGCATTCGAAACAAAAGTAGATTCAAAGCCAAACATGGAGAATGAATCTTCTTCGTTTCTGAGGTTACCTAGCATCACAATCCCAAAGTTCTTAGGGTCATATGAGTCATGGAGGTCGTTTCGCGATCTATTCCAGTCACTGGTGCATACAAATTCTGCGTTATCTCCAGTGCAGAAGTTGCATTATTTAAAATCTAATATTTCTGGAGAAGCAGAACATTTGTTGCGTCAGCTTCCAATGTCCAATGCGAGTTACAACAACGCATGGAAGATATTGCTCAATAGGTATGACAATAAGCGAGTATTAATAAATGCTCAGCTAAAGATTCTATTCAATCTACCTAAAGCGACACACGAGTCAGCCAAGGCAATAAAAACTGTGCTAGACAAATCGTCAGAATGTATTAATGAACTCGAAGCATTGGAAGTCCCCACTAAACACTGGGATACAATCCTGATTTACATGCTAGTGCAATGTTTACCAGCAGAGACGTATCGCTTATGGGAACAAGAAGTTAATAGTACAAATGAACTTCCTACCCTAGAATCTCTAAAGGCTTTTCTAGAGACGAGATTCCGAACTCTAGAAGCAATTTGAGAAGCAAAACCCTATTCCCTAAACAAATCAGCTCAAATTCCAAGAGCATCCACTCACCTTTCATCATCTGGTGACAGATATATTATGTGCAAAGAGCAACATCGGATATTCAAATGTCCAAAATTTATCAAACAAGATGTAGATTCACGATTCAAAATTTTCACGTCAAACAACTTGTGTATTAACTGCCTTTCAAAAGGTCACAACTCGAAGTTTTGCTCAAGCAAATTCACGTGTCAGCGATGTGGAAGGAAACATCATTCCTTACTCCATAGGAATAACGAAACTCCTCAGGGTTTGATCAAAGCATCAGAAAATCCAGCTATACAAGCCCGACCTTCACCTTCCACATCCAATCTTCACACGCTTCAGTTAGTACAGACTACACAAGCTTTGCTTGCCACTGCATTTCTGAAAGGTCCGTCAAAAAAGGGTACCATGTTTACTCTACAAGCACTGATTGACTCAGGCTCCCAAGTCACGTTCATAACAAAAGCCGCTGCACGCAAGCTGCAATTGGCTAGTATGAACACATCAATACAAATCACTGGCTTAGGAAAGTTCAGAAGCTATATATATCAAAAAACAATTAAAAATTGACATACATCCTTATTCAACCACTAATAAGGTGACCACGATTGATCCTCTTGTTGTAAACACGACAACAGACACATTACCTCCGTCCACCATTCCACACAAGGAATGGAGTCATGTACGAGATCTGCAACTCGCCGATCCATATTTTTTCAAACTAGGTAAAATCGACCTGCTCTTAGGAGCGGATGTATATGGAGAAACTCTCTTGGAAGGATTACGAAAGGGTCCTCCAAGAACACCGATCGTACAAAATAGTACGCTTGGTTGGATTCTTTTCGGGAATCTAAAAGGCACTTCCACAATCTCCAAAGCGTCTGCGCTAACAATAAACGCTCATCACGAGGAAGAGTCTTCACTGGATAAACGTCTGCGACAGTTTTGGGAAACTGAAGAATTTACTCCAGGAAGACAATTGTCTAAAGCAGACCGTGATTGTGAAGAATTTTATCAGAAAACACATTATCGAAACGTAAATGGCCGTTATGAAGTCCGTTTGCCCTTCATCAACGAAAGTCCCAACTTAGGCGACTCTCGTGGAATGGCCGTTCGAAGATTTCACAGTTTAAAGCGGAACCTATATCAAAATCCTGAGCTTAGTCAGGAATATAAAGCCTGTATTAATGAGTATCAATCATTCGGGCACATGATAGCGGTTGATAAGGAAATTAATAAAGACAAATGCTATTATCTTGCTCACCACGCCGTTATCAATGATAGTACAACTACCAAAGTTCGGGTTGTTTTCGACGCTTCGGCTAAATCCACTAATGGGAAAAGTTTAAATGAACAATTGCATACGGGTCCAGTACTGCAATCTGAACTTTTCTCACCTTTACTTCGATGGCGAAAGTACAAATTCGCTATGTCAGCCGACATAGAGAAAATGTATAGAATGATAAACGTTTAACCTCCAGATCAAAATTATCAAGGGATAGTTTGGAGAAGCAATCCCAATGAAGCCATCAAAGATTATAAATTAACTACGGTTACATTTGGTACAACACCAGCTCCATAGTTATCAATTAAAGCCCTTCAACAGATAGTCACTGATGAAGCTGCTCAATATGCTATAGCTGCCAAAATTATACCACGGGATTTTTATGTTGATGATCTGCTCACTGGTGCTGATTCCATCGACGAAGCATTGGAAATACAAGGGCAGCTTATCAACCTCATGTCGTCAGCAGGATTCAATTTAAGGAAGTGGGCCATCAAAACACCGGATGTCTTATCAATCACCCCAGAAGAACATAGGGAGGTACAACTTCCTTTACGGTTGGCAAGTGATGAATCAATAAAAATCTTGGGCATTCATTGGCACCCAGGAACTGATCATTTTACTTTGCAACATAAACAGTTTGCAGATCGCATTTCTACAAAGCGTACAGTTTTGTTAGAAATCGCTACAATTTATGATCCACTTGGTTGGATTTCTCCAATCATAGTCACAGCTAAAATTTTGATGCAAACTTTATGGTTCTCTGGATGCTCATGGGACGATCCGATTCCGACACACATTGACGTGCTCTGGCGACAATTTAAGGCCAAATTAAGTCACATAAGTACAATTCACATACCACGGTGGATATTCACCACCAGTGATTTCTCAACTTGTCAAATACATGGATATTCCGATGCATCCAACCAAGCTTATTCGGCTGGCGTGTACATTAGGGCCATTGATCATGAAGGAAACGTCCATGTCAATCTACTAATAGCAAAATCTAAAATAACACCTATTAAACCTGTTACGCTTCCTCGTCTCGAGTTGTGTGGAGCTGTGATTTTAGCTCGGCCGGAATTCAAAACTTAATTGATATTCAGTCATGGCATCATGTGCGGTCTGTTGACAATCCGGCTGATTGTAGCTCCAGGGGCATCGAACCTGTATCGTTAAATTCCCACAGAATCTGGTGGCATGGACCTCAGTGGCTATTAAACTCTGAAGAAAAATGGCCTCAGTCAAAACCTTTGGCAAACAACAACATTAAATCTGAGCAAAAGCGAGTATGTTGTGTAACTACGACTCATTCAGACATCCATGAATTGCTCGGCAAATTCTCGACCTTTGGCAAGCTGCAACGAGTCACCGCCTATTGCCTAAGATTCATTGACCACTCCCTCAAGAAAACTCCTAACAAAATCAAGGATCAGCATAATAGTGCAATTCTACTTAAGTCTGTTGAATTAACTCAAGCGAAACACCTGCTTATTAAGATAGTTCAAAGGATTGCCTTCGAGAGTGAAATTAAACAATTAAAAGCAGGCATTTTGCTTCATGCCAAAAGTAAAATTTTGTCTTTGAACCCATTTTTAGATTATCAGGAATTATTGCGTGTGGGCGGCCGACTACAAAACGCTAATATTCCCTTCAATCAAAAACATCTAATAATATTGCCGAAAGAAAGCAACTTGACAATATTAATAATCAATTATGTTCATATGAAAACGTTACATGGAGGTTTGCAATTGGTTCTTTCAACATTAAGAAACGAATTCTGGATTCCACAAGGTCGACAAACTATCAAGCATATTCTGCATAAATGTGTTACCTGTTTTAAACAATCCGCTTTCAATAAAAATCAAATCATGGGAAACCTACCCGCTTCAAGAGTAAATATTTCAAGACCCTTTCAACAAACCGGTGTGGCTTACGCTGGTCCCATTATTCTGAAAATGTCCAAGCACAAAGGAAATCGGTTCTACAAGGGCTACATATGTATTTTTGTTTGCATGGCCACCAAAGCCATACACATAGAGCCTGTATCCGATCTGACAATAGCAGCCTTTATCGCAGCATTTCGACGCTTTTCCAGTCGACGAGGACTTTGCACGGATATATATTCCGATTGCGGGACTAAGTTCTGCAAAAGGATTTCAAGAATGCCATACAACAAGCTAGTGAAGAAATGGCAAGAAATATAGCACAAGATGGAATTCATTGGCATTTTAATCCGCCTTCAGCACCACATTTTGGTGGGTTATGGGAAGCGGGAGTGAAATCTATCAAATTTCATTTAAGGCGAATATTAGAAAACGCCTCACTAACGTTCGAAGAATTTGCAATCATTTTGGCTCAAATCGAAGCCTGCCTGAACTCCAGGCCATTATGCCCTATCTCATATGATCCAGATGATTTAAACATGTTAACACCTGGGCATTTTTTTATCGGCAGTTCATTAATAACTCCACCGGAAACAACAATTGAGACAAATAATTCATCAATTACAAGATGGAATCATTTACAATTCCTACAACAACAGTTTTGGAGCAAATGGTCCAATGATTACTTAAATTCCTTGCAGAACAGATCAAAATGGAAAAGCCCAATCTCCAATCCTAAAATAGTAGACTTAGTGGTCATCAAAGAATCTAATTTACCAACTTGTCGTTGGATATTAGGACGAATTATCCAACTTCATCCGGGGTAGATAAGATGGTCAAAGTTGTAAGCGTTAAAACGCAAAACGGAGTGCTGAAAAGACCGATTACAAAATTGGCCATTCTTCCTTTACACTAAATGATATTCCAAAAATTTGCCTCTTTAGTTTCTGCTTTTTCTCTTTTTTATGAATACATTATTCATTCTCGACCTAAAATGATTGCTCTTAATTTTATCCCAACATCATGCATTTATTAAATTTCAAATGCTATTTTATATTCATTACATTTGCAGATATAATTTTTTCTCCTTCTCTTTTAACCAAAATAATCAACTTTCAAATTGGAGAAGAAATTTCAATAAAAATCACATAGTTTGGTATCATAATCGACAACTGCAGTTATAATAATGGCACATGCATGCGCATCTAACAAAAACTACCCGAAATTCACATTTCTCACACAACCATACAAAGGTTCATTGTCATATCATGAGAAATTGCTAAAACTGATAACAAATTTCGCCGATAATTTTTTTTTTTTTTTTTGCAACATACATATATAATTATTCTAAACATATTCTGCTTTCTATCTATCTACTTATTTTACGATATTTAATATGTTCATAGGATTACTTAGTTTCAGTTATTCTTGTGTGTGGTTAAAGATACATATATTTATAGTGTTTGTGCTATATTATTCCCAATATTGTTTTATTTAAATTTCATTTTATTAGCCTCTTGATATGTACTTCCTTGGGTTTTTCTTTTATTAAAATTGTGGATTTTACACCTTGTTGTACAATGATTTTAAAGGGTCCGTCATATGGACTTTCATGTTTCTTTCTGGTGTTTATTCTCAAGTATACATAGTCATTTACGCTAAAATTTGAGAGGATAGAGTCTTTATCTTTCGCTATTTTTCGCCCGATTTTGGCTTCTTCTAATTGTTCTTTGCTCTTGTCATGGGCTCTTTTCAATCTTATAGCTAATTCTCCTGCATAGCTGTGTATGCTATCTATTTGTTCCTTATTTTTCAGAAACTGTGCTGGTAGTGTTGCTATCTTTCGAAATACTAACTCGAATGGTGTATAATTAGTCTCCGTGTGCGGTGTTGTATTGTAACAGAATACATGGTATGGAATTAGTTAATCCAAAACCCTCGAGAACACTTCACAAGCCATGAAACAGGCCACCTCCCTACCACATGCGAGGCCCAACGTAGTCCTTACATTCTAAAATATTTGCCGTGCTCTTATGTAAAACTGACAAAAGTTTGATTTGAATATCTCCCCCGCTCTAAACTACTATTCATTCAGAAAAATGGTGTTCTGATAATCTTATGATTGCTTTTTTTTCTTCCGAACCGTAATAAAATTTTCATACCTTTCCTAACAAAATTATTTAAAAAAATTTATCTTAACCAAATGACTACGATTCCTCAAACAAAAATTCTCAGCTGAGTAATCATTGCAATGCCGCTGTGCCGTCATGGGATGCCGTGGGCTGATGATATCGAATGTAGCTGCCTACAGATTCGGACTACGGCTGCACACACACATGCATTTATTACTCAGCTGAGAGCGTAAAATGGTAAGGTTACTTTGTAATCAAAACTATTTTATTATTTTGTTAAGTAAGGTATGTAGGAAGTGTAGCCTTTGGGAAAGTAAGGAACCAAGCTCTAATTTACTGGAAGACTATTTTCCTGTATGGATAGTAGTTTAGGCTCTATGGCATATATAAAGTCAATGTTTGGCGCTTTTCCATAAGCATTAATTTTAGAGAACGGACTCCGAACGCACACATATAGATCTCTGTTTCATGGCTTGGGAAGTATTCTCGAGGGTTTTGGTTCATCCCAATTGTCTTCTTCTGAGAATGTTCTTAAGTATTCGTTTAGTATTCTATGGTTTCTTTCAATCGATTCTAGAGTTTCGTGATGGAACAGTGTGGAAGTAACATGTTTTGTGTTCAGAAATTTGCAAATATTTTTAAGTAGTTCATTTACAAATTCTGTACCTCTGTCTGTTTTCAATGTTTTGAAGCATCCATACTTTAGAATGAATCGTTCAACTATTGTCTTCGCAACCGAGGAGGCTTCTTTTGTCTCCATTGGATATGCCTCAACGAATTTTGTCAATTCGCATTGCAGCGTCAGGATGTATCTGAAACCGTTTGATATTCTTAGAGGTCCTATCGTGTCAACTGAGATCGTTTCAAAACTACTGTTTGGTGTGTCTGTATCACCAGAGGTTCTTTTGTGTATTTTTTTAATTTGTTCTTCGCACATTTATCACACTTATTTATGTACTCCTTTACCATTTTGTTAAGGTTTTTCCATATGTACCTTTGTTTTAATTCGTTTATGCAGCGTTTAATTGCAGCGTGTCCACCATGCATGCTGTCATGGTATTCTTTTATTAATTCTAGTTCTTTCTTTGGATCATTTATCCTTATTGGGGGTTGATATAGTAATATCTTCAATGGTGTTACCTTACCACGTTTATTATTTTGCTGCAGCTTATTGGATTTCTCTTTAAATTCATTTATTTTAATGTGATTAAATATAACATCGTCTTTTGCGAGTGCTAATTCTTTAATATTATTCTCGTTCATTTTTTGTATCAGCTTCTCCATTATGTAACCAGAGTTAAATATAGGATTATTGCTGTACTGAACGGTTACCTCTTTCTTAGATATATATATTTCTGGCAAACTTTTATTTATCGCATTCTCTTCTGCGTACGCTGTGTCAAATTGTATTTTTCTTATATTTCTTATGTCGGAGATGGATATGCATTCCCATATATAGAGTTGGTCTGATTTTACGCTATCCGTTTTGCTGCTTTTTCGCCATATTACGTGTGATAATGTTTATGTGTTTAGGTATCACTGATTTTAAATTTTCAGAGTCCATTTTTATTCTTGACAGGGCATCTGCGTTTGTATTCATTTTTCCCTGTTTATACACAATTTCAAAATCATAGTCCATTAGGTCTAAACGAATTGTTGTTAGTTTCGAAGAAGGATTCTTATGTGTGAAGAGGCTGACGATCGGGCGATGATCTGTTACAACTGTGAATTTGTTCCCATAAAGATAGGGTCTAAAAAAATTGATTCCCCAGTGTATACCAAGCAATTCTTTTTCGATTATCGATTTATTCAGCTCGTGCTTATTCAGTGTCTTACTCGCATAGGATATTGGCAAATCTTGTCCTATCTCACCCTGTGAGTGCAAAATTTGAAGCATCTGTTGTCAGGACGAACGGTTTGCTAAAGTCTGGATATTGTAGGACTGGTGAAGTTATTAATTTATCTTTGAGTATTTCAAAAACTTTTTTGCAATCTTCTGTCCACAGGAACAGTGTATTTTTCTTTAGAAGTGCATTGAGTGGTCGTGCTATTTCTGCAAAATTTTGTATGAAGCGTCTGTAATAATTGCAGAAGGCTACAAATCGTCGTACGTCATCTACATTCGTCGGTACTGGGTACGTTTCTATTACTTTATGCTTATTGGAATCCGTTCTGACTCCATCTTTTGTTATTAGATGACCAAGATATAGTACTTCTGGTTTCAAGAAGTTGCACTTGCTTGGATTGAGTTTTAAGTTATACTGCTGAAGTCTTTTTAACACTCTTTCTAGGTTTTGATTATGATTGTTAAGGCTGCATCCATGTATTATTATGTCTGTTGATTTAGAGTGGATTGGAGCTTTTTCCAAACCACTTTAGTCTGCCTGCTATTACAACCTTACCACTTGTGGGGGGATAGTAATAGCTTCGTAGTAGCAAATAAAATCGTAGAACTTCGTATGAAGGTGTTTATTTCTTTTCTAACTACTATTTTGTTAATTGCTATGATTTATATACAAATTTTTCCTGTCTAGAATTTAATTTAATTTTCATATTTTTCCCACAAAAATATTTTCTCACAAAATTATGCTTACTCTTCAAAAATTTAAGCTTCGCAAAATTTTCCCATGCATATGAAGGATTCATGTCACATTTTTGGTTTTCTAAAAATATGTGAAAAGAAGAAATATTTTTCGTGGGAATGAAAATTTATCTATACACGAAGTTTATATTAGAGTGCTTGAGAATGAATTTCTGTATTTCTTGAATTGCAATTTTCTTTTTTGCTGCGGGCCTTGACATCCTCCCGGGGTTGGGCATTTTGCGCAATAATGTTAAACATCTTGTTGAATTTCGAAGGAGAAATCTTCTTCCTTGGAAGTGGACATTGTCGTTGGTTTTACGGCATTTATCGCACCCTTTGAATTCGATCTTAGTCGACTCCAGATAAGATATGCTGCAATCATCACTATGACTGCTAATGATGAATATCCTATAGTGAATTGGTGGACATCGTGAGGTTGTATTTTCACCGGGAGATGTTGATGTGCCTTTACGTCTTGTACTGCCTTTTGTAGGTCAATAATATCGTGTAGTTGTTGATGATGTAATTTTAATTGATGTTCCTCAGGAGGGTGTGTGAACTTCTTTATGTCGAGGGATAATGGATGATCAGTTAAGTTTATTGATGGCTAAAAAGAAGATCTGACCTGTGTTGGATAGATGTTATGAGAGCTAATTGTCATCAACTCTTGTTTAATTAGACAATTATCGTTGAATTTTAGCTATCCTGAGCTCTGCAGTGTTCTTTGAACCGTCCTTATTCCGCATACGATGTTGATCCTCGTTTCTCTTTTGATGGCATATATCCAGTAGTTTGGATTAAACAGTTGTATCCACTTCTAGGTGTCATTTATCTGTACAACCTCACAAGCTGATAGGTCTTCTTGATTGTTAATTAGATTAAGTTCACATTGACACAGATTGGCTTCTTTATTGTAAATTGGTCGGACTTGGTTGCATAATGGATGCTTTTTCCAACCGAATTGCACCATGTTACCTTAATATCTGTTATTGGGTAATATTGATCACGATGAAGGCTTACCAATAGGAAATTGGTTCAGGGTTTTATAGCCAAGAAGGTGTTATTTCTCAGTACTGGCACTGGTAGCAACCTGAGCATTTCAAATTCTTCTCGAGTGAATAGTGGAAGTTTAATATTGAAAACTATATGTCGCGGTGTTACTTCTCCGTGAACAGTCATTAAGCTGTATAATTGATGCAAGTCTGGGTGATCATTCGATCCTGGCAGTCGCAACGTTGAGGGTAGGTGATTTTTGATATTGCTCAACTCATTTTTTAATTGCCTTGGTGTAAGTAGCATTGGATTGCTTCTCCCATTCCGGGTGTCGGGAATTACTTCTATTAGTGCCTCTTGTATGTGTTGATAGTTGGACATAATCAGTGAGGTATACATGGATAAAGTTGCGGTTAGCTGAGCTCTCCTCTGTTTTTCTATCACAGTGTTCGCTTCATGTACTTCATTAGTGAGTTGCTTTAAAGACCTTTCAAAGCCTTCGAATTGGCTATTAATTTGTTCCTGACTCTTTTTGATAATGTTGGTAGTTGTTTCTATTAAGGAGGTTTGATTTTTCAGCAGTTGTAAAAGATAATTTTCGTTTGTTTTTATGTTATCTATTATTTCTGATGCTTGGTTGGCATAATTTTGGTCTAGAATACCAAATAATTTATTTGCAATGTTGCCTATTAAGTCTAAGGGTGATCTCCTTGTTCTGGTTGCGGTGTATTCAATTTGATTCAACAGAAGCTCATTGTTGTCCTTTATTTCATTCATATGATAGTAAAACTGCTCTAATATTGCCTTACAGTACTCTCCATCTTCTGTGAGGTTACATAGGTGGCTAAATCGTTTTATTCCCCTTTCAAAACTCTTGAATTCCTTCCAGTAGTTTTCCAAATAGAATACAAGTAGGTTCCATTCACTCGCCACAAGATTGGTGATACCCAGATTCTCCAAATATAATCCTGGTTGATGATCAAAGCGGGTGATTTCTACTGGCTCAAGAGTTCTACTAAAAACTGGTAATATCAGGGATGTTAGTAGAACTAAGCTTAGTACAGATTTTGAGATACGGTGTTCCCTTTGTTTCTTTTTTACTGGTTGTTCTGCGCCTATGTCTTCTTCATTATTCGTACTCTGCTTGGGTGTGGTATGATTACTTGAAGACCTTTTAAGCCAATTTGAATTTATGGGTAGAAACCGACCTTTATATGAATGTTTTGTTGTTATTTTCGTGATGGGCCGTTGCATGGCCACAAGATTTGTATTAGCTTGGTTTTTGTCTTCTTCCCTTTCATCTCCTGTAATTGGCAAAGGACAAAGTGCGTGAATAGGTCAACGAAAAACTCCAGATGCTATCCTTACGTCTGCCACACGCACTAACCATCGGCACCTTTGATGGCTTCAGTAATTCGTCCTAATTGCCATTTCAGCGGAGGGAGGTTATCATCCTTTATAACTGCCATGGTACCTGGCTGTATGTTTTGTGATCGTAACTTCCACTTATATCGTTGTTGTAATTCACCCAAGTATTCTTTTGACCACCGCCTCCAAAATGCAGTCCTTATATAGCTGACTAGTTTCCATCTTTCCAGTAAGTTCGTTTTCACTGGGTTAGCAGTTGGATCTATTAACATGTAAGTGCTTCCCCAATTATAAGCAGTCAAATCATTATGGTCTGACGACAACGGCGTAAGTGGTCTGGAATTTAATACCGCTTCTATTTCTACCATTACTGTTCAAAGTTCTTCGTATGTGAGTGAAGCTGAGCTTACTGTTCTCTGCAGCAGATGTTTTGCAGATTTTACGGCTGCTTCTCATAATCCCCCAAAGTGGGAAGCTCGTGCTGGAATGAAGTGAAAGTCAATCGTTTTAGTGGTACTAAAATTGACAATTTCCTCCCTCGACTGCTAAGACTCGAGTATTTGTTGCAGATCTTCCAGTTGATTTCGAGCACCAACGAATTTGGTTGCATTATCACAATATATGTTTCTGCACATTCCCCGTCTTCCGATGAACCGTTTTAATGTGCCGATGAAACCATTGGTGGTTAAATCGGATACGACTTCAAGGTGTACTCCTTTAGTTGCGAAGCAACAAAATACCGCTACATAGGATTTTTGTGGACGATTTCCTCTAATTTTGTAATGGGTCCAAATTGGTCCACAAAAGTCAACACCTGCATTAACAAATGGTCTCGCAGTTTGAACTCTGGTTGAGGGTAGGCTACCCATTAATTGAGAGAGTGGACGAGGTTTAGCCCTAGCACACCTAACACAATGGTGGACTATGGATCGTGTAAGAAATTTTCCTCTAACTGGCCAGTAGCGCTGTCGAGCGATGGCAAGAAGTGTTTGTGGACCACAATGAAGTTGTTGAATGTGTAAATGATTCAGCAAAAGTTTTGTGAATGGATGTGAAGCAGATAACAATATTGGGTGTTTGGCGTCAAATGACAAATTCGAGGCTTCCAATCTACCTCCAACTCGTATAATATTCTTTGTGTCAAGGAAAGGAGTAAGATTAGTCAATTTGTTCGTATTACTGAGGAATCCATCCCTTTTTAGTTGTGCCAGTTCATCCTTAAAATCTAATTGTATGGTCTTAATGATACCCTCCTTTGCTGATTCTAGTTTCGTAACACTGAGAGCCATGCCACTTATCCTTTCGACTTCGTCGTTCTGATGTTGTTTATAAAACGTAGTATATAGGCAGTGATGCGTTGAAGACAAGGGAAAGAATTTCTGTGGTTTATTGCCAAGAGTAGCGGTGTGTGATCCTTTATTGAGAACAGTGTAATTCAGCACGTCCTTTTCTCCATATCATCTTCGGAAATAGGACTATGGGCAGTGCTTGGTGAAAATTTAAATGTTGGTTCTCTTAGAAATCGTGGACCGTTGAACCATATTTCAGAATTTAAGAGTTGGGTTGGACCTACTCCTCTTGATACTAAATCCGCAGGGTTTTCCTTAGTACCGACATGTTTCCATCTTTTTATGTCGCTTAATTCTTGAATGCATGCAACTCGATTTGCCACAAAGGTTTTAAATGTTGATGACTCGGGCTGCAACCATGAAAGTACAATTGTTGAATCAGTCCAGTAATATGTGTGTGCGCAATTTGTCTCCATACCTTTATGAAGACGATCAGTTAGTTCTGCTAAAATTTTGGCGGCACAGAGCTCGAGACGTGGTAACGTCGTTGATTTGGTGGGTGCTACTCTCGATTTTGAGCATATCAATTGAACAGTTATGTTTCCATAATGATCTATTGTCCGTATATATACTACTGCTCCATAGGCCTTTTCTGAAGCGTCCGCAAATCCATGCATTTCCCTTGTTTTTACCTTGGATTTGGAGCACACATACCTCGGAACTATCACATTGTTAAGTTCATTTAACTCATCACGAAACCTTACCCATTTAGTATGAAGTTCCAAGGGAAGTGCAGCATCCCAGTCTAATTTTAAAAGCCATAATTTCTGAAGAAATTTTTTTGCTTAAACGATTACTGGATTAACGATGCCGAGTGGATCGAATATATGGGCTATATCTGATAAGACGGAACGTTTCGTAACTTTAGTTTTTTCTGACCAGTTCGTTGTGATTGCGAAGACGTCAGATTGTGGCCACCATGTTATTCCCAATGTCTTTATATGACCTTCTTTTTCATCATCCAGGTCTAGTTTTAGTTCAATGTCATTTTTTGGAACATGTTTAAGCAGTTCTGGATTATTGCTGCACTACTTTCTCAAGCGGAATCCTCCCAATCTAAGAAGCTCTGTCAGTTGTTTTTGCATGTTTAAAGCCTCCGTCAAGATGTCACTTTCTATCATGACGTCATCTACATAAAAATCCTTTAATGCTGCCTTGGCTCCGAAAGGGTATTCTTTGTTATTATCCTCGCCAATGATCGTAAGCACTTTATTGCTAAATATGGAGCAGAGGTAGTGCGATATGTTATTGTTTTCAGTCGATAATGTTTAAGTTGCTGTTCTGGATTTTCTCGCCGTATTATCAATTGCAGATTTTGATCAGTATCGTTCACCCTGATTTGTCTATACATCTTCTCGATGTCAGCAGTGAAGAAGTGAAGACATATTTATGAAGATGGAAGCGTATAAGAATAGTGAAGAGGTCATCTTGAATTGTGGGACCATTGTACAACACACCGTTAAGAGATTTGTTTGTTATAGTTTTGGCAGAGGCGTCGAACACTACCCGCAGCTTAGTCGTGCTACTGTCTAATTTATGCACGCAATGATGTGGAATAAAGTAATGAGGATTAGAAATAGATCTTGGGTCTATTTTTTCCATATGGTTCAGTTCCTCATATTCCCGCATGAATGCTACATATTGATCTCTAAGCTCTGTATTCTTCATGAATTTTCTTTTGATAGAGAAAAATCGTTTCAGTGCTACGTCCTTTGATAGGCCCAACGTAGATGGATCTTGTCTAAACGGAAATTTCACAAAGAATCTTCCCCCTTGTCTCGGAGAGTTGTTTCCTTGAAATGTTGCTCACAGTACGGTTCCGCAGCTGTCATTGGTTCTTTGACTGATTCGGCTTCCTCTAGTGCCCAAAATCGTTCGATCCGAATATCTATACTAGCATTGCTGATTCCTCAAAATATTTCAGGGTGTGCGTAATTTGAAACCTTACCCATGATTAACCATCCGAGTACAGAATTCTGTAGAGTTGGAAGTGAATCGTTAAACTTAATTTGTCCAACTGCCATAAGAGATCGCTTGGGGCATCCCTTGTTGTCCAGGGCTTCCAATGACTGAAAGCGAAGCTCCAGAAAGCTTAGAAATGACGAGATGGACTGAAGTTCCTTGGGGGTTTCGAGGCTTTGTTCGTATAGTCCGTGCGTACTTCTGTCTAATTTTTTGAGAATTAAATGTAGTAGGATGGCATCCCACGCTGTTGTTTCTATTTCCACATTCTGAAAGCCCAATATGGTTACATCATGCAGAGATTTGACTGCTGATGCTGATTCCGTATGGATTGTTGGTTGAGCAAGTAATTTGTTCAGTAAAGGCATTTTCACATCAAACACAAGAATCGAAAAAATGTAAACCGAAAATCTCAATTTATTTCACTTTAAAACAAGATTTTTGCTCCAATGATTAAGAAAATCATGGGAAATAGGATAAACTAATAATTTTACTAATCAAATAGTATATTTATCTTAGAATTTTTAAGAAAACACAACTTTTATGATTTATCGGACGAATTTTTCCGCCGAAAAAGTTTTTCGGCCGATAAAACATAAAAGTTGTCTTTTTCTTAAAAATCTGAAATAAATATAACTATTTTCTCAGTAAAATTCTTAGTTTATCCTATTTCTCTGAATTTTATTAATCATTGGAACAAAAATCTTGTTTTAAAGTGGAATAAATTGAGTTTTTCGCTTTACATGTTCTTGTTTTTGATGTGAAAGTGCCTTAAAAGCGTTACTAGTAGTCGTTTATTGTTGTAACGGTTTTGTAAAATCTCCCATGCTGAAATATAATTTTCTTCGGAGACTGGTAGATGGCATATTAGTGCTTTAGCTTCACCACTCAAATTTCCGATGAGATAAAACATCTTTTGGGCGTTACTTAAAGGTTGATTATGAATCATTTGAGTATAAAGGTCGAAAAATTGCTTCCATTTTAAATAATTACCATCGAACGTTGGTATAACAATTTTTGGTAATTTCATCTGTGGACTATGGTTGGTAGCGGGTTGACAAAATTGTTCTAGGTTCTGAGTTAATTCTACTAGGACTTCATGAACCCATTTCTCTGTTTATATAAAAAACTCTACTTGGTAGTCACCAGGGCTTGACCTGTCTGTCAGTGCCCAAATTGTCTGGTTGGTTTGTGATATGTCTAACCAATAGTTCTCTATGCTTTTAATCTTGAGCTCGTAGTATGGTCTGGGATGGGCTTCTTGTCTTGTCTTTTGGATCCTGCAGAAGACTAGTAAGAGCTTTGATGAGAACCTTCTGCTTTCTTATCAACCCTTGAAGTTGTTCATCGATATCTTCCTCATATTCATTGAATGAGAATTCTTCGGCTTCCTCCTCAGTGGCATTTGGTTGATCGTCCTTTGTTGATTCAGCTACAGTTGACTTCTCCCCTCTAGTTGTAAAGATGGTTAATGTCTTTATCTTCTCTTTAGTTTTCATGACACCACCCTGTACCTTCTTAAAGAAGTTGCTTGTGAAGTACGCATTGTTCGGGTCCGTATTTGCTAATTGTTGTAAACGTTCATCATTAGTCACAAACTTGATCCATTCGGCCTCCAGAGTATCAAGCCTTGTTTTCAGGTACTCTGGTGCCTTTCTGTCGATTGAGTCCTTGTTATAATTAGAAATGAATTGCTCGATTGCCTTCCCAATCTTCCGCTGTTCGGCAATGAGGTCCTCCATGGTTGAAGTGGCTATTTGTGGAGTCACTGGCTTCCTTCCTTCCTTCTTTGGGCCAAATCCGTTGTATGGTAACTCTGATCGCTTGGGGCTGGTTCCTCTTCTGGAATCACTGGCTTCCTTCCTTCTTCGGTCCAAAGCCGTTGTATGGTAGCTCTGATCCCATGAGGCTGGTTCCTGGAATCACTGCCTTCCTTCCTTCCTTCTTTGGGCCAAAGCCGTTGTATGGTAGCTCTGATCCCTTGGGGCTACTTCCTCTTCTGGAATCACTGGCTTCCTTCCTTCCTTCTTTGGGCCAAAGCCGTTGTATGGTAGCTCTGATCGCTTGGGGCTGGTTCCTCTTCTGGAATCACTGGCTTCCTTCCTTCCTTCTTTGGGCCAAAGCCGTTGTATGGTAGCTCTGATCCCTTGGGGCTGGTTCCTCTTCTGGAATCACTGGCTTCCTTCCTTCCTTCTTTGGGCCAAAGCCGTTGTTGTAGCTGTGATCACTTGATCACGTCGGGGTGACCAAATGTTGATTTAGAGTAGATTGGAGCTTTTTCCAAACCGCTTTAGTCTGCCGGCTATTGCAACCTTACCACTTATGGGGGGATAGTAATAGCTTCGTAGTAGCAAATATAAACGTAGAACTTCGTATGAAGATGTTTATTTCTTTTCTAACTACTATTTTGTTAATTGCTATGATTTATATACAAATTTTTCCTGTCTAGAATTTAATTTAATTTTCATATTTTTCCCACAAAAATATTTTCCCACAAAAATATTTTCTCACAAAATTATGCTTACTCTTCAAAAATTTAAGCTTCGCAAAATTTGCCCATGTATATGAAGGATTCATGTCACATTTTTGGTTTTCTAAAAATAAGTGATAAGAAGAAATATTTTTCGTGGGAATGAAAATTTATCTATACACGAAGTTTATATTAGAGATGCTTGAGAATGAATTTCTGTATTTCTTGAATTGCAATTATCTTTTATGCTGCGGGCCTTGACAATGTCATCGACATATATGAATGCGCCGTCATCCAGACCACTTAATGCAATTGAGAGAATTCGCTGAAAACTGTTCGTGGAAATTTTCAGTCCAAAAGGTACTCTTTTAAATTGGTAATGTCCCTGATTTGTTGAAAATGCCGTTAGTTTTCTTGAATTTTCTTCTAACTCTATCTGGTGAAAAGAGTTAGTCATATCAAGCGTTGAGAAGTATTTTGCCCGTCCTAGTCTGTCTAGGATGTCTTCCAATCTTGTTAGTGGATATTTATCATTAATTAATTTCTTATTTAGCTGCCTAAAGTCTATAACTAATCTCCATTTCTTTTCTTCACCTGATTTTTTTGGTACTATCAGGAGTGGAGAGTTATACGGACTCACTGAAGGTTCTACTATATCATTCTGTATCAGTTTATCGACCTCTTTGTTTATTTGATCGACTTGAGAATGTGGCAGTCTGTAATTCTTTATGTAGACGGGGTTATGTTCTGTTGTATTTATATTCTGTGTATAGAAGTTATTTGTTGTTAACCTCTCCTCTTCTATGTGGAATACTTCCTGATATTTTTTGCAGATCTCTTTGATCGAATTCTTTGCATTTTCATCCAAACCTTCCAATTTCAGTTCTTTTAACAATTTATGAAATCGTCGTTCAGTTTTATCTCTCTCTTGATGCGGTTTAGCAACTTTATATGCTGAAATCCTTCTTCTGGTATTATTGTGTTGCTCAGAAATACTCCTTCTATCAATTTTTCGCCGCAGACTATGCTATCTTCGTTGATGTTGACTGTTATTCATCTTTAAATCTATTCATCATGGGTATTGTAACATCGTCATCATTCAAATTTGCAGTTATTGTGAAGGTTTCATAATCTATTTTACATAGATATTTCAACAGGAAATCTCTTCCTAGTATCCCATGCGTGGTGATCGGTGTTTGTGAATGCACTATTTGAAACCTGTGCTCTATGACATGTGATTCATAAGCTAACTGCAATTTAGCTGTACCCAAGGAGTGTGTTTCATTGTTTGTTATTCCAGTTATTGTGCACTGGTCACTCCTGTTTATTTCACAATTCAATGAATCTATTTTGCAAATTGAGATGTCTGCTCCGGAATCAATGAGGAAGTTTAATTTTGTGTTTGTGCGTTTGTCCGTCAGCATTATGTAGTTTGTTGTGCAACTTCTGATGTTGTATATCTTTGAATTTAGTCTCCCTCAACAGACGATAGCTATAATTTTAAATTATCTACATCAACAAGATAATCTCTGTCGTGTGTCACCCCTGAGGTTTTAATTATTCCACAAAGTAGTACATAATCGCCATATCTTGGCAATGACATAATTGAGTTTGGTTTTTGAGGATTATCGCAAAAGTGCCACTAAAAACACGTAGTAGTGATTCTGTAAACTAACAGTGACAGCTTTCAGACACAGCTGGTCTATGACATTTAAGAACGTGTTAATTTTGGAGGAAAATTTTGTTTAAATTATGGAAAAAATTAAAAAGAATAAGCGAAGAGTGTTGTGGATTGATGAAGCAGTTAATAAGCTTATTGCTTTATGGGCAGAGAAGTTAGCAGACTTGAGAAAAACAAAGAGAAATTCCCATGTTTATCAAGACATATCATGCGCTCTGCTGGAACAGAGCATAATTGCAAGTGCAGCTGAAGTTCATATAAAAATTTCAAATTTAACGCAGAGATATAGGTACTTTTAGAAGATATAAATAAAATTTGATTTAAAGTATTATTTGAATTTTAGAAGTGAAAGAAAAGTATAGGACCATCTGGGGGTTATGTTCCGATATTATGCATCAAGTTTCTGATGAACCCGCTATTAACTGCTCTACATCTTCCTCAGCGCAAGCATCATCTCGCGTAACACTAGGATTAGAATCATTGTCCAATGCTGCGTCACCAGTAAGAGCTAAAAAAAGAAAAAGAAATATGGACGAGTTAATACTAGGAGAAATGAAAAAATGCAATGAAATTGCTGAAAAGGAAAACGATAATAATAATAAATTAATGGAAAGGGCTATAAAGAACGACGAGAAAATAGCTGAACTATTAGGAGACATTCTGAAATCAAGCTATACATGTAATTAAAGTGTATGTTATGTTATGATGACATTTTTTCTACATTCAACGAAGAATTTCTTTTATTTGAGTCTTGTAAAGAATTTGTTTTGTTTTTTTTTTAAGAAGACTGATTTTATTTTGATATGATGGCTGCTATGTATTTTTTTAATTGAATTTTGTAAAGAATCGGTTTAATTATTTTAAGAAGAAAAATGTGAATAAATCCCTCAAAAATTAAAATGTTTTGCAAAGCTTTACTTACAAACATCCTGAGCAATGGCGTCTCGTATTTTTTTAGCTATCGTATTAGTTTCTCCGACACTAGTATTAAATGTGGGTTGATCTTTCTGATTTAAAATTGCTTCTTCGGTCCAAGATCTCCAAACTGCATCATTGTACTTTGCGCAAAAGTTGTGTAAAATGCAGCAAGCTCTAATAATTAGAGCGGCATTATTAATGTTAACTTCTAAACCCCTGCCGATTTTTCTGAATCTGGCCTTTAAATGGCCAAATGCATTTTCAATTACCCTCCTACATTTTGATAAATGGTAATTGAAGTCACGTTCAGCTCTATTTGATGATGTCGGATAAGGTTTCATCAGGAAAGGAGAAAGTCTAAATGCAGAATCTGCAATTAACAGCACAGGTACATTTTCGCCCGATATTGACCTTGAATTATTTTGAAAAAGAGGGTTTGTTATTTGTGTATTTTCAAGGAATGAACTTTCGAATATGTATGAGTTATTGTTGCGGCCTGGTGATCCGACATTTATATAAGTGAAGCGACATCTTAAAACATATATATTAAAAGATTATTAATATTAAATAATATTTATTGGTACCTGTAATCTGCAATTGCAAGTAGAACCATCGAGTGCCAACCCTTATAATTGTAATAACCGGTGGCGTCTTCTTTCGGAACGTTTACTTCTATATGACACCCATCTACAATACAATTTATTTATTAATATTGAATATCTATTATTGTAAATTTTAGTCTACCTATGGCACCATAGCACTGCGGAAAGCCTAGTGCGGCAAATCCAGCAACATTTTCCTCAATTAGGTAGGAGGATATCCAACGATAAACTCTTTCTACATTTTTTTGCAAATTTCCTCGCAAACTTCCCGAACTATTTCACCAACAGTAGACCTCCCAACTCCGAAAACATTGGAAACTGTCGATATTCCGCTGATGACCCCAGTGCATAAAGTGCTATCGCAACGCACTTTTTTAATGGAATTGCATCTCTCATAACAGTGTCATCCCGTCTCAAGAATTGCAAGCGTTCACTTAGCTCTTTAAGTAGGCCTCTGCTCATACGAAAGTTCTCTTTAAATTTGTAATTGTCCTGAAGCGGAACATCCTCTTCCCAGAATTTTTTATTTCGGGCCTTAAAAGTTACATAAAAGCATAATAAAATTAATATTAGGGAGCAACTACGATTATACTTACTACAGTCCAAATTTTTCTCCTTTTTCTAACAGAATATCATCTCCACATTGCTGCAAGTATTAACATGCGTCTTCTATTTGCTTTAAGCCTTCGTGCACTATTATAAATATTTCTTTTTAGCTTCTTACGTCTATTTAAAAGAATTGTTAGATATAATAGCTCCTGGTAAAACATTTCAATTGGCTGCTGTCTACTGATACTGGCTGTTGCAAACAAAATTTGACTTAAATGTCAAATTCGTCTGTCACCTTATATTTAATTGGAAATTAAAAATAATTTTCAATTACATAATTGGGAATTATTTTTGGTCGTCTGTCGACGGTATTATTCTGTTTCTTGCTGACTCCGTCGCGCACTGCTTGTCTCGTGTAGAAAATTTACCCTTCTCTGTTGGTTTTGCCGAGGGTTTCTAACAAAATTTCTTCCTCTATTGATTTGATAGCTATTTTGCCAGCTATTGCCTCTACTCTGGTTGTTCCCTTGATTGTACTTGTTATTTTGATATCCTCTGATTTGCCAATTATTGTTCCTGTTTTGATACGAGTTATTATTGTTTGGATAATTATTGGCATTGATATTTCGATTGTCGGAATTTTTGTAGTTTCTTCCGTTTTGCCGGTTACGGAGATTTCTATTGAAACTAAATATTCTTGTTTCATCTGTCAGAGGTTGTTCAATCTGGTTTGCGTGGCTTATTGCGTCGTTTAATGTTTTTGGTTGTGCGGATAAGATGGTTGGTTTTAGTGCGTCTTTCAACCCATTTTGAAAGGTATTTAATCCGATCCTGTCATTTAGTTTGCATATTACCTCTCTGTGTTCTTCCCGTATTTCATTTATCTGGACTTTGTTCAGGTCTGCGACTATCTCTAGTATTTTGTCTGAGAAGTCCTCAATTTTCATGTTGTGTTGCTTGCAATTCGATAATTTTTATTGCAAGTTCTGTGAGGTGTCTTTTATCTTGAAAGCTTCTGTCAGAGCTTTCTTTAAACCTTCAATAGATGTCGGTTTAACAATTGCAGACATCTTGTTTCGGACTTTCTCACTCAGACGTGCTAGCCATACAAATTCAATCAATTGTGGCTGCGCCTCAGTTTTTAGCGTTGTGCTATACATTTCCACAAGACTCAGGAAATTTGAGAGGTCTTTTGTGTTGCCTCCAAATTCTGGCAATATTTTTATCGCTACAGCGAGATCAAATGTATTTGCACCTATTATTCTTATTTCTAACGTGTCCGACTCTTGATTTGATTCTTCCGATTCTGAATTAGCTGTATTGTTCAGTGTTTCGCTTGTTTTTTCTTCTAATATCGATTTTAGTTCTATAAATTTTAAAATGAATTTGTTTCGCAGTTCATCTGCTTGCTTTCCTTTTTGAGTCGTTATTATTTGGTCACATTCTTTTTTGATCTTTTTGGCCAGAGCGTATTTATTTAATAAATTCCTACTTTAAAATGTGCTCTGTGGATTCTTCGTGAATGTTTCTAATAATTTCTTTATTTCAGTTAAAGGATTTTCGCAAGTTTCCATTTATTTATTTATTTATAGAACCCAAACATTAAGAAAAAAAAGATCTAATTACAAGTGTATTTAAAGAGAGTTGCTGTATCATTAATATCTAATCCTACATAAAATAATTTTTATTGTTAAATAATACCTAGAAACCCATACAAATTCATTTTTTTAAAAGCTATCTATGTCCATATAAAAAAAAACAATTATAAAATCTATAAACCCGAAATATTTTATTAAACGCTAGCCATATTGTTTACGTTCCTCTGAATGCTGGAGTTTATGTATTTGCGCAGAAGTCTTTTTCCGAAATATACTGCAACTGCTATTAATATTAGTATTACTGCTAACGTTACTGCGGTCGGTACATGAAGAACATCATGAATGGAGATTGTTTGTACCACTGGACTTCTCGCTGCTGCTGCTGCATTCTGGGCCACAATTACCTCTTTCGATTGCGGCTTTCCCATTTGAGCTTGCTGAGCTTGTAAACTAATTATTTTTCTAAACTTTTATCCGCTGTTATAGGTATTACCCTGTAGAGCTCCGCTATTTGTTGTCGTAGCTTTACTGCTATACCGCCCCTTTTTATACCCTAGATGAAATCTATAGGGTATACCATTCCATTTGTAATGCACAGAAATAATGATAGTAGAGCAAAATGGATTGGACACCCCCGCATAAAATTAAGTTATTTTGATTTTTGCATGTCCGTCTGTCCGTCCGTCCGTGCGCACGATAACTCGAGAATGCGTTCAGTTAGAAAGCTGAAATTTTGTACACGAACATTAAAAAAAAAAGTAGAATTAAGTTCGAAAATGAGACAAACCGGGCAACTCCTTCGTGAGGTTGCCATACAAAAATTTCGTTTTCCACTATATATTTGGACACTACCTGAGAGCACGTCGACATAGAAAGCTGAAATTTGGTACACTCTGTTTTCATAGTAATAGAAAATAAAATATCAAAAATGGACTAAATCGGGCAACCCTTTCTTGGTGTTGCCATATAAAAATTTTGATTTTCACATATACTTTGTAAACGATCAGTCCTAGATATTTTTATTGTACTAAAAACTTCTTCAGAATAAGAAATCCTATAAATTTGGTCTTTCAACTATCTGATAAGTTCTGATTTTATTTAATTATAGCAGCTTATTTATATTAATCGATAACAAAGAATCAATATTTCACAACATTAATAATCAGAAATCGTAGTGTCAGTATTTTTGATCACACGATTTCTGATTGAGTCATAATCTATCGATATTGTAAAGCAATGACTTCAGGTGTGTATAATTTATCAATGAAGAATTATGCTTGCATAGCAGAATTGCTTGCGTTGCAAATTCTTCTTGATGTCGAGAAAACTTTGTTTGTTTTTATTTCTTTTTCGTTCTGATTTCTGTTTACTTTTGTTGACCGTGGTCATGGCTTTAAATGACATATTGGAATTCTTGTACAATTTTTTTGGAATTTTATCATAATCATTCTTTTTGCTTAAGATATTGAATTTAATTCACTTAGACCAGTTGTCGAGCCGGAACGCTCCGGAACGTCGTTCCGGTACTTCCTTTTTGGACAGGAACGCGTTCCGGAACTAAAGATGATTTCTGATAACGAGAATTGGCTGACGTATTGAAAAAAAAATTAAAAAGAATTGCTGATTTTTTTTTTCTAATTTTTGACGAATTTTTATATGTATTATTATAAACAAGGGTTTGAACCGAACCCGAACCGGAACAAAACCGGAACGAACCGGCTTGTTTTTCCGAACCGTGAACCGGAGTCCGGAACGTTTTTTTTCTGCTGAACCGTGCTCATGCTTAGTACGTGTGGGTTGGCCCATTGAATAAACAATAAAAGTCCGATTTACTCGGCGCAACAGTTGCTGTAAATTTCATGAAAGTTATTGTCAGCCTATGGTATAAGCCATCAAGAGAGGAGTAAAAACCAAATGCTTGACAAAGATTTGTGAATTTTTTCAGAATGAACCAACTCTAATCAATATTACTTGAACTTGGTTCGCTTTAGCTACACCCTCCGTATATATACATCTATAAAAAAAAAAACTTGCCCGCAACAATCGAACCCACGACCCCTAGATTAAATGCATATTTAAACGAAATTGTGTTGGTTCTCACAGCTTATATACAGATGCTTACACTGAATATTTTTTTGGTATTATAATATATTGGAGGGGTGGGCAAGAATATATCCCGGCACCCTAGGAACCTCGTATTAGTCTCAAAAATTGAGAAAAAAATCACTACAATGAATTTAGTAGAAGGAATTTTGAAAATCGGTTGGATGGTAGATGAGCAAATAGCATTCATTTCTTCTTAGAAATTTACAGAAAATGTTTCGGCAGAATTTTTATTCAGTCTGGGTGCCGACTGGAGTTATTTTCAGATGCAATTACACAATGTGTGCCGTTGTCGGCCTCTAATGCTTAACAATTCTAAGGAAAAAATTTCCAGTAAATTTCTAGGAAAAAATTGCGGCCTTCCCTACATCAGGTCGAGGCATCGTTGTTAGATTTTATATTCGAGCGAGGCACTGCTCTCGGCCGGGCCAATGCATAAAAATTCGAAGGAAGAAATTTCCAATAAATTTCTGAGAAAAACTTGTGGTCTTATCTTCATCGGATCGAGGCAACAGTGATTTTGTATGGAGCGAGGCATTGATGGCTTACCCTTTGGGCGCGTCATCAAGTGCCAAGTCGAGGCATCGTCGAGGCATCGTTAGTTTTATATTCTAGAAAAGCGTTGCATATTTTTGTTCTACGTGTCCAGTCTTTGTATGTTCTTAGTTTGTCTTAGGCCTGCGGCTAATGCTAAGAATTTTGAGTTTTGAAATTTTGAAATTTGAGTATTTAAAACCATTTTTTTAATTAGTGTCAAACCATCTTTGCGACAGCACATTTATAGAAAGTGGAAGTTTTAGTTAGTGAATAAGTGCCACACAAAACTATTGTATGCATTAAAACCTTTGTTACATACAATGTAATAATAAGATTAATAAGTACTACTGTTAGCACAATATTCTATGCACGCTACCTACGCTACCTAAGTCAAAGTGTCGATTAAAAAGTGTTAGTGTCAATTTCGCATATTTCTAAGAACCTCTCGCTACAAGATTACGTGCGCGCTACATATATGTATGTAGTAGTTGCATTTTTCTATAATCTTTAATCTAATAAATTTAAAGTGTAAGTATATTTCATTTTCATTATTAATAAAAAAATGTCCGTTTTTTTTTCCTATTAAATAATAGTATTTATTTTATTAGTAATTTCAACATGAGTGAAAATAGAAAAAACAGTAGCATCACCGATTTTTTTAAAAAGAAACTAAAAACTAGCAGCGAAGATGAGTCAATGACCCAGGAAAATGCAATATTGAGCCAAGTATCCAACACCAACTTCAACGCTGATCAACTGGAATCTGTTGAACTTGCAGCCATAGCATCAACGTCAACGTCAACAAGTACTTATAATGATAACGATTCTGACGAAGTCTCGTGGCCTAATATTTGGAGTGCGGAAATGTGGTCAGGAAAGAAAAGACAGTTTCCTTGGTTACTTTCCGAATCCGGAAAATTAGGTTGCTCTTTTTGTAACAAAATACAGCACTTAGGGGCATCTAAAACCCGTGGTGTAAATATTTCAAAGGAATGGAGTTCCACATCCGTTTCTTACTACGGTAAAGATAAAAAATCGCAGTTAACGTCATTAAGAAAAAAAAATTTTGAACACGCGAAAACAACAACGCACATTAATTCAGAAAAAAATTTAAACAGCGAACAGCATCAGCCAATAGAAAATGTAATAGACAATTTAAATAAGGCGTCTATTAAGAGCACGTCTTTAGTACTTAGAACTGCTTATTATTTAGCCAAACACGACCGACCATATTCGGATTATTATAATTTATTGCAATTGCAAGAATTAAATGGAACAATTTTGGCACCTGGTTTACGGTCCAGATATACCTGCACAAATATAATTAATCACATATCCAAAAATATGAAATTAAGAATTTGTTCAGAAATTATTAAAACAAATGGAAAGATTTCGATTCTAATTGATGAATCTACAACATTAAGTAAAAAATCTACTCTAATTATATTTTTAAAATTCGAAATAAATAAAATCAGCGAATCACGATTCCTTTTTTTTTTTGATTTA
Source organism: Dioctria linearis (assembly GCA_963930735.1). Classification (NCBI taxonomy): domain Eukaryota; kingdom Metazoa; phylum Arthropoda; class Insecta; order Diptera; family Asilidae; genus Dioctria; species Dioctria linearis. The sequence continues at coordinate 199,580,224 of OZ005740.1, forward strand.
ATAGAATTGTCCGATCAAACAGCATCCACCATTACAGAATACCTTTTAAATAATTTGGAAAAATATGGCTTCGACGAGAATTATTTGAAACAAAATTTAATTGCATTTACCAGTGACGGAGCAAGTGTAATGTTAGGAAAAAGGTCAGGAGTGTGTAGCGAATTAGTCTCTTCGCTACTTGGTTAAAAGTCAATTTCATTGCCTTAAGCAGTTCATGTTCCTCACTAGCTTCATTAAAAAGTTCCATGCAATTCCCTTATTAATTTTCCTGCTTCAGCACAAATTTGAAACGCGCTTTCTGGAACACGACTCGAGTGATTTTTTTTTTATTTGTACACGCGATTTTGTGTTATACCCTTATAAGGTTAGATTCTGGAGTCAAAGTCTAAAAATTTTTCCATGACGTGGGGGACGCTGACATGCGATTGGTGGAGTTGGGTTCGGGCACGGGAATTAACCGAAGAGACTGTGAGGAAAAGTTTTGATGGTGACTAAAAGAAAGGGAAGGAGAGAGGGGGGGGGGGATGTGAGGATGGATTTTGGAGTGGTTCGAGAGGTTGGAAGAAAAGTAAAGATGGGAGAAGTAAAACAACTTTTGGTGAGCCAAGAAGATTTTTTTTTAAAATTGATAGAGGAAATTTTTTTTTTGATTTTTGAGTTCGGAGTTTATTTATAAAAATATTAGTTTGGATCCTGAAAATTTTAATCAGTCCTGACAATTTTAATGAGTGAAACAAACAGTTTTGTTTATTAAAAATAATATTAGTTTGAGTTCTGAAAATTTTAATCAGGTATTTTTTTCAATTGGAATTATCGTTGTTAAACAAGTGAAATAAACAGGAGTTTATTTATAAAAATATTAGTTTGGATCCTGAAAATTTTAATCAGGTATTTTTTTTTCAATTGGAATTATCGTTGTTAAACAAGTGAAATAAACAGGAGTTTATTTATAAAAATATTAGTTTGGCTCCTGAAAATTTTAATCAGTCCTGAAAATTTTAATCAGTTTGAGTCCTGACAATTTTAATCAGGTATTTTTTTCATTTGGAATTATCGTTTCTAAAACAAACAATAGTGAAACAAACAGTTTTGTTTATTAAAAAATAATATTAGTTTGAGTCCTGAAAATTTTAATCAGGTATTTTTTTTCAATTGGAATTATCGTTGTTAAACAAGTGAAATAAACAGGAGTTTATTTATAAAAATATTAGTTTGGATCCTGAAAATTTTAATCAGTCCTGAAAATTTTAATCAGGTATTTTTTCATTTGGAATTATCGTTTATAAAACAGATAAGGGAAACAACCAGTTTTATTTATAAAAATTTTATTTTATTTTTGTCCTGTAAAATAAAGCAGGCGTATATTTGTGAATTTTTGTCCTGTAAAATAAAGCAGGCGTATATTTGTGAATTTTTGTCCTGTAAAATAAAGCAGGCGTATATTTGTGAATTTTTGTCCTGTAAAATAAAGCAGGCGTATATTTGTGAATTTTTGTCCTGTAAAATAAAGCAGGCGTATATTTGTGAATTTTTGTCCTGTAAAATAAAGCAGGCGTATGTTTGTGAATTTTTGTCCAGTAAAATAAAGCAGGCGTATATTTGTGAATTTTTGTCCTGTAAAATAAAGCAGGCGTATATTTGTGAATTTTTGTCCTGTAAAATAAAGCAGGCGTATATTTGTGAATTTTTGTCCTGTAAAATAAAGCAGGCGTATATTTGTGAATTTTTGTCCTGTAAAATAAAGCAGGCGTATATTTGTGAATTTTTGTCCTGTAAAATAAATCAGGGGTATATTTGTGAATTTTCAGTTCTGAGAATATTGGTGATCCATACAGTAATATCATTTAAAAAAAAAAAAAAAAAAAAAAAAAAAAAAAAAAAAATTTTAAATCAGGTATTATTAATGAATTTTCGTTCCTAAAGGAAAATAAAGATTTTTTTTTTGTGTATAAATAAAAATCCTGTTGATGATTTTATTTTTAATTCTGGTTGTTTGTTCGTTCTTAGTTCTGCCAAGTGAGAGTTTTTTTTTATCCAATCGTCATATTGGTCCTGTAACTAAAGGCAGGCTTGTAGGATTGGTTTTCTTGGTCAAGGCCACCAAAGGTTGGAAGGAAGATCGCAGTTTGTTTTGTTTTGTTTTGTTTTTTTCTTATAGTGTAAGAATGTGGTAAGAAAATTGGTTTTCAGTGAGAGAGGGGGGGAAGGTGACATGATGAGGTAAGGAGTGGGATTTGTTGTTGCCGCTGGCGCATACGCACTAGGGGTATTTGGGGATCAAACCATAAAACAAAAACTTGTCATCTGCGGTTTGATCATGGGGAGGATGGGAGCGTAGGGCTCAATGGCGATGACAAGGGACTCTGCTAATATCGGGAGTCCATCCATCTCTCTCTCTCAGTGGTTTCCGTACTAGATGGTCTCCTTCTAAAGAAGAGAAAGATTTTTTTTTTTTTTTGTAACACGGCTGTCAGCGTGATCATCGGGTCAGGATGGTTTCAAGTAAGTTCCGTTGTTTTGTACGTAAAAAAATTGTCCGTCCGTCCGTCCGTTATAAAAGTCCAAGTGCAGTCCGTGTAATTGGCTATTATTCCAGTCCGTCTGTCCGTCTGAGTATATATATTTTTTTATTATTGACACAGTAAACTAGCATCCGAGGGATGAGGACGACAAGAACCCGCCCAAGCCGGCTGATCGCTAGCGGCGAAATGCTGTGTCGTCGTCCTCACTAGTCCTAAGGATGATTTTGCAGCAAGAGTTGTCAACTGCAGCTGCTGTCTATATCAGTTCAAAGTTGATATGGGTAGTGCTGTCAGAAAGCTTCTCTCTGTTACAAATAGCGCCCAAACATTCTTCTTCCTCTTGTTCTTTTAAAATTATCGGTTCTGATGGTTTTCTTTCTTATTTCAACCATCGTAATAAATTCAGTTTTGTTAAATATATGTGCTTTCCGCGGACGTTAACTCGCCGTGAGTGTGGCACACCTGTGTAGAGTGATCCTTTTTGGTCTTCGTAGAGTCCTGAACTCTCGTGAGGTTACCCTTTTCACTTTCGTCAGAGCGGTAGTTCTGCATTAACACGGGGTTTTGGTGTTTAGCTTTAAAGTTTGTTTTCGTATACATTTCCTGCTCGATGGTCTTGCTGACTGCTTCGGCTTTTGGTTATTGACTAATATACCTTCAGTATAATTTAGTCGTTGTGTTATTGTTAAAGTGCTTCCCTGTTTGGTGGAAAGAGAACTTTGTGCGTGAGTCGCACCGTCAGAAGCTAACGCTTCGGTTCTTGAAAACCGGACAGACAACCACTTGACTTCAGTTAGTTTTTTTTTATTTTGTCAATGAGACCAGAGTCTTTTTAGCAAGTTGATGAACGGTGTTCATCTGTTTGATCTAATGTCCTTGTTGAGGGGATTGTGGTTGGGTTGATTAAGTTCCCTCTTCTCTTCTTTTCTTCCGATGTTGTAACTCATCTAGTTTTCATGTGATAAATGCTCCGTTTTCGGTGAAGTGTATGTTGTATGCGAAGCATACTAGTTTTGAGCATTTGTTCCATACACTGCTGCGGGTTCCAGACAGGAGACAGTATTTGTTGTAGTATTCTTCTTGTTTCTTTATAGGGCATTGTAGTATAATTGCCATTTCGTATCGTATTAGCACATTCTCGCTACTGCTCCTGGTCTGAGTACTGGTAGTCACCGAGAGTATGACCATTTTTTTTTTCAAGTTATTATGCTTCCGGCTCTTCGACGAATTGATGACGGAAGTTCACCGGTTGAATTATTTCTTTGTCGAGGAGGCTGGACCAGAAAACTTTGTTCAGGGGTATTTGGGGATCAAACCATAAAACAAAAACTTGTCATCTGCGGTTTGATCATGGGGAGGATGGGAGCGTAGGGCTCAATGGCGATGACAAGGGACTCTGCTAATATCGGGAGTCCATCCATCTCTCTCTCTCAGTGGTTTCCGTACTAGATGGTCTCCTTCTAAAGAAGAGAAAGATTTTTTTTTTTTTTTTTTGTAACACGGCTGTCAGCGTGATCATCGGGTCAGGATGGTTTCAAGTAAGTTCCGTTGTTTTGTACGTAAAAAAATTGTCCGTCCGTCCGTCCGTTATAAAAGTCCAAGTGCAGTCCGTGTAATTGGCTATTATTCCAGTCCGTCTGTCCGTCTGAGTATATATATTTTTTTATTATTGACACAGTAAACTAGAATCCGAGGGATGAGGACGACAAGAACCCGCCCAAGCCGGCTGATCGCTAGCGGCGAAATACTGTGTCGTCGTCCTCACTAGTCCTAAGGATGATTTTGCAGCAAGAGTTGTCAACTGCAGCTGCTGTCTATATCAGTTCAAAGTTGATATGGGTAGTGCTGTCGGAAAGCTTCTCTCTGTTACAAGTGGCTACAAAATTATTGAATAAATTTCAAAAATAATCACGTGGCACTGTTTAAATCATCGTCTGGAGCTCTCTGTTAACGATGCTGTCGCGGAAGTAAATGGTATTAACCATTTTCACATATTTATGGATAAATTATATACCATTTATCATCAATCTCCTAAAAATCAACGCGAACTAGAATCATGCTCGGAAAATTTGGGAGAAGAAATTAAAAAAATAGGACATGTTTTAGGAATAAGTTCATTCAGAACTATTAATGCAGTTTGGCAAAATTTAAAATCTCTTGCTGAACATTTTCATCAAGCCGTAACTGATGAAACTCGTTCAAAAACTGATCAGAGTGTATACATTGGTCTAAAAAAATATATCATGTCTAAACAGTTTATAACTTGGCATTAATGTATGACGTTTTGTATGAACTTTCCATCTTGTCTGAAGCGTTACAGAACAGAAGTGTAACGATGGTATATGCGGACAAACTAATCCGTCGAACTATTCGCTATTTGGAATCACTAAAAGACGTTAAAAAAGGAGACAAACTCATAGAAGCATCAGAGGCTGTTCAAGTGATGAAATTAGGAACATTAACTTTAAAAGATAATAAAAAATTACTATTATTAACAGAAATCAATTCCTTGTAAGTCTCATTAATAATATGACTAGAAGACTACATACAGAAAATGATTTGATAAGTGAATTTCGAGTACTAGATCCAACGGAGTGGCCAGCAGATATTGAAATTGGCTATGGAGAAAATGAAAACCAGTCATTATGCACCAGATTTAATTTAACATCACCGATGCGATGTATCAATGCGTTTAGAGATTATATTGATACTGGAGGCAAAGTTATTCCTGAAGATGTAGAAATCTTATTTCGATACATAAATATTGTACCTTGCAGTTCGGCAGAGTGTGAGCGCGGATTCAGTAATATGAATATTATTTTAAATGAACAAAGAAATAGAATATTAATTGAAAATCTAGCAAATCTTTTATTTATAAAAATGAATGGCCCACCACAACAATTATTTAAACCAAATGATTATGTAAAAACTTGGTTAAGGTCTCATCGTTCAGCGAATGACAACAAAACAAGGAAAATTCAACCACAAGATCCTGAACATAATCCTATTTGGAATATTTTATAAAAACCATTAGTGTTTTCATGTATTGTTAAAAATATTTATGCAATATTGTTTGAGTATCTACTATGCGTATTTTATAATTTGTTAACTAATTTTTATTAAACGTTCCTATTATTGTAATAAACATATATATATACATATATACAAATACACAAAATGGGTTTCGTAATGATTTTCATTTCCTTTCCTTTTTATGCTATATACAGGGCCGATCCTGGCGATGGGCGAAAATTGGGGGAAATCTCCCCCCCGTCGTCAAATTTGGTACATGCGACCTAAAAAAAAAAAAAAAGTCGCCGCCAGGATTATCATGGAAAATCACCCCCCGTCGTTAAATTTGGGACATGAGACCGCACAGAGCGGACGCCTACCCAGGATCGGCCCTGTCTATATAATTATATATACGCGTTCCGGTAAAAAAAAAATTAGCACAACACCACTGACTTAGATTATATATATCCTCGTTTTTGTTTTTAATCCTTTTTAATTCATTAAATGCCTAGAGCTAAGTGTTGAAACCTGAGAATATGTATAAGACCATCGTCTAATTAGAATGGGTACTCTCTGAGTACCGTTGGCTGACAAATAGATTGATTAAAGACGTACATGTAGGGATCTTTCTGTGGAACCGGTAAGAGAAATCTAGATCCAACCTTCAGTTGGGGGATTGTGAATGGTTAGCGCATTCTGCCTATCTAGCAGGGAGATATAACCTTAGTATAGATCTGTCGGTTCTTGAAGTGTAGAATACCAAGTAGTCCAGACTTGCCATCAGGTGCTAACCTGACTCGTAGAATGTACGTATTATTAATAGTAATTGTGTAAAACCGATGGTATTTATAACGTAATTGCCCGATAGATCTTTGATTTTTTTCTTCACTCTTCCGGAGCCCTTCTTAGAATGAAAGGTTGGTCAAGGTCCACCACCCCTCTTCTTTCAGGTTATCACAGGGACGCTGCAAACGTCTTGCTCACAGTGTCATTGGATGGATGGGGCACGGCAATGAAGACATGCCATCTACGTCTTCGAGGTGAGTTGTGTATGTGTCCCTTCTGGACCGGATGGTGTGGTCTGTTATTTCTATAAGGCACGAATTTTTTGTATATAGGCTATAATAGCGACGGAATTTGGGTAACCCACCCCATTAACCCACCTGAAGTGCTAGCCTGCTACCCTGTATCAACGCTGTTCACAGAGTGAGCTATCAGCTAAGGCTGACAGACTGGACTTCACGTCCAAATAGTACTCAGTTGTAAGTACTACCATAACACTTCTCGTGAAAGTACCGGTAGATATAAAAAACGGCGATATTTACATTAAAACAGCAGAGATTAAACCGAAATTATTATTATTATTTTTCATTGAAGGTTCAAACATTCTCCTCAGACGTTTTCAAAGAAGGCAATAATTTCAGTGTCAACTACGATATCGAAGATCAAAATATCGATCCTTAAGGCTACATTACAAAATTCCTTAGAACCACACAATTCAATAAAGAATGAGGAAAAGAACTCCTTAAAGTTTGCAAAGAGTACAACGACATTTTCTTTAAATAAGGTCAAGACCTCACATTCACTAATCAGATAAAACATCAAATAAAGACATTAGATGTTGTACCCATACACACCAAATCATATCGATATCCATATATCCAAAGACACTAAGTTCGCCGCAAGATTAATGACATGCTAAATCAAGGTATAATACGCCCGAGTTATTACCTTTGGAACTCTTTCTTATGAAATCCTAGATAAGCTAGGCAAACATATCTACTTTTTAACATTAAACTTGGACAGCAAATTTCACCAAATTGAAATAGATACTCGCAACATATGAAAGACTGCTTTTACCGTAAATGGAGAACACTACAAGTATATTCGCATATCTTTCGGGCTGAAAACGCCCCAACGACCTTTCAAAGAGTGATGGACAGCATCTTGAAAGAACTACAAGGAACTGTGTGTCTCGTATCTCTATAGATGGTATTGTTACGAGCGTGGCCTTTGTTCGTTGTTTAAACACAATATTTTAAATTTTTTCACAAGTTTTTCATTTATCTATACTGTTATCTTTTAGAGCATTTACAAGCAATTATCAAATCAACTCTATTTTAGTTATCCTTAGTATTGTACTTCTAATTATTGCAATCCAAATAGTTTACTTCGTTCACTTCACTGTCTGAAATAATACCCGCCTCCTGGCGGTAAGAACCGCCGTTTCGATAAATTATCCTTCCAAAATATACTGTTCTTGAAACATCGATATTCCGAACCTAAAAATATCACATAAAAGATACGATTGCCCGTGCTTAATTAGTCATTCCACACGAAGTATGTAGATTAAAATTAATCGTCCCAAACAACAGGTGGTCCACGGGCTTGATGCTCGTAGTATTGACACAAGCGATCCAGATGAATGATGATTCGTTTGTCTCTTATACCACGCTGAATCCTGTATACTACGTCATTTATTCTAGTTACCAATGAGGACGGACCCTCACTGTGTTATTGTAATTTTGGAGAACGTCCCTTACATAGATTCGGGTTGTACAGCCAAACAAGATCACCTTCATTCAATCCTGCTGAATTCGCACGTAAGTCATAGCGGGTCTCCATCCAATCGGCATCTACTGCTAATTTTGCTCTTGTGAGCTCTTGCACATTTGCTCTCCTTTCCAATGGTGCTCTGACATTATACTTAGACACTTACTTTCTGCTACTTCATGTCGGTCCATTGCAAGAAGCGCACAAAATGCATCTGCGACACCACTCCTCCACATACTCTCGCATATGTAGCTGTCGTGCCCCTAAAGCAATCAAACCAAAGGAATTATCGAATTAAATAAAAGACACTTCTCGAATTATATTAGAACTCTTCTTCGTTTATATAATTGTATTTTTACGTCACCGCAATTTTTGCTATCTTACGTTACTGTAGAACTGACGTGAAACTTGGTGCACTCTAAATGTAAAAAAAATGATTGCCCCCGCCAGACCAGTCATTGGTCTTTTTATGTCCGATATTCGTGCGAGGTTAATTATTATCGTAATTGTCGATTGCTCCATTAAGCGCTCATCGCAGCCAGCTGTTGGGCTAATAAGCTATATAACCAACGGCTGCAGAACAATTCCATGCGAGGTAATTGTTAAAACAATTGCTAATTATTCTGCCAGAATGTGCCCTTGGCTATTGGAAGAATTAAGCTGGAAATTTTTCGTCTTTATTAGACTGAAAATCATTGGAAACAAATGTCTTTTCCCCAATGAATTTACAAAATGCATTGAGATGCAGAAAAAATATCGAACTTTTCGACTCAGCGATCAGAGAGATCTCATCAGTGTGGTGATCTCTGATCGCCTACCGTAGAACTTCAATGATAGATGTCACCCAATTGCCCATATAAATACTTTTTAACGAAAGCAAGTGTGAATTATATGGTAGCATGATTTCTCATTGCCTAATTTGAAAATGGCAATGAGAAATCTTGCTACCATATAATTCACACTTGTATTTGTTAAAAAGTATTTATATGGGCAATTGGGTGACCTATAACATCCAAATCTATGGTAGGCGATCAGAGATAACCACACTGATGAGACCTCTCTCATCGCTGGGTCGAAAAGGTCGATATTTTTTTTTAAGAATCTTCCGCATATTGGGCCATAACATCCAATAAAACTTTTCTCGTATTTTAGAAATTGTTTTATTCGCTCCCAAACGCTCCCATGCGTTCCACGATGCATTTCTTCTAGAACATCGTTGACTTTTAATGCCGCACGGCTATTTGCATTCGGAATGACTCACCGTTAGTTACTTCCCACTTGCGTTTTAATATACCGCATTCAACGTGAAGAGAATTGCATTGATCCCAGTAGCTTTTCAACTTTTCGCTCTTCTACGAAATAACCTTCCATTGTAGTTTTTCTATATCTTCTCTCCAAGCAAGAATAGGTGATAAGTCCGGATCTTTTTGTTGTGATGTTCGCAAGTTCTCGATATCCACACCTTTTCCACAGTTACTCTCTGTACAGTATCTGTTTTCTCATTTTCTTTCTCTCGGCCGCAATGTTTACATTCAGGTTCAAATGGACGTTGTACAACAGCTTCGGTCTTTCCTTGGATACGTTCCTTCTTGTATTGGATCCCAAAGCCATAAGGTTTGGATCTAGTAGTTACATTAAATAAATATGTATGTAATATAATTTTTACATATAACCAATTACCTTTTCGTTCATTGCCCTATAATTGTTCCACGATCAAACCTGTTGGCTCATGCGTGCGTGCCGTGCTCCTGGCGGAGAGCACACAGCTTTTATAGTTAAACAAATTCCGTTTCACTTGATTATTTATTTTCAACACAAAATCTTCTGATTACAATTATCAATTTTAATTATTCAATTCGAGTCACTTGATAAAATTATTGTAGACACAAAATCTTTTATTAAAAATTTTTAATTTCTTTATTTCCGTACTTCTTTCGGCGGATTTTAAAAAACGACTCCACGAGGTTCGGGAGAATTGCACCCCAGGTACACATGAAATGTTTGGAAGAGCTTTTTTTTTTGTAACTTTTTACTTCCTCACGACGATGAAAGATCGTACGTGAGAATATGCAAATTATTTTATGTGCACTCAATTTGCACGACGAAAAATGCTATCTGATATACACCGCATGTAGGTAAGTATATATATTTATGCTTAACTGCATTTTGTTATGACATAGAAATGCATTTTTGAATGCAATTGTACATTTAAATGAAATTGAAATTGAAATGAGTTTTCAGGTTCAAATGAATGGTATATCAATATTGATGTATCGTATATTATGGCTGTGATGCGAGGCAAAGGTACGTGTCATAATATCCCTCCCCCTGGGGAAAAGGAAGAAAACTTTCTTTCTCAATGAATATTAACTTTACTTTCGGTCTCAATGGTTACTATTACAAATAACATTATAAAATTAATTAATAACAATATACTTGCTAACTATTAGATACTATCAAAATTAAGGAATATATGTACATAATAGATTTAGTTACATATTTCTATCCCAGTTATTGATTAATACAAGTTTTAATTTAATTTCTATAATTATATGGGGAATAGAAATTTAATATATAATGCAAATTGAAATATAACATTTATAATATACTATACTATGTGTTTTATATAAAAGAAAAAATGGTGCTATTATATACAATACCCAGATACTTTTTATAATTACAATTATTACTTCCAATTTTTTTTTGTTTTGTGTATACTATATTTATTTATTTTATTTTATTTATTATATACTACATAAAAAGGTTAATGTATAAAAAACTATTATAGAATTTCAATTACTATTAAAAACATTAATCTTTTTTATAAAAAGTATTATTCAGAGAAAAAAAAAAGTTTCAGACGATTTCCTTTTAATCTAATTCACGTTCGGCCATCTCTGCTAATGCTTTCTATGAACATCCGCTTTAACGATAGACCCGATACTCGAGGTGGCAACACCTACGGCGGGTTCCGGTCCGAGGAACAGAGAAACAGAGCCAGCCCTAGCTAAAAGGTCAGCCCTTTCATTCCCTATAATCCCCATGTGACCAGGAACCCACAGAAGGGACACTTTGTTGTGGATACACAGCTTATCCAGATACACAGCTTATCCACAGAAGCCCTGCAATCCTCCAGTAACTTAGATATAACAATAACAATATTACTTTACTACTGTCAACTGTATAAAGATTACAAATCTTATTGGATACAGACTATAGGTAAGAGAAGTGATATAAAATTATTGTTTTAAATGGAAAACAAGAAAAACAAGATTAAGCAAATTCACTTAAATCAGAAAAAGAGAGGAAAGAAACAAAAACTAAAAAAGAAAGAAAAAACGAACCATATAAATTCTAGGAAAAAAAAAGAAGAAAATGTACTAAATAAAGATTAAGATGAAGAACAGCCATGATGTGTACCTAATAAGGCTCCAATGAGCTTAACAATTCAAGAAAGTCTCTGCCTGAGTTCGTGCTACGTATATTAGATAGTGAACTGTTCCACTCTCCGAAATGAGAATGACAGCGTGGTAAAAGAATTTTTAAACTTCTTTGAGAGCGAAAGAATTGCAGCTTATTGTAGAGATATTGTGGCTTCTTTTTATGAATTAATTTATGTAAATAATACAAGTCGCGATGAGCAAAATGGGTATCAAGAGTATGTCCAAGGGCTGCATTAACTTGCATTGAGATGTGCGCACTACGTGTTAAGTTGAAAACATATCTAGTACAATCATTGAATGCAACTGCCAATCTTAGACGGCAAATTGAGTCTAACTTAGGAAATACTATTGTGCCATACATAAAGTGGGGTAGAATCAAACTACGTACCAGTTTCAATCGCATATCTGTAGACAATAAATACCCACAGGCTCTCAACTGCCGTAAGGAGCCATATACTTTGCCTAAAATATTGTTAACGTGGCTGCAGCAAGTAAATTCAGGACTACACCTAAATTTTTCACAGAACTAGAGAATGGTAAGGTAAAGTTATTTAAAATAACTCGTGGTAGCTCTAATGCCTCGAGGCGGTTTCTATATATCGGCATACATACAGACTTGCTAGGATCTAGTTGAAGCTTATTAGCTATCGACCAGTCATAAATTCTCGTTAAATCTTCATTTACACGAGCAACACAATCTTCTTGTAACCCAATTGGTCTGCTGAAGTAAATTTGTACGTCATCAGCATACAGATGAATGTTCACATTCTTAATCACCTCAGGCAAATCATTAATGTATAGACTGAATAAGAGAGGGCCTAGGATTGATCTTTGGGGTACTCCACAGTATGAGTTCCGACAGTTCGACATAGAGTCTAGAACTTTGACTACTTGTAGTCTACAGGTGAGAAAACCTTTAATCAGCTTGATGGCTGAAGAGGAAAAATTGAAGCAATTCGAAAGTTTGTAAAGGAGCAAATTGTGATCAACTGAGTCAAAAGCCTTACTAAAATCCAATAAGACAAGAATAGTTAAATAGTCTAGATCTAAGGATTCAATAATATCCGTCGAAACCTTCAGAAGGGCAGTTTCGCAGCTGTGTCCACTTCGAAAGCCTGACTGGAAAGATGATAGAAGATTGTACATTCCTTTTTCAAAGACTTTGCTGAAGTAACACAGCAAGCTAATAGGCCTATAATCATTAATTCCATTAGGACGAGGGTTTTTAAGAACACGGACAATGACTATAAATTAGAGGCTTGTGCGTGGCTATATACTGACGCAGTAGTAGATCCCTTTCAGCGATAATCGAATGTATCTCCTTGGTTAACCACGGACAGCGCTGTGATGAAACCTTTCGCATTCACAATGGTACATACTGGTTGAAAAGCTGTAGAAGTAGATTGCTTAGAGTATTTACCGTCAACCGACTCCATTGATAAAATATCCAGGCTAGGCAAGTTTATACAGTCTGCATACAGCAGATCCATGTCAATGTTCTGTAATCTCTGTAGGAAAATGATTCGCAGCCAGCAGAGTGTCGCAATCCAAAGGAATGTGTTAAGTATAGAAAGTCATGATCAAAGTTACTCGTGGGACATATTGGGCTATGAAATAACACCTTTTCAGCATTGGTAACTGCGATATAATCCAACTGCGATGGGCTGTTCTTATTAAAATATGTTGGCATATGATTTACTATCTTCAAGTCATTTGATTGCATCATAAAACATAATTCGTCCGTAGAGGCCTCGCTTCGCAACCCATCAACGTTGAAATCACCACCGACAATAATATCCGAGTAACTCTGACCAAGACAATATATAGCATTTTGGAGTTCAATGCACGATGCCGCATTAAAGCACTTGGTGGGCAATACACCGCAATCAAGGCACATCTTTCCATTCCAGACTTAACCTCCACACAAAGAAATTCTTGCGAAGTCCATTGGGAAGAGCAAGCTAGAACAGATGCTTTAAGTGATGTATGAATATAAATAGCCACTCCTCCACCACTGCGGTCTGTACGGTCATTTCTAAAAAGTGAAAGGCCTGGAATACCTACTGCATTCGAGGATATGTGTGGCTTAAGCCATGATTCGCATATGAGAATAGCCTGTGTATTTTCAAAAGAGAAAACATCATGCAAGATATATACCTTATTATTTAAGCTACGGGCATTGAATGAACAAATATTAAGGCCCTTGGACTGCTTTTGAAAATATATTGAGCAAGGCTCTCATCTTGTCCACGGGAAATAAGGCATCACCCATCATAATCACAGGATGAACCACGGCAAAGCGGATCAAATTAAAGCATATAATGGCTGTATGTGAAAACAACTAGGTATACAAAAACGCTGAAAGAAAAACTAATGAGAATACAATTAAAACAAATAGAAATACAATCTAAAACAAGAGACTAAATAACTAAAATGATTGTAAAGTATAAACACAAGAAGGAAAACAAAGAAAAAGAAAACAAAAAATTCATCACTGAGTTCCTTCATCGTCGATTACTCATATCTCTTCACAAAATTATTTACTCTGGTAAAACGGCGTATCTTTTTACCCAACTTAAATTTTCAAATTCTCTGCGTCATAATAATTTAATAATTCCTAGATTTCAATATTCAGTTCAAGAAGACTCTTACTTCGTCCATGCTATTCGCGCATGGAATCACTTACCAATACATATCCAGCGCACTGGTTCGGCGGTCAGATTTAAGGCACTCCTAACGTCCCTTAATGATTAACATATATTTTAATTGGTTGGGAAATGCGTCGAGAGAAGAAGTGTACAGGCTGCTTCCTTCTATGGCGTAAAGGAGCCATCTAGCTTTATCAGAACACTAAACCTAGCCAACAGGTCAGTCCTAAGAGCCCTGAGCAGCATAACCGGTTCACGATAGCCTGTCCTTTATATTTTCTAACAAGCCTCTTGTAGTTACTCTGAGTCTTGCGGTAGAACCACCAGTCTACCTCCGAGCCAGTCCTCCTGGCCTAATCCTTGGAATCCATGGGCAAAGGACACACCTTTTGTATACTGCGTTTGATGACACCGCCTTTTGTGTTTATGGACACAACTCTAACTCGATCGTCAGCACCAGGATAAATTTGTGTAATTCGACCAAGAAGCCATTGTTGTGGAGGCAATCCCTCTTCAACCACTAAGACTAGAGTTCCCCTTTCGATGTTTGGCGATGGAGTAGTCCACTTCCTTCGTTGTTGTAGCTGTAGAATGTATTCTCGAGACCAACGAGTCCAAAAATGCTGTTGCAAAACCCTAATTTGATGCCAACGAGAACGACGAAAAATATTGATATCCGAGCAGTTTGGTTCAGCAATTGTTTTCAATGGAGCTCCAATTAAGAAATGCCCAGGGGTGAGAGCTTCTAGGTTTGTTGGATCTGATGAAAGTGGAGTTAAGGGCCGAGAATTCATTATTGCTTTTATTTGGGCTAGTGTAGTGGAAAGTTCTTCAAAAGTCAATGAAGCTTTACTTATTGTTCGAACAAGATGATACTTTGCTACCTTACAGCAGCCTCCCACAATCCGCCAAATTGTGATGTGCGAGGCGGAATAAAATGAAAATTGATGATTGTGAAGCTCAGCTAGCTCTCTTCTTGCGCCAGCAAAATTAGTCGCATTATCGCAGTAAAGATTCGTACAAAGTCCTCTCCGAGCGAAGAATCTCTTCAGGGCTGCAATGAAGGCTTCAGAGGTTAGATCCGTTACAGCTTCTAAATGCACGGCTTTCGTTGCAAAGCAATCAAATAAAGCGACATATGCCTTATGGTGACGTTTTCCTCGTAGATTGTAGTGAACCCACATTGGTCCACAGAAATCTACACCACAGTTGAAAAATGTACGAGCCGGTTAAACGCGGTGCGACGGCAGACTACCCATTATCTGATGCAAAATGGAAGGTTTCGAGCGAAAGTACTGGATACATCTGTGAACTACTTTCCTAGCTATACTTGTTCCATTGATAAGCCAGAATCTTTGACGAACGTGTGCCAAGAACGCCTGAGGTCCTGCAAGGAAATTCGTCTGGTGGTAATGCATGAAAAGAGAATAAACAAAGGGATGTTTTTTCGGGAGAAGGATGGGATGTTTGGTTGCATAGGGTATATCTGAATTATGCAGACGCCCTCCTACTCTAATGAGCTTGCCTGAAGAGTTACCATCAAGGAACGGGTTCAAACTTTTGAGGCAACTCTGAGGGCATATCTTCGATGTTTTTTCTGAACTATGAATATCTATCGAGTATTCTTGATTTTGAACAATCCATAGTATCTTTATTAACGCAGCATCTAGTTTGTCTGCTGTTAATGGTCCCGTTACTCGATTTTTTCTTGCTTTAGTCGATATCGTACTATTTATAAATCTTAAAATGAAAGCAAATGTTCGACGAAGCTTTCTGAAGTCGTGTATATATTTGACTGTGCTTACGATATCTTCCACAGTGTCTTGCATTTTCGCTATCATTACACAATTGGTTTTTCTTGTTTTAGCCAATTCCGATGATATCGTGGGGTCTCGCTTCTTTTCCGGCCAGTCTTCAGAGGGCTTGTTCTGCCCAATGAGAACACTCAAAAGAAAATATCAATAATGATGTGGACTGTAAATAATAACGCCGGGGACTATTTTATATTCAGTGGTTTATTGGACGCACGTAAAACTTAAGTACAAAATTACAACTATAACTAAAATTAACAGAATTCAATTTCACGACACTTAAGAACTAAACTTCAATAGATTTAATAAAGTCGCTTACTCACTACACAATAATAATTTTAATTTCAATACAATATTGTCAAAGTTGAGACAACTTTGACCAATGGCATTATATATGTATATATATATAAATATATTAATCAATATGAACTATAATATATGATTAATCAAAAAATGTACTCACCAGTATAAAACTATGGAATCGACTTTATGGCGTTGGTAATTAAACAATTAGTGATTATCTTGTTCTAGTCGTTCCCCGGAACAAGATACTTTACTTCAGTCGAGACCCAAAGCAAAGATGTAATTTGGTTAGTAGAACTATTGTTCTAGTCGTTCCGCGGAACAAGATAATTTACTTCAGTCGAGACCCAAAGCAAAGTTGTATTAGTAGTGTTTATTCTAGTCGGTACCCAGAATAAATATCTTTATCTCAGTCGAGACCCAAGATAAAGGTTTGAGATTAGTGAGTGTTATTCTAGTCGCTACCCAAGATAAAGGTATTAAGTTAGTAAAATCTATTCCAGTCGAGACCCAGAATATGTATCTTTATCTCAGTCGATACCCAAGATAAAATTGTTATGTTAGTAGAATTTATTTCAGTCGAGACCCAGAATAAATACCTTTATCTCAGTCGCTACCCAAGATAAAGGTATTAAGTTAGTAAAATCTATTCCAGTCGAGACCCAGAATATGTATCCAAGATAAAATTGTTATGTTAGTAGGATTTATTCCATTCGAGACCCAGAATAAATAGCTTTATCTCAGTCGGTACCCAAGATAAAGTTGTTGAGTTAGTAAGATTTATTCCAGTAGAGACCCAGAATAAATATCCTTATCCCGGTCGCTACCCAAGATAAAGTGATTAGGTTAGTAAATTTTATTCCAATCGAGACCCAGAATAAATATCTTTATCTCAGTTGGTACCCAAGATAAAGTTGTTATTAGTAAGATTTATTCCAGTCGAGACCCAGAATAAATATCTTTATCTCAGTCGCTACCCAAGATAAAGTTATTAGGTTAGTAAATTTTATTCCAGTTGAGACCCAGAATAAATCGCTTTATCTCAGTCGTTAACCAAGATAAAGTTAATTTGTTAATAATTATATTTTATTACACTGGGCAAGTCGAATTCCAAATGATGCGCAATCTATGAAAGCTGGATACTGGCCTGCGACTTATATTGCATCTGAATTACTCACGGCTCCAACAAATTATTTTACATTGCGCATAGTAACCAAAGTACGTTGCCCTTAGCAGCTGTGCTTAGGTAGCAACAGAAAAGTCCGTTGACCTTAGCAGCTGTGCGTAGGTCAGAAGAGTACATTGACCCTAACAGCTGTGCAAAGCAACTGGAATTTTGAGCATTTTTTGTTGCCGTTCCTAATTTTTCCTAGCTAAAGTTATTAAGATTATAATTATACAATAAAGGTCCTATTAAAATATTGCTAATTTGCTATTTTAAAGATACATTAAAATGTACAGATGACTTAATCTAATTCGATTTGATTCGCACACTGTTATCGAAGACAAGTTACTTTCCTCTTATTGGATTGTGTCCCGGATTTGTTTATGTGGAATGTAGCTATGAAGTGTTGATTGTTATCCCCACTAAAAACAGCCTTATCGATGTGCTTGTAGGTAAGTATATATCGTTTCGTTCCCAACCTATTTTCAATGATTAGAAAAATTGGAATTAGAAACTTTTAATCTATTTTACTTCCAGGTGGCTATTTAATGTTGGTTTGAACATACTGCCCCCTGTTGAAAGGTTGAATTTTATTTGAAAATTCAATCTTTCAAGTAATTTTAAATTAATGCCCTTAAAATATAAATTAATTTTAGAATGAAGCATACCTTTGATGACTTCCCCTTTTTTTTTACCTAAGGAATTATACCTTGTTATTACCTTCCTAAATGTTTCGGCGATCAGAATCGGAAAAGAATATGGTGTCTGTTGCTGATTGGTTAGCTGAATCAGAGCAGCGCATTATTTTGGTTGACGTCTGTCTCATTGGCGATCACTTTGTGTTGGAAGGGCTTTAATTGTCATGTAATGAACCGGGCTCTCGTTGGCAGCGCTGAGCGCTGATCCGGTGTCACGTCCCAGGTCCAAAGTTCGAGTGTGGCGAAATAACCTATTTTTTTTTTAAACAATTTTTTTTGTCTGAAAAAAAAATATCTTTGTTATGAAGAAACAATAGCAAAGACCTGAACTTTGCATCATTGTGATTATGCCCCCTTGTACTACATAGATGAAAAGGGATTTGAAATTTGTAATGCAGAAATTGCAGCATTATGTGATCTTTACATGGGAAAAGTTCTGTGTCTTGAAACAGATCGGGTTTTTTTTTACGATTAGATGCCAGGTGATAATCTAGAAGAAATTGTGGCAAAACCTGAACTTCGCATAATTGTTTATTATGGCCTATGTGTATAGGTGGAAAGGGTTAAGTTATAAAAAACAAGAAATTGACTTCATTGAATTAGCTTTATTTGACCATTCGCTAACAATTAGACGTTGATTTTTATTCCATCACGAGTGGTGAAACGCTGTCTTCGCTTCTTCGATTTTGTCAAGGCTTCGTAGGAAACCGTAAATTTTTCACTTCGCTCGGGCTTTGTATTGTCGACAATATATAGTTGAAGATCCTTGTCTCCGTTCTCTCCTGGCAGTAGGACATTCTGCTGCAAAAGCTGGATAGCCTTTGTTGTCGGCTTCTAAATAGCTGAATTAGACGTCGATGGCTGCTGGATGGAAGCAACAGAAGTGGACGGCTCTGGCTGCTGATCCATTGGAGCTGTGGATGGGTCTGCCTCCATTGGTGTTACCGCGTTCTCCGACGTTGGCGACGCTGATTTGAGTACCCTCTGCTGCTTTGGAGTTGGGGAAGGTGTCGGTGAATCATCCACACAGACGACCTCTGGAACCTGGATTGCTCTCAATCGCAGCTCCTCCAGAAATTCCTCAATACTCCGTCCCGGTGTTGGTGGCAGTACTACTGCACTATCGGCTTCGCGTATAGGTGATTGCATCGTTGAATTTAGAACTAAAACTGATGCGCTTCACATTCTTTGCGCGCTATTTAAAGGGACGTAACGGATAATACCTTTTCATGGCAATTCGAATTTGTAGTCTAGGCTTAACGGTCTTCTTAGTAGTTTGATGCAGATCGGTATTTGAAATGTATAGAAAAATGTTCAAACCTTGTTCAAATTAGCGGTCATTGTTTTGAATTTTATCGAGATATGATATCGGGATGCAGAATTAACGGCTGGCTTGGTAAAAATTTGATATTTGATCGAATTTTTTCCACGGGAAAATTTTTATGCAAAAAATTTATTTTTTATTCTCTTTTTTTTATGCAGGCATTGCTGTTGTGTACCTGTATGTAGGTACATATGTTGAGAATGGACATTTTAGTTTTTTTTTAGTACACAAGCAATTATCGTTATAGATTTGGGTTGTCTGCCGAGTTTGGAACGATACATACTTTCGTAATCGGCCTTTTTAAGATTCCCTTGCTGGTTTTTATTGCAACTACCCTTACGTAGTTATCGTTTCCTTTATGCACTTCTAGTATTCTTCCTAGAATCCAATGACATGCAGGTAGATTTGTTTCTTCTTTAATCAGAACTAAATCTCCGACAGAAGGATTTAATGTTGGTTGTTGCCATTTAGGCCTATTTTGTAGGGAATTCAAGTACTCCGTGGAGCATTTCTTCCAAAAGAGTTGCTTCAGGAGTTGTATATGGTTGAATCTAGTTACTGATGATATTCTATTGGGCATCACAGGCTCTGGCGGTGCGATTAAAGATTTTCCTATTAAAAAATGTCCTGGAGTTAATGCATGGAGGTCATCTTTATCTTCAATAATGGGACACAAGGGTCGCGAGTTTAAACAGGGCTCGAATTGAACCAGGACTGTTGCAAATTCCTCAAAAGTTAGAAGGGCATTTCCTAAGACTCGTTTTAAATGAAATTTAATAGATTTCACTCCAGCTTCCCACAGGCCTCCAAAATGTGGAGCTGAAGGTGGATTGAAGTGCCAGTGAATGCCGTCGTGTGCAATTTTTTCAGCAATTTCATTCCTTGCGATTTTGAGTGCAGATTTGAATTATTCTTTCTGAAAACCTTGTCGGCACCAACAAAATTGGTTCCGCAGTCAGAATAGATATCAGTGCACAAACCTCGGCGACTAGAAAACCTTTTGAAAGCTGCGATGAAACTAGCTGTAGATAAGTCAGAAACTGGCTCAATATGGATAGCTTTCGTGGCCATACAGACGAAGATACATATATAGCCTTTGTAATATCGATTGCCCCTGTGCTTTGACATTTTTAAATTAATAGGACCGGCATAATCGACACCTGTTTGTTGAAATGGTCTTGAGATATCCACTCTTGGAATTGGCAAATTTCCCATTATTTGAGTCCTAGTTCGGGCAGCTTGCTTGAAGCAGGGAATTCATCTATGTAGGATGTTTTTTACTGTTCGTCGTCCTTGTAAAACCCACTATTCGTGTCTTAGAGTATTTAATACAAGCTGTACACCAATATGCAAAGCTTTTAGATGAATATGATCTATGATTAGGTTTGTTAATTTACTTCCTTTTGGTAGAATGATCGGATGTTGTTGATCATATGGGATATGAGCGTTTTGTAAGCGACCTCTTACCCGCAATAAATTGTTATTGTCAAGAAATGGATTAAGGGATATCATATTGCTTTTAGCTGAAAGCGATAATCCTGCTTTTAATTGTCTTATCTCCTTATCGTAAGTAATTCCCTGCGCTAATTTTATTAACAAGTATTTTGCTGCTCTGTTTGTTTAATTAAACCTTTTGTTAGATCTCGGCTTGCTCGGATATTGTTCAAAAATCTGAGGCAATATGCCGTGACACGATTTAATTTTATGAAGGAAGAATATTTATCAAATAATTCGTTTATCATTGTTTGGGCTACAGCAGTATGTGTCACGCGCTTTTGTTCAGAATCTATCTGCATGTTAGCTGCGGGTTTTGACTGAGGCCAATTTTGCTCGGGCTGCTGAAGCCACCTGGGTCCGTGCCACCAGAGTTCAAGATTGATTAGATTCGCAGGTTTGATTCCTCTGCAGTTGCAATCTGCGGGATTATCTGCGGAACGCACGTGATGCCAGACTTTGATATCTAGCTGTTCCTGGATTTCAGAAACCGTATTCGCTACATAAGTCTTATATTTATTTGGATGATTGTGCATCCAAGATAAGACTATTGAACAGTCTGTCCATGCATAGATGGGAACTCGATTAAGCTCCAAGTCTATCTTGATTCGATTTATGAGACGAGTTAATAAAACTGCTCCACATAACTCCAGACGAGGAAGTGACACAGGTTTCACAGGAGCTACTTTTGATTTTGCCATTAGCAAATTGATATGGACTTTTCCTTCGACCTCAACAACCTTGATATACACAGCAGCAGAATAAGCATGATTGGAGGCATCTGAGAATCCGTGTATCTGACATTTTTTTAAATTGTTTGTAGTATGTAGCCAGCGTGGGATTTTAAGCTGGCTAATATGATACAACTCTGCCTTAAAATGCCGCCATTGGGTGTCAATGGGTGCAGGAATCGGATTATCCCACGAACATCCAGGGAGCCAAACGGTTTGCATCAGAACCTTTGCAGTGATTACTATTGGTGAGATCCAGCCTAGTGGATCAAACAATGTAGCAATTTCTGATAAAAAAGATCGTTTAGTAGATAGACGATCTGCTATTATTCGATAGTGCAAGATAAAGTAATCAGCTCCTGGATACCAGTGGATACCAAGAGTTTTTACTGACTCATCACTTGCAAACCATAAGGGAAGTTGTAATTCCCTTTGCTCCTCTGGAATGCCTGGTAGAAGATCCGAGGAGTTACTAACCCATTTCCTTAGATTAAAGCCAGCTAAAGATAATAGGCTAACAAGCTGTGTTTGTATCTTGACAGCTTCATTGATAGATTCTGACCCTGTAATTAAATCGTCTACGTAGAAGTCGCGAGTAACAATTTTAGCAGCAATTGGATACTTCTCAGCTTCATCCTGTGCAAGCTGATGAAGTGTTTTGATAGCGAGATAAGGAGCTGGAGTAGTGCCAAACGTTACCGTTGTTAGTTGATAGTCCTTTATGGGTTCACTAGGACTATTTCTCCAAGTTATTCTTTGATACCTTTGATCTGATGATTGAATGTTACTCAATCTATACATCTTTTCTATGTCGGCGGACATAGCGTATTTGTATTTTCTCCATCGTAGTAAGATGGAAAAAAGTTCGGATTGCAAGACTGGTCCAGTATGGAGCTGTTCGTTTAAGCTTTTCCCATTAGTAGACTTGACTGAAGCGTCAAAGACGACTCGAACCTTTGTGGTCGTACTATATGATTTTATAACAGCGTGATGCGGAAGGTAGTAGCTTTGTTCTCTGATAACTACCTTTTCGGCTGGTTTCATATGCCCTAAGGCATGATATTCATTTATGCAATCTTTATAGTCTTTGTAAAGATCAGCATTCTGAAGTAATTTCTTATCGAGACTATAAAACCTGCAAAGAGCCATATTTCGGGAATCGCCTAGCACTGGTTTTTCTTCGATGAATGGTAAACATACTTCTTAACGACCACTCGCATTGTGACGGTGAGTATTTTGATACAATCGTTCACACTCTTGTTCGGGTTTTGAGAATTTCCATACCTGAGCAGTGATTTCCTCAGTTTCCCAAAACTTTCGCAGAATTTTGTCTATAGATGCGTTTTGGTCAGCTTGCGCATTAATTGTTAAGGATGAAATCTTGGAAATAGAATCTGCTTGAGATAAATTTCCAAATAGGATCCATCCTAGGGTGCTATTTTGGGCAATAGGGGTTCCTGGAAGACCTTTTCTTAATCCTTCCAATAAAATTTCCCCGTAAACATCTGCTCCTAAAAGAATATCAATTTTTCCGGGTTTATGGAAAGATTGATCGGCTAGATCTAGATCCTTTATATGTTCCCATTCTTGCATTTGAATGGTGGAAGGAGGTAGGAATTCAGTGATCTTGTTCACGATTAGTGCTGTCACTGAAGTGGCCTTGTGTGAATCTGATAATGAGCGTATTTCAAAGGATGTTTTTCCTTTTACATTTGTAGCTTGTGTGTTCCCCAAACCTGTTATCTGAATTTCTACGCGGGTGGTAGGTAATTGCAGTTTGCGTGCTGCTGCTTGGGTAATGAATGACACTTGAGACCCAGAATCTACTAAGGCCCGTAATGTCAATATGACGCCCTTTGAGGAGGCAATATTTACCAATGCTGTTGCAAGCAGTGCTTGTGTAACGCGCCGTGGGCGATTTGTATAAAATGTTCGTAAAGAACTATCTGTTATGACCTCAGATGTAGAGGGAGAATTATGTGGCTTTGCTTGTTTCATAGACTTATTGCTTTGCTTCGTTGAAGTGAGTACCTTGATTGGAAGTACTACTGTTCTTGTGAAGCAAAGAATGGTGTTTTCTACCGCATTGCCGACACGTAAATTTGCTTGGACAAGATTTCGTGTTATGGTGCCTTGATGGGTAGTTTACACATAGACGGTTAGATGTCAATGTCACATTTGATAAATTGTGAACATTTGAACAATCTATGTGGCTCCTTGCATATTGCGCATTTGTCTGTAGATGATGAGAAATGTGTTGATACCTTTTTAATGAAGTTATTTGAGTTATTTGTTTTCTCTGGATGAGCTGACTTTGAATCTAAAATTGCTTCCAGAGTTCGGAATCTGGTCTCTAGGAAGGTTTTTAGAGCATCAAACGTAGGCAAACCTTCTTCATTATTTATCTCCTGCACCCACAAGCGATGGGTTTCCGTTGGTAGGTATTGCACCAACTTGTATATGAGAATTGGGTCCCATTGCTTTGTAGAAACTCCTAAAGCTTCAAGCTCGAAATTGCATTCTGAAGATCTGTCTAATAAGGATCGTATCGCCTTAGCAGATTCATTTGTTATTTTAGATAGATTGCACAGAGTTTTCAGCTGAGCATTCACTAATACTCGCTTGTTGTCGTATCTATCCTCTAAAGTTTTCCATGCATTTTCGTAGCTTGCGTCTGTTACTGGAAACTGTCGCAGCAAATGTTCAGCCTCGCCAGTAACACTTGTTTTAAGAAAATGTAATTTTTGTGATTTTTATGAACTAGAGAATTAAACAAAGCGTGAAATGATCTCCATGAATCATAAGAACCAGAAAATGTTGGAAGTGTAATTCTGGGCAACTTTAAAAAAGACGAAGATTGCTGATCAGTTCTATTTTCTGCAGCAATTTTTTGTTCTGCTTTTGGCTCAAAAGCATGTACTAAGAATACCTCGGAATGTTATTTTCCACCTCTGCAAATTGATCATGTAAGAAATACTCGTACTTCTCAAGTTCACTGTCATCCAATGCCTGCGTAGCTTGGTTAATTGTATAACGAGTAGACTTGTAATCTGACCAGATTTCGCTTAAAGCGATTAAGCGCTCAGAAATAAGCCCTTTTGTTCGTTTCTCTACTACAGTATTGTTGTAGTTCTTGAGAGATTTTTCGATGATTTTTGCGGAGGTGGCTTGCTTAGCCAAACATTTTTGAAGTGTACTTATGTTAAGACGTGTGAAATTATAAACCACTAGACTTTAAATCCGGCTCGAAGGACCATAAAATGTTCTGCCCAATGAGAACACTCAAAAGAAAATATCACTAATGATGTGGACTATAAATAATAACGCCGGGGAATATTTTATATTCAGTGGTTTATTGGACGCACGTAAAACTTAAGTACAAAATTACAACTATAACTAAAATTAACAGAATTCAATTTCACGACACTTAAGAACTAAACTTCAATAGATTTAATAAAGTCGCTTACTCACTACACAATAATAATTTTAATTTCAATACAATATCTTCAAAGTTGAGACAACTTTGACCAATGGCTTTATATATGTATATACGTGGCCGAAATTTCCATAAAAACACCACACTGTCATAAAATGCAGCAAATTTTTCTTTTGTTCTAAAGATGACATCATCAATTTTTATAGTTAAACTTCATCTGCATCCGTCTATCAGTTTACCGTTATGCCCTTTTTGCGGTCTGCGTTGGCTTTTGTGGGCCATGAACTCATTTGTTTCTGAGTTGTACAAAAGCGTGGATGATAAGTGCGAAATTCCCATAAAAACACCAACGTTTTCGCAGAGATTATACTTTTATTAAAAGTTTTTTTTGGAAAATTTTTAAAAGGTAAGGTACACTAATTTATATATCACAACATAAATTTTTTATGTTACATTGCTCTTTTAAATTTTCTTCAGTTTTTATCATGCCACGTGGAAAAATTTTGTCAATGGAAGAAAGAGCTAAAATAACGGCATATCATGATTGCCAGTCATGATCGAGATAAAAAATTGACATCACGACAAAAAAGTTTGATTTTCCGCGAAGTTCGCAAACAGAAACTATTTGCTTCCCAAATTGTAAAAAGCCTGGACTTCCCAGTTACAGCTCGACGTGTGCAGCAAATTCTAAAAGCAGACAAAAATATGGTTTTCAAAAAAGCTGCAAAGAAACCACCCTTACCCCATCGCACAGGGAAGCCAGATTAAAATTTGCTAAGATGCATATGAGTTGGACAGCTGAATGGAATAAAGTCGTCTTTAGTGATGAGAAGAAATTTAACCTTGATGGTCCTGATGGTTTCTCGCATTACTGGCATGATAAGAGACTGCAAGAAGAGGTAAAAATGAGCAGAAATTTTGGCGGAGGCAGTGTGATGATCTGGGGCGGATTTTGGGCTAACGGCAAAACAGAAATTGCTTGGGTACCACCAAGGATGAATGCTGAAATCTATAGAGAAATGTTAGAAGAAATGATGGTGGAAAAGGCGGAGGAATTGTGTGGTGAAGATTTTGTATTTCAGCAGGATAATGCTGCTGCTCACACAGCTAGATCTGTAAAAGAATGGCTTGCGGCTTTGAACATTGCTGTTTTGAACTGGCCTGCAAGAAGTCCTGACTTAAACCCCATAGAAAACTTATGGGGGATTATTGCCAGGCACGTTTACGGGAATGGAAAGCAATACGACACAGTTCAGGCATTGAAAAATGCCATTAAATCAGCTTGGGCCTCAATATCATCAGAGACATTGAAAAAGCTCATAAACTTAATGCCTAGTCGAATTAATGAGGCCATTAATAAAAATGGAGGCGTCACAAATTATTAGCATTCCATATTCTTATGACTTCTTTAATATTTTATTTATTTTGACAATTTTTATATCGTGTTTTTATGGGAATTTCGCTCCTAATTTGTCCATTATTTTGTTTTAAAGCTGTTATTTCTAGATTACCGTAATCTTATGATTAATTTGAATTCAAATAAATGAAATAAAATATTTTCTATTAAATTACATACTTCTCGTAATTTTTTTCTAAACCTATATCAAAAATACTAGGAAACATTCACTGTTTTTATGGTAATTTCGCTCACTGTATATATAAATATATTAATCAATATGAAATATAATATATGATTAATCAAAAATGTACTCACCAGTATAAAACTATGGAATCGACTTCATGGCATTGGTAACTAAATAATTAGTGATTATCTAGTCCTAGTCGTTCTCCGGAAAAAGATACTTTACTTCAGTTGAGACCCAAAGCAAAGATGTAATTTGGTTAGTAGAACTCTTGTTCTAGTCGTTCCCCGGCACAAGATACTTCAATTCAGTCGAGACCCAAATCAAAGTTGTGTTAGTAGTGTTTATTCTAGTCGGTACCCAGAATAAATATCTTTATCTCAGTCGAGACCCAAGATCAAGGTATGAGATTAGTGAGTGTTATTCTAGTCGCTACCCGGAATAACTATGTTTATTTCAGTCGAGACCCAAGATAAAGGTTTGAGTTAGTCTGTGTTATTCTAGCCACTACCCAGAATAACTATCTTTATCTCAGTCGCTACCCAAGATAAAGGTATTAAGTTAGTAAAATCTATTCCAGTCGAGACCCAGAATATGCTTCCTTATCTCAGTCGATACCCAAGATAAAATGGTTATGTTAGGAGAGTTTATTCTAGTCGAGACCCAGAATAAATATCTTTATCTCAGTCGCTACCCAAGATAAAGGTATTAAGTTAGTAAAATCTATTCCAGTCGAGACCCAGAATATGTATCTTTATCTCAGTCAATACCCAAGATAAAATTGTTATGTTAGTAGAATTTATTCCAGTCGAGACCCAGAATAAATATATTTATCTCAGTCGGTACCCAAGATAAAGTTGTTGAGTTAGTAAGATCTATTCCTTTCGAAACCCAGAATAAATATCTTTATCTCGGTCGCTACCCAAGATAAAGTTATTAGGTTAGTAAATTTTATTCCAGTCTAGACCCAGAATAAATATCTTTATCTCAGTCGGTACCCAAGATAAAGTTGTTATTAGTAAGATTTATTCCAGTCAAGACCCAGAATAAATAACTTTATCTCAGTCGCTACCCAAGATAAAGTGATTATGTTAGTAAATTTTATTCCAGTCGAGACCCAGAATAAATATCTTTATCTCAGTCGTTACCCAAGATAAAGTTGTTATGTTAAGATTTATTCCAGTCGAAACCCAGAATACATATCTTTATCTCAGTCGCTACTGTTACGTACCAAATCCTGCATACCAAAAAATATTCAAAAAAAAGGGATATCTAAAAATTTCTGCAATATTAAAAGAATTCATCCATAAATTTTCACATAAGCTAACCATGCCTAAAACATGGTTAGCTTATCAATTCAATCAGTTCCATAGAGTTGAGTCAAAATTATTCCCATGGCAAATTTTGCCTTCAGCAAGTAGAAATATTTAATTTGAAAAATAAAATAAAAGACAAATCGTACCTTCAGTACGATTTGTCGTGGAAATTGCAATATGTATGTACGAACGTACATACGTATCACAAAAAAGCTTTCGCGATAAGAAGAGCGCGCCGCGAAAATACATTGTATGTATACGCGCGCGGCAATTCTAATCATCGTGACGGTGGCTGATGTTTATAAAAGCATCAAATTTCAAGCCTCCGTCCAACGAAAAATATTCTGGACTTGTTTAATCAAGTCCAGAATAAATGAAAATTTTCTCAGGGTGAAAATGCAACTATGCATTTTCTACAATGAACGAAGGCTCTTGATTGCGACAAAAGTGATCAAGAGGCGAGTTGGATTCTAAATTTTGATAACGGCGGTTCGGAAGAGAATTTAAAAAAAGTTAATTTTGGAACTTAGACGCGGTCGGCTCGTAAAAGGCAATTTCGGTGAATGAAAATTATATCTAAAGTGGTTCAAAAAAAAAAAAGGCTTGTGTGAAAAGTAGTTTAGCAGGTTAAGAAGTAAATTTATAGAAGTATAAGGAAAGAATTAAATAAAATGCGTGTAAAGAAGGTAATTAAGAAGTGATATTGTAAATAAAGTTTCTTACAAAAACAAATCGGGGTGTTGTGAGAATTTTGGTGATAAACAAAAAAGTAGGAGTGCTCAAAGGAAGTTGTTGTTTGGTGCGAAAACTACTTTGCCCCCAAAAAAGGGCTTACTGCCATAAAATTGCCGGATAAAAAAGGAAAATATGTACATAACAATCCGTCCCGGTACGAAGGAGGGAAAGCTGTAAGTACGCCCCTTAATATATAACAATTGGCGCAGCCGGTAGGATAGAGGAAGCCTACTTTAAACAACGAAGTATAAGCGCTCGAAAACCCCCTATCCTACGAATCAAAAAGGAGTTTAGGACGAGTTCGAATACTGGGCAAGACACCCTACCCTCCGCCTGAAGTTGAGTCTGGCTTCAGGAGTATTTCGATCTTGTCGGCTCCCAACGCTCGGGGTTGGACAGCTTTAACTGCCTCTGTTTGAAAAACACACAGCCGCCCCCTCATGAAAGCACAAAGTGCCAACGTGGGACAATAGCGGGCTTCATCCCAGCCCAGGAACAATAAACGTCCACATTAATAGGAAAATTCCAACGCGAAAACCTGAAGGAAGATCAGATACACTCCAATCTGCGACCCGGAGCTGAAAGGGACTTCGAAGTAGGCAACGCGCCCCCCTTTCAGCTTTTATCCAGGGGAACTTAAGTAGGCCACGGGCCCCCCGGCAGCAAAAGAACTTCAACCACAAAAACCAACGATCCTGAATTGAGAGGGACCTCGAAGAAGGCATTAAGCCCCCCTCTCAATTTGAACCGAGGGAATTAAGACGGCAGAAGCCCCCATAGCTGCAAATTTTACATACGGTGGCCCATGAGCGAGGAAAGCTCCCACCAAGAGACGCCGCAGGAAATACTACCATCTCTACCAACTCCACAACAATCCTCCTCACCGGGCGACGCACAGGAAGATCCGTTCCGGTACGAAGGAGGCAACGAGGGAGCAACATCTGCAACAGAGGGTGCTAATCAAACACCCGCAACAAATACAACAACAAGAGGAGTCACGTTAAGGAGTGGGACAATCCTGACAGGTCCCCACCAAGTAACACTTTAAACTTAGAAATGTATTTAAAAAATTTGGAAGAGAAAGTGCGAAACTCCTCCGAACTCTCTGGGAAACAGTGCGACTCAGTAGAAAAGCAAATCGAAAAGTCGAGAAAAGAAAGATTGGAAACAATCGAAAAATTTAAAATTAACACAGAGAAGTTCAAAAAGAGCTTAAAGGAGTTTGGAGAATTTTCGCTCTCTCTCGGGGTAGATATCATTCAAAATAATAGTGCTAGGTTAAGAGAAAGTGCCATCGAAGACAGTGTCAGTGATTCCACCGCGAGTGAATTCCTTATAAATTGGCTGGGTGACTCCCTTCTGGAGACCAGCTTAGAAGAAACTAGCCCCCAAAAGTGCCAAAGTCTAAAATCCCCAATATAAACATGGCATATTACGCGAAAATCGCCAAGCTAACTGCCCAGCTCGTTCCCCTATTTTCGGGAAAACAGCACCCAAAATTGAGCCTTGAGCTCCAAACTTTCCTAGGATGCTGCAGGCAGGTAATCCAGTGCATCTCGGTGGAGGAACTAGCAGCATTTTTGCAAATCTTCCCCACCAGACTTCGAGGCGAAGCTTATCAGCTTTTTACCTCAAATATGCCAACTACTTTCAAAGAAGTAGAAGAACGGTTAAATCGCACGTACCTTATTAGAGAAACTT
This sequence comes from Dioctria linearis, assembly GCA_963930735.1. Taxonomy (NCBI): domain Eukaryota; kingdom Metazoa; phylum Arthropoda; class Insecta; order Diptera; family Asilidae; genus Dioctria; species Dioctria linearis. The sequence goes on from OZ005740.1 coordinate 199,610,699, forward strand.
ACCAGGAACTGGTAAATAAATTAATCACTACAAGGCAGTATCCTTTGGAAACCTCACAGCCTTCACGACACGAGTGAAACAGATGCTGGCACTATGTAATGAAGCAGCAGAGTCCAAATATGGAGCCACGGCAGCACCAGCTGCTAAAACGCAGCTCGAGGACTTTGCCAAAAACGCACTGAAAACAGGCGTAAATAACCCATATAAGTGCCAATACCTTCTGACCTTGACCGACGGCACTATAGATGAATTAATACAAAGAGCACTTGACATGTAACGTCTCCAGCAAACTGCTCTATTCCTGCAACCTTCAGGGCAAATTCAACAAAATGTGATACAAAATACACTACCCCATTCAATAAGTGCAATAACACCCAATAACGCACAATTTAGTGGAATTAACTCATCGGCTAATCACAGCGTATTTAATCCAGGCATAATGCCATACGCTCAAGTTCCCCAGACCCTGTCAAACACAAGTAGCCACACTCAGCAGCAGCAGTTCACACAGGCAAACACATCCCCATATATCAAACAGGAGCCAGGATCTCCTAATAAAACTTATAATGTAAACAATAAAAATACTTATTTAAATAAAATCAGTTGTAGTTTTTGTAATCTAAGAGGCCACACATATGCTGATTGCCTCAAAAGGAAAAATACGCCTTATTGTGTGAACTGTAAAATGCATAACCATGACGTGCGTGACTGCAGAAAAAACAATAATAGTTTCCAGAGACCACACAACAATAGTGGACCACCAAACCAACGTCTTAGAGAGCCGCAAAACCCTAATAACAACTCAAGAGTCTATAATGTGCGTAAAAAGTGTGAGTTTTGTGGTCGTTCGGGACATGCAGTAAATAATTGTCAACAAAAACGTAAATGGGAAGCTCGGAGTCAGGGAAACGACGTACAGTCGACCCAAAACTCCCCGGCTCGACTATAAATCTCCCATCTGATAAAATAGGGTCCCCTCAGCAGCCCGACTCCAGTGTCGCTACAGTAAAACTTCCCTTAGACATAGGCCTGAATGGCCAAACTAAACTAGTAGTAGACACAGGAGCTGAGGTAAGTATAATAAAGAAATGGTCATTAAAAGACCTCAAAGAAATTAACCACAATGAGGCATGTACACTTCAGACCCCATTTGGTACCGGAAAGATGCTGGGAAATTGCCAGGGAAACTTCGTTTTCAAAAACAAAATTCCCTGCAAGTTTCAAGTCGTAATGAACTTGCCTGGCCTTTCCGATGATGGACTTCTTGGAAATGATTTCCTAGCAAAAATTGTAACGTTGAGGGTCCTAATAAGGCACTAAGGTTTCCTCGCACGGAAACTAATCCAGACGAATTTGCTTTGCCATTAGAGTTTGAAACGGACAAGCTACATTCTGAAAAAGCAGTCGAAGTAAGAACACTTGCAGAAGAGGTAGAGTCTAAACAGGCTGAACTATCCACCTGTAGTGTCTTCAAGGCTTCTCAAACGAGAAAAGCTGGCTGCCAAGCTCCAAAAGGGCCCAAGGAATGTGAAAAAGGCTGTCTGGGCGAACAAGAGACCGATGAAATCAGGCAGCAATTGGTTACCTTTAAGGAACCCATCTGCGCGCTCTCAAATTGTTGCCCCAGTCCCGTTACAAACTCAAGAAGAAATGCTCCGTTTATCACAAGAGATAAGCGATAGAGTCTTCTTGGCAAACAGTTTACTGCCATCTGGAGAAGAATTAGTGCTGGTCAGTATTCTCAACGCTAACAGTCATCAAGTAGTCATACATAGCTTAAAGTTACAGCTATTTCCAATAAACGACTACACACTAGTCCTATTGACACACACAAAAGACCACAACCAAACGCACATTCCCATACCAAACAAAGAGGCAATATCAAACAACACAAGAGACGGAGCGGAGTGCCTAAAGCCTGCCAAAAAGGTGCATATAACTCTTCCGTCCAAAATCCCGAGGCATAAATCGCTCTTAAACAAACAACGGCCACATAAGAACGGTAGCGAGTCGCTAAAGCCTATATTAAAGGTACATATTACTCCACCGTCACACAACACAAAAAATTCTACATGGTCAAAAAGCAGTAGCATTGACGCGCATGAGTATCCCACACAACCTAAGGCAAAGACCGCACAGGTGTATCAAACTCAGCCGTCAGCAAAGCAGGAAGCAAGTACCCTGTTACATGCTAAATACAACAAAATAAAGCCTCATAAGGAATTAATTAAATTCAATCCAATTTCAGGACACAAATTTACAAGGAATAGTAAGTCAAACCAAGGCTCAGCTGAAAAATCAGCAATTTTACAACATGTACGATATCTATACCCGGATAATGAGCCTCCGGACGACCCAAAACAATACCCGCGTATTTCTAGGCTAGAGCAAGAACTCAGCCTAGACCCTAATTTAACCGCGGAAGAAAAAATTTCGATATCAGAACTCTGCGAAGAGTATAACGATATCTTCTTCCTCAAAGGTGACAAATGCGATAACGCATAATATTCCATTGGTGCAAGATCAAGCACCAATCAATCAAAAAATGTACCTCTTACCTGGAACACAGCGGAAAGTCATTAACGAGCAGCTAAAAGAAATGCTAGACAGCGGGATAGTCCAGTCTAGTAAAAGTCCTTGGAATTCACCTCTACTAGTTGTCCCCAAGAAAGCGGGACGTGACGGTGAAAAAAGGTGGCGCGTCGTTGTCGATTTTCGTAAATTAAACGAAAAGACAATTGGAGATGCATTCCCGCTACCCCGAATCGAGGATATTCTCGGCCAACTAGGTCACGCAAGGTATTTCACCACACTCGATTTGGCCAACGGCTATCACCAAGTTCTTGTCGACAAAAAGGATCGACATAAAACTGCTTTCAGCACAAGCTATGGGCACTACGAGTTCAAGCGTATGGCCTTCGGACTCAAAGGAGCCCCCGCCACATTTCAACGCCTAATGAATTTCGTCTTAACAGGCCTACAAGGCCTCGAATGTTTTGTTTACCTAGATGACATCGTCATCTATGGTAAAAATTTAAACGACCACAACGAAAAGTTGAGAAAAGTCTTCGACAAGATGAGAGAGAACAACTTGAAACTGCAGCCAGAAAAGTGCCAGTTTCTAAGAAGAGAAGTTGTTTACCTAGGACATAAATGTTCTAGCGAAGGAGCCCTACCAGACCCAAGTAAGACAGCTGCGTCCAAACCTTTCCTGTTCCAAAAACAGTAAGGCAAGTTCAGTCATTTTTAGGACTTGCCAATTACTACCGGAAATTCATTCCAGACTTCTCCAAAATTGTACGTCCAATTACAAATTTACTCCGAAAGGATGTAAAATTTACTTGGACAGAGAAATGCCAAGAAGCATTTCAAAGCATAAAAAACGCTTTAATTTCTCCACCACTTTTAATTTACCCCGATTTTTCGAAATCTTTTAATCTCACTACAGACGCAAGTAACGAGGCTCTAGGAGCTGTACTTTCTCCAGGAGAAGTCGGAAAGGACCAGCCCATTGCCTAAGCAAGCCGCACATTAAACAAAGCCGAAAGAAATTACTCTACTATAGAGAAAGAGTTATTGGCTATTGTCTGGGCTACCAAGAATTTCAGGTGCTATCCTCAAGGCCGGAAATTCACGGTCTATACTGACCATAAACCTCTCAAATGTGTCTTCAATGTGAAAGACCCTACTTCCCGTTTGGTGGGATTTCACCACAAATTATCTGAATTCGATTACAACATCGAATATAAACCAGGGAAGTACAACACTAATGCCGATACACTAAGTCGCATCCCTCAAGCATTAACAGAAGACAGTTTAGGCAATACCTTAACGGTAGAAGCCCTAGTCCACCACACGATGGACTCAGATGTGGAGGAAAACAATTCCACAAATAATAAGAGAAAGAAGAAATCCGCTCATTGTTTCGTCGTGACTCGAGCTCGGAAGCAAAAGGCTCAAGAGACAATAAACAGCTCCAGTTTGGAGACAGAAGAGCACACGAAAGCGGACCAAAACGAAATTCAACTCATGGAGACGGAAACACTAAACCCAGCATCGCTTGATCAAAAAGTAAGTACTGGTAAGACACCCGAAGTTATCACGAGCCTTACGGAAATCCGAACAATCTTAAAAGATTATCACGATTCTCCATTTGGTGGCCATCAAGGTGTCATAAAAACTTACAAACGCATAAGACGCAAGTATTGGTGGGGACACATGCTTAGCGACATCAAGAAATCCAAAAAAAAATGCCCAAAGTGCCAGACGATGAAAGCTTCTCCACAATATAAAATGCCAATGGTTATCACGAACATCGCAGAACAACCGTTCGACAAAGTTTACCTCGATATTGTAGGTCCATTAGAAGAGACCACATCAGGTAACAAATATATCTTGACCTTCCAAGATAATTTAACAAAATTTGTCGGCTGGTATGCAATACCTAATGCAGAAGCCGTCACAGTAGCGCAAGTTTTCTTTGATGAAATCGTTACGCGCTATCGCATACCCAAAAGAATACTCACCGATCAGGGAACAAATTTCCTGAGTGAATTATTCAAAAGAGTATGTAAGCTTCTAAAGGTAAAGAAGTTACAGACATCGGCATACCACCCACAGTCTAACGGAGCACTAGAGCGTGCCCACAGACCGCTGATTGAATACCTGCAAACAATCGTAGACGAAAATCCCAAAACATGGGACCAATTCCTACGAACCGCTGCATTCGTGTATAATAATAGTGTACACGAGGGTACACAACTTACCCCAATGGACTGCCTTTACGGCTTCACAGCGGATGTCCCATCAAATTTAAAACGGGATCCCGAGCCAGTTTACAATCACGAGAGCTATTATCATATACTAAAGTATAAGCTCCAAAAATCATACGCCACGGCAAGAAAGAATTTATTAGCCAGTAAACAACGCTCAAAGGGGTACTATGATAAGACAGTATACCCATAAGTTTTCACATAGGAGATAAGGTCCTCATTAAAAACGAAAGCAGGAAACATAAGGTTTCCCAAATCTGGGTAGGACCTTATCAGGTAACTGCTATACCAAGTGGAGTGAACACCACAATAAAAATTGGTATGCGTGTTGTAACGGTACATAACAACCGTCTAAAACCATACTTCGAATGAAATAAACATGTTGTCACAGAACCAGGTTGACTCAAATTCCTACTCTGTTTGTTTCAAATTAATCCCATTTTAACGGCTCTCAGGAACACTTGCGGTGGAGCCACTCCACTGCCTCGTCTAATAACGGCACGAAATAAGTAAAGGATTATTTTCATCCTCCGAATTGTCCACAGAAATGGCGCTACAAATTATTGCAATTGCCATCCTCATCCAGTACGCGACAGGAGAAATCGCCAACAAACCCTATGCTATAACCAAGCTAAAAAGCTCGGGCATATTTTTCGAGGATCTAGGAAGCCTCATGGTGTATCATAACACTTGGAATGTTCTCACGGAGATAGACTTAGATGAGTTAGACACACAGATAAAACTAACGGAACATGCAGAATATTTAGTGCATAAACTCTGCATAAATATCACGGACAAAGAAGACCTGTGCAACGTGCAGCAACTACACATACACGCTATAATAGATAGCGTACAAAAGCGCACGAGAACCATTAAGGAATTAGTTCCAGGAAGGCGTAAGGTCAGATCACTATTCGACGGAATAGGCAATGCTATGCACTATTGATTCGGTACCATGGATAGTAACAACGAGAAGGAGATATACAGCCGCTTAGATGAAATTGAATCGAACACACAAGCCCTAGCTGAACTAGAGAAACAACAAATAAGTGTTGTTAAAACTACCTTGGAACAGATTCAAAAACCATTGGCTATGCTAATGGATCGTCAGCAAAACATAGCACACCAGATTAACGATCTGCATACTGTGACCGAGGACCTAACCAGACGGCAGCTGAGGCAAGAGATCATATCGAGCTTAGTGCTTCAAATCATCGAAGTCGAATACCGTCAACAAGCCCTCCTTGACATTATAATAGCCACTAAAGGCAACTATATTCACCCACTCCTCGTGTCTCCCAAAAATCTGCTGGATGTATATCGAAAATCAATTTCGAAATGTCTAAACGACCAAAATTGTCTATCGATTCTGTACCAATCAGCAGGAGCCCAGTCACACCTTATGCAGAATAAATTGGTGGTGAGAATAACTCTCCCAATTCTTGATTCCCCCAAAATGAGGCTACGGCAAGTCCGATGCTTTCCAGTACCACAGCCAGCAAATTATTCCGTAATCCCAGACCCTGGATATTCTTGTGTGGCAAATAGCGCTCGCACACATGAATTCCTCTTATTAAAAGGTGAGGATATGAAAAGCTTCAAGAAAGTCACTCATAGCCTGGAGGAAAATACATATATATATACCCCCATAATTAAGGCAACAACTTCAGATGCATGTATAGTGAAAGTGTTGTACAATCCTTTAAATGAAGTGCCCAAGTGTAGGTCTAGAGTACAAGTTTCCCAAAAAGACATGTTGATAAAGTTAAACAAGCCCAATGCGTGGCTATTTTCGTTTATTACCTCCACGGTACTACATATAACATGTCGAGATCACTTTGCCATCTCAAAATTAGAGGGGCAGGGGATACTAGAGATAACGCAACCATGTCAGGTGCAAATAGGGGAAAAGGTGCTAAGGTACAAAGGTGAAAATAAATACCCTCTCAAAATTACTCAGCCTAAACAATTTCCTGAGCTGAATCATTCATTACTCAACCTGAATCTAGCCGAAATTTTACCCACGTCTCAAAACCAAAGTGTACAAACCGATATCATAACAGGGGACGACATCAATAAATCAATCTATACTGGCACACATTAGACCAGTTATCCAGATATCTAAAAATTTCTACAATATTAAAAGAATTCATCCATAAATTTTCACATAAGCTAACCATGCCTAAAACATGGTTAGCTTATCAATACAATCAGTGAAGAAAATTGCGTCAGCAATTTTCTTCAAATTCCATTGAGTTGAAACAAAATTATTCCCATGCCAGTAGAAATATTTAATTTGAAAAATAAAATAAAAGACAAATCGTACCTTCAGTACGATTTGTCGTGGAAATTGCAATATGTATGTACGAACGTACATACGTATCACAAAAAAGCTTTCGCGATAAGAAGAGCGCGCCGCGAAAATACATTGTATGTATACGCGCGCGGCAATTCTAATCATCGTGACGGTGGCTGATGTTTATAAAAGCATCAAATTTCAAGCCTCCGTCCAACGAAAAATATTCTGGACTTGTTTAATCAAGTCCAGAATAAATGAAAATTTTGTCAGGGTGAAAATGCAACTATGCATTTTCTACAATGAACGAAGGCTCTTGATCGCGACAAAAGTGATCAAGAGCCGAGTTGGATTCTAAATTTTGATAACGGCGGTTCGGAAGTGAATTTAAAAAAAGTTAATTTTGGAACTTAGAGGCGGTCGGCTCGTAAAAGGCAATTTCGGTAAATGAAAATTATATCTAAAGTGGTTCAAAAAAAAAAGGCTTGTGTGGAAAGTAGTTTAACAGGTTAAGAAGTAAAATTATAGAAGTATAAGGAAATAATTAAATAAAATGCGTGTAAAGAAGGTAATTAAGAAGTGATATTGTAAATAAAGTTTCTTACAAAAACAAATCGGGGTGTTGTGAGTATTTTGGTGTTAAACAAAAAAGTAGGAGTGCTCAAAGGAAGTTGTTGTTTGGTGCGAAAACTACTTTGCCCCCAAAAAAGGGCTTACTACCACAAAACTGCCGGATTAAAAAGGAAAATATATACATAACAATCCGTCCCGGTACGAAGGAGGGAAAGCTGTAAGTACGCCCCTTAATATATAACACTACCCTAGATACAGTTGTTAGGTTAGTAAATTTTATTCCAGTCGAGACCCAGAATAAATATCTTTATCTCAGTCGTTACCCAAGATAAAGTTAATTTGTTAATAACTATATTTTATTACACTAGCCAAGTCGAGTTCCAAATGATGCGCAATCTATGAAAGCTGTACACTAAAAGAGAAAGATTCAAGTTGGCCTGCGACTTATATTGCCTCTGAATTGCGCACGGCTCCAACAAATTATTTTACATTGCGTATAGTAACCAAATTACGTTGACCTTAGCAGCACAACACCAGCAGCTGTGCAAAGCAACTGGAATTTTGGAATATTTTTTGTTGCCGTTCCTAATTTTTCCTAGCTAAAGTTATTAAGATTATAATTATACAATAAAGGTCCTATTAAAATATTGCTAATTTGCTATTTTAAAGATACATTAAAATGTACAGATGACTTAATCTAATTCCATTTGATTCGCACACTGTTATCGAAGACAAGTTACTTTCCTCTTATTGGATTGTGTCCCGGATTTGTTTATGTGGAATGTAGCTATGAGATATTGATTGTTATCTCCACTAAAAATTGCCTTATCGGTGTGCTTGTAGGTAGGTATATATCGTTTCGCTCCCAACCTATTTTCAATAATTAGAAAAATTGGAATTAGAAACTTTTAATCTATTTTACTTCCAGGTGGCTATTTAATGTTGGTTTGAAGAGGGTTGTTGCGAGAAAAATGGGCCATTAAACCATAATTGACAAGAAAGCAATTCTTCTGGCATCATACCTCGAGCAATTATATCTGCTGGGTTATCCTTAGATTCGCAGTTTAAGTACCAATTCAGGGAGTAGTTGTGCACCGCAAAGTTCTATTCTGGGCAGTGATATTGTCTCCACAGGTGCTACTCTAGATTTAGCACACATCAGTTTAACTTTTACTTTTACAGTATCATCGATCGATCTAATATGCAACACACAGCCATATGCTCTTATAGAAGCATCTAAGAATCTCATGCAATTCTAGACTAGTGAGATGTGTTGGTGAAAGTATAAACCTTGGAAACCTGAAGATGCTGATACATTGCAGCTGGGACTGGAACCTTTCCCATTGTGAATATAATCTTTGTGGAAGCGAGTCATCCCAGTCCAATTTCAATATCCACAGTTCCTGTAGAAATATCTTAGCAATTAATACGATGGGGTTTATTAAACCGAGTGGATCAAATAGTCGTGCTAGGCCAGACAATACTCCGCGTTTTGTGATTGGATATGAGCTAGTTGCAGAGTAAGTAAAATGAAGTTGATCTTCTTTCGGCTCCCAAACAACTCCGAGTGCTTTTGTTGCATTGGAACCATTGATTAGAGAAAGTGTTTCACAGTCTTCTTTTGGAACATTGTGTAGAATTTGAGAATCATTGGCGCACCATTTGCGGATCTCAAATTTTGTTGTGTTTAATTTGTCTTGAACTTGCTTTCGCTTTTCCACCGAGTCAGCTCGTGAGATCATATTATCAATATAAAAATCTGTTTTCAATATTTTGGATCCAATTGGATATGAGCTTTCCTCTTGTTCTGCCAGCTGATTTAGGCAACGAGTCGCAGGAAATGGAGCAGCAGAGGTTCCATAGGTAACAGTTTTTAACCAATAGCACTTTAGTGTGTCATCAGGATTATCCATCCATACAATACATTGTAAGTTTGTATCTTCTGGATCAACTAGAATTTGACGATACATCTTGGAAATATCCCCAGTGATCGCATATGATAAAATCTGAATCGTACAATTACATCAAAAAGATCAGACTGAATTGTGGGATATCAGGGATATATTTGAATTGGTGCGACACGAAGCATTAAAGACAACTCTCAACTTGGTGGTGGATTTTTTTGGTCTTAAAATACAATGATGCGGCATAAGGTAATGTCCTAAAGTGGGCTCCGATATATCCATTAATTGCATATGGTCAAGTTTCAAGTATTCATGAATAAACTCAGTGTATTCGGCTTTTACTTGTGGTGTCTTGCTCAATCTACGCTCTAGGCTGAGGAATTGTTTTTGAGCTATTTGGTAAGAATCACCCAGAAGCGAAGGATCGGTTTTCAATGGGAGTTTTACACGAAAGCGTCCTGATGATAAGCGTGTAAAGTTCTGCTTAAAATGAGTTTCACAATCGATATGCTCCTCAGTCATCTTTTTGTTGGCTTGTCCAATATCCTCTATAGACCAACATTTTGGTATCAATTTGTTTAAAGACTCCGATTCTGAGTCTCCTTCTCCTTGAGAAGCCAGCGCACATAGAGTTGTATTTACACGAGGTTTATCGACAAGATCGCCAGAAGATCGAAGAAGATTGCAGCACCAATTAACAAATCGATTTTATTCGGTTCGTAAAATAAGGGGTCAGCAAGCTTCAAATTTTCAGGGAATTTCCAGTTTTGAGTGTTAATAAGATAATGTGGCTGAGGCCCAGTGATCGAAGGAAGAATCCAAAAATCTAAATGAGTGGAAAAACTGTTTAGCCTTGATTTGACAGTGGTTGAAGTTCTACCTTTTATTTTTGCCGTAATTTGCCCGATGCCATTGACTTCACTTTCTACTTTCATTCTTTTCAAACCAAGTCGTTGAGATATCCGTTCGGTAATAAAATTAAATTGTGAAGCAGAATCTAGAATGGCTCGACAGGGTACATAACATCCTGAATTATCCTTCAACTCGACTAAAGCTGTTGCTAAAATAATTTTACTACTTCTATGGGGATTCTTTACTTCCTCGTCTTGCGGGGAAGTGGACGAGACTTTGAACGAAGTGGAATTTCTTGAAGATTGACTAAACAATGGAGTTGATTCCTTTTGCAATTTCGTTGATGAAGAAGAAATTCATGATGTTGTTTCTAGTGTGACATCTGGGCTTGAAGCTTTATTCACGGAATGCTTTCATTGGGCTTGATTAGTTATATCTCGATGAAGAAGAGTGTGGTGAGCACCCTGGCAGTGGCTACACATTTTTTCCGTACAGCTTTTCGTAGAATGACCCTTTTACATACACATCAAACATAATGACAGTCTTTTCACTTCATAAAATCTTTTCAATGGGGACATTGATGTAAATTTGGAGCATCTTGCAATGTGGTGATCATTTTTAAGACAGCAAGGACTTCGATTTCCTTTTATTGCAGATTTCTTCTATTAATGGGAAATCTTTCGCGAAATTGCTTTGTATTTAAACCAATGCTTGAGGCAGGACGAATACCAATTTCCCTGTTTTCTAGAGTGGTACAACGATTACATAAGAAAGATGAAAATGTTTTCCATGATGGCAGAGAATTGAATTTCATCTCATCATCCCACTTCATTTGTGTTTCGAGATCTAATTTAGTTTTAACAAGATGAGACAGAATTGCAACGAATACTTCTTCAAGTTTGCCTAACGAATTCAAGGCACGCAACTGCCATTTACCGAATCGACCAAATCACGTAGCTGTATGGTGGTTCTACGGCTTACCCTGGCAAATCAAACAACTCTTTCACATGTGCTTGAAAATAATACATTTATTATCGTAACGTTCTTTCAAAAATTTTATAGCTTCTTCGTAATTCTTACCCGATGTTTCTAACGCTTGAATGGTACGAAGGGGTCTTTCACCCAAACAGGATCTTAAGTGCTGAAATTTTTCTATATCAGTCAGCTCGGTATCTTCATGAACTAAAGTAACGAACGAGCTATAAAAATCAAGCCATTCCGTATATTTGCCTGAAAACTGCGACAATTTTAATTTAGGTAAACGTGAAGTACGAGATTGAGGGACACAAAAAGAAGTATGAGTTTCGATAGCTGGACTCTCACTTTGCTTTTTCAATTTGGAAATGCCTGACAAAATTCTTGATTTAACAGAGCAGTAAATTTCTTCTAATGTATCCCGCTTTTGAGACTCTTGCTCTGCATTATCCGTAAAGATTTCAATTTCACTTTGAATATCCATTACTCTGTTAAAATAGGATTCGAGTAACTCTAGACGCGTCTCTAGATCAAAAGCTGTCAACGTATCTGAATCTTTATCAATATAATTTTTAATGCGAGTAACGGAACCTTGTAATGAAGCCCGTTGTGTTTTCAATTTTTCATACTTTTCGGCATTTTCTCCCTGACCCATTATGATCAAAATATTTTAGTTGAATACAAACTTTAATAATTCTTGATATTTTATGCCATTTAACGAAACTCGTTATCAACACTGAGATAAAAGTTATTCTTGAATTTATATTTAACTGTAATTAAATCTGATTGCAAAATTTCATAAAATCTTAAACCAAATTCGATTGCCAAATCAGATGTCTACTACGCAGCAATTTTCTATGTATTCATCCTAAATTGAATACGGCGTTGCAAGATGCACTCACTGAAGCTATCTATATGTAGGACTATTGACTTCTTTAATGCACACAACTATACGATATCTCAATATGTACTCACAATTCTCGTAGTCAATAATCGGACTTTAATTTACAGTAATTTCTTCTTTATTTAATAAATTCATTTCATGTAAATAATACTTGGTATGCTGTTTCACTGGACCGTGTGTAGCGGTATTGACTTTCTGAATGTGTGTGTGAGGTTATTTTTGACTATACATTTTTCAAATTGCTGATAAATTCAATTATAAATCTTTTAATAATCCAGTTTTTATTTTCACGAAATTATGATTTTATTCACTTTAATAAAATATGTGTGATATGTAAGTATATGAATAAAAATGTTCATGCTATTTTATACAATGATCTGTAGCGGTACTCACTTATATATTGCAAGACACGTGGAAATACCTTTATTTATTTAAGCAAAACTATGCACAAAATCCAATAAATTTATCATCCAATGACGTTTACACTTTTAGATTGTTGGCAATTATTGCTCCAAACCAATCGAGACTAACGAAATTGTGTGATTGCTTTTAACACGTGTTTATCCAGACGAGATAAAGTTATATTCCGAACCTCCTTGCAGAATTTCTTATTTTAAAAAAACTCCACATTTAAATTATCCGAGAGATCCGGCTCGAAGGACCTTGTAGAAATTCACAAGCTTTTTTGTGAATTGAGTTGATTTATAAAATGAAACTACAATCGCTTCAATTATACTTAATTCCTATTTATTTCGCCGATACAAGCTAACAACGCTCCCCATGAGCAACCAACTAACAACTTTCTATATAATGAACTAACTAACAACACTAGACAATTGTAACGTTACATTATTTTTTGTATGAAAAATCTAAAGCACACATTTATGTACATATATATGTATAATAGGAATACGATTATCGATGTCAATGTAAACTAATTTGTTTGGATTTTGATCGTAATTAATATGCAACAATTTTAGACATAAATTCTTTCGATTACAATTTTCAATTCTTATTTTTCGATTCGAGTAACTTGATAAAATTAATTTAGATACAGAACCTTTTATTAAAAATTGTAATTTCAAAGCAAATATCTTTATTTCCGTAATTCTTTCGGCGAATTTTAAAAAACGACTCCCCGAGGACCGGGAGAATTGCACCCCAGGTACCCATGAAAAGCATGGAAGAGATATTTTTGTTTTTTAACTTTTTGCTTTCTCACGCCGATGAAAAATCGTACGTGAGAATATGCACATTATTTTATGTGCAATTTGCACGATGAAAAATGATATCTGATATACACCGCATGTAGGTAAGCATACCGTGTGAGTGTGATATGTCTGTGATAACAAAATGTAATTTATGCTTAATTGCGCTTTGTTATGACATAGAAATGCATTTTTAAGTGCAATTGTAGATTAAAATAAAATTTAAATTGAAATGATTTTTCAGGGTCAAATTAATGGTACATCAATTTATCGTATTGGACGATATATTGATGTATCGGTATTATGGTTGTGATTCGGGGCAAGATACCTGAGTCACAACAGGGGCAGATCCAGCTAGAGAGCGCGGACGGCGCGCGCCCCCTGAAGACCATTGAAAAAAATTGCAGTAGATCATCTGAATTTTTCCTAACAAAATTATTCACTGAGCAGTAAATCATTCTACTGCACCTTTTGTAAAAAAACGTAACAATTTCTGGGAGCGTTCAATTTGATATATTTAGGAACTCAGGCCATAAGCACCTTAGCCTTCGCTCCAATTCAGGTCGTGGCTCTGAAGCCTACAGAGAAAACAGAAAGCGCGGATATCTGTACATGAGCGTCGCTTTGCAGATCCAATTCATCTAAGCGCGATGGAAGGTTTGTTTTAATTGAATACAGCTGCCAAAGGGTCTTTGATAAGCCTTCGATGTAAAGACGGCTTCTTAGAATATTATCGGGGCGACGTGGCAAAACAAACATTTAAGGAAACAATTATAACTCGTAATTGGAAAAATTCAGCGGAACTACACAAGGTGGAAAGAAGTCATTGTGCATTGTTGTAATGAGTGTTATTACATTTAAAGCAAGAGATTAATTTTTAGATAATTTTTTTTTGTTATTTCGTAAATGCAAACGTTAAATAAATACAAAATAAATCTGCAGATTCGGTAAGTCTCAATCAGTATCCTAGAGAATTTTTTTGATCGGTCTGATTTGTTTCAAGGAATTGTTGACAAACCCACATTTGAATTTAGTACAATCTTTGTAATCTTTTATTTGAGTAAGCAGAACCACAACTTTGTAGTACTACAAGAAACCTGTCGATAATGACGTTTGAAAACGGTAACTCTGAATCTTTCCCTGCCGGATAGTGTGACTTCAATCTATTTCCTTTTATTTTATCAATTGAGAGTTAGCCGCCCGGCCAAAAATTTTTCACCCTGCTCTGTCCATTGGTAAATCTGCCCTTGTATGCAGGAAAAATAAAGCGGATTAAATTGTTTTTTTAAAAATGTCTGGTATCGTATGCCCTCCATATACATATACTCTTTCGGCTCATAGGCAAATGCCGGGTTTGCCTAAGCAGAAGTTCGGCATTGAGAATAAAGAGCAAGAAGCTTCAATGCCTGGTAAAACTGTAATTTAAGACTTTTAACGAAATTTTTAGGTGAAAATGTGAAAATCTTAAAATTCTCAAAGCATTTGTGACCTGTATCTTTTTTTCCAAAATACCTACTCTCAATATGCTACGAAATATGTTCGATCTATTGAGCGGAAAAAAAGATACATGCTCTTGAGATGGCACTTTCGGTGATCCATTTCAGTTGAATATTGAGTTATGTATGTACAAAACTGAACGCAAAACCACTGAGGCACTGAAACATTTATTTCATTACTGTATTTTAGTGGTCTCATATTGTATAAATTGGATTTAATGAAACATTTCAAACAAAGAAATTTATTAAAACACTAAAGGCTTGTTCGAAACCAGTCAAAGTCATCGTTTTCGACTACTTGCTATTCAAATAGATAACATATTGTGAGATTACGTTTGTATGCTGGCTGCCGAAATCAAGCGACACCAACAAATTAGGACAATTGGCTTCATTTCTCATCTAGCTTTTATGGTGAATTCTTTTCAACAAAATCAAAGAGGCATTAGTCTGAACTGAACGAGAAGCTATCAGATCTATACCGAACTTGGCCCTGTCCCGAACGAAGACATCCTGAAAAGAATGCACCTGAAAATTTTCCTCCATTATGATCTTGTTTAAAAGATAAACCGCTTTAAGAAAATAATTGCACTTTGACAAAATGTTCTCACATCCACACTTGGCATGCTTGATAAACATTCAGTTTTTATACAGCAGACCTTAACAACAGCAATATCGCCCTAGGTTTAACGGTAAGTGCAACCAAGCAATAAAAGGGAAATAGCCTGCTTTTCGCACCAATCAATTGCATCCATATCCAGAGCTGAAACACCATCCAAAGAGAAAAATTCCTTTTTGACCACAATGTTAGAATTTTGGTAAGACGCAATGGCATCAAAGGTTTCTGGTCCCTGGTCAAAACTATCAGGAGCAACTTCAGCAGTTCCTCTATTCCTTTACTACCTTACAATGAAGTGATTGTTGACTCCCTGAATAAAACTAATATTTTGACTGTTAGATTCACTTCAAATTCTCATTTTCCACCCACTTCATATCTCCCTTGTGGATGTATACAAAAGCCAATACACTTCCGCCAAGGTCCTTAAGGAGATCAACGTCTCCATAGCTGCAGATCGTGATAGTTTCAAGCCCCCGTTAAATAAAAGCTGTGCCTCATTCTTGGCTAAAGCTGTGCGAAAACTATTCAATTTGTCTTATTGGACAGGAAAATTTCTAATTGCTTAGAAACTAGCTCACGTTCAGTCTATTCCCAGGAAAGGAAAGGGTGGCGATCCCTCAAATTATCGACCAATTGCAATCACTTCGATTCTTTCAAAGGTTTTTGAATCTATCATTAGCTCATAATTAATGAAGTATCTAGAAACTAATGAAACCCTCAACGATCGGCGATACGGCTTTTCTTTTTCTGACTTTTCTTATGGAACATTGAAGCCGTAATCTTCACAATTTTGGTGAGTCCAAAATCGTTGCCCTAGATATTTCAAAGGCTTTGGATAGTGTGAGAGCTCATCTAAAACAATAAGGGAGAAGTGCCGGTTGTTGATAAGATAACTCAGCGTTTTCCAACTTCAAATATAAAATTTTATTTAATAATTCATTTACTTAACCTAATATCACAAAATTAAAAAAAAAATTAGCTTTAAACTAGAAATGCAAGTAACAATTCAATTTAAATTCAAAATAGTCCAAATGACGTTGTCCGTCCCTTTATTTCTGAAAAGAAGAAGAAGACCGGATTTAGTTTTCTGTCACCATATAAACTACTATAATAAAAATATGGTAAGATACCCAGTTCCGAGCCCCCGTAAGGAAAGTTTTACCTTTTATTTCTTACTACAAGCTTAAAACTCTCTGCGCTTAACCATAGTTATGTTTTTAACATATTTGAATATTAGGTTACTAAAAATAGGTGAAAAAACAACTATTTTTATAGACTATAACTATAAAAATTTTTAAATTGTGAAACAAGTCCCTTTTCCCAGTTCTGAGCCTCCCTTTGACCAGTTATGAGCCATAAGCCATTGTTAGTTCCGTGCCCCCATTTTCAAAACGAATTTGTAAGTTTAAATGATCGTTTATTGTAACTTAAGTGCTTTCTTTCTTTCTAACAAAAATTCAAAATTAAAAAAATTGATAACAAAATATTTCATATTTCTTGAAAAAAAAACAATATATAACAGAGAAACGGAAAAAATGCATCACATTGTATGCATAAAAGGTAGTGCATGTTATCTACTACACCAGCGAAGCAATAACATGTACTACTTTTTATGAATATTTTTAGGAACATTTAGAGCATCTAAATATTTTGAAGCTCGCATAATCTATGCAGCTTTTATGGAAAACTTTCGAACACTGAGAGCATGCCACACCATCGTTTGTAACCGTTACAAAAATTGCACAGCTATAGCAAAATCCCGATATTATACTATTTACGTTAATATTATTTACGTTTTCATAAGTTTCGCTAGATTCCTTATTTTCGGCAAATAAGTCGCGGACATGCATTTGCTTCTTTAAAGCAATTCGTGTAGAAACATCAACGGTGCCAATATTTGCCTTTGAAGGGTTTGTTCGTTTTTTTTTAGTCCTGGCATTGATTCTTACCGGGCTTTGTTTTCTTTCAACTTTTCTTTTCAATATTTGGGCTGCCTTTTCTTCTCGTTTTTTCCTGTTTTCTTCCCTTTTAGTTTTCCGTTCTTCTTTCAATTTGACTTCTAAAGCTTTTTTTTCATCTTTGTTTCTTCTAATTGTCGAAAAGGAGTTGAGGAAACAATAAAACTTCTTCTCTCCGTTTGTTTTATTCCTTTTCTGACTGGTGTTTCAGGTATAAGCAAGAAGTCTGAAATCTTCACATTCGGATCATCTAGCAAGATTACTGGTATATCATTTACATATATTAAATTCTTCCAACACCTAGCATAATTGAATAATTTAGAATAAATTAAATGTTATAAAACACGTCCCTCAATATTAGTAGAAGCATTTCCAGCTCATCACATTCAAAAATAATTGCATCGCATTCGGTTTCATTATATCGCTGCAATGAACATAAATTAAAAACGCCCTTAAAAGAAACAAAAACTATGAATACTGCATGATATTCCTGTTCCTGATCTTTATTATTTGAAAGTTCCTTATAAATTTCGCGCTGATGTATCGAAATTTTGGAATTGTCCGATTTTACTTTCCCCTACAACTTCGACAAAACGTTTGTAGTTTATAGTCTTTTCTTTCTCTCCTGGCACATTTTCTATGGTATTTGACTCTTGCATATTTTTATTTTGCTTTGTCGTTTTACCCAAGCATTTCGAGTAATCGATTGCATGTGCGTTAAAAGGGCAAAGGCCATAAGTCCGAAACCCATTAACGATCGCCTCAACTCTGATACAAGTATCGACGACAGTTTTAATTATGGAAGCAAACTCCGCTCTCGTAAATTTTTTGTCCAAATTATTACGCCTCCACTTGAGAATAGCTTGCTGCCAACCATATTTAATGGGTTTAAAAACAGATACACCAGCAGGCTGTAGAATTCTCGTCGAGTTCGGGTATAGACATATCAAAATTATTTGGAGCATTTCACATAAAGTCGAGAGAGAATAAGTAAGATGTGTCTTCTGACCATCTACCAACAAGATTATTGGAAACTCGACACCTTTTTCTTGCAAATCAGCGTAGAGGACATGTTCTACATAGTATAGGAAGACTTCAGATGTCATCCAACCCGAGTCGGACTTTTGCCATTTATTACCATCAGGTAAAGAGGATAAAATATCACTTTGCATTCGTTTGTACGGATAAATAATCACGGGTGGGACCACATATCCCCTGGCGGAAAAAGAAAACATTACAGTCAAGTTCTCCTTAGCTTGACGGCGATCGATTTCGTAGACGTTCCGTGAGCCTAAATAAGTAGAACAGACAATTTAAATGTGATAATTATATATCTATACTAAGCAAATAAGCAAAATCTACCTTTCGGTGCCAAAACTTTTCCACTTTTCAGGCACATCAGGAAGTTGGTCTCATCACCATTAAAGACGCGCTCAGGATAATTCAGTACTTCCCAATAACCTTTCTTACTAACATATTCCTCAATCTGATAGAACCAATTTCGAATGTCGTTTTCAGATACATTCGAACTGGCATCAGTTATTGGCTCCAGTGACCTTATGGCAAGAAGAGGGTGGCATTTCAAGAAAGCCTTATACCATTTATCACCGGGCATATTATTTTTGAACGGGTTCGGCCTTGGTGCCTTGTCCAGGAATTCTTTAACAGATGATTGTACATCTGGCTTGCGTCTAGGAAATCCCTTTTCATGGTTTGATAAGGGCCATTGAACAATTAGCTGCTCCTCGTTTAAACTCAGAATAGAAGGGGGACCTGGTATGTTCTTTTTTGTACGATTATGTAATCGATTTTGAATGGTACCACGCGGAATTTTATATGTTTTGGATGTCTCATGAAAGGAAAGTCCATTTCGAATGCGTTGAATAGCTAATTGCAGGTCATCTTCAGAATATGTCTTGCTTTTTGACATTTTTATCGAACCTGTTTAAATACAATGTACCCAAGTGTTTGATTTATTTTAAAATTAGTTATACGAACAATTCGATTTTATTTTATTTAAATAAAACAGTTAAAGTATATAGGCCCTGATCTATGTAGTACAAATATTAGGGGGCTGGAAACTGGAAGTCCATGTTTTGAGCCCCTGGCTCTCAACTGGAAAGTGTAGATAATAGGCTTCCAGTTACGAGCCCCCAGAATAAAAGCAAATGAATAACCTTTATCAAGAAAATTTTATTAAATAAACATCTTAATCTATGTCTAGATTCATAAAATACTATCAGGCTTAACCTGTTTTTTTGATTTGGCAAAGAAATATCACTATTAAAAACTAGGTTCCTTAGCAAAAACACTAGCACTACGCACTATTGCATGAACTGTTCACTTTCACTATTAGAAACAAAATGAAACCGATTCTCTATTTACTCCTAAGTGCAAGAAAATGACTAAGCATGAGTGAATCATTTTACTAAAAAGGCACTTTAACCGTTATTTCCACTTCAGGCTTATAAATAAGGAAAAAACAAAGAAGGGGATCGAAATTTGCAGGAGGGCTCGTAACTGGGTGTTTTACCCTAGTAATGCTGCTACTGCGTGTGGGCACTAGGGCAGCAAAATGACGTACTAAAGAACTCTCTGCGAATCAGACAGGAAGGCTGAATAAACAACAAAAGGGGATACAGCAGCGTACTGTAACGTGTGGTGCTGAACAGATGTAGCACAATAAAAGTTTTGCAGAATTATTCTCCAGCTTAGGTGTGGGAATGTGGATGATAGGAATTTTCAGATTAGACACTGAACAGAATTAGACTTCTGTAATAAGGATCGGAAAACTCTGAACAGAATTATACTTCTGTGTAAGGATAAGAATAATTTCAGATTAAACTCTGAACAGAATTATACTTGTGTAATAAGGATAGGAATAATTTAGATTAAACTCTGAACAGAATTATACTTCTGTAATAAATATGGCAATTTCAGATTAAACTCTGAACAGAATTATACTTCTGTAATAAATATGGGAATTTCAGATTAAACTCTGAACAGAATTATACTTCTGTAATAAGTATGGGAATTTCAGATTACACTCTGAACAGAATTATACTTCTGTATAGAGGATAGGAACACGATTCTTATTTTTCAGATTAGACTCTGAATCAGATGAACTCTGAGCAAAGAATGGTGCCATCTATTGCGACTCATCGGCTTTTTATAGCCCTGGTCGCCAGTTATTTTCATTTCGCCTCTTGGTGTTGCCCTAGCAACGATTATTACAATTGCCTGTATTTTGACTGAGGCGAAGCCGAAGACAGCTGACTGTGTAAATGTCATTTAATGACATGAAAAAAATGTCAATATACGGAAGTACATATGATTTGGTAAGTTTGCGATTTATTGATTAATTATTAATTGATAATTAGTTATTGTTTTAGATAATACAAAATGCATCTTCAAAGTTTCCATTAGGAGTGAGATTTGGAACATTTTATGTTTGGGTGGACCAAATGAAGACATCCAGTAAAAATGCTACATACAGGACGCAGCAGATTTCAAATACGTATTCTGTTGATTATTATTATTTTTAGGTTTGATACTTTGTGGTGCCTTTCTGTTTATTTTAGGAATTGATGAAAATGTTGAACCAGGCTGGAGACTTTTCGTGACATTTAGGTGGACTAAACAGATAGTGTCTGGCATTTAGCTCTTTTGGTCAAACTTAAAGCACTTGGCCTCTCCCGCCCTCTTCTATTATGGATGTAAACTGTATATCTCGTCGCTTAATACGGATTATATTAGATGGCGTTACATCTCAATCTCAGCCAATAAATGCCGGGGTGACTCAAGACTCTGTTATCTCTCCATTTCTCTTCTCAATTTTTATTAATGAACTGCTTTCCCTTACTTTCAATCCCATCCATTAATATTTGCAGTAAGTTAAGCTGAACAGATGACATCTTCTCTGCTGCCAAAGAAACATCGATATATCTAGGATTTCTGAAAAGGTGTAAGAAATATTTCAGCCCATTGATTCTAGTGCTACCCTACAAGTCCTACATCAGACCTTGAATGGAATATAATTTCCATTTGTAGGCCGGGGCTGGTCGCAGAGCCTTAGCTTCATTAGATATTGTCCAAAAGAGGGCCTTCAGCTCATTGACGATGTGGCAAAGACTTGTCATATGGACTCACTCGACCACCGCCTCAATGTTGGTTGCCTTTCGCTCCTATATTGTTACATGCATGGTCAATGTTTTGATAGAATGTCTAGTCTGATCCCTGATTCCTCCATGTAATACTCGCACTGCAAGCCACTCACATCGTTTTACACTTCAAAATACCTTCGGCCGTAGAGTAAAATTCCGTGATGACTTTTTATCCCGAACTGTGCGAACGTGGAACAGTCTACCATCTTCTGTCTTTCCTCTGGCATTTAATCTGCGAAAGCTTAAGGGTGACATACATCAGCACTTTCGCCACTCTCCTCACGTTTCCTAATTCATTTCTTTATCACCTTCTTGCCATGCTGTGCTTTGCATCATAGTTCATGAGATATATCCTGAGCTTGGCTAAATTATATAAAAAACAAAAGAAGTCGTACTTTCTTTTCTTGCCGTCGAAGTTATATATGTATTGCATCTATTCTGTGACTGCCATTTTAAATAAATGTCAATTTTTAATTTCTGTATTCTACAAAGATAAAATTATGATGATTCACGAATTTGAATAAAATACATTTCCCCGGTTTTACTAATAAAATGGATGATTGGGAAGTTTTACACTTGCACTATTTACAAACAAAATGAATAATCTAACATCTCCGATATAACCAAATACTAGGAGAGGGAGATGTGTGGTGAAAGGGGAGGTCGCGCCCAGGCCTGCGACACACACATCCACACCCACCCACACATAAATACACCCACATACACGCGCCACTATCGGCGTAAAGGCTATTCGCATTTCATGAATTGACTAAAAATTTCAGACACATAATGTAAAAAGTGGCTAAGTCAAAACCGGTACACTATCTGCCTACATTTCTTGAAGTGTCTAGACTTTTCGTCAATTGCTGAGTTACGTCAAATGTCTACGACATATATACTGAATTTAATACACTTCGCTTAAGATTCGAAAAGTAAAGAAATTGATTTTGTTAAAATAAGGTTTGACAAGTAAAGAAATTGATTTTGTTAAAATAAAGTGAAACAGTTTTAAAATAATTGTTTTTATACCATATACGAAAACTATAGGGTATACTAAGTTCGTCATTCCGTTTGTAATGCACAGAAATAATGATGGTAGAGCAAATGGATTGGACACCCACGCATAATATTAAAAGTTATTGTGATTTTTGCATGTCCGTCTGTCCGTCCGTCCGTATGTTCGTCTGTCTGTGCGCACGATAACTCAAGAATGCGTATACTTAGAGAGCTGAAATTTAGTTCAGAAATGAGACAAATCCGGCAACTCCTTCGGTTTCTATACAAATATTTCATTTTCCACTATATATTTAGACACTGCCTGAGAATGTGTCGAAATAGAGAGCTCAAATTTGGCCCATGGTGTTTTCATAGTAATAGCAAATAATATTTCAAAAATGAACTAAATCGGGCGACCCCTTCTTGGTGTTGCTATATAAATTTTTTGGAATTTTACGTATACTGTGAAACCGTTCAGTTCTAGATGGTTTTAATGTACTGAAAAGTTTTTCAGAATGTGAAATCTTATGAAATTTGTTATAACTATTTCTTACTGTCCGACGAGTCGTTTTAGAAATATATACATACGAAAAACCACTTAAAAAATCATTCTTGCACAGAGAAGTTACCATACAAAATTACATAATACATAATTACATAAAATTTATTTATTTCTTGAAACGGCAGTTTCCGCATAATTTTCCAATTTCCGAATTTTTTCCAATTCTTCCGAATGTTTTTGTCCAAGTTTCCCGATTTTTTTCCAATTGTTACCGATTTATTTCAAATTATTACGATTTTTATCAATTATTACATTTTTTTTTACTTCTTTCTTAAAAAAAAAAAAAAAAAAAAAAAAAAAAAAAAAAAAATTTATTTATTTCTTGAAACGGCAGTATGTATATATGTACCCTGACACTTTTTTTTTCAATTTTTCTCTACAAAAAAAAAAAAAATTTATTTATTTCTTGAAACGGCAGTATGTATATATGTACCCTGACACTTGTTTTTTTTTCAATTTTTCTCTACAAAAAAAAAAAAAAAAAAAAAAAAAAAAATTTATTTATTTCTTGAAACGGCAGTATGTATATATGTACCCTGACACTTTTTTTTTTCAATTTTTCTCTACAAAAAAAAAAAAAAAAAAAAAAAATTTATTTATTTCTTGAAACGGCAGTATGTATATATGTACCCTGACACATTTTTTTTTTTTAATTTTTCTCTACAAAAAAAAAAAAATTATTTAATTCTTGAAACGGCAGTATGTATATATGTACCCTGACACTTGTCAAGAGCACGGCGACTTGGATACGATCCCATACATAAGGTTAGATCGCTCTAGTTTATAAGTCTAATTTATCCGGCTACAAATGCACGTGTATGACAACCAAGAAAAGTTGTGGAAGTAATTGCGTCATTCAGTACATAAATACCTACTTGCAGTTGTACACTCTACTTCGGTTGATTTCTATAAAAAAAAAAAACTTCCTGTCTAAAAAATGCCAGCATTTCTATCATATCCACCAAATCATCATTACTATTATTCCATTTTCAATTCGGTTGATTTCTATAAAAAAAAGAAAAACTTCCTGTCGTCGGACAGTAAGAAATAGTTATAACAAATTTCATAAGATTTCACATTCTGAAAAACTTTTCAGTACATTAAAACCATCTAGAACTGAACGGTTTCACAGTATACGTAAAATTCCAAAAAATTAGGAGTGAGATTTGGAACATTTTATGTTTGGGTGGACCAAATGAAGACATCCAGTAAAAATGCTACATACAGGACGCAGCAGATTTCAAATACGTATTCTGTTGATTATTATTATTTTTAGGTTTGATACTTTGTGGTGCCTTTCTGTTTATTTTAGGAATTGATGAAAATGTTGAACCATGCTGGAGACTTTTCGTGACATTTAGGTGGACTAAACAGATAGTGTCTGGCATTTAGCTCTTTTGGTCAAACTTAAAGCACTTGGCCTCTCCCGCCCTCTTCTATTATGGATGTAAACTGTATATCTCGTCGCTTAATACGGATTATATTAGATGGCGTTACATCTCAATCTCAGCCAATAAATGCCGGGGTGACTCAAGACTCTGTTATCTCTCCATTTCTCTTCTCAATTTTTATTAATGAACTGCTTTCCCTTACTTTCAATCCCATCCATTAATATTTGCAGTAAGTTAAGCTGAACAGATGACATCTTCTCTGCTGCCAAAGAAACATCGATATATCTAGGATTTCTGAAAAGGTGTAAGAAATATTTCAGCCCATCGATTCTAGTGCTACCCTACAAGTCCTACATCAGACCTTGAATGGAATATAATTTCCATTTGTAGGCCGGGGCTGGTCGCAGAGCCTTAGCTTCATTAGATATTGTCCAAAAGAGGGCCTTCAGCTCATTGACGATGTGGCAAAGACTTGTCATATGGACTCACTCGACCACCGCCTCAAT
This sequence comes from Dioctria linearis, assembly GCA_963930735.1. Classification (NCBI taxonomy): domain Eukaryota; kingdom Metazoa; phylum Arthropoda; class Insecta; order Diptera; family Asilidae; genus Dioctria; species Dioctria linearis. The sequence continues at coordinate 199,635,871 of OZ005740.1, forward strand.
GTTGGTTGCCTTTCGCTCCTATATTGTTACATGCATGGTCAATGTTTTGATAGAATGTCTAGTCTGATCCCTGATTCCTCCATGTAATACTCGCACTGCAAGCCACTCACATCGTTTTACACTTCAAAATACCTTCGGCCGTAGAGTAAAATTCCGTGATGACTTTTTATCCCGAACTGTGCGAACGTGGAACAGTCTACCATCTTCTGTCTTTCCTCTGGCATTTAATCTGCGAAAGCTTAAGGGTGACATACATCAGCACTTTCGCCACTCTCCTCACGTTTCCTAATTCATTTCTTTATCACCTTCTTGCCATGCTGTGCTTTGCATCATAGTTCATGAGATATATCCTGAGCTTGGCTAAATTATATAAAAAACAAAAGAAGTCGTACTTTCTTTTCTTGCCGTCGAAGTTATATATGTATTGCATCTATTCTGTGACTGCCATTTTAAATAAATGTCAATTTTTAATTTCTGTATTCTACAAAGATAAAATTATGATGATTCACGAATTTGAATAAAATACATTTCCCCGGTTTTACTAATAAAATGGATGATTGGGAAGTTTTACACTTGCACTATTTACAAACAAAATGAATAATCTAACATCTCCGATATAACCAAATACTAGGAGAGGGAGATGTGTGGTGAAAGGGGAGGTCGCGCCCAGGCCTGCGACACACACATCCACACCCACCCACACATAAATACACCCACATACACGCGCCACTATCGGCGTAAAGGCTATTCGCATTTCATGAATTGACTAAAAATTTCAGACACATAATGTAAAAAGTGGCTAAGTCAAAACCGGTACACTATCTGCCTACATTTCTTGAAGTGTCTAGACTTTTCGTCAATTGCTGAGTTACGTCAAATGTCTACGACATATATACTGAATTTAATACACTTCGCTTAAGATTCGAAAAGTAAAGAAATTGATTTTGTTAAAATAAGGTTTGACAAGTAAAGAAATTGATTTTGTTAAAATAAAGTGAAACAGTTTTAAAATAATTGTTTTTATACCATATACGAAAACTATAGGGTATACTAAGTTCGTCATTCCGTTTGTAATGCACAGAAATAATGATGGTAGAGCAAATGGATTGGACACCCACGCATAATATTAAAAGTTATTGTGATTTTTGCATGTCCGTCTGTCCGTCCGTCCGTATGTTCGTCTGTCTGTGCGCACGATAACTCAAGAATGCGTATACTTAGAGAGCTGAAATTTAGTTCAGAAATGAGACAAATCCGGCAACTCCTTCGGTTTCTATACAAATATTTCATTTTCCACTATATATTTAGACACTGCCTGAGAATGTGTCGAAATAGAGAGCTCAAATTTGGCCCATGGTGTTTTCATAGTAATAGCAAATAATATTTCAAAAATGAACTAAATCGGGCGACCCCTTCTTGGTGTTGCTATATAAATTTTTTGGAATTTTACGTATACTGTGAAACCGTTCAGTTCTAGATGGTTTTAATGTACTGAAAAGTTTTTCAGAATGTGAAATCTTATGAAATTTGTTATAACTATTTCTTACTGTCCGACGAGTCGTTTTAGAAATATATACATACGAAAAACCACTTAAAAAATCATTCTTGCACAGAGAAGTTACCATACAAAATTACATAAGGGCAGGCCAGGCTCGTAGCGTGTTCGAAGTGTGCAATGCTGACAGGCGCCACAGGCAAGTAAATAAGGATAAGTAGAGACAGAGGCGAACAAAATAGGAAATTTTCCGTGTTTTTTAGACCGAAAGAGGTAATCTGATATACTTATGTCTTTTGGATGAATGGGGAAAAGAACTTGGCTATGCATTATAGTGCGACTGAGACAACGAGTTAAAAACAAAAATTGAGAAAACGTAGATTAACCCGAATGATAAAATCTTCTTGAATACCTTCAAAATTATTTCAAACTATTCATAATAATGTACATTGGGTAACCCTACCTCCATTTGGCGAGAAAAAGATAAATTTCGCAATAAACAACGCACTAAAAGGAGATGTAAAATTTCTGTAAAATAAAATTCCCCGAATGCAGCATGAGATTCCCCCACTTAATCTCTTTCGAGCAAAACAAATGTAAACAGAAAAACGTGCAGTTCACATATCATGGGATTACATCAACAAACATTAGAATTTCTGCGAAAAAGATTGGGACAATTTCAGAAAAAGCTGTTTTCATAAAAACGCGAGAACATTTTATGAGCCTAAACTCGGAAAACTCCGCCCATTATCTCTTATTTACGAAAATAAATCATTTGCCATTCCATTTCGTTGCATGTAATCTTCGCTTTCACATTTTTTGTCTTTATTCGTAAAATTCCTACTTAGGTGTGGGATGGAATAAGCCGAATTAAATTCCTGCAGTAGGAGTAAATTCCTACTTAGGTGTAGGATGGAAACAAGTTTTGGTTTGGATGATTAGGAAAGTCAGAGTAAATTCTGATGTTTTCAGATCAAATTCTGAATTGGGAATGGGTGATTCTGCTGCAGCTCGTCGCCTTTTTATAGCCGCCGCGAACCGCTACGTTTCGGCTTCATGATGGGTTGCCTTGGCAACGCTCGTTTTCAAGGTTTGTTAAACTTTGACGGCGGCGTCCCACGAGACGTCATAATGGACTGAACTCTGGCTGCGGCGAGAACATCTGAAGTAGTGTAATGTCATTGAATGACATTACGAAAACGTAAATATACTGCGGTAGGTATACTTGGTACATATTTTCCTATTTTTATTGATAAAGTTTATATTTATTTTATAGATAAACAAGTTTTCGTGAAAAGGAGCCATCTTTATCGATGTAGAAGGCGCTAACCGATCTTTAAGATATTGGATCACGCACATGTTGTACAATACAACTGTCTCTACGGATCTGTGCGAGATAAACAGAATTAAAAGAGTTCACCCCGTAAGGTGGTTTCCTATCACCCCTTTTATGGGTGCTCATCATGGACAATCATCATCATGTTACGCAGACGACTTGACGTTCTTACTCACCGGGAGTTATGACTCGGAGCTCTGTGAACTGGTGCAAAACGCAATCCGACTAGTCATGCGCTGGTCTACAGACTGCGGACTGCGCATTAGTCCACGGAAACCTGACTTATGCCTATTCACCACGAAAAAGAATATCCCCAATTTAAACCAACCCTCTATCGGCTCCGCGCGTTTGTAGTTAAAAGACGGAGTAAAATACCTACGTAATATATTGATAAAAAACTAAACTGGAAACCACACCTCGAAGACAGGGTGAACAAAGCTCTTAGAGTTTTGCAATACGCAGAGCGGTAGGGAAGTAGTGGGGACTCAAACTGCGGATGATCCTATGGACATACACTAGCGTCATCCGACCCATCTTAACCTACCGCTCTACGGTATGGTGGAAAGCAATAGCCTCCGCCAATCATCACAAGATGTTGGAGAAGATTCAGAGGCTGTGCCTCCTCAGCGCAAGCGGCGCTCTTAAGTCACTTAGCACTCAGGCCTCAGAGGTTATGCTCAACATATACCCGGTGCAATCTTGGAGTTCCACATGAATCCAAATATGAATTCGGGCAGTCTATCTCACCTGGCATCCTGGAATTCCATCAAGGGCAGAATGGTTCTAAACCCGATAAAAACACCAGAGTATAGGAGTTTTCTGCGAGGAGCCTCAGATTGAAATAGCCATGCACCTCGAAAGCCATGCACCTCGAAAGCCATGCCACGGTTTTCCAGGCAGAAGTCAAAGCCATTTTTGAAGCCTGAAGGCATCTCCTTAACTCAGACACTGAGATTAAAGAGATAACCATATGCGCAGACAGACAAGCGGCTGTCAAGGCTTTGTCTAAACTGTTTAGAACCTCCAAATTAGTAATGGAGTGTAAGACCATCTTGAATTCCCTCTCTCTCTGAATAACAGGGTACTGGTACTGATAAATTTTCGATTAAAAGTAAAAACATTTGACCTATTTCTCCCTAAATGTGACCTAATGGAGTTGAATAATAGTTCAATATGGTCTTAATTAATTTTATAAATTGAGAAATATTGCAGTTTTTTGTTGTTTATAATTCTTTCATTTAAAATTTTTAAATTTTTTAAACGTCCAATAATCCTTATAAACCTCATTTTCCTACTACTCTCTATGATGATCTGACCAGAAATTTTAGTTCTGACAGATACGGAAAAGTATACAATTTCCGCGCTATTATTTACACATAATGCCCGTTTTTTTTACACGCAAACTCCGATACTTTGCTACTGTTTAATATATCAAATATGTCGCTGATAATAATTCTGATGAATTTGGTCAGTAGTCAACTCTAGCACATTGCAGCAAAAATCCAAGGCATCTGTAACCGATTATCTAAAAAGCTGCACAGTAAGTCTAACATTCATTTTTTTTTTAGAAAAATATATATGAGCTTGCTTTAATTTGTTTCCCAGATGCAGTTCTTCTTTCTCTTGTAGTTGAACCAATCTGTCCAAATATTTCCATGCAATGCATTCTCCTTCCCCATTGGTAATCGTTATCCATTTTTAAGTAACTGCAGTCATTCATTTTTCCTAAATCACAACCCAGAGCTTTAACGGCGGAAATATTGGCTGCTGCCCCATCAAAAATTATTCCTATAATTTTAGTGCTAGTTGCCTTTAATTGCTCCAAAGCTATAGAAATTGTGTTAGCTTCTTATTTTTTATCGTGGGGGGGGGGGGGGTATTGGGAAAAATAGAACTAAAATTTGTGTACCTTGGATTGCGTTTGTCCACCATCTTCTGCATCAACATAGCCTAAGGTCTTCCTCCATACCAATTTATTTGATTTCGAATGCGAATTTCGTCAAATATGAGACACATCTATAATTTGTCATTCCCTTTTGCTCAATTCATCGCAAGCTGCTTTAATGGCTTCCAAGAATTCTGATGTTAAAACTGCCCTGCAATCGGAAACTTTATACTATTCCCGCAGGGTACTCGGAAATGCAAAGCTGTTGGCAACAACACCTCTTACATACGATGGGTTCAAAAGCAAAAAGGGAACAAGTACTCTTTTCACAGTTTTGAGATGTATCACTTTAAAGTTTTCGATATCCTAAATCATAGATAAAGTCTAATTTTAAATAATTACAAGTATGCATTACAAGTATGCCTTAGTAATAGGTTTGTTCGATGAAAACACCGTTTAATTTTTTCCCTGCAATTTTTCCCAAATTTACCCGGGGTTTTGTGCCCTCATCGAGCATGTTTTTAAAACACCGTGTAAATCTAGTATAATGACATTTCTCTGACAGTTCTCCTGATTATAATTAATTGTAAAAAGCTATTTATAAAATGGGTGAAGACAAATAATATGTGCTCTAGCTATTTATCTATTTCTTTTCTTCTAATTTTTCCTTTTTTTTGTTTAAGAAGTAGTTTATATGCCCCAATCAGCAACAAATTGCAAGTGACAAATGTCAAACCATTACCCCAAGAAATTTTTAGTGTAAACTCGGTGTAGCCTAGGTTTTTCAAAAAACAAGGTAGTCTAGCCCGGTGTAGCCCTAGTCTTACCCGGGGCTCTCAAACAGACCTCATAAGTTAAGAAGCAGGCGAGATTTCCGAGTGTTTTACATTTAAAATGCACACGGCAAGAAAAGGAAGAAAGAAAGAAAAAAAGAAAAAAAGCTCAAACTCTCTTTAAAACTTTTATGAATAAAGATAAAAGATGTGAAAACGCAAATTGTATGCACCGAAACAGAATGGCAAATGTTTCATTTTGGTAAATAAATGAGAAGGGGCGGAGTTTTCACGTTTTACTCTCATAAAATGTTCGCGCGCTTTTGTGAAAACCGGTTTTCATGAAATATTGGCAATGGTTTTAGGACGGTGGAAAAACGATGGCGTTGGGGTAGTTTGACGGCATTTTCACTCGTTAGAAATTTTATCAAATATTTTGTAAATATTTAAAATATATATAAAGTGTAGAAGGTTACAGTAAAGTGGACGAGTACTCTAAATTGATTTAATTGGTATTCTTTCCTTATAAAAGAGTGTTGTGAGACTATGTCGAGTGATTAAGATTGGACGTTGAGTCCTAACTGCCAGAAGCTGACAGATCACTCGGTGGACAGCGTTGAAGTGCAGCGCGCCACGCTAGCTCGCCTCGGCTATTGGCGGAGAGTGTGGGAGGTTCCGCGAAGACCTGCCACTGGCGCCAACTATATACAAAAAAAAATCCGTGCCTTTCACAAAAAACGAAACACACATCCGATCCTGAAGGGACCTTCACACCACCTACCCTTACTTCTAATGACCGCGCAGATGCTCTGCCTTCGATGCCGCTTCCCCATTTACCAAATCAACATTGTGGGCATAAGTTCCAATGTCCCTTTCGATGATCTGCAAAAAGAAGGGGTAGCGGACCTAGTCCACAGTTATCGGAAAGGGCTCCAAGAAAGGTAAAGAAGAAAATCAAAACTTTTTATGGATTCATTAATCTATCATAGAAAATTCCTTGATTTTTAATCACAAACTTGTAGCGCCTAAGCTAATTACACTCCAAACATAAATTCCCTTCGTGTTTCGAATTATTGACCGAAGGAACGCAATTGCATGAGATAATTGAACCGACAAAAAAATATTTTTCTTTTCTTAAAAAGATACATAGATTAGATCACAAACCAATAATGTTCCAAAAGCGTATGCCTAAGTCAAATACTATAAAAAAAAGCCTGACAAAGATCATAGAATGTGGGAATTAACGGTGAGCTTTAAAATAAGGTGTATTTGGGTTTGATCCCTTTTTCCTTCTGTACCTGATCCTTTTTCTGTTTCTCTGCGCTTGGGTAAAGTACCGTATTAATAATTAAAATTTAATATTCATATCCGAATCTGCAACGCTACCCTCTTAGCTCATGATATAGACGCAAAGAAATACATCATTACCAAAATTTTAATAGGCTACGAGAATCATAGAAGTCAGAACAAATTTAAAAGATATGAGCTAAAGGATTGCGTGGCTAGACGTGTGCACAATGTTATTTTAAAACGTATAAAAACAATATACTTATATAATAAAATATAGGCAACAACTTACATTTTCACGTTTCTGAGGATGCACCGCAGAGGCGCCTCAAAGGATATCCTGCTAAGCCCCTATTAAAGCACTCAACTTGTCATTATTTATATAATTTTACAGGTACCGGCAATACAAAATCTGTTGATAGTTTCTGCTAGAACTATTCTTTCAGAGCGGCAACACAATTATGGTAAATTAATTGAAATAGAAGTAATGCAGTGACTAGTATTAATTCATTATGGCTCCTGTTGGTGTATACGCAGTGCTGATATTCAGCCGGTTCGGCCGAACCGGTTGTTAAAAAATCAGAATTTTGCGAACCGGTTGTTAAATAACTCAGTGCCGATATTCAGCCGGTTCGGCCGAAGCGATTTTTAAAAAAATCAGAGATTTGCGAACCAGTTCTTAAGTAACTGAAAATACTAAAATGAAATTTTTAGAATGTTATGTAATATATATTTCTAAGAAGTTTATAAAAAGGAGCGTAAGAGACATTATTAAAATAACATTTTATTGTATATTTCCGTTCGCCAGATGAATTGCTAAAGTTTTCAAAACAAATGCTTATCGAGCTATGTAAATAAATAAAGCTCTGGAACAAGGAAACAAAAATTATAACTATTCTTACGGTTCGTCGGACAGAAAATATGATTACAACCAATTTTAGTTAATTCTGAAAAACTGTTCAGTTCAATAAAAACGTCTAGGAATGGTCGTTTTAATAGTATACGTAAAAAACCTCAACTTTGGTATGGCAACACCATTTTTGAAATAATATTTACTATTTTTGTGAAAACGGCTCGTACAAAATTTCAGCTTTCTAATTATTCTCACATGAAATAGAAAATCAAGCAGTTCATGTACATGGCAGTGAATGTAATTAAACTGTGTCTCCTAACTGCTTTCACTAACACACAAGTCAATTTTTATAAGTTTTCTATCTAAATCGAAAGTGGGAGGAAGAAATCTGCTTATCGCATGCATATATTTCTGCTAATTTTCCTCCAGCAAACCAAAGAAATTGGGGATTGTCATATTACTATAGATGTTAATAGGTTTGTTTAATAAACTCGAAAAAAGTTCAGAGCAGAGCAGAGCAAGCCAACTAGGCTAACTGTCGAATTAAAAACAGTGCAGAAAAGTGCAGAAAAGAGCAGAAAGAAGCAGAGAGCTCATTAAACACAGTTTTCTTAAGTTTTCTGAGTTCTGTCACCAAAAACACAATTTGTTTAAATTAATGCAATGACACCTTTTCACACAAGAAAATATAATTATTTGAATTATATCAGAACTTTCAATACAATTTATAATGCCTGCTCTAAGTTACTCCTTCGAAAAAGGTAGAGCAGAAAATCTTGCTCTATGTCACTCCAGATCACTTTAGGGCAAACTCATTAAACACAGTTCAGTTCACTTTAGAGTACTTTAGACCAGTGTTCTGTTCTAAATTCATTAAGCACGGTTTTTTGCCCTTTACAACTCTAGATTAACCTAGAGAAGCTCATTAAACAGACCTAATATGTATGCAAATGTGTCCGTACAGGGTGGCAATAATTATTCTTTTAAATTTTGTTGTTGTATTACGTATGTTGAATGATGTCTATTAAATGGCTATTATGAAATGCCTATAAAACTCTCCTTACATTAATCGATTTGTGGCGGTCATTTTTTTCAAGTTTCACTTAAAAAACTATTGAGAGGTCGTGTCCAAACGTCGGTCGTGGAAAAAATACTTTAATACTGCTCTAAAAGGCTGCTGGGGCACTGCTCACCTACCCTGTATATATCTCTCTTTGTAAAGTCAAGCATAATTATCAATTGTAAAAACATTGAATGAAAGCGGGTAGAATGTCCTTACAGCGAATTTGCGCAGAAATTATACTTTTTGACACGATTTTCATTTGTATTTTAACCAGAGACTATACTAAAAATATTTCTAAATATACTTATTTTCTGTTGCAATAGCTTTTATCATCTGTTTTCTCTGTCATTCTTAAATATTTATAAAATTTCTCCTTTCCGCGTGAAATAAAATAATTGCTTCTAAGATCGCGCCTTTATTACTAAAGCTATGACGTCAAGTTAAAAATGGATTCTAATTGTTCGATTTTTGTGAATTTGAATGCAATTTTTACCCCACTTATTATATTTAAAACTAGCTAAAGTTGCTCCTTCTTGGAATGGGATTCTCTCTTAAGTTTGCAAATTTTTCCTTTAGTTTATTTTAATTTTTTATTTTATTTTAATTTTTTTATTTTTTTATCTATTGCGATTCAAATTTGTTACAAACAGTGTGGGCTTTTCGCAAGATTTAAAAAAAAATTTGTCATTGAAAAAAGGGCTTCTAAAAGATAGACATTCTAAAAGAACTGACACTATTATCATTAGGTTTACAAGGTCGTAAAGTGACAGTAATCAAAGCAAATAGACTAATTCAGAGATGCATAAGAGTACTGGAGCTAATGAAAGAAAATAAGGAAACTTATGAATGTTTGTAGCATAATACAATCAGACGTTTATAAACATTATTATTGTTCGTTGAGAATAAATGTGTTCGTTTGCCAAAAGATAAAAATTTCACTCTCGCCTTGGCTAGAAGACGAGAAGCAATTGGAGGATTTATCCACGCTATTGAAATTTTCTATCTCTAAAAATTGTTTTCAAGAGTTGATTGATTACCAAACCCACATATTTCTGAAATAACTCAAGGATACTTCAAAAGTTGTTTCAGTTAGTCTGAACGAAGTTGAACGAGCGGTGATGAACAATACGCCAAATGAAAACAAAGTTCCTTGTTGATAGAAAATTTAACATTTTATGACAACAATCTGCTTGGAAAACTTTTAGTAGATTGGGATGGAACACCATTTGTAAATTCGTGGTTACAACATGGCCATCATAAAGCTGAAGATAGAAGAGCAAAAAAGAAATGTGATGAAAACTATTCTGAAAACTAATAAACTATCTGGTGCGTTTCGTAATACTAGTAATCTAATTTGTATCCTTAAAATTCTTGCTCTTAAATATAAATGCCCCAATAAGCTCGCTCATTGAATTTTGTTAGTTTGCTAAGTCTTTGGATGTATTTTCGTTAAATGTTCACTTTCTTAATAACAGTCCAAATATCCAACGTTATAACGTAGCTTTAAGGAGGAGGTTTGTTCAATAAATGGTCTTGTATTGAATTGTTTTTTTTTTTTAATATTCGAAAAAGTGTTTTACCCCAGTTTAGTACAGTATTAGATAAGTAACTGGATAAGCGAACCCGTTGATAAAAAAATTGAATATCAGCACTGTGTATACGTTAATTCTTGGGAGCACCTTTCCTTGTAGGGAATATGCGGTCGATTTCCCCTCTTCTTATGTTCACTATTCAAAAGTCGTAATAAATTTATGCTTAGTATCGTTATGCCTACAAATCTACATTCTTATATCAAACTCCCATCTAGCCCCACAGCCACTTGGATGTTAAGCGTCAGAATACATAATTGTGTCTGCACAAAATTTAAACCAGCCACTTGGAAGCACTTATCTGAGGGTATATTATACTGTGCGCTCAGCGTTGAATTTATTTTTAAGGATCACGCCAACAGTTACTTTCACTGCGGAGGTCCTGTAGTTATTAATCTGATGCCTTCCACTACTGTTTTGTGAAGAAATTTTTTGTCTTCCCCCTTTGTCTTTTTTTCCCCAAATTGATCCCTAGGCGTATTCAGGAGCTGCACACCTTACTATGGGGATGCGCGTTCAACCTCCCCCTTTAATTATATCTATTTATGCAGAGTAGAGAAAGGTTAAATTGCCGCGGCAATGTCTACGAAAAGAAAATAAATCATGTATCTTACTATTAGCACCACTTCCCATGAGGTTTGCGTTAGCCTATTTTCCTGATCGTTACTGATTCAGGACTTTCACGACGCCTTTCGAAGGTCGAACAGCTAGAACTATTTCCTGTAAGGAAGTCGCGATTAATACTTTCTCTTCGGGAAATATATATTTTTTTCCTCGATAATGCTCACGCACCAACTCCTCACTTTAACTTTTAATCACAAAAACCTCCCGATTGCCTGGTTATTTTAATATTGTTCTTTTCTAGAACAAAAATCAAACGTGTCCCCTTCCCGGTATTTATTCAGCTCTTCTTCTTATTTTCGTTAATCTTTTTTTCCAACTTTTTCCCGTCAGGGTCACGTAGTGTGTTCGTGTCACAAGCGGCAGCACATTCGCCGTGTGGCACAACGTGCGCCTGCTGTCTCTATGAGGGGCGCACATGTAGCATGTTGCTGTATGCAGAACGCTACGACCAAAACAAGATCCAGATTTGTTCGGAAGTGAGAAGCGTCCTGGTGTTTATTTTCCGGGGCAAGCGTGCTTCGCCCCGGATGGTGTGTGTTCTTAATCAGTTTTGGTGAGCGCTAGGACTAGATGATAACCGATGAATATATTGCTGTTATAAACAGCAAAGTGGGAAAGGAATATCAGGCATAGCAGGCAACACTTCCAGGCACCGTTATTGAAGGAATTATGCAGCAGCAAGCTCCTGTATGTAATTCGGATACTCCCCAGGCTCCTTCCAATACTGGAGCTGGATACGGAGAAAGATTCTCTTCTAGTCAACTCACAGTGAATTTAACAAACCCAACTGCCGACACCTCTATAAATAAATAAAAAAGAAGCCCAATTGCAATTGGCGTCTTTGGGCTATGTTACTAATGGCGGCAACCAGCAGCATAAAAATAAAATAAAAACATCGAAAGAGACCCCACATTATGTTCACTCAATCAGCAATATAGTAATCAAAAGGGCGACATACAACATAAAGTAAAAGAAAGTACTGGAGCTCAAAGGACATCCCATGAATCCTCGAATATGAAGGGTGACATCACAAACCAACCAAAAGTGAATTATCCCAGCCTTAACGAGACGCTGAATGGATCCTCCTTGTCAGGAAGTAACAATAATTTTAATAGTAATTTGTCTTTTTCAATTAAACAGAAACTTAGCCTAGCTGCAAACGACTTCATCACGGTAGCTCGAAAGAAGAGAAGGAGAATTGTGGGCAAGGAGTCCGTAGTTGATAACAATAATGAGAGAATTTACCAAAATAGATACGCACATTTAGATTTAATGAAGACGGAAATCGAGCCGTCTAATAGCTTTTTTGATGGAATCCCACATAATAGGAAAAGGTAACCAGGAAATAAGTTAAGTACAGGAATTTTAAAAAATAATTTTGAGTTGAATAACAATAACAGTAGTATAGGTAATAAAATAAGTAAGCCAAAGAGCTTTTGTCCTCCAATTTTCGTTTTTGGAGCCAATACAAATCTACTAACTTCTACAATTAAGCATAGGATAGATAAACTAGGCTTAGGTGATGTGAATTTCTATCAATTTAATAAACATAGAATATTTAAAAACGAAGATTTTTGTAAATAATATTGGTTTACACAAGGACCTAATCTCTGTATTCAGGGATTCCGCAATTAAAGCCTTCTCCTTTTCCCAAAAAGAAGCTAAAAAGCCCTCAATTATGTTGGTAGGTTTAGATGGTGACGTTAATATAGATTAGATTAGAACTGATATTACTACTCAGATTTCTGATATTAAAATCTCTAAAATTTATCCATTCTCGACACCTAGCTCGAGGAAAATAGACTTCCCATTAAATATTTTCGTCGTTCAAACTGACTCGATTGAAGATATGAAAAGATTGGTGGGCTTAAGATATGTGACAGACGATCAGATGGGAGAAAAAATGAACGACGAATATTATCAGATGTTTTAGGTGTCAAAGATATGGACACACTGGTGATTTTTGTGGATATGACGCGAGTTGTGTCATATACGTGGAGAATCGTGATTCGGAAATCTGCCTTAAGACTGAAAGACAAAAGACCTTCTCCTAAATATGTTAACTGTATGGCTCTGGATCCCCCAGTCAGTTATAAGGGTTGCTCGTGTTAACTGTATGGCTCTGGATCCCCCAGTCAGTTATAAGGGTTGCTCGGAATATCATAAATATAAAAACAAAAGGAGTCCCTAAAAATTAAGTTAAAGGAAAAAACGGTAATTTGTAATAATTTAATGAATGTAGAAGTTAGTAATCTAGTAATCCCTCAAGCCTCATATACAGACATGCTCAAAAGAAGAGCACCGGAACACAGTTCAACCCAGAATACGTCTGACGGAAATGTTATGAATGAATTTTTAAATGAAGCGCAATATCTGTTTAAAATTACATTTATTGAACTGATAAGGAAGGTCAGAGAACTTTGGCCTAAATACAAGGCAACTAAGTCGAAGATGAGAAAACAGTCGCTTATCTACTTTTCGCAGCCTCAATTTTGGGATGAGTGCGCAATCTGATTTAAAGATACTCTCACTTAATATGAATTCATTAATATCATTTGTCAGGAGATTATCGCTGCAGAAAATGTTGGAGGATATAAAACCCCATATTAGTTTTAGCTTTAATGTGGTAAGAAACAATGGTGGTAGAGGAACTGCTACGATCATTGATCATTCAATTAAATTCGATAGAATTACATTCAGCAGCGGCATTTTTTCTTCGTGTCTGATTTCGGTGCCCTTCAGGGATTTTCAAGGAACCTTGAAAAAACTTTTAATTTGTAGCATCTATATTCCGTGCAATACTAGCCCTAATATTACTAGCGATTTAGACAGACTCCTCTCTTTATCTAACAACTTTAATTTAACAATTATAGGCGGTGATTTCAACGCCAGACATAATAGCTGGGGAGACCCGCAATATAACCGGAACGGCAATCTTTTACACAACTGTTTGCAGACAGGAATATTCCTCACTCTTAATATTTTAACACCCAGGGGACCTACTTTTCGCAGATCAGCCTCGAAGCTGGACTTCTTTCTCTGCTCCGCGGAACTGATTGACTGGATAGGGACAAGGAGTGCCCCACGATACCTTCCCCCTTTGACCATTTTGGGGTAATTGCTAACTTCGAAATCAGAGGCTTCGAGCCTGTTCCACTTGCACCTTTAACATTCACTAGCTTAGCACTGATTGGGATGCTTTCAGAGTAAATCTCGATTGTAAACTGATTTCCATAGTAATACCCGAGGATATCAATATAACTAATATTGAGATTAACGGACTGCTGGAGTTCATTAGTGTGGAAATTAATAACTGTAAAGAGAGACACTCCAAGACCATTCCGGTTACGAACCATTAATTCAAGCATATTTGTGAGAAACCCTAAAACTAATAAAGACCAGAAAGACCTGGCTTAAGAAGCAAAAACGAATCTTTCACAGATTCTGTAACAGAGTGAATGCAGAATGCAGTGAATTGAATGCAAGAATTAAATGTCTCAACCAAATTATCAAGAAAAGAGTTAAAATAGGTCCATTTTAACGATGCGTTCAAAAATAGACTGAAAAATATCAGCCCCTCCCCGCACGCTTTCAAAGAGATCGACAATGTCACTGGTAGAATGATCTTTGGTACCGATATAGTCAACAATTCACTCGCACACCAGAATCAAGAGCTTATAACTACTGAGGAGAAACTAGGAGCCTTTCATAACTTTTACTCCGTTATATATTCCGAAAACACTGCAACACAAAATAGAATTTTACTGTCGCAGGTGACAAGAAGTCTGGCGCGTTTCAAAAATGAGCACTTAAATTAAAGCCTGACACAATTATCTGCTTCAAACAAAGCCTCAAACCCCACCATATATACAGACTGTTTTTCAACCATGGGAACAAGTTGAAGGTTTCAGAAACAATAGTAATAATAAGAAGTCTTTTGGACACGATGGCATATCCAATTACATTCTCCGCAAATGGCCTAATATCTTAGATGATATATTATCAAAATTATTTAACCACTGCATCAATGACGGGTTTTTTCCATCTTCTTGGAAGCTTGTCAAATTGATCCCAAACTCGAAAGTGAGAAACTCTAAGCAGGCCAAGACCCATCTCTTTTCTTTCCACGATGGGGAAGCTTCTCGAAAGAGTTATTGCAGAAAAATTAGAGTTTTTCTGCGAAGAGCATTCCATAATTCCTTTCAATCAAAAGAAGTCATTCAATGAACCAAGCAACCATGCCGATAACTAATAAAATCATACACAATTTGCGGAATAAAATTTGTTCTATCGGTCTGGACATCGACATTGAAAGAGCCTTCGATTCAGTATGGCACAACACAAGGGCATTGCTACAAATTAACTGCCCTAATAGCATTATAATAATTATCAATAGCTTCCTTAAAGATAGATCAATCTACGTATCGGTTGCTGACCAGGTGTCCGACTGGATTCCAGTCAGATCTAGGGTACCTCAAGGCTCAATTTTGGGCCCTCTTCTGTTCAACATTTTTCTTTTTGACCCCCCCCCCCCCCCTTAGAAATTTTACGAACCATCAGCTATTCTCTATGATGATGACACGTTAATCCTGGCTGAAGACGAGAGACCATACTCGGCGATGAGTAAAATACAACGTTTCATACTCACCCTTTTGGATTACTATAACAATTGGAATTTTAAAATCAACGAATCAAAGTCCGGTATTATATGCTTCAGAAACGTGAGTGGCAAGGGGCATCACCACGCGGTTGGCAATAGCAAATCACTAACTTTAAAAATTAACAATAAATCAATTTCAACCAAAAAAGAGATATCGTACCTAGGAGGAGGAAAACTATAAGAAAAGTAAAAGCGGCAGCAGCCATTCTGAGACCCCTGTTAAACTCAAAGCATTTATCTAAAAATTCCAAATTACTTATTCGTCCAATCTTGTGCTATGGCTTCATGTCTTGGATGCAAATTACCCCCAATGTCGCTTTTGAGTTAGAAACATTTGAAAGAAGAATTCTGAGACATTGCGTCGTCAAATTCCGTAAACCAAATAGTTACAAATGGTACTCTAATAAGTATGTTTACAATGCAGCAAGCATAGCACCTCTAATGATCAACTTGATAAGTTTGGGCGATAAAGCCGTGAATAAATTTGAAAACCATCCAAACCCAATAGTCAATAATGTATTCATTGAAAACAGAAACGATTCTCTGACTGATTACTACATCTTCCCCATAAATATACTCCACGAATCCACCTTCAACTCATTCTTTCCCAGCTCTCCAAATCAACTAACGATACCCTTCTACACAAAACCTTTATTAATTAATTACAGAGGATAACTTTGTACCTCATGTACTAGGGAACTTATTATTATTATTATTATTATTAATTGTGGGGGATGCAGAAAGGTTTTCTGCCTCTCATCTTGTCACTGCGACCTATAAGATCTATTGTGACATTACCCCTTGATGCCCTAGGGCGCCCATTCGAACTAAAGGTCTTTGATGAAGCCTATAATATTCTTTAGGGCCATTTTTTCGACATCCTCTGGCAGTGGAAATGCCTTTCCTATATGTCTTAGGCTTATGCGGCACAGAGCTTCACAGTCACATAGGACATGTTCAGCGGATTCATCGTCTTCCATACAGAATCAACAGGTCTCATCATCGACCTTACCCATCTTCTTAAGGTGGTATCTAAGTGGGCAATGCCCAGTAAGTAGGCCCGTTATGAGCCTTAGTTCCTTCCTGCTGAGTGTGAGCAATTCTTTGGTCCTCTGTTGCGAGTACTTTATAAACTTCTTCGCTTGTCTCAGCCCCGGGGTATTCTCCCAGTATTCCTTCTTAGTTCTGTCCTCCCAAAGCCTGATCTGAGCTGAGAGATGACTTTTTGGGTGTCCAAAGACAGGCTCAGGGCCAATAAACAGAGATTTGGCTCCTTCCTTTGCAAGGCGATCCGCAATCTCGTTTCCCATAATGACTCCATGTCCTGGTACCCAGATCAGTGTCACCCTATTTGTCTCGGCCAGTTGCTTTAAGACAGTAAGACAGTCCCAAACCAGCTTTGACTCAAAGGTAAAGGCTGTCTGATATTATGTATATTTTTGCTCCACGAATATTTTTATGGATTATTTCGCTAGCGCAGAGTTCTATGGCGTCTATTTCTGCTTGAAAAATGGTTGGTGAGGCCCCCAGTGCCTTTACGAGATGGCACCTTGGCCCATATATGCCCACGGCCCACGCCTGCCTTACCTTCCATTTTGGATCCATCCGTGTACCATTTAAGAGATCCTTTTTCAAAGGGTAGGTCCCCAGTGTGCTACTGTTGACGGTTCCCCACTAGGGAACTAGTTTCCGCCTTATGTATACCAAAGTGATTATTATGTGATAAAAGTACACCCAAGTAATAAATCTCTACAGTGATATGTAGCCATATTCACTTGCAATACTTACCCGAAACAGTCATTTGTAAGGGTAATTCAGACCCATTTAGATACTTTTACCTAAGTATCGGGCCTCAATGGCTCTTGTTAAAATGTTATTTACTTTTAAGGTATTTTTAGTGTCATTTAGGCAAGTATTTTCTGTAAATACCGGGAGCAAGTATACTCTGTACTCTTATTCCCAATGATATATAATCGCATCCATAACACTAGAACTAGTAGTTGTTGAATCTCCCACCTATTATATAATCCCATAATTGTAAAGCCAGGCATATAAGCAAGTCAGGTAGATACATATGTACTACTGTGCGGAATTTGGACTCAATAAACTCAAACTTCAACTTGAACTTGAAACATTGACAATATTTGGTCGTTTGGTCACATGTTGTTGCTGTAATCCTATGATATTTGAACAGCATTTGCTGCTGTTTGCTGAAGAGATTAAGTGGGAGGATTCATGCTGGATTCTCTGATATTTTCGGGAAAAATGAGAATTTTATTTGAGAGGAACTTTACATTTCATTTCAGCATCTTGGCCAAAGCAAAATTTATCTTTTTCTTAAAAATGGGAGGTAGTGTGACCCGAAGTACATTATTATGAATAATCTGACAGGATTTTGAGGGATTCAATAAAATTTTGTCTTTCGAGTAATCCTACGTTCTCTCGATTTTTGTTTTTAAGTCGTTGTCTCAATCGCACTACAATATTGCATAGCCAAGACGAAAGAATATGAAATAACTTGTTTCATTCTAAAAAACACCAAAAATTTCCAATCTGGCTCTACTTCTTCCTACCTTCTTATTATGTAATCTTTGCTTTCGACAAAGCAAGCTCTATCTCATCTCCTAACAAGTTCTTCCCTTTCAAGTCACTTATTTACTCTTGAAATCTACATATTCTCTTACTTTGCGGGCGAATTTTCTGATGCAGTCGTCTTATGACCTTCACATTATTTCACACGTACTTCCTTAACCTTTTTATCTTAGCCTTCTTCACTAAAGCCTTTTCTGAGATTTCCGTGCAACTGTAACTAGATGCCTCCATACAATTCTGCATCAACAAGTTATTCCCAAAGTCCTCTTAGCGAGGAAAAAGATCTCAGTTATGAAGATTGATTCAATTCTACATATTTCTCCAAACACTACTGTTGGCGTCGACACAATTTAAAGATAATGTTAGTAAGGTAATTGGTTTTTATTAAACAATGGAAACTTTCATTCAAAGCAGAAATAACTATAACGCTATGATCACGTTTATTGGAAAAATATATACGTACATGTTAGAGATAAATATATGTATATAGATTAACTGCAATTACAGAGAAGGCAACTATAACCTCATCGTGTGATAAATTAATTGTTTCTAATTGAGAAAATTTTACAGTAGTTTCCAGCAATTTGTCTTAGAAAAGGAACAAATTTGTCACAATCAAAATACAAATTTATTACAGGAATGAAATTACTTTTAAATAGGTTATTTCACATTTTCCTTTTAATTGATTTATCTAATAAATTCTAAATATTCCGATTATTTTCCCAATGTAACGACAGTTGTCTTTTCAAGTAAAAGAACATTTTTCTTAAAAATAAGCGCAGAACTAAATCAAGTTTTTTTTTTGTGGGAAGATGATTCAATATTTGGTATTATTAGTTAAAATTAAATGGATTAGAAATCATTTGTGAATATACTTGCCTAAAAATGTTTCCTCTATAACTCCCGTAACCTTTTACTGAGCACCTCATGGTTCAAATTGTATTTTATATTTATTAGCACTAAATATTGTTACTTGTTTAATTTGAAAAAAAAAACTGTAATTTGTTTTCACTATGTAATCACAACTAAGTCAAATAAGTCAAAACAACAATTTATTTCTACTCTCCTCTTTTATATTTTCATATTAAATTATCACAATAAAAAGTATTTCGCAAAAACTTTCTGTGTGATAATTATTATTGCTCCATTTATATTGATATTCTTCATGCGACAGAAAGACCATTTTTTTAGGACACTTTTCGCACTTTCGATCTTCAGAATAATACACTTTTTAAATGGGCAATATTAGAATGATCTTTTAATTAATTATAGGTTTGAAGAATAGATTCTTATAGTTTTTTTTATCGAAATCAATTCTGAATAAGAAGTACGATTTTTATTAAAAAAAAAGGTTTTTTCTTTCTGTTAGCTTTTCCGATATTTTAAAATATTTAAGCACTTAATTTTAATTAAAAGGACTATTAAATCTCCTTCTTGGAACCTTAAACAATACCTAAATATTTTTTTATTATAGAAACAATTGTTAAAATTTGAGAGCATGGTCACATTGAGCCCGAGTGACCGTAATGCGATTCTACTAAAGTGTGAGCTATTAGGGTTAATTAACATAAATTATTTCCTGCCACGAAAACATAAAAAAATAAGAATTATATTTCTCCTTCTCCAATGTACTCTGTCTGTCCTTTGTTATTGCCTTCTAATTATGAGGAGAAGAAAGCTTCATTCATGTACACGAATTTTATACAATATCCGCATTTTTGTTTCATTCTTACAGGGGCGGCTCCTCGTTGGAAGCAAAGGAAGCACTGCTTCCCTTGACAAAATGGAAAAATCCAAACCTAAAATATAAATAATTTCACATTTAAATATTCTGAAAATATTTTTTAAAAAAAATGTATAAAATTGTTAGGGATTTTTTTGTAGGTTATAACAAACACAAGATCTTAACACTCTTATTTGCTGATTTTATTAGTAAGTTATTATATACTTCTCAGATATTTAGCACTACAAATACATTATAATCGTTCACTAGCACCTAATGTATATACTTATTTTTATATATAATTATTCTTCACCCATCAAAACTTCTAGTGAACCAAACTGTTTTCTAAATTTGCACAATTTCATATTCTTTTTTAATAATTATTCTTGACCGACGCTTAAATAACTTTTTCCAACACACCGAACTTTCGCACAAATTCACGGTCCGTCCGTAACTTAATTTTTTAACTACCCGCTTTGCTTTTACTCCAAACCGTACTGGCAATCTTACTCCATTACATACTTCGCATTGAGGGTCACTATTTAGGTTTTTCACAATCATAAATTCTGGCCAATTTTCGATTTGCGCGATATTGAAAAATCTCAAAGTGCAAAGCTTGCAATTAATTAATAATTTGTGTTTGTATGGGTCACAATTCGCGAAGCTAAGGTTATTGCCCATGAAATTGAACTGCAAATAAATGTGAATGACACTAAATATGCCAAGCTTGCAATTTAATTACACTTTGTGTGTTTACTTTCGCGAAGACTAGGTCGTGAATTTGTGGAATAATTACTTTCCTTACATTCCTTACATCCGCAGAAAAGAAATGCCTACTGTAGGTAACACTTTTCTTTGCTATTTTTTTTTATTAAATATTGATTTTTTTTTATGGTATATAAGGGAAAATTAGCAAACATTTTAATTTTACTTTTTCATTATTCACTAAATTATTAATTTGAACCAAATTTATAAATTTCATCTATAAGCACCCATTAATAATACCAATTAATTTCACTATAGAAGGACCAATAAAATTTTATATAATATTAACAAGAAAGGAAACTAAGCAGTACTAAATCTAATTTAATTACATGTCTACAATAATAAAAAATAAGGCTATGCGACTCGAAATACAGAATCTAGTTTAATTATTTTCCTTACACTATTAATGTTCGTCTTTTCCTTTCTCAACTAAATTACGAAAAATATATAAAGTTGTTACAAAAATAATAGAAAATCTCAGCGGAATGTTACATAAAATTCATCAGAAGGCATATTTATTTATGTACTTTTGTTATTATATATTAGTAATAATCTTTATAAATTTCTACAATAATTTTGAAATATAAATATGCTCCGCTTCCCAGCAAACATTGTGGCGATAAATTGCTGTGGCGATAAAAATGGCAATAAAAACTGTGTTGCCCTTTTATTACCATGGCGATGTTTTGGCAATAGCTCGAGAGCTGAAGTCAATCAGATTCCCGGAAACATTACGATTGGCCTACGAATCTCTTTCTTATTTACATATTATTGCACTTTTATTGCATAGATCGCTGGTACTAGATGTGATGAGAGGGAGACATCCATTATCGACAATATTTCAGTACTCTCCCTGTGGAAATTGCCTCATTTACAGATGTTCTTTCGTCAAGTGTGGTCATCTAGAAAAACCAAACGATACGAAAGAAGAAAAGGATATTTATCGCCATGGCGATCATCAAATGAATTACTTACACGATTCATATGCAATGCAACGTAGGCGATTAAAATGCATTATTGCCGGCAATAAAAATAGTCGTTGTGACAATAAGAAATTATAAGAAACCGATTCGTAGTCCAATCGTAATTTTTGCTGGGTTTGTTCCCTTACATCATGATTTAATTTGTTATATCTGATAAAATGGAAAAGTATAAAAGAGCAGAGGGCAGAAGTGTACATAAATTAAATAACTTTATTATGGTATTCTGTTCTTGTTTTTGTTAATATTTTCCTAAATCTTTACCTTAAATGAACGTCCTAATTTACTAAACCTGCTAAGTGGGTTTTCCGAATCTGATGTTACTGGTACCACTACTCACTTAGTTCGGGGTTTTGTTTATTTGGGTCTTCAGAGCTTTTCGATTAGTTATGGGGGTTTCTTTCGCTGGTTTGGTTTGCTTTGCAATTCTGTTTATTTTAGTGAATCTCTTACGAATTACTGCCACAATCAGAAAAAGAACAATGAAAACGCACAAATACTAATTGTGGAATCGATATGGGTTAGAATGCATTGTTAATTTGAGTAAGTTTATATGTATCTTAAACACGCCCATTTGATACGAACACACAGAGTAAGTATCCCTTGATCGTGTAAGGTTTCACAGTAATTAGCTTCCTTACAACGTACCACTGCTGAAAGTTATAGAGCCACATATTTTTTTATACCATTTTGATAAAGAAATCTTTGCTTTGGTGTGTGATCTGATGTAAACAAGACGGCTGATCGCTGAAAGGGTTATCAAAAACGTTTACTAAGCAATTATTATTATCTTGGCCTATAAATTTAGGTTGTATTTGTTTGCAAATGTATATGCTGGTATAATTAGCTGATGTGGACGAATCGCATTTAGTTGTAAAATCTTGCTCTGAAAATTCTAACTAGTTTCGATGCTTAGTATTATTAAAAAGGTAATTTGTGTGGATATCCAGAAAGTAAGACTGTGTATTTGAAATCGGTATCGGAAGTAAGTAAACTTTATTTATTGTATAAGCTGTAGATTCTGTGAGTGGGATGTTAATTCGAATAAGAAATTGGTTATTAATTTGGAAATATTGGAAATTGATTACTTGGCCCAATAAAGTCAAATCTTTTAGGAGTGGGTGTCCATGATTTATTTTTATTATCTCTTGGTAGGTTTTGGAAAGATCTTGTTGCTCTGATAGAATTCCGGATGTAATTTTTTCTGGTGGAGTGCTGTAAAAATTGTATCCTCCTCTGCGAGGTGGAAGTAGACTTCTGGGAGCTTTAATAATATGCACCAACAAAAATAAACTACTACTGGGTATCGCGGATCTCAGTAATCCATGTTGATATGGTGATGACTGGATGTCCGATAATATATACTTTCGATGTGATTTGGATGTTGCAAATGTAGAATTTGTTATTGAGCCAGGACTGGATATACCAGTCGTAAAATTGGGTGACTGGATTTTACGATGATATGTATTTTCGATGTAGTTTGGAAGTACAAATGTAAAATGGTAATATTTGTTATAGCCTCAGGTTGGATGTCAAAAAAGGTAGAATTTGTTATTAAACTCGGACTGGATTTACCAGTCGCAAAATTTGGTGACGTCTTGAAGCCACCAAGCAGTTATTCCGGATTTACATCAGCACTTCTATCTATTAGTAGATGACAAATTTCTAGATTTTTACTTCTAGCTACATACTGAAGAGCTGTGTATCCTGAATTATCTCGATGCCATAAGGAAATTCGTGATTTTATACACAATGCAATTTTGCTACGTCTTTTTATGACAAGCACAAGACAGATGTCTACCCTCTTCTTCTTCTTTTTGTTCGTCGGTCTTCAGCGCGTCTTTCATGTGGCTATGGGCCGGCCGTATGCGTGCAACTCGTCTCAGTGTAGCATATTGCTACATGCAGTATGCTACGCCCATAACAGTTGTCAAATGTGCTTTTGTTTTGTGAACAGATTTAGTCAATTTAAAATTCTTTTGTGAAATTTAACAAAAGTACCGAATTAATTCTATTCAAAACTATTTATCTTTGAAGTTTATTTAGTGCAAAGTTTTATAGTTAAAATCTTCATATCAATTAAAAACACAAAAATGAAGTGGTCGGTCAGTGCTTGAAAATATAACTTGGATTATAAACTAGGAAAATCATGTTTCAGGTAACTGCACTATCTAAATTATCTTTTTTGTTAATAGAAGCAAAGATTTATATAAATTAATTGTGTGAAATATTTCAAAATAAAGAAGAAGAAGAACATTTTTTACCGCACGAAACCTTTATTTACTTTTTGAAAATTGACAAGTTGTTTAGAATAGGGACGGCGTGTAAATACATGTAAAACATGGACTATCACCACAACCAGAAATTCATTACGCAAAATCTGGCTTATGACCATTCCTGTTTGCTATATATTCTATGGTTTGAGCACCCTTTAAAACGTTTACTACATAAAAACATGTAAAACTCAACCTACACCCGAAAATCGAATTAAATTAAAAAAATATATTTTCTTGTATCCAAGTGATATTTTAATCGCTTATAGGCCGGTCGCACACCGAGATGATAAATATCACAAAGAGATTTATGTCTCAAAGAGATATAAATCTTCTGGCTGTAAGCGTCCGCACATTGAGGAGATTTTTATTTGGAATGCATTTTATAGACCAGTAGCAATATTCATACTACAAAATGGAATCAAGCAGTGATGACGACTTCCCAATGGTGTGGTATTATTTAAATCGTAAAAGGCGTAGACGTATAAGAAAACATTGGGTGCACCGATTTTATAAAGAATAATTTTAAAAAGTAGTGCTATAGTTGCTAGAGAGCTCGAATTAGATGACGAAAAATTCAAACTTTACTATAGGCTAAATAAAAAGAACTTCTTTGATTTACTCAAGTGTATTTGTGAAAAAAATTAAAAAAAAAGACACAAATTATCGGTTGTCAATTCAGCCAGAGGAACGGTTATTAATATGTCTAAGGTAAGTCCTAAAAAAAGTATCCGTTCAATGAGTTTAATTGTCGGCAAACTGGGGTCCTTCAATTACTGAAATGAAAGGAGTTGTTGCAGTTACGTTGTCCGTTGTTGGCACTAAAATGTGAACATGATGGTCACCAGTCATTCCACTTACATCAGGAGACTGAATTGATGAGTAAGATCCAAGTTCAAAAGAAGACGAAGATAAATTTTCCAACATCGAATAAGTTCTCGGCTGAGAAATGTTCGCATCTTCCAAAATGTCGTCTATTAGGTTCATGACTTTTGTCCTAAATACCCGATTCTGCTTGCTGGTCATCTCATCTAAGAAAGGCGCTAGACTTTGCAAAAATAGTATATTCGGGTTAGAGTTATTAAGTTTAGCTTTTTTGCTTGGGCCCAATCACGAAATGCAGCATCAATTTCGGTGTTTTTATCCACCCTTCGTTTGTTGGTGCGACATTTATTTGAGCTCTCCTTTTGGGCATAATTTTCTTTATCTTTTGCTGCGGAGCTTTGAATTAAGTAATTGGAAAAGTCTTGTTGGTCAATATCCTCAGATTCTACAATATTTGACACTTGATCTTCGGTGTTTTCTTCAACCATTTCCATTGTTAAATTTCCGGATGAAGAGCAGCGTCTGAGATAAGGAATTAAAAATTCTAGTTTTTCCGCCAGGTAATAGGTTTTTTTACTTAACGCCAGAACCACTTGCTGACGGCTTCATTGTTCTTGAAAACGCTTGGCGGATTGACTTCCAACGGCTTTGAGAATTTGAAACTAGAAAAAAATAAGAGTTTTGTTTGTATTTCAGGTATCTGGCAACAGGATGTAGTTTTCGAAGTTTATCTTTCCAATTCTATAGAGGAGATAATACGATTGCCTTAATCGTTAAAGAAACTTGTAAGGCAATATGGGAAAGCCTCCAACCACTTTATATGCCTAGACCAACAGAAGAAATATGGATGGAAAATGCTCGACAATATCATGAGCTATGGAATCTACCGAACTGCGTTTCTTCTATTGATGACAAACATGTTCGAGTGAAAAAATTTCCTAACACAGGATCTAGCAATTTCAATTATAAAGGCTTTTTCTCAGTTGTGCTTATGGCCTGCGCTGATGCTGATGGACTTTTTACTATCATTGAGGTTGGTGCTTTAGGACGAAACAGTGATGGGGCGGTATTCAGGAATTCTCAAGTTGGTAAATTGTTGAACAAAAAAGAATTAGAACTACCTGGAGCTTCAACCTTACCTTCAGATAAAAAGCATACTCTTTTTCCATATTATTTCGCTGGGGAAGAAGCCTTCCCATTATCACCATATTTGATGCGTCCATACCCTAAGAAGGCTTTGAATGGAAAAAGAAGAATATTTAATTACCGCCTTTCACGTGCGCGGAAATCAGTGGAATGTGCATTTGGTATGCTGTCATCTAAGTTTCGAGTATTTGAGACTGCAATATGTTGTGATGAAGGTTCAGTATGTAACATAATAAAAGCGGCCTGCATTTTACACAATTTTATTCGATTACGTGAAGGGAGTATTCACACTGCCAAATAAATTTCCGTACCAGAGTGAAGTCCCTGATTTAAATGATGCTAATGATGGATATCAACCAAAAAACCAAGCTATGAGGCTGAGGAATTATTTAGCCGACTATTTTATAACTCCAGAAGGCTCAATACCAATTCAATGGAAGTACGCTTAATTATGAAAGATCGCACCACCGAACTAATTTTTCGACAATGATTATTTTTTTCACTCAATTAAAGCTTAAAATATAAAATAAAAAAGTTTACGTTACCTGTATCTGACATATCTTTTGCTACTTCACTACAATCTTTCTCAGTCTTTTCTCTTTTGCTGTAGTCTGATAAATTGAGATTCCACAAACAACTGTGTCTTTCAATTGCTTCTACAAACCTTATATTAAGATCGAGGTCGGTGTTTTTCATTTTTGCAGTTTTTCGAAATTATACAATAGATACACTTCAGCAGAGGAAAGTTGAATATATACTGAACTACGTAAAAAGTCTTCTAGTGAATTACGCCAAGAGACATACTGCTAGTGTCGCTTGAAGATATTCTCTTTATGATATTTGTCTCTGCCTCTTTCGTATGCGACTCCTGTATTCGCATTTCAATGAATTTTACATAATATAATTCGGATTCAGTCTCTTTGTGATAAATGTCTCTTTGTGACATAAATCTACTTGATAACCGAGATGATAGGTGTGCGACCTGCCTAAGAAATTAAATAAATTGCGACTTTAATTTTCAAACGGTTATTTTTGCCTGAATCCTGCGTATGGGCAAGAGAGACCATGGTAAACACCAAACTATTCCCATTAAAATTTAGACACATCGCAGCCTGTGACGTAATTCTGTGACTAATGTACATACATTTTTATAGGAAAGACAGAGAGAGGAGAGAAAGTATTGTGTCTGTACAGTGCTTTCCTATACATTTTCACGATATTTCGTCAATTATGGCAGAACGTGCTTCATAATGGGAATACCTTGTATATATACCTTAGGTAAACATCACGGTAAAGAGATACAAGGTGTAAAAAATATTCATGATATGAAGTAACGAATTTAATATTTTTTATTTTTTGTCTTAAAGTACATAATTTTGAATTGTAATGTACATTTATATATTGCCTTATGTTTCAATTCCAACAAAACTTTGTATATTCTCTTCTTTCATTGGCAGCAGCCGCAGAACTCTTATGCCCTAGACACACAGCACTCTTAATGAAGAAATAACTAACGACTCATTAGTCTATAATGATTCATTATAAACTGCAGACACACAGCCATTTCTTTAATTAAGTTGTGCTGTCAAACTGGTTTTGATGAACTTATCACCTTAAAGCAGCAATATGGATCGAATTAACGCGATAAACTTTGTTTTCAATTATTTCATTTTCAATTTAACAATTTCCAAATGAGAAAAACATTATATTGAAAAAAATATTAATAATATAATTTGTGATTTGCATTTCTTCTTCTTATTTTTCAAATCGGCAAATGCACAGCGGAGCTCCAGATTTTCATTATATGCCAAATCTAGCACATTTTTCCTCATTATAGCTATAATGAAGGAGGAAAACACTTCATTAGTGTGATTCATTATCATCTGATTTTGGAGCTATAATGACATATACAATGTAACACACGGCATTTTAATGAATGGTTAGTACAAATGATTGATTAGTTCGTGCTGTGCGTCTAGGGTATTAGCATGTAAAGGTCAAGTGAATTAATTATAATGCCTTAGACACACAGCACTCTTAATGAAGAAATAACTAACGACTCATTAGTCTATAATGATTCATTGTAAACTGTGGACACACAGCCATTTCTTTAATTAAGTTGTGCTGTCAAACTGGTTTTGATGAACTTATCACCTTAAAGAAGCAATATGAATCGAATTAACGCGATAAACTTTGTTTTCATTTATTTTATTTTCGAATTTAACAATTAACAAATGAGAAAAACATTATATTAAAAAGAATATTGATAATATAATTTGTGATTTGCATTTCTTTGCATTTCTTCTTCTTATTTTTCAAATCGGCAGATGCACAGCGGAGCTCCAGATTTACATTATATGCCAAATCTAGCACATTTTTCCTCATTATAGCTATAATGAAGGAGGAAAAGACTTCATTAGTGTACCTCATTATCATCTGATTTTCGAGCTATAATGACGTATACTATGTAACACACGGCATTTTAATGAATGGTTTGTACAAATGATTCATTAGTTCGTGCTGTGTGTCTAGGGTATAACAAATCTACTTAATTAAGACCCGGTGTTTTTTCTTCAAATTCCCCCTTAGGAAGAATTTATTACATGGTGCCGAAACCCGGGAATTCGGATTTATAAAACTTAATTATATTTCGCTGTGAGTTTTAATCTCGTTTTTACGGTAACGGTAAAAAATGGAGCTGACTACACTTGCTGCATGTCGCACTCAGTTAACAAAAATTCGTTAATTCGGCGAATGAATTTTTAAGTAATACCCTAGACACACAGCACGAACTAATGAATCATTTGTATTAACCATTCATTAAAATGCCGTGAATTACATAGTATACGTCATTATAGCCCGAAAAGCAGATGATAATGAAGTACACTAATGAAGTGTTTTCCTCCTTCATTATAGCTATAATGAGGAAAAATGTGCTAGATTTGGCATATAATGTAAGTCTGGAGCTCCGCTGTGCATCTGCCGATTTGAAAAATAAGAAGAAGAAATGCAAATCACAAATTATATTATTAATATTTTTTTAAGTATAATGTTTTTCTCATTTGGAAATTGTTAAATTGAAAATGAAATAATTGAAAACAAAGTTTATCGCGTTAATTCGATCCATATTGCTGCTTTAAGGTGATAAGTTCATCAAAACCAGTTTGACAGCACAACTTAATTAAAGAAATGGCTGTGTGTCCGCAGTTTATAATGAATCATTATAGACTAATGAGTCGTTAGTTATTTCTTCATTAAGAGTGCTGTGTGTCTAAGGCATAAGGCTGATTCGCGTGTAAAACGGGAAAATATCGAAAATTTCGACAAGGTTGAGGAAGAACTTTTGTCACTTATTCAGCGGTTAAAGACCGCTCGGGATAATGTCGAAAAAGCAAACGTGGAAGTTATCCCTTTAATAAAACCTGAAGATGCGCAGAATGAATGCGATGCGGTATCAGAATACCAAGATAAAGGCAGTTAGTGTGCTTTCGCGACTGAACATCGTTTGGTAAAATTACGGGCATTTGAAGATCCATCAATCTGTACACCTAATTTGAACAGCACACTGGCCAGTCTTTCTCATGTCAACAGAAAGTCCAACTCGGTGAAATTACCTAAAATGGAATTAAAACGATTTTGAGGGAAACAAGAAGAATGGCTGCCATTTTGGGCGCAATTTAAACTCCACGTTCACGATAATTCCAATCTCAGCAACGCAGAGAAATTCGGATATTAAATGTCAGTGCTAATTGGGAGAGCAGCAGAGACAATAGACGGTTTCACTCCAGATCAATTCTCTTTAAATGCCTCCCAAACGATTTAAGAGTAGATTTCTACCGGCGGTCAACAAAAAACGAGAGTGAGATACAGACGGAAGGCGGTAACTCTGATAGTGACGGCGGTAATGATAAAGAATCGGCCCTGTTATTTTGCGACAGACATGTCAAAGATATAATGGAATTTCTGAGAAGAGAAGTGGAATCCATGGAAAATGCTGAAATAAAATCATCAAAATATCGAAGTGATGCTGTTGGTCGAATTGTTAAAACAACTGCGGGATTGATGTTGCCATCGGATTAAGAGAGTGATATGTGTTTATTTTGTGCTTCCTCGAATCATATCTCTGAACTTCATGATTCCGTTCTTTCATTCGAACGAAAGAAAGACATTTTAAAGAAGAACGGAAGGTGTTTTCGCTGTTTGATTAAAATCCATGCAGCTAGGAACTGCAAGGTTAAAAAGATTTTGTGCAAAAACTGTGGTAAAAAACATGCCACTTCAATGTGTTTGATAAAAGGTGCTCAAGTGTTAGACTTGTCAGATAAAGCGAACGCTGAGCCGCAGCAGGCTTTGAAATTATATGCTCCTCTAAGGAAATCAGCTGCCGTTTTTCTACAAACAGCATCTGTGTTTATATCTTCTCAGCGTAATAGTAGGGAATCATTTGTAGGACTAATTTTGGATGGCGGGAGTCAGCTATCTTTCATTCGAGAAGAACTGTCGCATAAATTGCATTTGCCGGTTATAGGAACGGAACGTCTAAGCGTGATTGCATTTGGAAATGGTAAACCACCTCCAATGACGCTTTATAATAGAGTTCGGGTCATGCTTAGGAGCCAATATAACAATAAGTTATTCACAATGGATGCGATAGAGGTTCCAGAAATCTGCCTGGATATACTTACTGCTCCAGATGCAAGCGATGGAAGGTTTTTAGAATTAGAATTGGCTTATGTATGTCAATCAACTATCAAGCAAGAGCCTGACATAGGAATTTTGATTGGAGCAGATTATTACTGGAAATTTGTGACTGGTGGCACCAAACGAATAGAAGACAAGCTAACAGCAATACATACAGTTTTCGGATGGACGCTGCAAGGCCCAAATATCGTAGGTACAGCTAGTGAAAATATTTGTCTAACAACGTTTTCTTCGTTTCAGGCAGAACCCCATATCTCAGATAATTTTCCAGTTGAAAGTCTGTGGAACTTAGATGCTATTAGAATAAACTGTGATAAATATGAAGACGACTCCTTTACAATGCGATATAAGACCAGTTCAATATCAAATTTTGATCAGCGGTACGAGATTAAGTTGCTTTGGAAAGAAGGTGAGTGCAGTCATAAAGATAATAGGAATTTAGCATTTTTTCGACTACGTTCTTCTTACGCGTCGCCTTCTGAGAGATGAAAGATGTCTATCGGAATATGATGAACTCATGCGAGATTTTATTAGCAGCGGCATCATAGAGCCAGTAAGACTTGAAGCGGAATCCCCGCGTGTTTATTATTTGCCACACCAACTGGTAAATAGAGAGGATAAAACAACATCGAAGCTACGAATCGTATTTGATGCGTCATCTCATACGGAAAGTTCCTTCTCACTTAATCAATGCTTGTATGTAGGCCCAAGCCTTCTTCCACATGTATTGCGCATTCTGTTAAATTTTCGACTTCGACCCATTGGGATGGTGGCCGATATAGAGAAAGCCTTTCTCCAAATTTCCCTCGCGGAACAGGATAGAGATAGCCATCGACTTTTCTGGTACAAATAAAAACCACATTTAAGTCAGGATCTTCCTTCACTTCAGGAATTTTGTTTAACGCGTTTGACATTTGGCGTCAGCAGTATCCCCTTCATATTGGGAGCGACTATTCAGAAGCATTTGGATTCAGAGACGGTGAAATTTCCAGAATCATGTGATATTTTAAAGAAATACTTCTATATGGACGTTTTAGTTTTGAGCACTTTCAACGAAAAATCGGCTTTGCAATTATATAAGGAATCGGTTGAAATTATGAAAGGTGCGTCGATGAATCTACGCAAATGGAATTGCAATAATAAAGTAGTACGAGATCATTTCCGCCAAGAAATTCCCTGATGTAGCAGGAGAAATCCCATATGGCATTCTGTTTACCAAATATATTCCCTTTGTGGTGGACCAAGCACATAACTTCTTGCTGTCATCCTCTAATTCCACCTTTGAATAAGCTTCCTTTAAACCGATTTTTGTAACCTTTGTACCTCCCGATAATCTTTGAAAGATATCCTGTATCCTTGGAATGGGAAAATGATCAGCTTCTAGGTGCTTGTTCAGTGTAACCTTGTAGTCACCACATAACCGAATATTGCCATCACTTTTAATAACTGGAACAATTGGTGTCCCGCAATCATTTGATTGCTGATATTATTCCGTTGCGTTCTAACCTATCTAATTCGTTTTCAACCTTTTCCCGAATAGCATATGGTACTGTTCGAGGTCCTAGAAATACAGGAGTCACATTTTCATCACGCAATTTCAGCTTAATTTGTTCGTACTTGCACTTTCCAGCTTTATCACGGAAGACTTCTGAATGCATTTGTATTAAGTGCTTTATTCCCGTATTGATTTCGTTTTTTTTTTTATTTTTTTTATATCAGTGAACCCAATTCCAAAAACCGATAAAAAATCTCGCCCTAACAGACCGCTTTTACCTTGTTCTGTTACATAAATGTCAACCAGACCCTTATATCCGCCATATTTAACTTCACATAATACTTTGCCCAAGTTTTTTATATTTTCACCACCATATCCTCGAAATTTATATAATTCTTTTGGTATAATTGATACTGCACTGCCCGTATCAACTTCCATTCTGCATGATTTTCCATCAATATCCACATCCACTGTGATATGAGAACAGTTGCATTTGTTTTCACCATCTATATCTTGCGCGTATTTGAGTGATTTTATTTCGATATAATCGCTCACTTTATTATTATTAACCTCAATCATGTTAATCGATTTGCGCATTCTACATACCGCTTTTAAATGGCCCCGCCTCTTACATGTGTCACAAATATAATTTCGATAGAAACAACGCTCGCTATTGTGACCTCTCTTTCCGCATACTTTGCATTCAGTTTCTATATTATTATATCTTTTACTTGATGAAAAACAATTTGCCATTGGCCGTTTCCTGTTGCTTAGCTCGCTTGCTGACTGCACTGATGGCTTTCTGGTTTGCTCGTTTTTACGCGAATTTGCATTTTTTATTACGGTTTCCTTTTTCGTTGCAATTTCTCTAGCCTTCTCAAGTGTCAGTTTTTCATCTTCCTCTAACAGTCTATCTAATATTGGACCATTTTTTAGCCCTGTTATGAACATGTCCCTTAACGTGGAACTTAAGAGTTTTCACCAAATTTACAGTTTATTGCTCCTTGTTTGACACGCATATACCATGAATTAATGCTTTCACCTTCCTTTTGCCTCAAACTATAAAATTCTTTTCTTTCAAGAAATACTGAAATTGTCTTACCATAATATTCCGTCAGATGATTTTTAGCTTCCTTGTACGCTACTTTAGAAATCTCTGTTGGATAAATGCTGTCTCGGAGAATTGTAAATACATTATGATGTAATTTTGTTAACAGAAAAGCTGCCTTTCTTTTCTCATCAGCTTCCCCGATGCTCAAGAAATACTGTTCCAATTTTGCTTCGAAAACGTCCGAGTCAGTAGCTGCTGGATCAAATTCTGCAAAATTGCTTCCAATTGCAATTGGTTAAAAACTGCCATTTTTATTATTTTCATCGTCAATGTGTCAATGTCAAGGATGTGTCATAAGTAGGAGCCTTCACATTTTTTTCAGATGCCAGGCCCCAGGCATATGGTACAGCCTTCTTAGCGTTACGACGTTTTTTCGCACGAAGGAGTCTTCCAGACGTTATATACTTGGACAACGCGAAGACATTCAAACGAACGTCATTAGAGCTATCGGAGCTAGCTAAGTTCGTCCAATCTGAGGAATTATATGGATTTGCCCGTCACCATGGCATTAAATGGTAATTTATTGTAGAACGAGCTCCCTGGTGGGGGGGGGGGGGGGTTTTGGGAAAGATTAGTGAGAGTGAGAAGCGTCAAAGTTGCACTTAAAGCCACGTTAGGAAGAGCTGTTTTAAACACGGATCAACGACGGACGTTGCTAACTGAGGTTGAAGGAGTGGTAAATTCTAGACCACTCACGTATCAGATGACCCCGCAGATCTTTTACCACTTTCTCCATCTCACATTCTGCTTGGATCTACTCCTATTCTTCCCCTCTTAAGTAATAACGGTGTAAGTCCAGAGCGATATTTTGTGTTGGTAGCTCCAACTCTGCCATAGCGTGAAATAGAAAACTATACAACTTCCTTCTTATAGGATAATGACAATACACTCAGTCCATAGTTTAGTGGATATACCCAAGTGCGACGCAGACCTCGCCGTGCTTAATGATTGTGGCTGGCTCTCATTCTACAACGTACATCGCCGCTTATGTGGGCTGAGTAGAAAATAAATTCCGAACGGAGCCTTTGGTTCAATTCTCCATCTGTATACATATATACCCCGTTCACATGTAGCGGACTTGACTGGACTGGAAGAGTCCTAATTCGCATAGTACCAAGTGTTCACATGCGATGGACTGAATTAAATCAACAAGAGAGACATCTTTCTATTGACAGTTATTAATTTAAAGTCAACTCTCACTTGAAGCTATTTTTGTAGATATTGAAAGACGGCTAATGGAAAGAAGTGTAATTTCACAATTTCTAAAATATTGTATGAAAGCACGAAGATGTTCGAAGGTAAAGTTGAAATTATACCGAAAAATATCCAAACGTAAATCCACTTCGATCCAGTCAAGTGTTCACATGTGATTAATTCCACTCGACTACTGAACTAAGGGCCAACCCGCACAAGAAGTTTTTGAGGAAGGAAGGACTTTCCTTCCCTTGGCTTAGACGTGCCATACCAATAATGATGCTTCACGTAGTTCCTGATATGATTACCGAAATTAATTGTGTGCGTGTTCTATTAAGTCACAGTTTTGATATAAACAATAACTGTATCACAAATTCACAACACGTAATGATTATAAAATAATTATATTATCACCTCAAATCGCTAATAAACATCTGTACAGCCGTCCAATGAGAAATTTCAGAAATTTCGTAATTTCAAAGTGACCGGCTTGTGGTAGTATTGGCATGCTGCCCGTACCCGATCGAAACTTGGTAGCACGGACTTTTTCCTACCCCCGAATACTTCTCACCCGTAAAAAGTTCCATTAATCCCCCTTTGTGGACTATGGCTAACCGCCGGTGTAGGTAATTCCAGTCCGGTTAGTATTCACATTGTGAATTATATCACTCCGAAGTTCGCAATCCACTCCACTTCATGTGAACGGGGTAATAGTATGTGGTTATAACATTTCAATTTTCTGTGTTTAACCGTTAAATGGGTTTTGATGTGAAATGCTTTTACTTTACTTTGCTTTTATAAATAAGTAAGTTCATATTTAATATAAGTTAAACAAAGCAAATCTTTTAAAATGGTTTATTGTGCAGTTAAAGCAAATTTAACTTAATAATAAGTTAAGAAGAAGACGAGATTTCCAAGTGTTTTACATTTAAAATGTACACGGCAAGAAATGGAAGAAAGAAGAAAAAAGAAGAATTCTCCGATATTTTCGGGAAAAATGAGAATTTTATTTGAGAGGAATTTTACATCTTCTTTCTTTAAAAAGTGATCCGAAGTACATTATTATGAATAGTTTGAAAGGATTTTGAGGGATCCAATTAAATTTTGTCGTTGTCTCGATTTTTGTTTTTAACTCGTTGTCTCAGTTGCATTACAATAGTTCACAGTCAAGTTCTTTTCCCCCATTAATTCAAAAGACGAAAGTATATGACATTATTTATTTCATTCTAAAAAACTCGAACAATTTTTTTTCTTCTTATTAGGTTATATCCTTGGAAATTTGGCAACTAGTGACGTTGTGCTGAATGGAACATACTTGTTACTCTATATACCATGGAATTCTTGTTTTTATTTGTGGATTTTGGCGGACGAGTGGGTATACATCACTGACTTATAACAATGGACTGAGCGTATTGTCATTTTCCTATCGGAAAGCATGGCACAAGTTTTATAGTTCTCTCTTTCGCCCTATGGCAGAGTTGGAGCTACCAACACAAAATATTGCATTCTGGAACGTTTGCTTATGCCATTTGATGTTTTTATGTTGGCTACAGATGCAATCACTGCAGAAGGAATAAGGTAAAGCTAGTGTTTACCACGCTCCGTCTCTCTTGCCCATAAGCAGAATTCAGTTAAGAATAATTTTTGAAAATTAAAGTCGGAATGAGTTTAATTCCTTATAAGCGATTAAAATACCACTCGGGCACAAGAAAATATATTTTTTTAATTAAATTCGATTTACGGGTGTAAAATTTCATCTGATTGGTTGAGTTTTACATGTTTTTTATGTAATCGTTTTAAAGGGTGCTCTAACGGTGATATACAGAAACACAATATTTTTTGTGCCACATGAAATAGCAAATCGCTCAGTCCATTGTTATAAGTCAGTGGGTATACATACATATGTATTAAATACACATGGTAATTGATAAGAATGAATTCGATACTTACGTATGTTTTTCACGTTGTGAAAGGGGATACTCAATGATGCGCCAAGCCATATTTGCTATGAATGCATTAAATTAAAGATATTGCTATGTAGGAGTATGCTACATGATAGCTAGTAGCAGCACGCGCAGTATGGAAGTGCTGTACTAGAGCTTGACTATGCGATTCTAACCTGGCTGGGACCGATTACGGCCATCAACTCTGACAGGAGAAGAAGAAGTTTTTTGGCGGACAAGCAACGAGGTAAGAACTAAAGAGATGCAAATGAGAAAATTTAACGTACCCATTTCTAACAAATTGACACTGATATTGTTTGTACATAAGCGCCGTAAAATTTGTACACCTGTACACAATTGTACAACCTGTTCGCAATTTTAATCGCTTTTATTGTCACATACTTAAAAGTAGTTACTGAATTTGCAAACATGAACATAAAAATGTTAATAATTAAGAAGAAAAGTTCAGTGATAAAAAGTTTTTGAGTAATATTTGCTTCATGCCCCTACGGTTATTTCATGAGTTTTCCTGCGTCAATGCGCCAAGCCCAAATCAAACCAAACCTATGTATGGATCTGACAGCGAAGACCAAAAATGGCGGAATGAAACATACACAAATGCAGGGCAATTTTGGGTACGCTCATGTACACGGATCGTACATATGATTGCATCTACTTTAGTTATTACCTCGTTGCGGACAAGAAGGAGGCCATTATGGTGTAAGTGATTTGGATAGCAAATTGTGAAAAGATCGGGCTGGAAAGAAAAAATCGGAAATAATCGAAGCCAAAAAGTAGAGCGTTCAAAAAAATCAAAGTTTATATTTTAACCCAGGCAACTTAGAAAGTTTGTTAGTTTTTTATTTTCGAAGTAATTGATCCCACTTACAAAGTTTGTGCCGTGCACAAGGAATAAAGGATAACTGGAGATAAGCGTGCACAGTAAATTCGTTTCAGAAAGGCCACACGCAAAGAAGATGAAAAGTCGAGAAATTTTAAAAGATGGATATACAGACGTCGGCTACCAAATAAAGCTGACGAGAAAAATAAAGTGAAGCAATGCTCATTGAACTAATATTTGGTTGATTGGCATAGTCGTCTACGTAATGCAAATTTATACATATTTATCGATATACAAGAAGACTTTTTTTGGCGCTGTTTCCAACCCAAAACAGTCCTCTACACGACCGTGGATAGCTTGAGATGCCCAATTGTACCAAACAAAATAATCAACGGAATACACGCCGTTGAAAAATAGACCCTCATTGGTCAGCAATATTTAGAAGTCTCAAATCGTGTTGCTAGCATTAGGGCAGTTAGTCCACCAACGAAGAATTGAAAATTATACGTTAAGGCTCAAAATACGTTATTAGTTAGGCAAATTCTGCGCATCGGTAAAGAGGGAATTGTTCTAACAAATCGTTTGTGTTACCTGACTCACAATTCTACGCACAAGCAAAGCCACGACTTTGTCATTTGAGAATTCTGATCAACCCAATAATTATTCGAAAAGCTACCTGATCAACGCTATAATTTGTCGACTAAGTAACCAAAAGGGCTAGATACCTGTTATATATATATGTATATATATTTTTAGAGAATAAGTAGGTTATAATAGAGGATAGGTGTTTGTCGCTAAAACTTCATAATGAAATGAATTTACGTGCAATTGTAAATGGAAAAGGGGGCGAGCGGAGAATGCGTTTAAAGAGTGTAAATTTCTTACATTGATTTTAGGATTTCACCACATACAATCAGGGATCTCCTTCGAGAGACCGGATTAAAACGTGAGTAAAAACAAATAA
Organism: Dioctria linearis; assembly: GCA_963930735.1. NCBI lineage: Eukaryota > Metazoa > Arthropoda > Insecta > Diptera > Asilidae > Dioctria > Dioctria linearis. The sequence continues at coordinate 199,673,989 of OZ005740.1, forward strand.
GAACAAAATTTTTCTTTTCATTGACTTAATTCATTTGTTTGCTTGGTTGCAATGATTTACGTAGATTTAGTTACCTTAATTATGCTTAGCATACAAGATATAATTTTTTTTAAACTTAATACTCATACGGCTTTTACTACTGCCATGTCGTTTGCATTGTACCTACATATATCCTCGTGTTATATTCTTGGTTTTTTACACAGTAGTGATGTCTTAATAAGCACACATCCTTAAAGTTCTTCTTGCTCCTGCTTGCCATGCATGTATGAAGAAAATTATTGATACGGTACGTTACCAAAGTCATACTAGTATAGCGTGAGGAATATAGTCCTGATTTGTGACATGGAATTACAATTTTGTGAAATTTGGTTAACTGAAAAGCACGAGTTAATTACTTTATTTAATGGACTTTGTCTCCCATGATTAGTATATTAGGATAGAGAATTACTGTACGCTTCCTCTGTATTTGAATATTTTTTTGCTTTATGATTACAGTTAGAAAATTTAAAGAATTTTTCCTTGTTTCATTGATAGCTGTAAGATACTTATAAAAGTTTCCTTGGTTAAGATTCGAGTTAGAGATGTTAAGGAATATATTGATGATGGTAACGTGAACATGCATCGGTAAAGCTTCTTTCCTTTCTCCTCTCACTCTCTTGAAGCCCTCTCACTACGGAGGTTGACTAGATTAACTACTCCGCTCTTCTTTCAGATATCATCTCGGCCGCAGAGGACGAGCTATCTGTGTCCTCCATATTGGCAAGGGTAAGTGTTGTAAGGGTCCATTCAGGACCGGATGAGTGCTGCTTCGTTTTGGTGTAGGCACGAAAATTGTTGTATATGGCAGGTGACAGCGGCAGGCTTTCGTTGAATCCCCCACCCTCTCCGCAAATAGCTGAGGTGAACTAGCGTGCCGCCCTACATTACAACACTGTCCACCGAGTGATCTGTCAGCTCATGCTGCCGGTTGAAACTTCACGTCCAGCCTCATTCACTCAACATAGTTCTATAACAATATGATTGCCAGGACTACAATCCTGGCATTGCATGTGATCCTTTTAAAATGGCTTCCTTCTATTTCAACAGCAAGAATAATGATGAATACTTAAAATTGGGTATAATTGCCGTCATTGACGTTGATACTAGTATAATTACCTGTAGTAGCAATATGATAGTCTGAAAAGCAGAACTCAAATTTACATAAGATGAACTGCTACCCTGTTTCTGAATCCCACTAGCCGCCACTGATGTTCTAAGTTTCCAACCCTTAGACGTTGGAGTATGTAGCCTTTTTAAGTCAAAGCTGAAGACACCATTTAATGGCTGGCATCTGTTTAATCCGTTATCATCTGTAATATTCCGAAAATTGCTAATATAGCACATTTTGAAACATTTACACCAAAATATATTGTGAGTGGTTTCAGAAAACCAGAAATATGGCCTTTTAACAAACTGGCTATCAGTGAAGATGAGTTTGCTCCTGCACAAGATTGGTAGACTTGAGTTACAATCAGGTTCCACATAGAGCAATATTTCCACGGGCTAAATGATTGAGGAAATTACAGCAGAAATTTCTATACAACTTCAATGCAATTTAAATTCAATTGTTTCTCCATCATTTAATTATGCATCCATAGGAACAAGCAGTGCTAAAACTCCACCACATTTACATCCAAAGTAATAATAATACAAGAAATGACTCGTGCATATCCGAAGATTGTAAGAAAAATCTAAACGAAGAAAGGAAGACAGCGAGAAAAATCATGAATCTACACATATACTCCTGAAAAAAATGTATTTAAAGAGTTGCAAAAAATCAAAGAAATTAAGAGAATAGAGCAAGAAAGCAGGTTCAAAATTAAAGAAATTGTGCTTAGAGAAATTTCAAAAGACCAAAGAAATGTCTCACGAAGACAGAAATAAGGCCGGAAAGTATAGTGATTCGAGCATTAGTATTCGTTTAAATGTTCGAATGCCGACATGTTTGAAGAGAATGAAAAGGGAAACGAAACGAAAATTTCATTTACTTTTATATTAGTAAAATTCAAAAATACAAAGTCTACATTATATTATGCAGCGCAAGTGAAAAATCATTACAGCAAGACAGCATATTAGGTCTCATTCTTGAGAAAAAAAACCAGGCTAGCGAATATATCTCTTTCCAAATATTATCGATGAAGCGATTTTTTGGTTTTGATATTGCCAAATCCTACATCATCTACGACAGGCAGGACATGTTCAAATTTTCAGTAGATATAACTTCCTATAATGTGCAATAATAATTTTTCGACCTAAAGTTAACCTTTGATCTCATGTAGATAAAATTAGGATAAGACAATACTTGCAGTTCTAACAACTGTCAATCCAATAAGATTTTTTTTATTTTTGTTTTGTTTTTAGTTTTTAATTTTATTGATCCCGAAGAAGACTATATTTCGTTTTTTTTCTTCTAATGTTCATAATGAATAAATGTTTGGTACTATAATTGTTGTGTTTAAAACTTAGAACCGAAGCTATCCGCGTGATTATCATGAACAAAAGTGCCCCGCTCGTGGGGCAAATTCATACATCCTCCGTCGTTTAAAAAATTTCCCTAGTCAGATTTCAGAAAGTTTTATTAACTTATTCTGGTGATATATTTAAGCTAATTACATTTACTCTTACCTAAATTAAAATTAAATACTATTACAGAATTTATCATAACTTAATAACGAAAAAAACAAGAACTGCACGAAGGGCCCCGACCCTTCTGTATCTTTTACTTAAAATTGGGATATTTATTTTCAACGCTCCGGAGGAAAGCAACTAAAATTAAAATTCTTTCCTGTCGTGCCGTCCAGTTCCTCATTATTTTACGCCTTTTGCAGCGACAGCATCTATTACAGATATTGCCTGATTGATCATGTGAGCGATCGCAACATTTTATGTATGAAACTTGGTATGCCACTTGTGTGACTCATAAGTCATATGTTGCACTTCACCATCTTAAGGAAAATTCTGCCTGTGTCTGTGTTTTGAATAATTACAAAATTAATTTGCTATCACTATCGTAAAAGAAAAATGATTCAAGGCAAAGAAAATGTGAAGCATATTTTAACATATTTTATTATTTTCGCATCGAAAGTGTTTATCGAAAATATCGCTGGTAGCATTTTTGTCCGACTGGGCGGCGAATATATCGCTTTCAAAGTTATTTTCGAAATATCTAGACATCCCACAAATGTCATTTGTAAGTACTGTTAAGAATTAAAAATTTTGTTATTTAATATTTTTAACGTAGTTTTAAATTGAAATGATGAATATTTGGAGTGGAGTGGGTTTCATAATGATAATGAAGACAAAAAAGTTATAATTTGTGGTAGGTACTAATGTAGAAAGCTATAGGCAAAAAATTAGTGATTTTTTGTTTTTAATGCAAACATGTACATTATACAAACTCTGTTAAAGAATATAAGGGCAAAACCCAACATGATTCTGATACTCCTTGTCAAACAAAACAAGGAAAAACCTAAAATTGGTCAAAAACCAATTCTTATGATACCCTAGTGCCCGCCCGTATGTAACTTCGTATGGTTACCTCTACGCAGGTTTCTTCGTATCAAGTGAACGGGCTCTCGAGTTGTGGTGAGGACAGACAGACTGACATGCAAAAATCAAAATAACTTTTAAAATTATGAGTGGGTGCCCAATCCATTTTGCTCTACCAGCATTGTTCCTCGCACTACAAACGGAATGAAAATCTTAATATAACTACCTATCCTATGATTTCATTATCTTTAAGCCTGCTACACTGATATAATCTGGAGCATTTATATCTTGAAATACTTCGAACTAACAGATCGTGAATTTCAGTGTAGAATCTGATCTCAATCCAGCACTAAAAGCTTTATTGTGATTTTAGCCTTGGTATCACGACGTAGGAAATCCATCATCCAAATCATTATTATTATTTCTTTTTTTTTGCAAAGAAAACATAATCGCATCGCACAAAGTTCATTCGCCCATGACGAACCTAGTCAATTTGCGCTTTACTTGCAATTATTAAAACACTTTCATTACATTTCCGCATGCATTTGTCGAACTGCCATCTAGTATGCGTCGATGAACTTAACGAGGTATAATAATGTAGGTAAGAGTATTGCTGCGTGTCTTAAAATTATAAATCAATAGAAAATAATTAAATTATGTAAGTGTGTGTTTTAATAAAATGTAGAATCAAATGAAAAGTAAGATACCTATTATTACATTCTATATTATTAACGATAATGTCTTTTATTAGCTGACATAAACCTTTGCCACTCCTCAATTTGAATCATCGCCAAATTTGGTACCCCACGATTGTCTTATCTTTTACCTTTTTTTGTGATGATTCAACTTTCTAACCAAACTTTTTTTACAATATTTAGTTTTAAAAAATCTGCAGCTCAACAAATTCAATTTACTCGGTACAACAAAGTTGATGTGTGAAATTCGATATTGCTAATTTGTCTACAGGTGTTGATGATTAAATTGAACCTTTTTGATCCATTTTAATTAATTTTATAACTATCATAATGTCTACACTCTAGCGTTCTTATAGTATATAAAACAGTTGGTAGTAAATTCGCAAGTTTTTTCAGCTGAAAAAGGGTTTCTGCAATAACTTAATTAAATATCAAATGCTCTACAAAGCAAATTATATTATCTACATAACATTTCTATATTAACTCGCCCCATTTAATTTTGCATTTGTACAATAAAATGCTTCTACAAAAGAGTAACAACATGTTAAATTGCCATGAAAAATATTTTCTAAGAATTAGTTTTTTCTTTTATTCTAAACAAATAACTATACGATTCCCCAGGAAAAGTTCTCAATTGAGTAAAAATTGCATATGAAAATGTGCCATGGTCCGATGATTTCAAATGAATCTGCAGATTCGGACTACAGTCGCATATACTCTTACAACTATTACTCTGATGAGAGTTAATGAGCGTCAAATGGTGTAATTAAACTATTCTATTAATTTGTTAATTAAGATATACAGAGTGTTTCAGTCTCAGGAAGTAATAGTACTCACCTAGGCGAACAAAACATGGAATGGCAAGGGTGGGTCCACATCAACCGTTTGGGTGATTAAGATATTATGCTAGTTTTTCACAACACAACACATAACACCCCATATCTTAAAAAGTACAGGGTGTAAGCTCGCTGTCAACAGAGCATTGTATGTAGAGCTTCATGGTCTTTCCTACAACTGCTCAGTCAGCCCCGTAGTCCTCTTCGGAGTTCTCAGTGTCTAAAGGAAAAATTTCGGATTTTCTTACCATTTTTTGACTTTGATCTCTATTTTTTTTTTTTTTGCAAAATGGTTGTTAATATAACTTTCTTTATAAAAACATGTTTTTCCGTATTATTTTCGCTTGGGATATCAAAACTTTTTCTATTCAGTAAATTTTTATAAAGAATTTATAAAAATATTCAAGTCTGTTTCAAAATTTTTTACTTACCTAAATAAATTGGAACGAATTTCAAAACACATCACTAACCTACCGATACAAAATCAGTGGAGTTGGAGAAGCGGTCATTAGCAATGGTAGGTACAAAGAATATTCTAATAGACATACTTAGACAAGCTTCGTAAATAGAAGGAACGCATCCTGAGACATTTATTTTCGAAGATATTTCGCAAGAAAAACCTGAAGCTGAAGATAAGACTGCTACGAACTGGAACAACTTTTGGGTGCTTTAATGAGTAAATTGGAGCTTTTAACCCTGTAGATGAAGAATGCTCTTGGAGATCAGAAGAATTCCCTGGAATTCCGTTTAGATGAGTAGAAGAAAGCTAATGAAGAACAAAAGAAATCTATGCAAGCATGTTTAGAAGAACAGAGCCTGTCTGGACGAACAAAAGAATTGTCTGGAATCCCGTTGGGATGAACACAAGAATTCTCTGCAGAATTGTCTAGAAACTTGTTTGGAGGAACAGTAGAATTTTTTAAAAAATCCATTAGACGAAAAAATGTGAGAAATGAAGAAATCTAGCAGGAAGTGTTGGAAGCTCAACAACAAGTGTCGGATGCAAAACAAAATGTCACGGAGCGGCCTGACAACTTTAAAGGAGATTTGGAGAGGATAAAGCATCGACAGCCTCTACACGAAGAAATCGAAATATGAGGTGCACTAAAAATGCATTTTGTAAATTTATAGAAATTATTTTCAATAAATTTCAGTCTGTTAAGGCGAGAAATCCCTTTCGGAGAATGAAACTTCCAATATTTTACGGACAAAATTCGTGGCATATTCGATGCATCTTCCAAAGTAGATGGATGGAATGATGCAAACAAAGTTACAGCTCTGGTATTAGATCTTCGAGGTCCTGCGTCAGAGGTATTACAAACTATACCGACTGAAAAGAAACGTGATTCCACTTCATTAGTACACGCGATTTAATTGCGTTATGGAGATGAACAAATGCAGCAAGTGTATAGCGTTGGCGCTAACTCCGGAATTACCTTGTGGCCACGCTAACTCATGTGGAGAGGAAAGGGCACTAAATCACAACACTTGCGTTGATTATGCTAATATAATAAAACTTTATTTCCTTTAGTTAAAAATACACTTGCTATATCCTTACTACTAAATAGCGATTATTAATTTACGCCGAACCCGAAACCTAAGCCTGTGCTTCTGCGCCAAGTGCCACAATACAAGTGAGGTTCTTCGTTCCTCTTACATTTTATCGTTTCCGAGTTCAGTGGTGAGTTCAGTGGAATGGATGTTGAGCTTGGATAACGAAAGCGCAGTAGATTCGAATTTGATGAAGCTTTATTTACGTTTTATTAAAGTTTTGTTTCGTCGTAGTTCACTACATTACCCCCCTTCCAGCCGAAGGCGACAATTGTTCTGGTTATTTAAAATGAACTGATCTTTTTACGGCTTTGAAGCTACATTCTTCTATAGTGAATGCCGGCCTTAGACGGTCTACGGAGACTGAGACATTCTTGTTGTTCATGTTAATTACAAAATGTTTCCCGAATCTACGGATGACGTCGAGTGGACCTTAGTACGGAGGTTTTAGGCTTGGTCTGACTGCGTCTAATCTAACAAAAACTTTTGTGCATTTGTCTAGTTCTTTAGGTACGTAGACAGGCGTTTTGGTACTGCGAGTGTCCGTTGCTTTTAGTTTTTTCATATTTTCCTTCAGTTGGAGTACGAAATCTGATTGACCTTCGGAGTTATTAATTGAATCGGAAGCAACAAATCGGAAGCAACAAGTTCGGCTGGCAATTTCAGTGCTTGGCCGTATATTAATTCTGCGGGGGAGCATTTAAGTTCCTCCTTATAGGCAGCCCTAATTCCTAACAGTATTATTGGTAGATGCTCGGTCCATTTACTACTATTCTCGTAGTATTCTAGCGAGCCTTTAAGTTGCCTATGTAGCTGCTCTACTATACCGTTTGCTTGTGGATGGTAGGCAGTGGTATGTATTCGATGAGTTCCCAAAAGCTTTGTGACTTCGTTGAAAAGTCTACTTTCAAATTGCGCTCCCTGGTCTCTGGTGATCACAGACGGAACGCCGAATCTGGAAACGTATTCTCGGATAAATGTCGTTGCGACTGTTGTTGCTGTAATATCGCGGAGAGGATACGCTTCAGGCCATCTGGTGTATCTATCTACGATAGTCAGTACGTGTGAAAAATCATTCGATTTCGGTAAAGGGCCTACCAAATCTATATGCAAATGTTCGAACCGGGCGCTTCGTATGTCGAATTTTCCGAGAGGTGATTTCGTATGGCGATAGACTTTGGCGCGGTAGCACGGGATGCATAATATTGTCCAATCTTTCATGTGAGCATTCATGCCCGGAAAAAAATATCGGTCTGAAACGAGTTTTCTCGAAGCGCGGATACCGGGGTGAGAAATATCGTGAAGCGAATTGAAGACAAGTTTACGTAGTTTTCCCGGTACAAATGGTCTAATGCTTTTTGTGGTTTCACACCAAACCATTTTGTTGGTAAGTGGGAATTCCTTTTACTCCAATTTAAATTTGGAATTTTTGCACTTCCTACCAGAAAGTAGGCGCTGCAATTCCTCGTCTACCTCCTGTTCTACTATCAGGCTTTGTAATGAAAATTTGTTCGATGTTAACTCAGAGATCTCTTGTGTTCGTGAAAACGTGTCTGCTACTACGTTATCTTTACCTTTTATGTGGCGGATATCGCTCGTAAATTGCGCGATGTAGCTCAGGTGTCTACTTTGACGTGGACTCCTTTCTGTTTTCGTTTGTAACGCTCTCGTGAGTGGCTTATGATCCGTAAATATTGAAAATTCACGACCTTCTAATAAGTGTCGAAAATGTTTCACTTAGAGGTACATAACTAGCAGTTCACGGTCGAACGTGGAATATTTTATTTCTGTAGAGCTGAGTTTTTTAGAATAGAAGGCTAGTGGCTCCCACAGCTTATTGGTAAATTGTTCCATGACGGCACCAATGGCTATGTTAGAAGCATCAACGGTTAGCCTTAGCTGTGCTCCATCTTTGGGGTGAACTAGCAGTGTAGCATAAGAGAGAGCAGACTTTATGTCCTTAAGCGCATTGTTGCATTGTGGTGGCCATGAAAAATTTCTTTTTGATTTACTAAGACTGGCCCTTGAATTCAAAGTTGATACAGTGGGCATGATAGCTCTGCTAGTTTTGGGACGAATCTGTGATAAAAGTTGATCATGCCTACGAAGGGTTGAAGCTGACGAACGCTTGTAGGTGGGGGTAATCCACGATCGCTTTCACTCTATCATCGGAAGGCTGGATTCCGTTTTTATCGATTTTGTGACTTAGAAAGTCGAGCTGGCTTGCGCCAAAAACGCATTTAGATGCCTTAATTGTTATTCCGAATTCTACTAGTCTCTCGAAGAGTTTGCGGAGGTGCAATGTATGTTCACTGTGATCTCTACTGGCAACGGGGATGTCGTCTAAGTATAAAAACACAAAGTCAAGTCCCCTCGGAACTTGGTTCATAAACCGTTGGAAGGTCTGTGCTACGTTGAGGAGACCAAATGGCATTCGCTTGAACTCGAACATTCCAAACGGGGTGGTGATTGAGGTTTTATGCACATCCTCCAATGCCACGGGTATCTGGTGATAAGCATGTATTAGGTCGATTTCGAAAAGACTGTTGTTGTATACCTAAAAAAGGTTAAAAATGATAATTATAATTAAAAATTATCATTGGAAAAAAATTGGAAAATATTTAATTTTCATAAATATAAATAAGCTAATCATGCTCAAAACATGGTTAGCTTATCTATCTACAAGGCGAAGAAATTGCTATCAGCAATTTCTTCAAATTCCTTTGCAACAAATAAAAAATATTTTCCCACAAAACCACTTGGGAAAAATAAAAGTTTTAAGTTTCATCCCAAGTCGTTTCAATAGAGAAAAGCCCTTACCTTCAGTAAGATTTGTCTTAAATACGATATGTATGTATATATATTACATACATACATATCGGGCGCATGAAATTTTACGTCGGTGAAGACTGAAACGATCAAGTCTTCACCGAAAGAGCTCTTAGCAATAAATTGTCGCGAGCTGCAATACATTATGATCGCAACAATGTATGCACGATAGCAAGACGATGGTTTGATATTTATGAAAATATCAAATTTCATTTCAACCATCGTCCGTCGCGATAATTCTGGGCATGTTTAAAGATATCCAGCGGCAAACAACTTTCTCAGGATAGGAATGCTAATTAAGCATTTTCCTATCCTGATCGAAGAAACTTGAGATTGAAAAATCTATGTCTCGACGCAGTCGATTTTTTGGCCCGTCGTCGTTAGAGAGTTCTCAGTCGATCGCTGGCGATGACAAGAAAAATATTATAGAAAAGAAAGGAAAATTGTACATAAAGTAATAACAAAAATTACGGTTCGCTTTATTGTGGGAGGCTTGCAAGTCGGTATAGGAAAGTTAAAGTTGAATATTGTAAATAAATTGTGATTTGTAATAAAAAAGTAAATAAATTGTGGTTGAAAAATAAATTGTGAGTGATCAAACCAATTAATTCGTTTCGTCGGTCGTAAACAGCTTCGGAGTAACTTCATTTATATTACCAATCGTTCCACCTGTTGACATTTTTGTCATAGTGTCGACCAGCATTCTGGGTTTAATATCTACCAGCAAATTGTTACTCATAAGAAAATATGCACCTATTATTGGTTTTCGCACGTTTGCTATTACGAAAGGGAATGTGAAAGGTCGTCGTAAGCCCAGATTTATTTTTAGTAGCTTAGTACCGTATGTTTCTATCACGGTCTCATTTGCTGCGGACAAGTAAAATTCGGGAGTTTTAGCACAAGGTGTACTAAGAGAAGATTTTGGTATGACAGATACATCTGCCCCCGTATCTATAAGAAAGCTTAAGCCTGTGTTACGACATCTGACAAAAAGACGGCTGGAGCTTAGTGACCGGATGTTCGCCGCGGAATCATTCAGTCTTTCCAGATTGTTGGATGCTTTTGACTGCTGCTACTTTTCCTGAAGGAACATGGCTTGCTACAATTATTCGCCTTCTCCCCATAAGTCGAGTGATACCAACAGATTCTGTTGCGACTTGGGGATTTGTTCCTGTTTCTTGCTAGCGAACGACTTCTATTGAAACGTGTATTACATTGCCTAGTATCTCGGGTTGTAAAGTTATTGAAAAATTTTGTTAGTTCGTTTAGCTCTGACCTCGTTTAGATTAGTTTTTTTTTCTAAGTTCTAAGTTTCCGTTAGCATTCTTAGTCTGGATAAAGCTAATTGTTGGCATTTGGGTTACCTCCCATATTTTATCCGCGAGCTCTAATTTATTTTTAAAGTCCGGCTCAGATGACACTGCGAGCGGAATAGTTAAGGAAGTTGGTAACTTACGTTCCCACAAAGAGCGTATTAGATCTTCGTCAATGCTACACATAGATCCGGCTATATTCTGCATATGGCGATATAAATCTGAGGGTTTTCTATCGCCTAAATTTTCTGTTGAGAGCAATTGCTCTAAGCGTAATTGTTCAGACACCGAATGTCCTTTAATAAGACTTTCTTTTAATGTTTTATATTTATTATCGTCCGGGGGGTTGCTTAAAATATCTATCACCGAGTTAATTGCCTCGACTGGAAGGGAGGCTATAACAAACGCGAGTTTTGAATCATCTTTAATTATTTTTTTAACTTTGAACTGAGCTTCGATAGCAATGAACCATGCTGATGGTGCTTTTTCCCAAAATATTGGTAGCTTTATATTGGCCAACTCACTATCTTCCACACCCGAAAATACGCTGGATGACGTTTTGCGATGGCGTTGTGGTGATTCAATTTTAAAGATCACTTGATTTGTGAAATATTTTGCACTGAACTGGTATACGGTAGGTACGAAAAATATTGTCAATTCGATTTTAAATTTCGGATTCGTTTACAAAATTCAATACTATACTTCAATTCAATGCCTAGGCATACCACGAATTTATTATAAAATAATTATTTCGAATTAGTAATTTGTTACTCGCCGAAAAGAGTATCGTATCTGAATATTTGGATATTTTAAATACTGTATTATAGAAATATATATAGGTGTGTAAATATGTATATATTAAATATAAGTTCATGTAAAATGTAAAAACTAAAAAATTATTAATATAATCTTAAATAAATTCTGATAATAAATTCAAATTAATAATTTGTACCAAACAAGAAAGAAATAAACTCTTACTTGAAAACTCTATGTTTGGAACCACTAACTTCCCCTTTAATTTCTGACGTCTTGGTATGTTGTATTCAATTGATGATAATGCAAAGCCGGTGGCGGCGTAGTGCTGCTGGTCAATACAAACGCAAATATAATAAAACTTTATTTCCTTTAGTTAAAAATACACTTACTATATCTTACTACTAAATAGCGATTATTAATTTACGCCAAACCCGAAACCTAAGCCTGTGCTTCTGCGCCAAGTACCACAATACAAGTGAGGTTCTTCGTTCCTCTTACATTCTACCGTTCCCGAGTTCAGTGGTGAGTTCAGTGGAATGGATGTTGAGCTTGGATAACGAAAGCGCGGTACATTCGAATTTGATGAAGCTTTATTTACGTTTTATTAAAGTTTTGTTTCGTTGTCGTAGTTCACTACAAGTATATCGCCTGAAGTTACGTAACGGTATTAAAAGGCATTGGGAATCCAACAACGGCAGGCTAATGTGTAAATTTGCAACCGAGGCATTTGTGAACGCTATTGTATATCAAAATTTACAATAAGCGCTAAGGCTAGCAGGAAAGAAATCAACAGCAGAACCACTAACCTATACATTAGCGTATGAATCCGAGAGACAAGCCTCTCGGAGTGCAGTACGAGTGAGAGCAATTTCGGTAGAGGAATGTACTTGCAACAGAATGCAGTCAGCACAGAACACTCTCTCACGTGGTAGTCTTCGATGCTGGAATTGTAGCAGACCAGGACACCTTCAAAGGTGGAAAAGAATTCCAAAGATGTCGAACCAGGAAGCATGTTATGGTCGGAGGACCGCATGAGGCTGTAAGTTGCATCATGTGGCTCTGTCCTCTACAAGTTCGAACCAACCGGCGAATGTGCTACCACTTTTCACATCTGCTGTGCGATTGACAGCTGACGGGGTGGATTCGAGAAGTGTAGGCAGAACAACAAAATCTGCGAGGACGGAAAAAACGAGGAATGATGACGGGCAACTATTAAGTCTGAGTTAGCGAAATCAGATTAAAGTTTTCCTAAAATCTGAAAGTAAAAGAGTGACAAAAGTAAACGTGCATTAAACCAGAGAAAGTTAAAAGATCCAGTATTAGAAAGTATTAGATAAAGAAGGAGAAATGATGGGTAAACATTTTACATTACTTAGATCTATCGATTGTGCTGATACATAAATATATATGCACTTACATAAATATATCGGATGCATCTTCACTTCTTTCATATTAATTGAGTAAATGGAATAGATTCATATATGTAATTCCATTTTGCAATTTTATTAAGAAACGTGGGGTTAAGTGATATGAACTTTCACTGGAAGTTTCCCCAATGATATTAGATTTGATTTTTTTAAGACATTCCATTACCATATGAAATATAAATTCAGGAAAGATTACTTAATTGTCTATATATTAATTTACTTTAATTTGTCACTACCACTTTTTTACACTTCGTTATGATGCATTGCAAATTTGTTAACTCTTGATAAAATGACCATCGCCAATAACTAATTTCACTATAGAAAAATAGAAAGATTTTAAATAATCAATTAAGAGTGCAAATTAAAGGTATTTCAGTCTTATTTTGCACTTTTATCGCTAAAACTTTCGAGGAATTTTTTTTTTAAATAACGACTTAAAACTCCATATACTTATTAATGTCAACGTTTTTCAAATATGCGATGCAATTTTAATAAATGTCGAAAATGAGAACAGCTTAAATCTATGGGCTTGAAAATGAACTATGTATGTATATAATGAAATGCGTTCCTAAGTCAACCCGCTATGGTTGGTTTGTTTCAATTAAAGATAACTACAAAGAGTATATTTGTTGTAGAGACAGCTTCTTGGAATATTATTTGCAAATGAAACAATAAAAAACAGAAAAATAATGAAAATATCTCCAATAACAAATTTTAATGCATTTATCAATAATTAAAATTATGTATAATTTTTGATACTTTAAATCCTAAGATTACGGCAACACTGAGTTTCAACATTCAAAAAATTAAGCGGAAAGTATTAAAGTCAAAAGAAAAAAAGTCATAAGCAACTATTGTCGAGCTGCTTGTTCAAAATGGGGAGGTCGGTAGTTGTTCGTCGATATCCTGTATCAATTTATGATGAAAGTAAATAGATTGAATGGATTGCGAACAATTTAAAAAACCCTTTTGTTGCCTTTTTTTTGCTTTTAACCTCAGATAGGAATAAATCGGTTTGGTCACAAGATGGCTATTCTGATTTAAATCATTTGAGTGCTAGTGTTACGAAACATGAAAGGAGCTTGCCAAATATGAATTGTAAGTTAGCTTGTAAAATATTTGCTCAAGTTGGAATCGATGTAATGTTGGATCAGCAAAAGAAAATTTCTATAAATCGTCACAACGGGTACGTGGTCAACATTAGAAAAATCGTTAAACGTCTCATCGACGTTATACGTTTTCTGGGCATTCAGGAGTTTTCTTTTCGGCGCCATGATGCATCAATGCAGACTATAAATCGTGGAAATTATATTGAATTATACAAGTATGCAACATAATTAAAAGGGACAAGGGCCTTAAATTACACTTGCAAGTGTAAATCAAGAAAGAAATAAACATCATATAAACGAAAGGCCATTTCAGAATATTACTTGCTATAGATAAATGACATGTGCATCCCATATGTACATACAAAGTATTTGATTCCTTCTAGAAGTGAATACAATGTATGCCCCATGTGAGTATACAAAGTGTTTATTTCTTAAAACAAAAAATGAAAATTCGATGCCGTGAAGACTCACGACTCTTCACTAGCGGGAACCGCTTATCATCAATTTGACTGATTGTCAGGAAAGCTATGAAGCAGCGTCTGTCGCGGTGGTTTTAAGTGGTGCGGTGTCAAATTGCATCTCGAAAAATAATCATTCAGGCTCTGTTAGTAAACATGCCAGAAATACAATGATAAAAGGTCTCATGAAATATTTCAACACCGAAAGAAAAGGTGCGAATTAAGCAGGTGAAAATTATAAGCCCGACAATCGTCCAATGAAATTATCTTGCATGTAAAAAATATAAAACGCCCAATGAAAAGAGCTAAGATTTCGATGACTAGGTGAAAATCCGCTGAAATAAGCGAAAATACTTAAAAAGCAGGAGTTGAATATTGAATGAATGCGCGATAATTTGAGATTAGTTTTGAGATATAGAACCCGGTTAAAATAAAAAGTCAGTGGAATAAGGTTTGCGAAGAAGGTTAATTTTCGGAATCTAAGAGCTAAACCCCAGATTACAAAAAGAGTGAGGTTTTATAAAAAAAAAGGAGAGTGATTGTGGTTAGCGGAGGACATTTACGAAAACGGGACAAATGAGTGAAGTTATTATTATTAGTAATAGTAATAGTTTAATAGTCATCTTGATGACAACAGGGTTAATATATTTTACTGCCACAACGGTCATTATGGCCAGTACTAATAGGCTCGTAAATGATATCGAAGTTGTTGACAGGATAAAAGAGTTTCTGCTCGATACCTTATTACTGTACTGGTCTAGCTTGTGTTGGATATCTTCCAACGAATGAGTGCCAGTATAAATTGATTTATGGATATCGCCTCCCGTTAAAATCTCAGTTTGTGTGGAGCTGTGGTTTTGGGGTTTTGGTAAGAGTTCTGCCAGATTTAGGTTGAGCAGAGAATTGTTTTGCCCTGGGATTTTTATCGTCACCATCGGCGGGAGACTAGGAGTGCTTGCAGTTTAGCGAACTTCACTAGTACCCAAAATTTATTCATGCATTTAACAAAAATCACACATGTCTATTATCAAAATTTATTATTTTGTAAAACTTTCTCACAGATATATATATATATAAAAAAAATTACAGATTATTATTAAAATTTATCCACATATCAAAAAATTCTTCAGTGATATTCTTAAAAAAAATTACTCATGATAATTATTTTATTTTTTGAAGTTACACTGAAGAATGAACAAAACTGTCTGCCCTTCCTGTGGTTTCACCCTGTGTTTTTATCAAAATTCCCTAATTCAGAAAATTCAATCACCTCGTGATTGGTGGAATTGGCCATACATATCAATGAAGGGGAAAATGCATTGAACATTAAAGCCATGCGCTAGTGATTATGTACATAAACATGCGCCAGTGATTGCCTGAAAATTGTACATAATTCACAGCGGGGAGAGAATGAAACGGCTTTATTTCAGTCGTAGATACATATCGTCGGTGAAAGCTAATTAGCTGAAGTTCATTAACGTAAAAGAGGTTTTTTAGGGGAAAGAACAAGTCCAAAAGCTAGAACTGGTCTAAAAGACCAATTCTTATGATACCCTAGATGAATGCACGTATGAAAGTTCGTATGGTCACCCATTTGAGCAATTTTGATTTTTTGCATTGGTTTCTCGCATATATTTCTATAACGGCTCGTCGGACAGAAAAAATTATTGCAACCAATTTTATAGGATTTCTTATTCTGAAGAAGTTTTTCGTACAATACAAATGTCTAGGACTGATCGTTTTCAAAGTATATGTGAAAAACCAAAATTTTTATATGGCAACACCAAGAATGGGTTGCCCGATTTAGTTCATTTTTGAAATTTTATTTGCTATTAGTATGAAAACCCAACGTACCAAATTTCAGCTTTCTAAGTCGACGTGTTCTCAGGTAGTGTCCAAATATATCGTGGAAAACGAAATTTTTGTATGGCAACCCCACGAAGGAGTTGCCCGATTTGTCTCATTTTCGAACTTAATTTTAGTTTTTTTTTAATGTCCATGTACAAAATTTCAGCTTTCTAAGTGAAGGCGTTCTGGAGTTATCGTGCGCACGGACGGACGGACGGACGGACGGACGGACGACGGACAGACGGACATCCAAAAATCAAAATAACTTTTAATTTTATGCGGGTGTGTCCAATCCATTTTGCTCTACCATCATTATTTCTGTGCGTTACAAACGGAATGGCAAACTTAGTATACCCTATAGATTTCATCTAGGGTATAAAAATATGGAATGGCATGGATTGTCTGGATTATAGGCGTAGCGGGGAAAATGCATATCACGGTTGTACTCTTGAGTATAATGAGTACCTACATAGTAGGGGTAGGCCATGGTTAAAAGTGGTTTGTGTTTCGTCCACTTGAATGAAAAGTTGAAGGCCAAAGTAAAATTTTGTTGTTGACGTGAGAAATGCATTCGGGCAAAATTTATCGTTTAGGCATGCTGATTCGATTAATTTTAGCGGAAAATTTATATTGGATTTCTTGAACTGTTGGGAAAGATATTTTGAATTTTTTGTGCTTAGTCGAGCGTTTCCTGATAGAAATATTGGTTCGGCGGAAATGTAATTATATTACGGGACGCATTTCCCATGCTCTTAAATATGGGTGCAATTATTAGTTCGTTTTAAATTTATGATTATGCAGTGCGACACCACGGCGCCCATATGAAATGTGTTTTAGCATGAAATCTCTTTCAGTGATGATAAAGTACCAAAATCTTGTTAGATTTTGAAATAGGGAGATCTTGGCACTTTCAGCATAATAGACAATGAGCCTGCTGTAGGCTCATGACACCTTTCCCCTTAGAAAAGAAAGTTGCATAACTGTAGGGAATGTAACTTTCGTTTATCATAGGTTGTTGGAGTAAGTGGGCAATGCATTTACGGGGTGGAATTTGATACAACCGGCAAGGTGAAACTCTTTGCTTAACAATTTTGACAGTCTTTGTTTCGTTGTTGTTGTTGTTGTTGTTGTTGTTTTTTTCTCTTGTTACAATATTTATGGAGGTATTGAAAGTATTGAAAATATTATAGCTAACTGAAGATGGGGTAAATATAGTTATATACAGTTTTAATTCAATAAATTTTATGTTATTTTATTTCAATTAATTATTATTAATTATGTGCCTACCCTTATTCCTGCTACATGCATATAAAAATTATATACTTTTGTCAATAAATCTTAAAATGAAAAAATTTAAAACCCCAAGATTAAGCATATTGATTACTTAATATAATTTATAATATAATTTTTTTTTTGCACCGATTAAATTTCTAGATGTACTATTTATTTATTTATTTTCGGTTTTTATGTATGTACATACATATGTATGTATGTAAGTTTCGGTTTATAATACGATAGTTTGTCTCAGAAAAGTTTTTTTTTTATTAATTAAATAACGTTAATTTAGGCATTATTATATATATATATATATATTTTATTATTATTAACGTTAATTTAGGCATTATGCTTTTTTTTTTTTATAAACTCTGTAAAACGTAAGTGAAATATATATTGATTTTAAAATCGGACACGATTAAGTGAACTTGAAAATTGCAGTTACTCTTTGACCAATATACTTAAAAATATACTTAAAAATTTAATATAATTGGGTAAGACATACATATTATTATGGTTATTATCTAAGGATTACGTAAATTTTCTTGGTTAGAATATTACATAAGAGGTTTAACGGAATAGCATAGTTGGATTATGTTTAATAAGAAATGGTTTTTGTGTAAGCTGGGGAAGTTATGAACCAAATTGCTTTGCCGTCAGGGTATATGAATTGGCCACGTGTTCTTGTGGGGTTGGCTCTATATCTAATTCAATTTTGGGTTTTGGTAGTTTACCTCTATATTTGAATTTTTTAATTGAGAGAATTATGAATATAATGATTACTAGAGTTAGCAAGATATAGCTTATAGAGTAGTGGTGAACAGTATGCGTATTAGAGTTACTTAGGTTTATACTTCCTTCTTGTTTTTGTCTTTCAATCGCCATGCTTAGGTCTTTCAAATCTTCAGCGCTATTGTATTTGATTAGGAACGTTTTGCCTACCTCCAGTGGCGACTTCTCCCCTTGCTTGAGAGTAATGTTTATGCTATCTGTTAGATTAATTGTTGGCAGGTAGTAGTTGTTTAGATTAGACGTTCTTACGTTATGTGCCTGTATAATGAGCTCTTTACTTCTAAGATAGCAATTTGATTTTATCTGAATAATTCCGCTGTTATTTAATGGGCAAGGAAAGATTTTGTCGTTGCACACGATGTCAACAGTAACATATTTGTCCATCACGAATAATCATTTATTCGGCTGATTAAGTTGAATCCAAAAACTCGTACGTGGTACCGATTTTATATGACAGGATTTGGGTATGGCTCTGTCGTGCTTTAGGAGGTCGATTTCGCACAAGTTATTTTCCGAGTGGACATTGAATATTGGGTGTATAATTCTGCACAAGTAATGTTCCAAGCTCTCGGTAAGGCAATTACCAGATTCTCTGGGGATGGTTGTATAAAAACATAATCGTTACCGTTAAAAGTTGGTATTGGTACTACTTTATATAGTTGGCATTTTTCACGGAATGGCAAAGGGATTTTAAGTTCGAATATTATTTTGTCTTTTACTATGGCGGTACTAATATGTCCTAATCTAAATTTGTAGTATGATGTTTGTGTGTCTGGCTATTGGTAGGGTGATAGTGTTTGGTAGATGGTTTTGGATATCTATTAGCAATTTGTCAACCTGTTTGGGGGTTATAATTGAGGGGTGCGGTTTGCCATGTCGGACATCGGTAATTAGGTCCAAAAGAGTGTTAAGTGCCATTTGGTAACGCATCGTAACAAGGGTTGTCAGAGAAATTAACGGATCTAGTTCTAGAGTAACATTTACGTGGACTATATCTTAATACATGGCATTAATCGTTCTATCTATTTTTTGGAATTTGTTCTCGATATGGGTAAATTGTTCTTTGATAGCGGAGCGTGTTTTTTTGAATATATTCGCGGTTGTTTCGATTATTAGAGTCTAATTTTTTATTAGGGCGAGTAAATGACTCTGATCGTTTTTACGTTTTCTATATGTTCGTCGTATTTCTTTGCATCCTCATCTTCTAATGTACCGAATAGGGTTTTACTTAGAGTGCCTATGGCATTAAATAGACCTCGTTTCTCTCGTGCGTGTTCTACGTAAAGAAGATTAGATTTTTCCTTTATTTCGCTCGTGATAATTTGGAATTGATATGCTATTAAAAGACATAAATTTTGGGTTTCGTCATGGACTCTATTTGGGTTTCACATTCTTCTAACTTTTTTAATTCATACTTAAAATTACCTAAGTCATAGTATATTACGACACGCCATTCATTGCTGTACAGGCTTACTTTTCCGATCTCCTCGAAGTAGATTCCTGGATTCGTTGGGAGCGCAGTTACGTTGAAAGCTTCATTCCCTGATGCGATTGGCAGGCAGAAGGCACATAAAATTTGTAATAACCTGTGGGGATGTTAAGAATTAGTATCTTCGGTAAAGAGTTTTAGATTGTTATTATGTAGTGTTTTATTCTTGTTCCCTATTCTGATGGTCGTATTTTCTACCGAATCTAAGCGCACGACTTGATATGGACCTTCCCTTGTTTTTTCTAGTATTGTTTCTAAGTAAAACTTTGTCACTAGATTAAAGCTTTTGAGCCCGGTCTTTCTGTCGTAATACTCCTTTGATTTTTCTTTTCGTATATTTATTGTTTCTTTCGCGATTTTATATCCGTGCTGCAGTCTTGCTTTTAATTCGTGCGCGTAATCATCATAGTTATATACTGGTGAAGGTTCTTAAGCTGGAAGGGATTTCTGCAGTGAATCCATACAAAAGTTCGTAGTGTGAATAGTTGGTACTTGAATGAGGCGTAGTGTTGTAGACAAACATTGCGTATGGGATCCATGTATCCCATGTTAACGCGTCCCTGTTCACATAGTATCTAAGGTACTCCGCCAGTGTTCGGTGGCTCCTTTCTAGAGCTCCGTTTGTTTGGGGATGGCAGGGGGTGGTTTGTAACTATCTTATATGAAGCAGTTTTATTACCTCTTTGAACATGGTACTTAGAAAATGGGATCCTTGATCCGTGAGTAGAGACTGTGGAATTCCATGCTTGCAAATCATATTTTCTACAAATGCTCTTGCTACGGTAATTGCTTCTGCATTTTTCAGTGCGTACGCCACTGAAAACTTCGTAAGGTCGTCCTGAAAGGAAAGCAAATATTTGTTACCATTGTAGCTTGTCGGCAGTGGCCCTACTATATCTAGGAATATTCTTTCGAATTGTTTAGAACTTGTTGTTGTAATCTTCATTGGGATCTTCGGATCTTCGGTCAGATTTGACAGGAAGCGCAATTATTTATGTACCCTTCGATGTCCTTACGCATTCCCTGCCATGAGTAAACTGCTTGTATCCTTTTGGCTGTTCTTGAGATGCCTTGGTGGCCACCCGTGGGTGTTTCGTGATATTCCCGTAAGACTTCTTGTATTTCGAGGGGGTTCGTTAAAAATTGCATTGTTCCATGATGAAAAATTATTTCGACCCTGGTTTTGTTAAACACTTCCGTACATATTCTCTTGAAGTCGCGGTTATTAGGGCGATTAAGCACAGGGATAGCGAGATCTATTTTGACTAATTTGTTTGTTTGGCTTATGGTTTTAAAGCATTCCAGTAATTCATATAACATGTCCTTATCTTCATTTGTACGAATATTGATGTTTGTTTTAGCTAATATGTAATTACAAGCGTTCATCTTTGATTGGTATATTTTGCCTACTTCTAGATCAATAGGTATACCTCTTACTACTTCATGGAGGTACTTTTCGGTTTCGTTATTTGTTAGGGGAAGAAGAAAGAACTTGTTAGTGGTCCCCTTTTTGTGAACTAGAGACAGTTTTGATTCCTTGATAACCACATTATGTAGTTAGTGGGTGTGTCTGCCTTTTAATGAGTTTCATCATTATCTGCGTTTCCTATAAAATCCTTGGCTTGGTTTCTTGTGACTACATTGATGCTCTTTTCCTCAACGGTATTATTTGAGTCGTCAGGTTGTATTCGGCTGAGTGCCTCCGCATTAACGTTTAACCATCCCGCCTTACATTTGATCCTATAATCGTATTCTTCGAGTCTTATTCTCCATCTAGATAGACGGCTTGAGAAGTCTTTTAAGTTCATCAGCCAAACGAGCGGTTTGTGGTCTGTAACTATTGTGAAAGTTCTTCTCCATATATATACGGTCGAAATTGTTCTGCAGCATATACTATGGCAAGGAGCTCTTTCTCGATGGTGGAGTATCTCGTTTCGGCAGGGTTTAGTGTTCGGCTTGCGTAGCATATTGGTCTATTTTTTTCGATTTCCTCTTGTGAAAGGATTGCTCCCAACGCTATATCACTCGCATATGAGTGATTACTATAAAATCTTTGTCGAATTCAGGGTACGCTAACACTAGTGCGGTAATTAATTTTGTTTTTAAAGTTCTGAATGCCTCGTCACAAAATGCATCCCATTCGTATGGAACATCTTTCTTCAACAAACGTGTTAAAGGTTTAGCTATTTTAGCAAAATCCGGGAGAAACCGACGGTAATATCCTACAAAACCTAAAAATGACTTTACCTCTTTAAGTTTTTTTGGTTGAGGATAAGTCTTAAGAGCCTTTATTTTTACCGGGTCGGGATGTACTCCATCCGGGCCTACAACGTGACCTAGATAAGTTACCTCTTTTGCTAAAAAGTGGCACTTTTCGGATTGAAGCTTTAGGTTATTTTTTCTTAGTCGATCGAACACTTCCGTAATTTTCGTGTTGTGATCTTGTAAGTTATAACCATATATGTACTACTATATCGTCCAAATAGACGAAACAGCGTAACCCTTGCAGTCCAGTTAACACCGTATTCATGAGCCTCTGGAAAGTCGCAGGCGCCCTCTTGAGTCCAAATGGCATCGATTGTAGTGATAATGCCCAAAAGATGTACTAAAAGCTGTTTTTTTCTTTATCTGCTTCATCCATGGGGATCTGGTGGAACCCATTAGCCAAATCCAATGTAGTAAAGTATTTGGATTTACCTAATTGGTCCAGTATATCGGTAATGTTAGGTAGAGGGTATGCATCTCCGATTGTAATTTCATTTAGTCTCCTGAAATCTATAACCACTCTCCATTTTTTGTTACCGTTTGCATCCGGCTTTTTTGGAACTAAAAGCAAATGGGAGTTCCAGGGACTACTGCTTGGACTGATTATCCCGTCTTCTAACATATCGTCGATCTGCCTATTTATTTCGTGCCTCTGCGATTCTGGTAGCCGATATGGCTTTTTATAGATTGGAGATTGGTCCGATAAGATAGGGATAGTATGTGTCACGGCGTCAGTACAAGTGAGGTAGTCTCCCCCTAAATAAAATAAATCGTTGTATTTTCTGCAAATATTGATTATGCTTTCTCGCTCTTCATTATTGCAATGATCTAATTTTATGAGTTCCTGCAACTTGTTTAGTCTAGCTGCTACGACATCTTTATTATAGTCAGCCTGAACTACGTTGTATTGGTCCAAATCAATCCATGTGGGTGAGGTGTCCCTTGCAGTAAGCTGAATATCTTCCTCGTTGGTTTTAAGGATTAATTCTTTAGCGAAACCAGTTTTTACAGGTATTTCCACAATGGTTTCTGATCTCGCTGGAATAGACTTTTTTTTTATTTACTATGGTCTTTGTATTTTTCATGTAATTCGGAGATTCATTCCTAACAGTTACCGTACTGCTACTAATTATATTTAAATCCTTGTGCACTGCTTTGTCCCCTTCATCTGTTTTCTCTTCTATATTATTTTTTATGTTGTTTTCCATTTTTATTTCCTTTATTTCTTTATTTTCAATTAATTCTTCCGTACTGTTTTTTTCATTTTTTATACCCTAGATGAGAGGTGAACTGTCTCCCTTTTTATACGCTAGATGAAATCTATAGGGGTATACTAAGTTTGTCATTCCGTTTGTAACACCTCCAAATAATGATGGTAGAGCAAAATGAATTGGACATCCACGCATAATATTAAAAGTTATTTTGATTTTTGCATGTCCGTTCGTCCGTCCGTCTGTCTGTGCGCACGATAACTCGAGAACGCGTATACTTAGAGAGCTGAAATTTTGTACACGGACTTTAAAAAAAAAGTAAAAATAAGTTCAAAAATGAGACAAATAGGGCAACTCCTTCGTGGGGTTGCCATACAAAAATTTCGTTTTCCGTTATATATTTGAACACTGCCTGAGAACGCGTCGATGTAGAGAGCTGAAATTTGGTACGTACTGTTCTCATGGTACTAGCAAAAAAAATTTCAAAAATGAACTAAATCGGGCAACCCTTTCTTGGTGTTGCCATATGAATATTTAGGTTTCCTCTGTATACTGTGAAAACGATCAGTCCAAGACATTTTTATTGTACTAAAAACTTCTTCAGAATATGAAATCCTATAAAATTGGTTATAATCATTTTTTCTGTCCGACGAACCGTTCTAGAAATTTATGCGAAAAACCACTGAAAAAATCAAAATTGCTCAAATGTGTACCCATACGAAATTTGATACGGACATTCATCTAGAGGGTATTATAAGAATTGGTCTTAGACCAATATTAGCTTTTTTACTTGTTTTTATTAAATTACCTGCAGTGCTATTTTTATAAGGCATTTTACTTTGATGTAGTTCAATTTTATCATTTGTTACTTGAAATTGTGTGCATAAATTGTTGTTCATTGTGCTACAACTTACTTTTCTTATTTCTTTTTCTCTATTTTCGTTATCGTTGTATTGCTCTATCTTTTTATCTAAATTACCCTCAAATGTTATGGTGTTCCCTGAATCAAAAAGTCAGCTTTTTGCGCCGTTAAAGGAATATTAAAGTAATTTTTGTTATCATCTGTTAAAACTACTTCCAATAGACTTTCTGCATA
Source organism: Dioctria linearis (assembly GCA_963930735.1). NCBI lineage: Eukaryota > Metazoa > Arthropoda > Insecta > Diptera > Asilidae > Dioctria > Dioctria linearis. Next base: position 199,698,467 of record OZ005740.1, read on the forward strand.
ATTCACGATACCACGGTATTCCCTTAAAAAATCATTCCCTAACAGTCCGTCGCAAGGTAGTATACTATCGCCTCTCATCAAATGAAATGGATGGCTGATTTTTATGCTTCTGCAGCTGCTACCTACATCTAGGGTTCCACATGATAAGCCCCCTGAAGTGACATAATCACCCGAAAGGGTGGTGATCAAACACGTCTGATTTATGTCAACTAGGCTATCGCTGGAGGTAGATGTTAGTTTATGAAAACTGACCTCAGCACCTGTATCTATGAGAAAAGTAGACTGACCTTTAGCGGACGACGAGAAAGGAAGGGTCACTGTGATACCGCGTGCAGTTATGTTTATTGGAATTTTTGCTTTAACCTGTAATCTTGCTGATGGACGTCGGCCTGAACAATTCTGGAAACTGCTTTGGCTGAATAATTTTGAGTGGGTGTGTATTTTCCCCTTCGTATTTAAGTATCTTTTCACCTATTTGCACTTGACATGGGCGCGTTGTTTCAAGTATCCCCTGCCCCTCAAATTTTGCGATCACAAATTGATCTGGACACGTGATTTGCAACAACGTGGAGGTGATGAACGAGAATAGCCATGCATTGGCCTTGCTCAGTTTTATCAAGATTTCCTTTTGGGGAACTTGTACTCTGGTCCTGCATTTGGGCACTTCATTTAAAGGATTATATAATAATTTAACGGCACATTCATTGGATGTTGCCGGTTTGATTATCGGCGTGGTCAGTCGGCCTACATACGTGTTTTCTTCCAAATTACTTGTTATTTTCTTGAAAGTTTTCATGTCCTCGCCTGTGTTTTTGCACTGTTTGCAACGTATAAATAACCAGGGTCTGGGATTAATGAATAATTTGCTAACTTGGGTACAGGATAGCATCGAACTTGTCGCAGCCTCATTTCTGGCAAGTTAAAAATTGGGAGAGTAATTCTCACCACCAACTTGTTTTGCATGAGGCGTGACTGTGCTCCTGCTGTCTGATATAGGACAGATAGACAATTTTGGTCATTTGGGCAATTCGAGGTCGTCTTGCGGTATATCCCCAGAAGATTTTTGGGAGACACTAGGAGTGGGTGTATATGCCTGGTTCTAGTAGCCATTATTATATCCAGAAGGGCTTGTTGTCGATATTCGACTTTGATGATTTGGAGTAATAAGCTCGATATGATCTCTTGTCTTAGTTGCCTCCTAGTTAAGTCATCGGCCACATGGTGGAGATCGTTTATCTGGTGTGCTATTTTTTGCTGTCTGTCCATTAACATAGCCAGCGGTTTTTGAATCAAGGTAGTTTTTACAACACTAATTTGTTGTTTCTCTAGCTCGGCTAGGGCTTGTGCGTTTGATTCAATTTCATCTAACCTGCTGTATATTTCTCTCTCGTTATTGCTGTCCATGGTACCGAATAAGTAATGCATGGCACCGCCAATTCCGTCAAATAGATACCTAGTCTTGCGCCGTCTAGGTACCATTTCCTTAATGGTGTCCGTTCGCTTTCGTACACTGTATATTATAGTATGAATATGTTGTTGCTGAACGTTGCAGAGGGCTCCTTGGTCTGTTATATTTAGGCAGAGTTTATGAACTAAGCGCTCTGCCTGTTCTGCTAGACTGATTTGTGTCTCTAGTTCATTCATATCTATTTCCGTTAGAATGGTCCAGGTGTTGTGATACACCATGAGGCTTCCTAGATCCTCGAAAAATATACCCGAGCTATTTAGATACGTTATAGCGTAGGGTTTCTTGGCGACTTTGGGCATCGTTTGGTTACAGGGATACTCCCTAATATTTTAGAAAATAAAACCAAAGGCAAACCGTAAATTGCTGATGCAATTTTTTTCACTGATTGAGTAGATAAGCTAATCATGTTTTAAGCATGATTAGCTTATTGAAAATTTATATGGATGAAAACTTTTAATATTTTAGAAATTTTATTAATTTATAATTAGGTATTTGTTTTGGGCTTCTTTAGGTAGGTATAATTTACGTATGTAACAATCCTTCCCCCTGATAAAAAGAGAATTATTCTTTGAAGAGGAATAATTCTCAGGGGAAGTTGTTGTGGGTGCTATTTTGGCGTCTCGGATCTTGGTCGGTTCGGCTAGGCTTTACATTTTGTTTTTGTTTTGTTTTTAGTTTGAAAGGTTCTTGCCTTTATCTTTGTTATAGCATGTTCTTGTTAATGCTAATTTTTAAAATTTTCTTTTTCTAACCTATTTAAGGCTTATTTATTTTTCTAAGGGTATAGCCTGGTAGGTTATAATCTAATTATTTATTTATTCTTTATTTCTACTTTTAAGAATTGTTTTATGTAGTTTTAGTACCTTACTCTATTTTTATAAATATTTAAGTCTAATGTCTTTTACTTTTATTTTGCTGCTTTGTGCATTTTTAGGTTTGACTGAGTTTACAACTGTCTATTCAGTTGCTTCTACTGTTAGTTAGTAGGTACATATTCTATTTATTTTATTCATTAATTTCCTATTCGGTACAATTTATTTCTATTATTTTATTCCTAACTTCATATAATATCTTTTTATTTTAATTCTATTTTTTCATCTATCTTTTATGTAGATTTAGTTTTAATGCGTTTTAGGACTTTCCGCCTGTTCCATATTTTAGTATATTTTACTTTTTAGGTTAACATTTTTCTATGTATACCTTCAATTTTAATTTTATTTCTATACTATTTCTCTTTACATTCTTTTGTTTATGTTAACTAATCCTCTTATGTAATTTGAAAAAAAAAGTTTTTTTGCTTTGACCATTCAGGTCTTTATTTGCTTTGAGAGGTTTATGGTCAGTATAGACCGTGAATTTTCGACCTTGAAGATAGCACCTGAAATTCTTGGTAGCCCAGACAATAGCCAATAACTCTTTCTCTATAGTAGAGTTGTTCAGCGAACCTGAAACAGAAAAAGGGAGAGAAATAGTCAAATTTTACAATGATGATACATAAAAATATTACCTGCACCTAGAGACTGCACAGGTGAAAAAACTCCAGCGAAAATCTGAAACTAAATAAAGAAATGGATTAAAAACAATATAAATCAAGAATTTTATTATAATAATAATGTCATTGACATGAACTAAAAGCAGTGTTGTATGTACATATGTACAACAACAATGCCATGGAAATTTGGATACATGAAAAAACATGAATGAATTCATGTTCCCCATTAAATATTCAACATAAAACATTAATGAACACGACAAATTACATAATTAAAAGAATTATGTTCAATATTTGTGGGAAAATAAGGTGAAATTTGCTAGATAAGCACTCACCTGACATTTGTCCACAAATTCTCACAAAATCGCATAATTACGAAATTAAACACTAAATTCACCAAGTAAATAAATAGATATAATTGCCTGTTGCTAAAGAATATCCTCAGTGAAGGAAAGTACCTGAAAAACACTAAAAATTACTTAAAAACACATTAAAAATAAACTTGACACTCGCGCGCAAAAGTGTCAAAACAACGAAAACTTCATACTACCGCGACGTTTGACGGATCAAAATCACGTAAAATCGAACCGTGATTTCAATGGTCTCGTTCGTTTCGCGATATTTTCTACGGGAAACGCGATATTCGCGATTTTTTAGTATACATTCCCACAATGAGTGCGAAAGAGACTCACAGTGGGAAGAAGACAAAAAATTATTACAAATGACAGGAAAATCTACTACATCGAAATGAAACGTAACGAATCGACATTTTTATAGTAAATGTTCCAAAAATTACAAAAAATTGATTAAAATCATCAAATTGACAATTTTTACGACAAAGGTATCAAAATTTAGATCGTTAAATTTGCTATCGATTGACAACATGAAAAATTCAACTTTTTGTAATTTTCAGTGAAAATTTCGAATATTTCACTTTATAGACAGCGAAAATGGAACGAATTTTTCTATAAAAAGGAGGCCATTTGTTCATTCTGTCTTCTATTTTCAACAAATTGTCAAAGAGAGTACACATGCTATATAAGACGTAGTATCCTCAATTTGCAATTTTATCACCAGTGCCTAGTAACGTTTTGGACGTTTGGACTTGTAGTTTTTCTTCGGTTTTTTTGTTATCTTTTATTAGTAATTTCACTTAGAGTTTTTTTTTGGTTTCATCATTTATTTTTTATTTTCATTTAAAGTCAGTTTTTTTTTCGTTCTTCAAAATTAAAGTAGTTCTGTCATTTTTTAGTTTATTTTCCTTTTTTTGCTTTTTTTTTTGGAAAGAATTTGTTTTCCAGTGGAATTCGGGAGTTAGTCAATCTTGACGTGGTTTTGACATTTTACAGTGAATTCAAGGTTTTTTTTTGTTTTCATATAAATCTTTGACTAGGTGACGGGTATTAAAGTGTAAGATTGCATGCCAATTTGTATTGGACATATTACACAAAATAACATCACCAAATACTAAAAATTTATTGAATATAATTCTCTTGAGTTTTCAGTTGTTTGTTCATAAATTTTCGTCAATTAATCAATTCATCAAGGTATAAAACTGTGCCCACACGGACAGTTAACAATAATTTTTATTTTCAGCATTAATTAAATCACAAAACATAGAAAGGAATTTTAAATAGTAATATAAGTCTAGTTAAAAAATTTGAGTAGAATTAGAAAAATATATAATAGTTAAATTGAATTGCAATCAGGTTAGTTTTTTATGAAGTTATTTTTTACTAGTCTAATTTTAATAATAGAAGGAATTTTTTGCTCAATAAATCTAAATGAATGAATAACCGGATGATTCTTTCATTTACCGCTACACTACCGCCATCTAAGTGTGATTGTGCTCGGCCATCGTTTTCATTTTAGGTTTCTACGTTGTTTGACACTAGACAGTAGGCATTGGTATCGTGTGAGCTTATTGGAAGCTACACGCATCGCTCAGACGTGGCAGTTTTGAGGTGGATCATTTCAATCTCATTGTTACAGACCACACGCATCACCCAGACGTGGCAGTTTTTATGAACGTACACAATTTCGATTCTATGAGAGGAACAACGAAATTGGGTAAAGTTCAGAAAATTGAGCATTTCAGATTTTCTTGTTTTCAGGACGTCAGCTGTCAGTCTAGTTTTCAGCGAAGCACAAGACATCACATTTAAACAAGAGTAATTTCTTTCGACTTTGTTTAATGTGCGGCTTGCATAGGCAATGGGTTGGTCCTTTCCGACTTCTCCTTGAGAAAGAACAGCTCCCAGAGCCTCGTTACTTGCGTCCGTATTAAGATTATAAGATTTTGAAAAATCGGGGTAAATCAAAAGTGGTGGGGAAATTAGAGCATTTTTTATGCTCTGAAATGCTTCTTGGCATTTCTCTGTCCAAGCGATTTTTACATCCTTTCGGAGTAAATTCGTGATTGGTCGTACAATTTTGGAGAAGTCTGGAATTAATTTCCTGTAGTAATTGGCAAGTCCTAAAAATGACTGAACTTGCCTTACTGTTGTGGAACAGAAAATGCTTGAACGCAGGCCGTCTTCCTTGGGTCTGGTAGGGCTCCTTCGCTAGAATATTTATGTCCTAGGTAAACAACTTCTCTTCGTAGAAACTGGCACTACTCTGGCTGCAGTTTCAAGTTGTTCTCTCTCAACTTGTCTTAGACTTTTCTCAACTTTTCGTTGTGGTCGTTTAAATTTTACCATAGATGACAATGTCATCTAGGTAAACGAAATATTCGAGGCCTTGTAAGCCTGTCAGGACGAAAATCATTAGGCGTTGAAAAGTGGCAGAGGCTCCTTTGAGCCCGAATGGCATACACTTGAACTCGTAGTGTCCATAACTTGTGCTGAAAGCAGTTTTATGTCGATCTTTTTTGTCGACGAGAATTGGTGATAGCCGTTGGCCAAATCGAGTGTGGTGAAATACCTTACATGTCCTATGTAGTTGGTCGAGAATATCCTCGATTCGGGGTAGCAGGAATGCGTCTCCAATTATTTTTCGTTTAATTTACGAAAGTCGACAACGACGCGCCACCTTTTTCACCGTCCGGTCCGCTTCCTTGGGGACAACTAGTAGACGTGAATTCCAAGGGCTTTCTTTTAGCTGCCCGTTAATTACTTTCCGCTGTGTTTCAGGTAAGCCGTACATTTTTTGATTTATGGGTGCTTGATCTTGCACTAATGGAATGTTATGCGTTATCGCATTTGTATAGGTGAGTTTGTCACCTTTGAGGAAGAAGATATCGTTATACTCTTGGCAGAGCTCTAATATCGAAATTTTTTCTTCCGCGGTCAAATTAGGGTCTAGGGCCTAGCTTCTAGGCTGAGTTCTTGCTCTAGCCTAGATATGCGCGGGTATTGCTTTGGGTCGTCCGGAGTCTCATAATGCGGGTATAGATATCGTACATGCTGTAATATTGCCGTTTTGTCGGCTGAACCTTGGTTTGACTTACTCTTCCTTTTAAGTTTTTGACCTGTAAGTAGCTGAGGCTTTTGTGATTCCTTTTGAGGCTTTATTTTGTTTTTCTTAGCATGTTGCAGGGTAGTTGCTTCCTGCTTTGTTGACGGCTGAGTTGGGTACACCTATGTGGTCTTTGCCTTAGGCTGTGTGGGATACTCCTGCGCGTCTATGATAGTGAGCTGAGACCATGTAGCATTCTGTATGCTGTGTAACGGTGGAGTAGTATGCACCTTTAGTATAGGCTTTAGAGACTCGCTACCGTTCTTATATGGCCGTTGTTTACTTAATAATGATTTATGCCACGGGATTTTGGACGGAAGAGTTATATGCACTTTTTGGCAGGCTTTAGACACTCATTACTGTCTCTACTTAACTTGGATATTTCTTTCGTGTTCAATAATTCCTTCGTATTTGGTATGGAAATGTGCGTATTTTGGTGGTCTTTTGTGCCCGTAATGGGACTATTGTGTAGTAGTTTATTGGATATAGCTGTAACGTTAAGCTATGTATGACTACTTGATGACTGTTAGCGTTGAGAATACTAACCAGCACTAATTTTTCTCTAGATGACAGTAAACTGTTTGCTAAAAAGACTCCATCGCTTATCTCTTGGCATAAACAGAGCACTTCTTCTTGAGTTTGTAACGGAACTGGGGCAACAATTTGAGAGTGCGCAGGTACGCAGATTGGCTCCTTAAAGGTAACCAATTGCTGCCTGATTTCGTCGCTCTGTTGTTCGCCCAGACAGCTCATTTCACATTCCTTGAGCTCTTTTGGAGCTTGGCAGCCAGGTTTTTTCGTTTGAAAAGCCTTGAAGACACTGCAGGTGGATAGTTCAGCCTGTTTACACTCTACCTTCTCACTTCGACTGCTTTTGCAGAATTTAGCTTGTCCGTTTCAAACATCAATGGCAAAGCAAATTCATCGGGATTAGTCTCCGTGCGAGGAAACCTTAGTGCCTTATTAGGACCCTGAACGTTACAGTTTTTCGCTAGGAAATTATTTCCTAGAAGTTCATCATCGGAAAGGCCAGGCAAGTTCTTTACGACTTGAAACTTGGACGGAATTTTGTTTTTGAAAACGAAGTTTCCCTGGGAGTTTCCCAGCGTCTTTCCAGTACCAAATGGGGTCCGAAGAGAGCATGCTTCATTGTGGTTAATTGCTTTGAGATCTTTTAATGACCTTTTCTTTATTATACTAACCTCAGCGCCTTTGTCTACTACTAGTTTAGTTTGGCCGTTCAGACCTATGTCTAAAGGCAGTTTTACTGTAGCGAAACTGGTATCGGGCTGCTGAGGAGACCCTATTTTATTAGATGGGAGATTTATAGTCGAGTCGGGGAGTTTTGGGTCGACTGTACGTCGTTTCCCTGACTCCGGGCTTCCCATTTACAGTTTTGTTGACATGCGCTTAATATATGTCCAGAACAGCCACAGAACTCACACTTTTTCTCACATTATAGACTCTTGAGTTGTTGGAGCCTTGTGGGTCTCTAGGTCGTTGATTTGGTTGTCCAATGTTGTTGTGGGGTCTCTGGAAACTATTGTTGTTTCTTCTGCAGTCACGCACGTCATGATTATACATTTTGCAGTTCCCACAATAGGGAGTATTTTTCATTTTGAGGCAATCAGCATATGTGTGGCCTCTTAGATTACAAAAACTACAAGTCATTTTATTCAAACAGTTATTTTTATTGTTTACATTATAATTTTTATTAGGAGATCTTGGCCCCAGTTTGATGTATGATGATGTGTTTGCCTGTGAGAACTACGGGTGCTGAAGGTGACTATTTGTGTTTGACAAGGTCTGAGGAACTTGAGCGAATGGCATTATGCCTGGATTAAATATGCTGTGATTTGCTGATGAATTAATTTGGCTAAATTGTGCGGTATTTGGTGCTGTTGCGCTTATTGAATGGGGTATTGTATTCTGTATCACATTTTGTTGAAATTGCCCTGAAGGTTGCAGGAATAGAGCGTTTTGCTGAGACGTTCCATGTCTAGTGCTCTTTGTACTAGTTCATCTACAGTGCCGTCTGCCATTCTCAACAGGTGCTGGCACATATAAGGGTTATTGACTCCTGTTTTAGTGCGTTTTCGCGAAATCTTCCAGCTTCGTTTTAAAAGCTGGTACTGTTGTGGCTCCGTACTTGGATTCTGCTGCTTCATTGCAGAGTGCCAGCATTTGTTTTACTCGTGCCGTGAAGGCTGTGAGATTTTCTAAAGGATACTGACTTGTGGTAATCAATTTATTTACCAGTTCCTGGTAAGTTTCTCTAGGAAGGTATGGGCGATTTAGAAGTTCTTCTACTTCTTTGAAAGTAGTGGGCATATTTGAGGCAAAAAGATGGTAAGCTTCGCCTCGAAGTCTGGTGGGAAAGATTTGTAAAAATGCTGATAGTTCATCCACCGAAATGCACTGAATTACCTGCCTGCAGCATCCTAGAAAAGTTTGGAGCTCAAGGCTCAATTTTGGGTGCTGTTCTCCCGAGAATAGGGGAACGAGCTGGGCAGTTAGCTTGGCGATTTTAGCGTAATCTGCCATGTTTAAATCTGCGATTTTGAAACTAGAATTTGAAACTATTGGGGAGCTAATATCTTCGTTGCTGGTCTCCAGAAGGGAGTCGCCCAGCCAATTTAAAAGGATTTCACTCCCGGTGGAATCACTGACGCTGTCTATGGCACTTTGGTTTAATTCTACGCTATTATTTTTAATTTCTGTTTCGAGAGAGTGCGAGAGTTCCCCAAAGTGCTTTAAGCTTTCTTTAAATTTTTCCGTACTTTCTTTGAATTGCGCGATTTTCGCAAGCCGCCGCTCACGGGACTTTATGAGCTGTTTATCATTAGAATCGCGCTTTATAACAGAAAGTTCGGAGGAGTCTCGCACTTTCCCCTCTAAATACTTTAAATAATTTTCTATATTTAAATTGGAAGGTCTTTCTTGTTGGGGACCTGTAAGGATTATCCCGCTCCTTAAAGTGACTCCTCTTGTTGTTGAATTTGTTGGGGGTGTTTTATTAGCATCCTGTGTTGCAGATGTTGCTCCCGCGATGCCTCCTTCGTACCGGGGCGGAACATCCTATGCGTCGCCCGGCGAGGAAGATTGTTGAGGAGGTGATGGAAGTGGTGAGATTTCCGGCGGTGTTTCCTGGTGGAAGCTTTCTTCGCCAAGTTTCTCTAAACTGTTTTTAAGCAAACTATGTTCTTCATATACATATATATCGGCAACATAAAATTTTTTAGATATGGGGTATTCACTGAAAATAGTTAGTATTTGAGACATGGTAATTATAGCTGTTAAAAAGGGACGCTATTATATTAAGAAAATTGTTTTGACTGAAACCGAATCGGCTGTTTAAATAAAAAATCGTATTTTCATTAAATTAGATAACTTCCATTTCTATTATACTTGCATCATTTTCATCGTTATTAAGCTTTCTAAGTAACTGCATAGCTTTATATACCCAAAAAAATTATATTGTCTTCTTTCTTCTAGTTTAGTTTTAACTTTTAAGTCATGAGCTTCTAGGGAAATTGTATTTTGGTTTTCTAGCTTTAGAAGGGTACCATGAAATATTTTCAAAACATTATGTAAAAAGCACAAATAAATTTCAGTGCGATAAGTGACATCGTCGTAATTTACATCATAGAAGGATTTTTTATATTTGTAGGATATTTGCGTTCTAAAGATATAAAATATTTAGTTAGCACGTAATCAAAAACATCTTTCAGATCAGCTACTCTTTTTGAACGACAATAAAAATTGTTAAACACTTTAGTAGTTACTATTCCGTCTAAATTGAAATTGCACATTTGAATTGGATATCTTACTTATGAGCATTGCAATTTGTGGCTAACAACATAGGATACCGTGCATTTAAATAGCTATATACAGAATGGTTCTTATTTTTTTGTCGCATACGAGAATCGAACTCACAATTTTTAGAATCGGTCATAGAACTTTTACTTTTAACGATTCTAAATGGTTCTTGCCAAAATTCAGATTAGCATTAACAGGACAAAATGCAGATGCATTTTCCAAGAACTTTATTAGCTAAGAAACTACATTTTGTTCTACCCCACTGAACTGGCCCAGTTATTCTGGAATCTGAATATAGAACAGGATCTTATTTCATCGAGCAATCTAATGCTCTGAATGTTTGGTGATGATTTATAGAATGATATACCTTAGTAAGTGTTGCTATAATTACTTTTGACTCTTGTTTACAGAATTTACTCTCGCCGAACAATTACTTAAGAACTGAGTAATATCATTTTTCCGCTTAGTAAGCTCTATCTCTTTAGCATGTTGTGTTAAATCATATATATATATATACCGTCCTCCATGATTCAATGTGAATGATTTATTGTAAATCTTGCGCAAAGCTTTATTACAATAATTCTTTTTATCTAGATCTGATTGTCGTACCAAAGGAAATTATTTTCCCATTCGGGTTTATATTTAGTCATAAGGCACTAATCGCTCTTTTTGGGAGGCGATTTTACAGCCTCTGTTGAATCAGACTGACTTTCAGACATTTCCTAATCAAATAATCAAATTTAAAGGCAAACATCCAACATTCCTAAATGAATAGGGGTGACCACATATATACGGGCATTTATTTATTTAGTTTCTCTCTATATGTAATATTGAAATAATTTAAAACAACATTATTTTGATTTTTAAAATGCATTTATTATTGAACGTATAATTTAACTCTTAATAAATGCAAATTGCTGAATTTGAGCGTTCCGGAAATGAAAGCATTCTTGCGAGTCATCTAAATGCGAATATTCCGCAGAATTCGGCAAAGTGTCACCCTAGGCAGGGGGCACCTCAACCCTTTCGAAGTTTTTTACTTTTACCTCCTTTTTAACAAAAGAAACTAATTAACATACACTTTTTTATAAAAACTGTAAACTGTAGACTCTCCTCTTTAATTTTACCTAGTACATCTATGTCCTAACTGTGGACGTTAAGAAATTATTTGTTTTTAACCTATTTGGTAACGGTGATCATACACTCTATACTTTTTAAGGTGTTTTGTGAAAAACTAGCATAGGTATATATATTCTTAATCACCATATAATTCCGAGATCGGTTGAGATGCCCCAACCCCTTATAAAATTTTTTTTGTTGGGCTAGGTGAGTACGATCACTTCCTACCCTATGGACCTCCGTAACGCGACCAGCCTATATACTTGGTACTGAAGTTCAATCATATTTACTGAGATCTGCGAAATCGTAAAATGCTTTTAAAACTCATTGCTACAAGTAAATACTGCAGCCAGCCAAATAGCAAAACAAAATTCTTTTAAAGCTTCTTCTTTTGCTGAAAGTTAAGTAGCAATGAGATAAGAATTGCTTTAATTTTTTTGTTCAGCGAAGCATGCTGCCTGAATTAAAGAACCTTGAAATCTTTAAAACTTTCCGATTTTTTGTCTGCTGAGCTATATTCACAAAATCATAACTTTGATTCAGGCATTTGTGTTAATAGAACCAAGACTATGATTTTTCTAATAGGTATAACTTAACAGTCCAAAGACTGGCAAATTTTAAGAATTTCAAGGTCTTTTAATTTAGACAGCATGCATCACAAGACAAAAAAATGAGTTGTATGCTTATTTCAAAACTACCTAACTTTCAGCAAAAGAAAAATGAAATTAGTGATGGTCGGGTGGGAAAGATGCGAATTTTGACCGACTTCCTATGGAATTACTCTTAATATACCTGGTTTGATGATAAGCAGAACGGCTACAAACATCGACTCACAGCTTTGGACTTTAATTCTTGTTTTACTTCGATTCGGGACGGATTACGGATTTGAAAAAGTCAACAACAAAAATAAAAACTATTAAAAGTAATGAACGTCTAGTAAGCAAATCTCTTTAAATGCCCTTTAATTAAAATAAAAAAATTATTATTAAATTTTTCCTGAATTAAAAATGTAAGAGGGTCCAATTTTGACATATAAATGATATATAAATATATATATCCTGCCTTTGATTTATTACTAAAGATTCCTTGTGCGTGCTCATTTGCTCTGCATTTTCTCTCCATTTATCACTTACTCTTTCGAGATATTATTATTATTATGTTCACGATATCCATATTTTTATTAATTATATATATTCTAAGGGACAGGCGCATAAATCGAAATGGTTTTTAATTTTGAAAATGATGGTCTTGTCTATATTTTCGTGACATTCTGCATTATTCGTCTTATTTCTATATATTATATCTGTAGTCTGTGGTTCAAAGTAAATAAAGAACATGATAAAACTCCTAAATGATGTCGGTAAATTCTAAATATTAGTTCAGATATTTCATACTAGATCCTGTCACTGGGTGGAAGTAACACGTCGATTGTAAACATATATATATGTATACACGGTGTATGTTAAAAAGTACAGGGTGCACGGTCACTGCCTGAGGTTGGTTGTATGCAGAACTTCATGGTCTCTCCAACGACTCCTCAGCCAGCCCCAGGTATTGTTGTCTAAACTAAATATTTAGGATTTTCTTACCTTTTTGCTGAATTTGACGTTTATTTTTTCTTTTTGCAAAAAGCGGTAAACACAAATTTTTTTTATAAAAACTGTAAGCTCCGCATTCTATTCTTTAATTTGACTCTATGTCCAATCCGTAGCTTTTAAACCGTTAAAGTGTTATTAGCTCTTAACCTATTCTTAAAGCTATTCTCAAACCTATGTTCAAAGATAATTTGTTCCCTTAGTGACTGAAAATACGTCGTTTTACAAAATATCGGGTAATTTCTGTATGACCTGAATAGCTTGTGAATTAGTAACTCCATAACGGCTGCAAATAGCACGCAGGATATACAAGGTTAAATTAAAGAGAAAGATCTAGAGTTTACAGCTTTATAAAAAAAATTTCTGTTAACCACTTTCTTTAAAAAAAATTGAGGTCAAAATAAAAAACAGGTAAGAAAATCCGAGATTTTTAGTTTAGACCACAATAACTTCTGTGAGGAGAGGAGCATGGGACTGGTTGAGTAGTCGTTGGAAAGGGCATGAAATTCTACATACAATCAACCTTGACGGTGACCGCGCACCCTATACTTTCAAATCTAGATTTTTCCTTAATTACCCTGTAACTACGAAATTTTTTATATGGATCTCCCCTGCCATACCATTTTTTGTTTGTTTAGGTGATTACTATCACCTCCTGCTCTATGGACCAAGAAGTCCAAACAGGAATGTTTGATCTACAACAGAAATTCATTTTTCCTTCTACTGAACTTACAAACAAAAATTTTTTGAATGTGGTTCATACAGTTTTGTACCTATTTATAAAAGATCAGGAAAACATCCCCCATGGTTTAATCGGCGACCTCTAAGGTTAAATAAGAAAAATAAGGCATTTAATTGTTTAAAGCAAACAATACTTTAGAAAATGCATAGAATTTGAAACGTCCAAATTGGGTATATGAATTTTTACATAGGTAACTTTTTAAGAAATACATTTGATCTGCTGAAAGAAATATCAGAACTAACTGGATTTCCTATTCAAATGGAACTTGATACTGTGATCTCAAACAATTTACAAGAAAGCTGGGACTTATTTGCTGACTGGTTCGAATCTGTTTATGTTTCAGATCCTCTTCTTTCCCTCTACTCTACTTCGGAGAGCACTGATGCAACTCTTGATCTTCGTTCTATGTCTTTGGATCTTAATGAAATACAAAACTCGCTCAGCTCTGTAAAGAATGATGTTTTTTACGGCCATGATTTAGTACCTAACATATTACTTTAACAATAATTTTCAATGTTTCACTTAGACCAGGTCTTTTTCTAGACCAGTGGAAATTTTCTTTTATTACTCCTATATACATACATGCTATATTTACTGTATTCAATAAAAAACTAGAGAGGAATTGCCAAACTTTTACCTATTCCGAATTGTTTTGAAAGCATAATAATGAACAGGATGTATTTTCACGTAAAAGTAATGATATACACCCAAAAATATGATTTCGTGAAGGGTAAGTCTTCAACAACTAATTTGGTATTATTAAAAAATCTTTATATTAACGAAATTGAAAATGGTGAGCAAGTTGACGTTATCTATACTGGCTTTGTTAAGGTTTTTGACCTTGTTAATATTGAACTGCTTGTAAGGAAACTGCATGCCTCCAAAAATTTTTTAAATCTCGTAAATTTATATTTAAATCAGGGGTTCCTCAAGGCAGTCATCATGGCCCCCTGTTGTTTATTAATTATATCAATGATGCGGTTAAACTATTCTCTTTCGCTTAATGTCTTTTGTGCGCGGATGACCTAAACATTTTCTTTCCAATTAGAGATCTGGCAGATTGTCTACATCTTAAAAATGGCCTAAATAAACTTCTGGTTTAGTGCTCGTTAAATGGTTTGGAACTTAATCCTAGCAAGTTTAAGAGCTTCTTCATTTATCGTTCCATTAATCCTACTTTGTTTGATTACGTGATTAAAAACATTACTGTAGATAGGCCTACTGAGATTAAAGATCTTGGTATCATTTTTGATAAGAAGTTAAACTGCTCTTAGCATGTTGATTACATCACCTCCAAGGCATTTAAATTGCACGGTTTCATTAGCGTAACTGCATTGTTTTTCAAGAACCTTACACTTTTTAAAGGCTTTATACGTTTCATTAGTTCGCTCCATATTGGAATATTCTTCTGTAGCTTGGTGCCCATATACTGCTTTACATATTAAGCGCATTGTATCTAACTAGCAAGCTGGTCTTTTGTTATATGAGGCCAGGTGCCAGTTACTCGGGTTCTAAACTTTAGAGTTTCATAGAAAGCTTTTAAGTACTATGTTTGGCAGAGATATTTTCTGCTACAAGATTTGCTCACCCGCATTGATTGCCTTATTCAAAATTTATGTGCCTGGCTTTTCTATTGGATCTAGAGATTTATTATATATTCCTTCTCATATAACTTGTTAAGGCCAGTATGAACCTATCACTCATTGCTCTCGAAATTTTAACGTTGTTTGTACTCATAGACCTTACTGAAGAACGTAGTAGTTTCAGAAATCAGAAATACTGTACAGCAAGTTTATCGATAATCACGTCTTTAGATATTCTTTAGATTTCTATTTTTATAGTATATATTTATATCCTTATGACTTAACGTTAAGCACGTCAGGAGAAGCTTTTCTCTGTAGATGTAAATAAATAAATAAATAAACTGGAATGCTGAAGTGTGTTGAGCGAAAATACGTCCGTACTGCAAAATTAAAGTATGCTTTACTTCAGTAATTCACTTTAAAGTGCTAGCACAAACTAATACAGTACCAAAAGTATTGCATTATTTCAAACTCCGTAAGGCAAGGACTTTTGTGGATTTATGAAGAAGAGAAATCGTATGTATTCATCGCCATTTACTTTTACATATATCCTAGATGAATTCATAAGGTATCAGGGGCGGTTCCTCATTGGAAGCAAAGGAAGCACTGCTTCCCTTGACAAAATAAAAAAATCCAAACATAACATTTTGCTTTAAAATATTCTTAGAATATTTAAAAAAATGTATAAAATTCAAAAAAGTTTACTCCTCTGGCATCACTAGATACAACCTGAAATATTTTATAAGTAACGCCCAATTTTCTCCTACAAACTAAGAACATACCACCCAAACCAATGTCATTATATCGCTACTAACATTCTGTATGGTACGCTGTCCAAAATGTAGCGTATGACCCACCCACCATCCTTCCACCCAACACCAAATCCACCCCGATTTGTCTTGTCAAGCAAGCTACATAATATTCGCGTGGTATGGATGGGACGGCATTAGAATCAAACACCGTTGCCACTGGCATCGCAGTGACGCTGAAATCCCTACAGCGTATTTACAACAACAAAGCCAATGTAAAAAGTTAAATACATTTAACTTTTTAGACTCATATTCACTCAAGAGTTTGCATGCGTACATTGCTATGGTACGCTGGCCACAGCGTAGCGTTTGGCAATTGATTTACAAACCCTGATAGTAACTTTCATTGATAAATTCTGAAGTACCTATATGCTGGTGCGGGGTGTCGGCCTTGCTCACGATTTATTTAAATGCTGCCAGATGTTAACAAATTCGTAGCTTTTTTTAAATAACTTTTATCCGACCTTCGTGACGAATATTGTGAAATTTTAGGAATTGTTTTAGTATAGTAAACGTGGATGGATTTAAATGGGATTTATTGTTTTAGAATTAGTTAGTGGGTTTAATTTTTTACGTTTTTAGGAGTTTTGGGGGGATGGTGGTAACAACACTCATGGTGTTGTCCAATTTTGGCCATGTGTAATACCTAATTGAAGCTTTTGCTGAGATTTATTAAGTGGCATATTTTCTTTTGTTCTGTAAGAAACTTTATAACCGACTTTTTTCACTCGAATATCTGTAAAATGCGTGATTTTCGAAATTGTGTACAAACGGGGGTGTAAGTTCTTGCGGGGCCGATTTTAATTTTAAACGCTTGAACGCATGATGTTTTACATATTTCATGTGAACATTTAAATTTTATATGTGTAACCGAAGGGTTTTGATGTGAAATAAATTTTCCAGTTTTTTCGTGTAAAACGTTTTTACATGGAAGTACTTACATTTATGTGCGATAATCTTCTAAACTATACTTACCGCAAACGTAAAAAATTACATCACAACATTCGCAAAAGAACATAGATGCGAGTTAATATGCATATATTAGATAGATTATCAGTACGTTTTCATGAATACTTGAAGTATGTTTGAAGTAATCAAAATATCATGGAAATGCTGATTCAATGCGTAAATTTCAACTCAGGTAATTGGAATTAATTCAATTAACCGCCCTACCTGAGCTTCAACTGGATTTCAATCCAAGTACTCAAGTATTCATGTAAACGTACTGTTTGTCCTTTTATATGAGTTTTTAGCAAAAAGGTAATGATTAGAAAATAAAATATATTAAAAAAACTTTTTAAATAAATAACTTTCATAAATAAATTATAGACTAAGTAAATAATTATTTTTGCTTTCACCCAAGAAAAGTTTCATTGCAAAACTGAATCTACACAACAACAATATTTTAAAATTATATATTTGAATGTTTTTATTATTTTTACACATATTTTATTCATATTGTGCAAAAATAAGATATTGACTATCTATAATATTACGTACGTTTCTGTTTAATTGCGAGACAATGTAGAATTCTTGCTTTTATTTGAGAATTCCGGCGAACGAGTATACCTACCTAAGGACAATATTAATGGTAATTGAATTCAAAAGAATGAATTAGATGATTAAATTTTTTGCGTACGTTGTGAAAGGAGATATGGAGTGAAATTTTTGTATTTGCTTAATTATGGGGCAGGCAGTATTTGCTGTGAATGGATTAAATGAAAGATATGATTACATCGCTGATTTATTTAACGATGATAATGGCTTCCTTCTCTTTCAAGCGCAAGAATAATTATGAATATTTATATTGTGTATTATTGACATCATTGACTTTGATACATGTATAATTACTTATAATAGCAATGAAATAGTCTGAAAAGCGAAACTATTTACTATTTATTTTACTATTTACATAAAATGTATTGCTTCCCTTCTTCTGAATCCCACGAACTGCCACTGTAAGGTATACTAAATTTGCCATTCCGTTTGTAATGCATAGAAATAATGATGGCACAGCAGAATGGATTCGACACCCACGCATAGTACTTAAAGTTATTTTGATTTTTCTTCGTCCGTCCGTTTATCCGTCCGACCCTGTCTTTCTGTCTTCAGAATAACTCTATATCGCGTGTACTTAGGGAGCTGAAATTTTGTACACGGGCTTTAAAAAAAAGGTTTAAATCCTTTGTGGGGTTGTCATACAGAAATTTTATTTTTCGCGGCAGCGTAGAGAGCTGATATTTTTTGCATGCCGTTTCCATAGAAATAGTAAATATAATTTCAAAAATGAGCTAAATGGCGACCGCTTCTTGGTTTTGCGAAATGAAAATTTTGGGTTTTTACGTATAGGTACTGTGAAAACGATCAGTCCGTCAGAAATCCTATGAAATTGGTTATAAATATTTTTATTGCCCGACGAACCGTTCTAGAAATATATGCAAAAAACCGCTTCAGAAATCAAACTTGCACAGAGAGGTGAATTATTAAGCTAAGCTCAGGGGATGCCCTGTAATGCAAAGCACAGCATGGCAGAAAGGATATAGGATATAGTGGCGGAGGTGCTGATATATGTCGCCCTTAAGCCTTCGTGGTTTGTATACCAGAAGAAAGACAGAAGATGGTAGACCGTTCCACCCTCCAGAGTTGCCAGATGGCAATCGTGACATTTCCCCATATCGAGGTCGTAAATTCCCCAAAATGCATTTTTTTTAATTTCCCCAATTACCTAATTAAATTTAAATGCTGTATTTCAATACCAAATATTAAATGTATTTCCATTAAAACAGAAATAACATAACAAGGAACCAACAAGAATAAACATTATTCTGTCAGAAAGCAAATAAATCAAATTATATATTTCAAACATTCATATTATATTTATATTACTCTTCCGATCTGTTAATAATAAATCTGAAATTAAAAACGTTTTCTTATAGCCCCATATTAATTATTAATCTTGAACCATCTCTAATTTCCGAAAACGCTTGTAGAAGTAGAACATCTTTGTCTTCTTCATCGTTTTTGTTATTGCACATTGCCTCTGATGTAAACATATTTAACATACTTTGTTTTAGGACGAATTTAGCACAACTTCCATTTTGTAAATGGTAGCGAATTCTAATTATAGAGTCAGCCGAATATATTGCTATTGTATTTCTTAGGTTAGTTTTGATTATATTTACAACAGAACAAGCCCTTTCGACTGTAGCATTCGAAAACGGCAATGAAACGATTGTCAACGCCAGTTTTGATATTTGTGGAAGAATTTTTATAGCGCGACACTTCTGCCCAAACTCCAGGCCAAAGGCATCATTAGTATGTGTCCAATCAACAATATGTAAATAATACCTTGAAATTGTACGGCCAAATCTGTTATGTATTTTTTTACTTGTGAAAAAAATGGTGTAAGTACATTAATTTTTGCCAAAACATTTATATTTTCGGATATTCGTGCGTAAATTTGCTCACATATACAGGGTGATTCAAATCAAGATACCTTCCGGTATACCACGCGATTCGTTGAGGTTAGCTGATCAAAAAATTGTTCCCTGATGGGAATAAATGAATATAAATTTTGAATCACCCTATACATTTTGGTTATTGTTGGCTTATTAAATAGCCAAGAATAGTAGCTGTCGAAAAGTGTATTCCTTTGTATTTGTTAATTAAGCATCTTTAAATTATTCTTAAATATTTCCAAAATTTTGATTTTTTTTATATACAAATTTCATAAATACCGTTATTTATTTCAAAAACTTTCTTCCATGTAACTAAAATTTATTGCTTTTTATTAATGCCCCTACTACCCTCTATCACTGGGGGAAAAAACGCATTCCAATATCTGTATCAGTTTTAGTGCTGGAGGAAACGCATTCCAATATCTGTATCAGTTTCAGCACTGAAGATTTATTGACACATTCAAGCCAGATCACAAAATTGCATACAAGGAATAATCACAGGTAGGTACGTAGGGTCTTTTATGACTGGACCCACAATTGCTATGGTTATAATTTTCTGATAATTTTTACTTTATTAATTTAAACTAACAAAACCTATAAAATATGCTGGAAGTGATGTCCCCCCTGGTCTATACATAATTGTGCCCTACGAAGTAATGAGTGTCTTACTCTAACAAAATTATTACTATTATTTCTAAGATGGTTATAAGCATTTTGTATCCTATTCCACAGATCTTCCCTAGAAGTAATAACTGAACTATAAACTATACTTTTTAAATATCCCCATAAAAAGAAATCAAGTGGAGTAAGATCAGGTGATCGAGCAGGCCATGGAATTGGTCCTCCACGTCCTATCCATCGCGCAGTATATTGCTCGTTAAGGTAACTTCTAACCTGAGCAGAGTAATGCGGCGGGGCGCCATCGTGCATAAAGTACATCTCGCTCCTAAGGGAATATACTCATCCAACATGTCTTCTAAATCATGATTTAAATCATGATTTCTGGTAATAAATATTCTTATTTTTCAAACTCTTGATGCTACTTTCCATTGACTGATAAAATAAGTTATCACGAAACTCCTAAGATGCTGCTTAAATACTAAATAAGAGTATCACTATCTTAAGACAATTATAACCAAAGCAATTGTGGGTCCAGTCATAAAATTCCCTACGTACCTACCTGTGATTATTGGTTTAATGCAATTTTATGATCTGGCTTGAATCTGCCAATAAACCTCTAGTGCTAAAACTGATACAGATATTGGCATGCGTTTTTTTCCGCAGTGATAGAGGGTAGTAGGGGCATTAATAAGAAGCAATAAATTTGGGTTACATAGTAGAAAGTTTTTGAAATAAATAACGGTATTTATGAAATTTGTGTGTAAAAAAATCAAAATTTTGGAAATATTTGAGAACAATTTAAAGATGCTTAATTAACAAATACAGGCGAATAAACTTTTCGACAGCTACTATTCTTTGCTATTTAATGAGCCAACAATAACCAAAATCCATAGGGTGGTTCAAAAGTTATACTCATTTATTCCCATCAGGGTTCACGAATATTAGCGAAATCTTTAACTGGCCACATCTCCTAAAGGATGGTTTCTACGAGGGAAGGGGGGGGGGGGGCGTATGTGGAACAATGTTTTGATCAGCTTACCCCAAGGAATCGCGTGATATACCGGAAGGTATCTTGATCTGAATCACCCTGTATATTAATATCAAAAATTCTTTGCAATTTTCTGTTTTCTATCTTTCTGTGTTTCTAACAGCGCAAACGGATTTGAAATGTATCCGGTAAAAGAGTTTTGTTTCAATGGATCGATGTATACGTAGCTTTCAAGCAGCATGTGCAAATTGCTGAACTTGTACCTAGACATGTCATCACAACAATTTTGCTCCACAGCAGTTCCTTATATATATCGAAGTTATTTGTGTGCGTGTTCGTAAAAGTTACAGTTTTTAAATAAAAACTACATTACAAATTTAAAGCATGTAATGACAATTAAATTATTATATTATCACCTCAAATCACAGGTAAAAACTGAACAGACGTCCGAGCAGTAATTTCACAATTTCATAACGGACGAAATCATTTTGTTGCAGTAGTATTGGTATGCTTCTCATCCTGCAGTTCGAAACTTGGCATTTCAGAATTTTTCTTCTCTCCGAATGCCTCTCCATTGATAAAAAGTGCATCATGTATGCCTAGGCAATCTGCAACTCAAAGTTAAAAGTTAGTAAACAATAAAATTCCCAATTTTTCCCCTTGCTAAATATTTTTCCTCATATAAATCCCCACGATTCCGTTTCTCCCAAACTTTCACTAGAGAGTGGATTTTTCCCTATTTTGAAGACAAAATCCTTCAATCGGGCCCTGCCACATTCGCACCGCTCGGGATAAAAAAAGTATCACGGAATTTTACTGTACAGCCGAAAGTAATTTTAATGGTATAAGGATGTGTGTGGCTTGTATCGCGAGTATTGGGTTTTGCATGCAGGAATCATTCTACAAGGGAAAGCCGACAATACTTTTTTTGAAAAAGAAGATTTCTAAAATGTTTTTTGATATTTTGCTTACCATGTTTCCTGTTATATAAATTATCCGTAAACTTCCATAGTTTCGACTAAATGTAGTTTTTATTCACTATCTATCATTCTATAGAAAATCGATTGGATTTCAACCCGACCACCACCACTTTCATTCTGCTTTTGCTTAAAGTTAAGTAATTACGAGATAAATATTGCATTAATTTTTTTACTCCTGGATGCATGCTGCCTGAATTAAATGGCCTTGAAGTCCTTGAAATTTGCTGAGTTTTGATCGGCTGATTTATATTCAAAAAAATTATAGCTTTGGTTCTAATTACCACTTTTACTTTATTTTAAAGAGAAAAATACAATATTTCAGGGAAAATTATATCAAAAATGCCATTTATAAGAAAAAAGGATAAAGATAATAAAAATATCCTTTTTCCTTGAATATATCAAAATTCATACTTTTAATTATTCTTATATTTTATTTTAAATGTTAATGCTGATAATGTTGTTAGTAAATTGTTAAATTATTAAGTTTTGATCATAATGGGTTAGACGAACAGAACTTTTCATCAAGCGCGATTGGTTATATTTGGAATAAAAACGATTCACACAAATTTAAGGGTTTTTTTTTTACCCATAGATATAATTTTTTACTTCTAAAAGTAATCTGTTAACAGCCCGATAAAAAAACACCTCAATATATGCTCCGTTTAAAAATTATTAATATTTTTGTTATATACCTATAGGTATACCTACGAAAAGTTTAAAATCTACCTACTTCTTTTTATAATTTGAAATAAATAACACTAACACCGAAAAACTTAATGAAGTTAATACCTACAACATTTTGAACGGAAAGAAATGGAGATTTAATACACAAACAGACATACATATGCATGTGTGCGAAAGATCCATGAAAAAATGATCTCATCAGCATTTCAAGCAACTAAAAATTGTCAGTCTCAAAGGTTCGCATAGCATCTACTATATGATGCGATACAATATCACAGAACTTTTTTCCAGCAATTTTCGGATAAAGCTAAGCTTTCTTAACGAAAATGGAGTAAAATTGGTAATAACTCTAAGAGATTTGTGCATAATTCTAAACATGTGGAATTATTTCTACCAGATATGACCCATAAATTTACCACTCGATAAGTTGCAATCGCAAGTAACCAAGTTTACCTCGAATGCTGTTTTGTATTCTGTTTTTTAGCGCACGAACCATGTTCATATATATACACATGAGTAATACGTTAGCTTTATATCTCTCCTCTGTTTCCTAAGAAATTTTTAACTAGGTAAATATATATAGATACATATAGTTAAGTCTGTAGGAGGTAAACGTTGATTGTGGTCTGTGGAGCCGACTTATTTGTTCCCCCAGATCCAACCTACACAATATGAATGAGTGACTTTACTCTCGGTCTCGCCAGTCTTGTTTAACAGTGGAAGCTCCTCACCTCAGTACTATTCGCGCATTCATGCGAAGTAGTGATGTAAATTTTCGAGACATTTAAGAATGTGATATTTTTTAATAGTGAGTTTTATATTTTGCTAGAGATTTTCGTGCCGTTGTTTGATAGTAATTCTATACATTCCTGTGCTTTATATCTACCGACTGTGATAAGTGTTGGTTTTGTTCGAATTTTCTTTTAATTAAGTTTGTGGAAACTTTATTTACTCAATTTTACCTATATTGTAATGAACTAAATTTGAGATAATTAAAAATGGTTGTGAATAACATCAAAACTAAAAAGTCTTCGACGACAACGTCGAGATCGACTTCTGGAACGAAGCAAATGAAACAAGAGCAACGATCATTTGTCAGTGATGTAACTTCTTCGATTAATACCGAAGTTGTTTCACCATCGACTAGATCCATGGAATACGTTGTAACCACTCCTGATGGCAGTCTTGCGACTCCAGCTGAAGAAAATCTCTTTAAATCAGCACAAATCAGCGAAGTTGGTACTGTAATGCACTCAAGAAATTTAAAAAAATCTAAAAATTTTCACGAATCAGAAAAGTCAAATGTGAAAACGGTGGACCCAGGGTTAATTAGGACAATCGAAGAAATTATACCTGAGCCATTACCAGATATGAATATATTATCTGAATCTTCGTCTCATACCGCTTATTCTTTTGCGGAACAAGGTTCCTCTTCAAGTCAGGTAATGGAAAAAGTAGACGGGAAGGAAACGATTAAAGCAGAGGACAGAAAATGGGGATCCAGTAATGTAAAACAATCCGAGAATGAAATGAAATATGTTTCAGACCATGGACAGATTTCAGATTTTAATTATGCTGAGAAATCAAAAGATGAATCATTTCGATACGATACAGCAAAACCCGGAGGATCCCAAATTTCAGAGCAATCATCTTATAACGAAAAACTAATCTTTCAGAAAGATGGGAAACTTCAGGAATCAATAACACAAAAGTCTTCAGGTAAAACGTGTAATGACTTAACAAGCGTTAAGCAGCTAGAAATTCAGTCAATTGACAGCAATGCAGATGGACCTTCACTTTTTAAAACTATTCAAATCAAAACTCCTGACAAAAGTGAGAATATTACTCGGAAAATCGACAGCGACAATGAAATTTCAATTCAAAGTAACAGCACTGCAACTTCCAGCAACACAACCAGCAGAAATAAGTCTGTGAAGAATTTAGCTGCAGCAACCACAATGTATACGTCCAAGGTTTATGATGAGAAAACAGATACTTGGAAAATCGTGGATGAAACAATTGTAAACGAAAAAGATTGCATAAAAAACAACTTATCATCCGGCCAATATGACCAAAGTACCTTATTGAAGAATGTTGGCAGAATTGACAAAGTAGATAAGAATATTAAAACTGAAAGCAAAAGCTCTATTAAGGCCAGCGAAACGCAGCATTCAACGGAAACTGTAAAGTCAGTAAATGTATCAAAACAAATTTACGATTCGAAAACCAAGTCATGGAAAGAAGTCGACGAAAAGTCCATGAAATCAATTCGTCCCTCTTTAGTGCGATATGTTAGTCAAGACTCAGACGGTTCCTTCACCACCATATACAAGAGAAAAGTTTTTGACCAAAAAAGCGGCAAATGGAAGGTCGTGGATGAAAAAATAATCAAAAGCAAAAACAGCAATGAAACAGTTCCAGAAATAATCGATGATGTCACCAACATTACCACTACCACCTATACGACTAAAGTGTTTGATTCCAAGACGGGAGCTTGGAAAGTTGTTGAGGAAAAGTCATTTGTTGACTCTCAAGCTTTCGTACCAAATGATATTGTACACGAGATAGAAAAAGATCATGCCGATGTCGCAAATATAACCACTACAACTGAAATAACCAAGGTATGTATGAATGCATGATCAAACTACCTTATTCATCTCTTAGAGATATAATTATTATACATTACTATAATTATGTATGCATGTGTTTAGTTATATATAAGAAAGCAGCATCACTCATCAGTACCTATTTTATTTGTGTGGGAGCCTAACGCTTAAGCGTGTTAATTAACACTTGAAGAGCATCAACATTTGGGTAACGAAGTAGTTCGCAGAAAACAAGGTAGTTTACTTAGGAAACAATTTTGTGTAATGTTGTTGTTGTTTGTGACAACTGGAAAATTGCATGAAATTATTTTTGTAGTTTTGCTGTTGCTTTCCATATAACATTTGTGACCATTCTTTACGTCATGGCTTATACATATGTAACATAGGTACTATGTCTTATGTAAGTCATATAGATATTTTATGTGAATTGTAGATTGTCTTCGTGCGAGAAATAGTCGAATCTAACAACTTTTTAGGCGATTTTTAAAATTAAATCGTATAGCATGGATTTGCAGTTTCCGTGGTCTAAAATCATATTTTGATATTTTCTTTCGTCTTTCCTCCTGCATGAACAATTTCAGGCAACAACATCAAGTAGCTGATTTGCTAGACATTTTTTTTATACGCTAGATGATTTCATCATAGGGTATACTAAGTTTGTTATTCCGTTTGTTAAGCATAGAAATAATGCTGGTAGAGTATAATGAGAAAAATGGATTAGACACCCAAGCTAGGGTTTGTGAAAAACCGGATCATTTAAAACCGTAGGTTTCGGTTTTGTGAAAATTGATAACCGCTGTTTTCGCAGTTCATGCGCTATCGAAAAAGATATAGTTGAAAAATAAATAAAAACAGGTACAAATTAAATTTTAATTAGTGTTATTGAATCAAAATATTTTAATTATTATTATTTAAGAAATGACATTTTAAATGACATGGTTAAAGCATTCCAAGAAGAATCGGACAATCTGGATCTTAGTTTTGTGGAAAAGTTTGCAGCTATAAAGAATGCTCTTTCACATTCTGTAGACGTAGGTTTAATAGTTTTTATTGCATTGTACAATAAAGTTATGTTTTGAGTTATATTATTGGTTTTTTTTATACAAAGCGAACTCTGGTTTCAATAAATCAAAATTGGTTCCAACAAGGCTTTCTTAGTTGTTGTTAAATTTAACTCATCTTTAAATGAGACCGCAGCTGGATTTTCAATACAATCATCATCTTCATCCAAATTTTCGATGTCAGTTGAAATTTCAGCACTTACAGATGATAATCTTTTTATCATCTCATTTGCATGACTCGAAATCTGTTTTGATGGTTGAATAATTGAAGTTGATAAATTTAGCCAATTTAATGAAATTTTTTTCTTCTGTGTTCAATTCGATTTTGCATTGATACTAAGAGTTTCCCACTAATTTCGGTATTCAATTCTTCCAGTTTAGTATAAAGAAAATTAATGGCTCCTTCGGCCTGGATATATATATAATATTTGCGTCACTTCTACAAATAAATATTTATTATGAATATAATTTCAACTTACCATGAAAAAGTAAATCCATGCTCTCAAAATAAAGTTGCAAATAGCAAAATAATTGAAGACTATAAAATACACTTTTCAACTAGTCACTTCACTATCAGAATGTCGACTGAAAAATATTACAAAAAAATGTATAAAATTTATTTTGCCCAACCAACAAAATAAATATTTACATTGAAATTAGTTAAGCCATCAAAAGTAGTTATCCCACATACCGATATTTGAACTAGGGATGTCTATCGGAAATTTAAATAGAATAGATATCAATAAATCAATAATATTCAATATAATTTGAAAAAAAAACAAAAAGATGTAAATATTCTTCATTTCAAAATATGATATTTGAAAATCGTTAAATTGACGTGCTCCGTAAATCTAGTGCTAATAGTAAAGCTCTTTTAAGTAATTCAAGCATTTTCTTTACATGACCTTGTAATATGTTATTTTAATAGTAGAATTTCGAAAAAACTTCAGTAATTTTCTTGGTGATTCAAGATTCTGATAAAGATTGCGATTAAGTTTTCTTCTTTGCGAATAAACAATATTAGTTTGCTCGTCCTCAATGAAACAATCAATATCGTCTTCTGATTCTTCAATACCAATATCAGCTCCAGAAGTTTTTCTTCAGGATCTCCTTAAGCACAAACTACATCCATAACAGCAAGATGAGCGTCGTGAGCAAGGAATAGTTGAAATTCTTTCCCCTGCAAATTTTACATTAACAGCAGCCCTATCTGTAGTACAAGCGACAATGAGGATGACTGTGCCAATCGACATACAAGAATTGCTATGCACTATTGGAGACCGACAACGGCACACATTGAGCCATCCCACACGAGTATTCTTGATGCATACTGGTTTTCTAGGGAAGACGTGAGAAGAACAAAGTGATACCTCTTTGCTTCTTCTAACCTCTTCCCAAGAAACCCTGTTTGCATACTGCATCAGGAATAGTCGTGTGCGATGGCCCATTGAATCTGAAAATAACTCCAGTCGGTCATCAGGGTCAGACTGATTAAAAATTCTGCCGAAACATTTTCTGTAAATTTCTAAAAAAAAATGAATGCTTATTGCTCATCTATGCGTCTACACTCATAATAATTGTTAAGCACCCATTGTCAGCCTATTCTATGGAAAAAATTTTCAGTAAATTTCTAAGGCAAGTGCCATACCAGACTACTGATGTGGTGATGGTGATATTTTAAAATAATCAGCAGCTGATATATTGCAAGCATATCACATCAGTAGGTTATGCTACATCACATTAAAGTCATATGTTTTTTGTGTCAAAAACGCAAGTATTCAATTCAATGCAATTCAATTTATTCAGCATTTGGCATTGTACAAATGAGAATATAAAATTCTTTTCTGATTGTAACTTAATTAAAGAATACAATAACTAAAAAAAAAAATTATACTACATAGTAACTCAAAACTTATATCTAGACTTACAAAACTACAAAGCTAAGAAAGTTGAAGGAAAACAATTAATTTAAGTAGAAAGAAAATTTAAAACTAAATTATAATAAATAAGTGAAAAAGCTAGAATTGGTCTAAGACCAATCCTTATGATACCCTAGATGAATGCACGTATGAAATTTCGTATGGTCACCCATTTGAGCAATTTTGATTTTGTGCATTGGTTTCTCACATATATTTCTAGAACGGCTCGTCGGATAGAAAAAATGATTATAACCAATTTTATAGGATTACTAATTCTGAAGAAGTTTTTGGTACAAGAAAAATGTCTAGGACTGATCGTTTTCAAAGTATATGAAAAAAAACAAAAATTATTATATGGCAACACCAAGAAGGGGTTGCCATATTTAGCCCACTTTTGCAATTTTATTTTCTATTAGTATGAAAACACAGCGTACCAAATTTCAGCTTTCTATGGCGACGTGTTCTCAGGTAGTGTCCACATATATCGTGGAAAACGAAATTTTTGTATGGCAACCCCTCGAAGGAGTTGCCCGATTTGTCTCATTTTCGAACTTAATTTTACTTTTTTTTTAATGTCCGTGTACAAAATTTCAGCTATCTAGGTGAACGCGTTCTCGAGTTATCGTGCGCACAGACAGACAGACAGACAGACAGACAGACGGACGGACGGACGGACAGACGGACATGCAAAAATCAAAATAACTTTTAATATTTTGCGTATGTGTCCAATTCATTTTGCTCTACCATCATTATTTCGAGGTGTTAAAAACGGAATGACAAACTTAGTATACCCCTATAGATTTCATCTAGGGTATAAAAATTACTCTAAGAAGAGTAGTGATTGAAGGTGGCCAACGTGCTTGACATAAGCGATCTTTGCAACAAAGCTGGCAAAGAATTCCATAATTTGATAGTACGTAACATGAAATTATTAAAAATGGAAGCAAAAGGCAAAATAAATCTAACTAAGTATTGGGTGTGTGGTGCGTTATATGGGATTTTTTAATTGCGTTTACAGCTGAAGCAGAACAATGGCTCATGATAAAGAACAATATCTAACTATCAATCATGATCAATAATAAAATTGAGGCATCATTCATGATAAACGATAAATTCCAACTATCATTCATAATAAGTCATAAGATCCAGTAAGCCCAACGCCCCCTGGAAGGTGGATTAATTTCCGTGTATGGAGGAAAGAAGCCATGCTAATACCGATTGTTAATTGCAAATTTTAACTTCAAAAATTTATTGGACGAAGCGTTTCGTATTGACAGAAACCCTCATACTCTTCAATACGGCGTTTAATTAAATAAAAAACTCCAAAACAAAAAAAACATACCATCGTTCCAATTTACGACGAAATTTCTCGCCAAGCAACACTCTGCACTAATTCTGAAACAAAATTTCGTTCATTTCATTTTTAGTATTTTAAACTAACCTGACTTAATTAGTTTGCAAATAAAATATCGACTGATGTAAGTAAAAGTCAGCAACATGCAAGTCACTTGCTGATTATCAGCAGATCAGTATCACATCAATACATCACTACCTGTTACATTGTGTACTGCTGATAATCAGCACATCAGTACATCAGCATATCAGTAGCCTGGGGCTGGATTGCTATGAGTTTTCGCGTGTACACAAAATTTTGTGTACACCACATTGCTTCAATTTCGTAAAAGTGGAAATGAGTTTTTCTGTCAAAATTGTGTACACTTTAACTGATATTTTCTCACGGCCATTTTGGTCGTGAATTTTGAGTGAGTTTTTGTCAAAATTATATGTTATATTATTTATTTTATCATTCTCTAAGCGGTAGTCACCTTAATACTAGTGAATTCAACTCATTTCTTATAACTTAACTTCTTCAAAAAGACTATTGTCTCACTCAAACAACATTCACCACAGAAAAATATTCATTCAACACTTAAGTGTACACAGATACTTACGGAATCGCTTGAAATTCAAAAGTGTACATTTGCACTCAAGTGCGTTTTTCAAATCGTGCACACTTGCAAATTCTTCACAGTTGCTGAATCCAGCCCCTGGTGTGGCACTTACCTAAGAAAAAATTGCTGCTTTCCTACTTCAGGTCGAGGCATTGCTATATTACCCTTTGGTTACATCTGCAGTAGTACCGCCTCTACAATACAACAAGGTACTAAGTCAAACTTTGTTTCGCAATCTAGTTCTATACACAAGGGTACAACCATTTTAACTGTCCGAGAAACCGTTCTAGAACTGTACATATGCGGAAAACCACTTCAAAATCAAACTTCACAGATAGGTGACATACGGGCATTCTTCGAGGTATAATAAAAACTTGTCTTCGACCAATTCTACCTTTTTTACTTGTTTATACATGATTTATACGACATATGATAGTTTTCATACGATGAGCACGGGAAACAGTTGCAAAGGAATATGCAAAGTTATACCGTTACGTACATATACATACATACTTCTATTGTTTTCCTCCCACATCGCGTTGTGCAAAATCTATACCGTATAAGCTCCGTCTAACACTTTTAGTAAGTTGATTTAAATTTAGACATAGCGGTCATGTGAAAGCTGTGTTGGTTTTATCATCAATGAATGAATGTATTCTAATATCAGGACTAAACCGGGCAGCCCGTTCTTAGTGTTGCCACATAAAAATTTATAATTTTTACGTATACTGTGAAAACGATAAGTCCTATATACTTTTAATGTGCTGAACAGCTTTTCAGAATATGAAATCCTATAAAATTGGATATAATCATTTTTTCTGTCCGGCGAACCGTTCTAGAAATATATGCGAAAAACCACTTCACAAATCAAACTTGCACATATGAAATGACATACGGGCAGTCATCTAGGGTATCATATTGGTCTTATTGTTAAACCAATTCTAGGTTGCCTTACCATCATTATTTCTGTGCGTTACAAACCGAATGACAAACTTAGTATATCCTATAGATTTCATCTAAGGTATAAAAATAATAACACTTGTTTAGTTGTTGAATCAAACAACGAATAAAAGAAAATCCTTAATTAACATTTGGAAAAGTACGATTGAATTATGTGTTAATGAATTTGCGAAGAAAGTTGTCACGAACTTAATTTTGTAAAACATAAATGAAACAAGTAAAAAATTTAGAATTGGTCTAAGACCAATTTTTATGATACCCTAGATGAATGCGCATATGAAATCTCGTACAACCCATCTGTGCAATTTTGATTTTTGAAGTGGTTTCCGCATATATTTCTAGAACGGTTGATCGTACAGAAAAAATGATTATAACCAATTT
This sequence comes from Dioctria linearis, assembly GCA_963930735.1. Lineage (NCBI taxonomy): Eukaryota > Metazoa > Arthropoda > Insecta > Diptera > Asilidae > Dioctria > Dioctria linearis. The sequence goes on from OZ005740.1 coordinate 199,730,163, forward strand.
TATAGGGTTTCATATTTTAAACAAGTTTTTAGTACAACAAAAATGTCTAGATGCCTAGATTTGTCTCATTTTCGAACTTAATTTCAGTTTTTTTTTGTAACATTTGTGTGCAAAAGTTCAGCTTTCTAATGAATGCGTTCTCGAGTTATCGTGCGCACAGACGGAGGAACAGGCGGACGGACAGACGAACGGACGGACGGGCAGACTAACGGACGGACGGGCAGACTAACGGACGGACGGGCAGACTAACGGACGGACGGATATGCAAAAATCAAAATAAATTTTATTATTATGATAGGGTGTCCAATCCATTTCGCTCTACCATCATAATTTCGAGGTGCTACAAACGGAATGACAAACTTAGTATACCCTTTAGATTTCACGGATTTTATCTAGGTTATAAAATAAATTTAATTTGTTCTCAGGTGTGGGCATGCTGAGGAGTGCCAACTATCAAGACTCGACTCAAACACTGTTGAATTGACCCTTATGGGGATGTTGTTGTTTGATTGCTATGGCTCATAATTAGTCCAGTCATACAACTCAAGTGATCGGAGAAGGATGATTTTTAGATATTGGGAAGAGGGGGGGGGGGGGGGGGGGCTTAGGATAGCCTAACTTGATAATGGCGTCCAAGATTTCCTATGTGCTTTGTCCGCCACCTTGAAAAAAAGAGGTAAATTTTGGTTTTTTTTGCGATAACTCGGCTCTCCGACATACGAAAATTGTGATTATAAATATACTTGTTTATTGCTCTTTTCAAGCTATACAATTTAGGCCATATGAATGTTTAACATAGCGTTGGTCGTTGTTGAAATATCGGACGAGAAAGTAAAAAATGAAGAGACTGAAACTTGTTTTTAGCTTTCTTCTTCCTTCTCGTGATACATATCGATAAAATGTCTATTATCAAACGACGACTTTTAGCCCCCCAACTATGTCCGGGGTCGGGAAGTAAATAATTCACTTGCATTTTCAAAAGTCTATAGTGACTAAATGGAGAAAAACGCAAAAAGAGTAAATCCAAAACAAAAGAAAACGCAATTGTTGCAAGTTCAAGCAGAATTTTTCCGTATTCTCCTACAACTGATACGACCGCTGTATGTAACAAAATTTTTACTCCTTCAGTGCTGGTTTTTTGTATGTGGTTTTATTTCTTTTCTAATACTAGAATCTCTCATTTCAATGGATGTTGGCTTCGAATTGGTTGATTGGTATAGGTAGTAAGGTAGGATGCTTATTGCCACAAAGTTTGCAAGTTATCCAACTTTAGCAGTATGTAACAAAAGGTCTCCTCACTAAGCACTTTTCGCATAGCTTATCCGGGGATTACACGAGATAGTACAGCTTGCATGCAAGCCTCCCTTCCAACGCGATTTTTAACTTGACAGCAGAAGGCAGTTCGGTCGATGTCTTATCATCTTGCATGCAAGTTCACTTAAAAAATTAAACGCAAAGTCTTGCATATATTGGAAAATTATAGCAATAAAGAAAGTAGCAGAATGATAAAAACACAAGAAAAAAGAAAGAGGAAGGTTTTGGTAAATGATGTAATCCATATTATCCTGAAAAAACTAATTTTCCCAGAATAAATTTATTAAATTCTCTTAAGTATTTCTTTTCCGCCATCTTGAAAACTGTATAATGTCAAATTACTATCACCTCAGCTGCCATGGTTGTCATCATGCAAGTTCGCTGAAAGCTGAGCTACCAGCGTGCCAGTAGAGGTTACACATGCATGAAGTATGGCAGTGCAGCTTACATGCAAGCTGTATTATTACGTGTAACCCCGGGTTAGTTCTTCGCGTAGCTTAGCTTTTCGCACTACATTATTTCGTTGCTGCACAGTTAATTTTGCGAACTCTTCATATGTATATACAGGGTGTTTCCTCCATGGTGGTCCATAGAGCGGTAGGTGATAGTACTCACCTACATAGCAAACAAAAAAATGAATGTCGGGGGAGGGGGTATATCAGCCGTTTCGGAACTACAGGGTGACTAAGAAAATAAGCTAATATTTTACAAAACACCCTGTACCTTTAAAAGTACAGGGTATACGCGCACCGCAGTATGAAGAACTTCCAACGACTGCTCAACCGGGCTCATTTTCCTTTCTTTTCAGGAGTTATTGTGGTCTAAACTAAAAATATTGGATTTTCTTACTTTGTTTTTAGTTTGACACAAATTTTTAAAAAAACTTTAAGCTCTGGACTCTCCTCTTTAATTTGAGCTACTAACTGCAGCTGGTAAAGAGGTATTATCTTTTATCCAATTCTCAAAGCCATTTTCAAAGATGATTTAATTTCGTAGTGACTGAAAGGAATTAAAAAAAACAATCGTCTAATTTCGGTATGAACTGGATAGCAGATAAATATGCGGCTGGTTGAACAGTCATTGGAAAGACCATGAAGTTCTTCATAAATGAGCTCTTACCAGATACAGGGTGTTTTGTGAATCCCTAGGATATTTTCTTAATCGGCCTGGAGCTCCGAAACGGTTGATATGCCCCCTCCCCTTTACAATTTTGTGTTTGCTTAGGTGAGCCCTATCACACCCTGTAGAGAGATCTGCTTTGCGGAGCATACATGAACGAGTGAGAGACTGCATGGTAAGAGTGTGAGACTGCATAATAAGAGTGTGAGACTGTATAGCAAAAGTGGATCCCACTGAGTAGTCGCTATCGTTGTTTTATTTATAGCTAACATGCATTCTGTCGTAGTATCGTGCTACGTTTTTAGTCTTTCCGCAGACTCTTGATTCAATTCCGCTTAATTTATAAAGAACACAATTTGTAGGGCAACTAGATGTCTTTGATTATCAAATCTCTTATTAAGTGTTTCCGAGGCTGCTTCATAGTGTTCGTTTGTCATTTATAAGTGTCTTACAAGGGAAAATCATTTACCTCGTTAACTCATTGGTAAGGGCAGTCGCCCCGCAAGCGGAATGTCCCGGTTTCAAACCATGGACGAGGCGGTTATTTTTTCCTCTTGTGTTTAAAATTTGATTTAGAATCGTTAAAAATAAAAGTTATTAAGAATTCTTCTATTCTTTATCTTGAACCGATTCTAACAATTGTAGGTTCGATTCTGGTCCGCGGGAAAATAAATAAAAATTGAACTTACAATTTATTTGTGTGCTTTCATCGTTACTGGTTAATGCCAATTGAAAGCAAAACGTGGCTTAGTAGGCTAGTTACAAATTATGAAATGTAAGAGCAAAAATTATCTGTCTCGTTAGCTCAGTCAGCAGTCGCCCGATAAGCGGAAGGTCCCGGTTTCAACCCCCGGATGAGGCGGTTGTTTTTTACTTTGGTTTTTGTTCACCTCTAGGTGTACCAAAATTGAGGTCGCTAAGTACTTTTGCTGGGGTTTTTACAGTCGTGTTGGAAACAGCTGATCGATAAGCCATTAGGAGTATGGGAATATGTGGATCGCACTCGCGCTGACTATAGTTGACTACCTTCCTTAGATGTTCGATCAACGTTCTGGTTGAAGCACTCTTCAGTGCTTTTATTTTTCTTTCGTTTCTTATCATCTTCGTTATCATTGTGTTTGGTTCCTTTGCCCTCAATTTTCTGACCCTGTCTATCACCGTTGTCATCCTTGTCATTGGCCCCTTTGCGTTTCTAATCATCATCATCGTCAGAACCTTTGTCTTTACCTTTTCCTGTCTTCATTATACCCTTACCATCGTCATTTTCAGCATCCTTAGACCCTTTACTGCTCGTCTTTTTCTTTCTTTCATTATCCTCGTCTTTGGATTTCTTTCCTTTCTCCTTTTTACTGTTATCACCGTAGTCATAACTGTCTTTGTATTTCTTTTCTTTCTTCTTTCGATTTTCGTTATCGTCATCTTTTTCTTCCATCCGTCCGCAATGTTTCCATTCAGGATTGCATGGCCGTTGTGAAAAGGCTTCTGCATTTCCGTGAATACGTCCTTTGCGGTGTGGAATTTCAAAGTCGTGAGATTGGAATCTAGTCTCTCCACGAATAGCTTCTACCTTCTTCTTCTGTTGATGGCATTCGTACGCGTTTCTAAATTTCCACGCGAAGGAGTGGTCTGTGATGACGGCATTCTGCTGCGAGTCTGCTGCCCAGATCGATATCTTTGCCCTTCTTCTCTCCTCTCTTCTTGTAATTCCATTCGTTGGCGTGTTCTGCAGTCACTAAGAGGTGTCCCGGTATATTACTATTCCAGCATGGAAGAATACCACGTGAAGGAGTGCACTGTGATGATTGCATTCTATTGCAAGTACATTCCTCCATCCAACGCAATCTCTCTTATTTGAACTGTATTCCGAAAAGCTCGTCTGGTAGATTCATACGCTAATGCATATCCTAGCGCTTCTACTGCTGACTTCTTGTTGTAAATTTTGATCCACAATAGCGTTCACAAATGCCTCAGTGGACACTTCGTTAAGGAAATCCGCATTTACGCTGGAGTATGAAAGATACACTAATTTTTCTACGTCAGCCTGCAGCTGATGTAGTGATTCGCCATGCTGAATCCTGTTGCCTTTCAATTGGTATAGGTTGTAATAAGTCTGACGCAGGACCTCGAAGGTGTAATATGAGAGCTGTAGCTTTGTCTGCATCATTCCATCCATTTATTTCGGAAGCTGCTTCGAATTGTCTCTTGAAAATATGCCACGAATTTTGTCCATCAAATATTGGACGTTTCATTCTTTCTGCCTGTACGGGATATTTCAATGGAGAGCAATCTTACTACAAGATATTCAAATTTAATATATCAGATCAAAAGCAATATGCATTTCTGAGTATATTTCTTTTTGAATGACTCAAATCCGTCAAAAAATGACAAAGTTATTGAAGTTTAAAGAAACGGAAATTAAAAACGGTGAATCTGGTGATGACGTCACGGTACACAACACGCACGATGCCAGTTTGCACAATATAATATTTATAAGACGATATTTTATGAAATAAATCCAAAACAAATCCAATCCCGAGCACTTTCTATCACGGCGGCGCAGCAACTGCACTCGCGCTGCGTTAGACCGCGAATTGTATTGTGTATCGTGACGTCATCATGTTAGAGCGCGTTTTTGAGAATGCGGCGCTAAAATAGCTATAACTTCGTCATTTTTTATCCGATTTCAATAATTCTTTCACTGAATTAATTGTTTTTTTATGACTATGATTCTGCATAATTAAATAAAATAGTAGTTGCTCCTCATTCCTTCGTGCCGAGCTTTTCGATATTTTATCTTCTCCAAATCTGCTTTAAAGCTGTCAAGCTGCTCGGTGACTTTTTGCTGAACTTCCGTCACTTCCTGCTCGAATACTTCAATTTTTAAATTTTGTTCGTCTAACGAGTTCTTTTTCAGCAAATTTTTCTGTTCCTCTAAGCGAGTTTCTAGACAATCCTCCAGAGAACTCTTTTGTTCGTTCAAACGGGTTTTCAATGATTTCTTCTGCTCGTCTAAACGGAATTCCAAAGAATTTTTTTGTTCTTTCAAAGCATTCTTCTGCTCATCTAAACGGTATTCCAGAGACTTCTTTTGTTCTTGAAAGGCATTCTTTTCTACTTCAAAGGCATTCTTATGTTCCTCCAAGAGGAATTGCTTTCGGTCCTCAAGGTCAAGAGCATTCTTCATATGCCATGCTGAAAGCTCCATTTTGGTCATTAAAGCACCCAAAATTTGTTCCATGTTCATCTCAGACTTTTCTTCAGCTTCAGGTTCGTGCGAATTGTCTTCGAAAATAAATGAGTCAAGATTCGTCCTTCCATTTTCACAGTTTTGGGCCTGCCGTTTGTAATGACCATTTGCACAACTCCACTTTCAAATCATGCACTCGAAGTTCCTCAAGTTTACGCCCCATTGCTTTAGATTATCCTCCCGAGCTTCCACGTAAAGCACACAATTTCATTCAATTTCACCAAAATAATCACATTTTTTTTTAAGTCAAATGCCACCACATTATTTTACGAATTTATTTCACTTCTGACATCAGTTGTTACGAGCGTGGCCTTAGTTCGTTATTTAAAACAAAATATTTCAAATATCATTCACAACTTCTTTTTATTTAACTCTACTGTTTACGTTTATAACATTCACAAACAATTATCAAATCAACTCTACATTAGTTATCGCTAGTAGTGTACTTCTAATTATCGCAATCCAAATAGTTCGTTCACTTCACTGTCAGAAATAAAACTCGCCTCCTGGATGTGAGATGCGCCGTATTTGTACTCTACAAATTATTCTAGAACCTTCCCATAAATTCTATTCCTCGAACCCAAAGTTTAGTAAGATGTTACTAACCTAAAGTTGTTTCCATTTCCAACAGATGTCGCTTGTGTCACTTTGTTGCGTGTAACAATACATTTTCATTGTACTGGGCCATACACCTTAAGTCGATAATTTCTATCCCATATATTCAATTTTGGTTTGTAGGAACATGAATTTGTCTATATTCAAGGAAATTTGTCCAATATAAAAAGCTTTTAACACAGTTTCAAGCCTTTCTTTTATGGTATGAGAACATCATCCAAGTAGACGACGGCAATTGTATTTTTAACCCAACGCTGTATTAATAAAGTGTTGAGATACTACTTTAACGTTAACCAGTCCAATTCGAAGAAATTCACAATGTTCGTGCGGAGTCACAAATGTTCCATATTTCAATTAAGTCGTCACCAATTGGAATCTGATGAAATGCAGATCAGATGCCATGTCCAATGATGTAAAATTAATATTTCCAGCCAGTCGGTCCAGTTGGTCATGGATCCTTATAAGAAGATAACGATTTTTAATATTAGTCCGGTTTAGAGCACGAAATTCTGCACACAAACGATTTTGTATTATTTTTTACGTACGAGTACCATGAGCTTAGCGAATGATGAGCAGCTATCACATACAATGTCATGTATTTTTTATCTGCTATGATGTCAAAAACAAGCTTTGCTTCTGTAGCGGATAATCGATATGGAGGATAATAATGATGGAATATTCCTTCAAACGAATTTGAAAAGGTCCCGTAAGCAACTTTTTGACAGGGAAACACTTAATTATATGTTTAGAATATTTATTAAGAAGTGAATACTGCAGCCGTTCGGTAACAAATATGGTATTGCAGGAAAATTAACATACATCCTACATTTTTATACCCTAGATGAAATCTAAGGAGTATACTAAGTTTGTCATTCCGTTTGTAACACCTCGAAATAATGATGGTAGAGCAAAATGGATTGGACACCCATTCATAATATTAAAAGTTATTTTGATTTTTGCATGTCCGTCTGTCCGTCCGTCCGTCCGTCCGTCCGTGCGCACGATAACTCGAAAACGCGTATACTTAGAGAGCTGAAATTTTGTACATGGACTTTAAAAAAAAAAGTAAAATTAAGTTCGAAAATGAGACAAATCGGGCAACTCCTTCGTAGGGTTGCCATATAAAAATTTCGTTTTCCGCTATATATTTGGACACTGCCTGAGAACACGTCGACGTAGAGAGCTGAAATTTCGTACATGATGTTTTTACTACATTAGCAATTAAAATGTCTGAAATAGACTAAATCGGACAACTCCTTCTTGGTGTTGCCATATAAAAATTTAGGTTTGTTACGTATACTTTGAAAACGATAAGTCCAAGACATTTTTATTGTACTAAAAACCTCTGCAGAATACGAAATCCTATAAAATTGATTATAATCATTTTTTCTGTGCGACAAACCGTTCTCGAAATATATGCGAAAAACAACTTCAAAATCAAACTTGAATAGATCGGTGACCATACGCAACTTATCTGAGAAATTTTTACCATCACGAAATCGTTATACATCGTATATTCGGAACTTTCAAAATTTGCCACTTTATACAGTAAAAAATTTGCTCAAATTGTTGCCACAAAGCTTAGGTATTTTTCGATAAGATTATGGAATATTCCCTAAAATGTAGGAAATACTTTAAATTTTTGGGAATAAGTAGTCCTACATTTATTTACAGTGTACGTAACTGGTCAATGACATCAGTACCAATAGAAAATTGTGTATTAAAGCCCGTTGCGCCCCACAGTATAATTTTCGAAACATGCAGTTTGGACTACCTGTGCACTTAAAGACATAAAATGTGTTGCATACTTTTCCACGTTTGTGAATATGCAACATGTTTGTTACTTTTAGGCGAAAAAAGATTTTTTTACAAAAGTATTGGTTGTAGGCAAAACAAAATTAAAACAGATGAGTATATTCAGCGTATTTTTGACGAGTGCTTGAAAATAATTAAAATATTAAGAAACTGAAGAAATCAATTGAAATTTCTGCATGTTTCGTTAAAATAAAAAACAATGCATATTTTGATTTTAGATGTAAGTTTGTGTCATCAGTTGAATTCTGGGATTTTACTATGAAAGTTAATTGTTGCGAAAACGCAACCGTGATACTATGCCCTGACTTCTATCTCTACGTATAGTATTGCATACGTCAAAACGGTACCGTTCTCTTCAAGAAATCGTTACGAAAATCGAAGCCTGAATAGATGAAAATCAATATTTTTCTAATGCTGACATCGTTATTTTACCTCTAGAGGAATATAGTGGAATCAATAAAAAATAAATCCCGGAAGAAAATGGTGAGGGAGTTTTTGCTGAGTATAGGTTCCCCCAGGAGGTAGATGAGAGTCTCGAAACTGGGACCCAGATCACGAAAATATGCCTTTCCATTTGAAAAGCTAGACCTCACGTAACGTGCAACGAGAGGTAATAACAATAACAACAATAATTTTATTTCGGAAAATGTACATAAATCTTTAGATTGTACTTAAACTACAGAGGTGCTAGTGTATTATATAAGTTATTGACAGAGCAGTTCAAAATCGAAACAAAAGGGAAAAAATGTATGTATGCATATATATATAAAAGAATTCAACTACGAAAATAGAAAATAATTATGAAAAGAAAAAATGGAAATTAAAAAGAAAAACTAAATTAAACTAATTCAGCCAATAGTTATTATCATATCATCATATCAAAAACTCAATCTGAGATATTTTAAATTAAAAAGAAAAAGGAAATATATAAAGTGTATATAAAAGTATCTAAAATACTATAGTTCTGATTAACTAAATAATAAAAGTACGGAAAAAAGAGAAAAGAAATCATCGTCTTATTACCACTGTGTAGAAAAAGTCTAATAAATTACTAAGTTTAAATTCACAATATTTGAGTCCTGATGAGTTTTTTGAAAGCATTGACGGCGCCAACCCACTAAGTATTGGATGGAAGTGAACTCCACAATCGAGCGACCTGAATGCGCAAAGAACCCTCCATTACTAGTCTCCTAAATCTGAGAATAATGATATTATGGTTACGTGACACAATGACGTTCGGAAAAACTCTCGAATGTATTCAGGTTTCCCCTTGTGAAGTAAGGTATGCAAGAAAATCAGAGCTCTATGCTTTAGATATACAGGTAGAGAGCATCCAAGAAGCAGATTTTTATAGACTAAAATATGAGCATACCTTCTAAGACCAAAAATAAAATGGATAAATTTAAGTCTATTCCAGTTCCAGTCAATAACGAGTTTCAGGAAAGAAAAAAGCTCGCGCCTTCCTTATTTGATCAAACATCACTTGATCTTTTCGAAGTGTTTTTCACCGAGAATGTATAATCTAATACTAGATCAAACAAATATACATATATGCTGTTCAGAAAGGCTACCAATCTGACTTTACCCTCCCCTTCCCTACTTGAAAAGATTTCTTGGAATTTTTAAGATTTCTGGCTACCACACCGCTCCCTAAGGAAAAACTGTTCAGGTCTAACACTCCTGTCTGTGATTTCAAAGTAATTAGAAATGCGATTACTAGGAATATGTATTACAACATAAAGTCAAATATGCATCTCCCCCATTATGACCCCATAAACCATTATGATAAATTTTATAAAGTGAGGAATTACCAGAGTCTAATTTCCAAGAATTGTTCTAAGTTTGGAATATTTTCGCACCTCCTACTGATAGATGAATTTATGTGACTCTAACATGGTCGACATAACGTCAAAATGTTCATAAGAGTGAAATCCATTCGCTTTGGATATAAGTTTTGGTGTTTGGCATCGTAACTGGATATTAATTCAAAATTTTCCCATATTGTGGCAAAAATGAGGCATTTGGAGTTGCTGAAAACATCATTAGACATTTAATTTCAAGAGAAAATTCAAAGAATTTTCTAAAAAAGTTATCAATTTGAAGAAATCAAAAATCGACGATTGCAAAAGAACGCGATGTCGAGTATGTAAGAGCTAAACATTTTTTAAATGCGAAACGTGTTAAATGTACTCAAAAGTTTCACAAAAAGAAACAAAAATTGTCTTTTCTTATATTATTTTGTATACAAGTTTTTTGTCTATACTTCCTCCTTTTATAACCTAGATGAAATCGATAGGCTATTCTAAGTTTGTCATTCCGTTTGTAACACCTCCATCCGTCTGTGCGCACGACGACTCGAGAACGCATTCACTTAGAAAGCTGAAATTTTGTACACGGACTTTAAAAACAAAAGTAAAATTAAGTTCGAAAATGAGATAAATTTGGATATCTAGACATCTAGACATTTTTACTGTACTAAAAACTTGTTTCGAATATGAAATCCTATAAAATTGCTGCCGGTTTTGCTCTCGTTTTATTTAAAAGTTGCCAGAAGCTAATAATTTCGTAGCATTTTTAAATAATTTAAATAACCTTTATCCACTAATTAACCTTCGACAAAATAATTTTGTGCGTAAGGTCGACATTCATTACGAAAATACGAAATCTTAGGAATAGTTCTAAGGTAGTAAACGTGGATGGATTTACTTAGGGTTTTTTGATTTCGAATTAGTGAATGGAGAGCTTTCCGATGGGATAAAAAATTTGCGTTTGGGCGGTAATTACCCTCGTGGGGGCTATCCAATTTTTATAACAGACTTTTTCACTCGAATATCGTTACAATGTGTGATTTTCGAATTTGTGTACAGAGGGGCGTGTAGGTTGGTGGTGAAGCTTATTTTTTTTTAAACGCGTTAGAATGTTTTACATATGTCATGGAAACATTTAAATTTTCTATGCGCAAGAAATAGAGAAATGCTAGAACTCAGATTAAATCTTAGAATTGAATGTATTAAAAATATTCTAAAATTATTTTATCTCGCTTGGCTTTAAATGTTAAAACTCTTTGCAATGCAACTTTTCTTGTGTATTTCACAATCATTTTAAGGGCTCCGTACTCAAAGGGTAACAACGGGAACCCTATTACTAAGACTTCGCTGACCGTCCGTCCGTCACCGGGCTGTACCTCATTAACCGTGACTGGTAGACAGTTGAAATTTTCACAGAGTGTGTATTTCTATTGCCGCTATAACAATAAATGATAAAAATAAAATACAAATAAAAATTAAAGTTGGCCATCATTCAAGAAACGTAATTTTTTGGGCGTTTTTTCCTCGTTTTATTCTCATTCATTATTATTATTATTATTATAAGTAAGCATTTTTTTCAAATGACGGCATAATTATTATTTTTTCAAATGACAGCATTATTTTTTCACATGACGCGTACTCTCATTTGAAAAAATAAATAAAAAGTACATAGTGTTAAATTTTGTACGATGCTACGAAATCCTTCGTACGCGAGTCCGACTCGCACTTGGCCGGTTATTTAATTTTTAGTGGAATTTATTTATTTTAAAAGTTTTTTAATATATTTCATTCATATCTTGCAAGGATAAGATAATGACCCTCTGGGCGCGTTTAGTTGGAGACCAAGCCAGTTTGGAAGAATTGGAAGCGCTTGGTCACAACCATGTAAAACTACCAACCACTTCGGTATGGTTTGTAATTACACGGAGGAAAAATCAGTAATTATCGCCGGTTTGGTTTGGAATGTAGTATTCTTGTTTTTTTTTAGGACTCTGACGGACGAGTGGGGTATACCTAAGTAATATATATTGAATATGCATGGTAATTGGTATGAATGAATTCGATACTTAGGAGAAGGGAGGGTAAGATAACGATAGTAAGCTTTGATCATTTTTATATCGTCGTGATTTTGACCTAAAGTCTGAATTATTTATTTAGAGCAATCGTTAATAGGTACACTTTCAACAACTAATTTTCTGATTTTCATAAATTATAAACTTAGCATCGCTTTTTCATTTGTTTATCCTCGCTTGCGAGTAAGATGATGCAGGACAAAAGAAACGAAAAACAAAATCAATTCACGTATATAATTTTATATCTAAATTTCGCATACATAGGCTTTGAGCTTCACTTCTGCCTGAGTAGCCTTACTACACGACATATTGAACAGAAATACTACACCTCATCACAGATCACTCTGTTCTGTCGCCACGAAATTATTGTTCTCGTCTTCTTCCATATAATTTCAATACAAAAGGTCATAGAAAAATTTGTGAACGATTCAGGTGACATAACGAGTTCGTCATCTGTTGAATTCGCCAACTTACCCGAAACGACCACTTATAAATTAAAGTGCTAAAAAATATTGCAATAAATTTTATTTAATTTTAAATTTACTTTATTAGGTCAAGTAACAAAAAGCATATTATTTAAGAAAATACTTGGGTGGAAATTCAAAGCCTTACGCAATTTGATGATACCACAACTTTTCCGAACCTAATTTTACAATGAACTTGCGTGTGAACACATGAAACGCTATTGCATGAATAACAGATGGATGCTGATGTTAGTTTCTCTTTAACTATGCAAGTTGAGCCGACTTAATCCTGTACAAATCCCAGAATTATTCATCGTCATTCGGCATCTTGCCTGACTCGTCATCTTACCCTCTCTTCCCCTACGTACGTTTCTTACGTTACGAAGGGGAATTTTGAGAGAAATCCTTGTGTTTACTTAATAATGCGGCAAGCAGTATTTGCTATGATTGGATTAAATTAAAGATATTATTGCCAGGATTATAGTGCATTGCATGTGATCTTTTAAAAGTAAAACAATGCTGATTTATTTAACGATGATAATGGCCTCCTTCTATTTCAACGGCAAGAACAGTGATGAATATTTATATCGGGTATTATTAACATTATTGAATTTAATACTTGTATAATTAATTGCAGTAGCAATATGAAAAGCAGAGCCATAATTTACATAAGGTGAATTGCTTCCCTGCTTCTGAATCCCACGAACCGCCGCTGATGATCTTTGCATAGTAATAGCCAATAAAATTTCAAAAATAGGCTAAATCGTTGAATGTGTTGCAATACAAAACTATGGGTTATCACTTTATTTTATTTTTATTTTCACCTAGGGTACAGGTACTATTATTGGTCTTACATTAGACCATTTGTAATTTTTCCTCTTTCTTAATATTTATTCTCAAATAATCGAGGTCAAGACTTGGGAAGTCCGAGCGATTCTACTTAGTTCCTATCTCCCCCCTGAACCAAACGAATAATATTTTCAACTAAAACAAAAACCCCTGTCGATTTATGGTCGAATTATTTTCATCCCCGACAGTAACATCGTGCTGGCTATTACTCTCATAGCAATCTTATTTTTTCATTAACATGATGTTTTTTTTTTTTTTTTTTTGGAAATAAAAATTAAAAGAAAGAATGTTTTGAAATAATAGCAGCGTCCTTGAGAATAGTTCCTATCTTCCATTTCTATTTTTTAATTTCAATTTTTTTAACTTTTGTATGTACGAATCCCAGCATGCTTTTGTTTTTAATGAACAACATTTAAAAGTTAAAAAGATATTAAAAAGAAATAAAATACATAAATAAAAAAATAAAAATATATATACATATATACAAAACACTCAAACTTTCACAATGCTCAAAGATTAAAACCAAATCATCTGAATCTATTGTCAGCACGTTACTTGCTACTACGACATTTTTGGTGAATGCCAAGTGTTGTTAGCTTTAACGTAGTCTGCCTTCCAGCCTATTCCAGTTGCAATAGTGTCGGATTCGGCAGGACCGATAATAATAATCATACCGTCGGGGAACTCCAGAAACGTAGTCAGGTTTTGCTACACTGATGTTGTACTGGAAACTACGAGTAAGAAACTAAAGGAGGCCCATCATCAATAAATTTCGTGCCAATCTCAAAGTGTTATCCGTACTGGGTATCCATCCCATCAAACAATTTGGCGAAGTTTTGCCAAAAGTAAGGAATGAGCCATAGTTGTGAAACAAAGACTGCATTATTGCAATAAAGTGTGTATATGATTGCATCTCTTTCAACTATTGCCTATTTCTCGCTTTTAGCAAGCCTCATTAAAATTTTACAATTTTCCCCGAAAGCATTATAACATGAACCAAACTGACTTACAATTAAATAATTATCCAGAATAGATTATTGCTTCTGTATTGTATTAATGCTTAAAGTCAATTCCTCCGGCCTGTTTGTCTTTTCAAAGGGAAAATAAAAAGCCCAAATCTAAAGATGGCTTGACTACTGGGGAAAAAGTTTTCATGATTGAGTCCAGTGCATTCATAAAGACAAACATATTTTTAAATTGGATCTAAACTGTATATGTTCCACGCAAAGACCCAGTAAAGTAAATTGTTACTGGATGGCCATTCATCACACTGCTCTGATCGAGATGTACTTGAATAGTTGCTGGTCCAAAGCAGCAAAGTAGGTATTAAGGCAGCTGAACCAGACGGGTTGAGAATTTTGGTCCAACCGCGCTTGTCTTACCTGATTTTTATAAAAAACCATAGCTTTTGTATGGAATCGAACTCTTGTTGTGCAAGATCCGAGGCATTCTATCAAAGCTGCTATATAAGTGGTGAATGACTGAACATGGTCAGAACACGTTCGTAATCCTCACAAAGATTCAGTCACGTCAAAAACATTTTTTTTTTGACTGTAGAAAATAACGTTGAAATTGAAGCACTCAAGTAGCTTCATTCATGCCCCTCAAAATCGAAGTTTACATACATCTCTGATAATAAGATCCTTAAGTGCATTCTTCCGTGTTATGTTAATGATGAGTGTTGTAGCCAAGTATCTGAGGATGTGAGGGAACATAGTTTGAGTTACATTCAAGTAAAGAGGCTTGTACACAAGCATTTCTGTGATGAGATCCCGGCCCATTGATTGAAGAAAACAAGGATGCTTCAATGAATTAACCACGTCCGTTGCTCTAAAGCCTGTATGTTCGTAAAATTGCTGATATCAATGAATCAATGAAGTTTGCTTAAAATTATAAATTATTGGAATAGGTTGACATTGCAATTTGTCTTGTTGTGTCATTTGTCGAAAGAAGAACTGCATTATCTTAAACAGCTCTTATTATCGTGCAAAATGTTTTTCGTTCTTTCGTTAACTTGTTAGTATAGACAAGTTGGTACTATTTCTACTAAACAGGGTAATTAAAACTATAATATTAAAAAAATTACTTGTTGCCGCCGCAAAATAAAATTATTTTCATTAATTATAATTAAAAGTCTACTCTTTAGACAATAGCTAAATATTTAAATCGTCGTGCATGTATACTAGAAGTATGTCCCCCTTCTTTTCTGCAAATTGCAAGCAAAAACCTATCCGCTGGAGTGGCCCCCAAGTGTGTTTATAAAAAGAACTTTTGATAGTTTTATTGCAAATCTTCTATGTGCGAAAACCATGAATCAATAAATGATATTAATCACAAACATACACAAGAATCGTTTACATTAGCGAAAAAATTAAAAATTTTATATAGCACAAAATTTGACAACTGAATATGACAATTCTTCTTCTTCTTATTTTTGTAATAAAAGGGCAAGAAAAATAAATACATAAATCGAAATACGTTTTATCATTATTCGTACAATCTGGTTAAACAAAATAAATAAATGGTTTTAGTCAATTATTTATTTATGCTCAATAATTGTTAATAAACACTCTTGATTATGATTAAGTTAAAAGGGCGGCAAATTTGGGACTGCCCCAGGTGGTAAAAGATCTAGCTACGTCACTGGTACGAACAAGTTATGTCTGGGCAGATAAACATTTTTATAAATGCAGATAGCCATACATTTTTTCTTAGGAACTTACTAAAATATTTTCATCAGTTTACTGTTATGATACATAGTGACTGAGCACCATTGGGCGTAAAGTCCAGACTACCAGTTGAAGCTGATAGCTTGCTCTGTGAGCAGCGTTGAATGTGCAGGGCGGCACGCTACCACCTCGGCTATTGCGGAGAGTTATGGAGTGGGTAACCCAAATACCTACCGCTGTCGCACACCATATCCAAAAAGATATCGTGCCTTACATAAACAAAGTGATGTAGTCCTGAACATCACTTATCTGAACTTTTTGTGAGTACTGATGATACGCTTTCGTGCCAATGCCCCATCCTCCCTGCGCCATTGCTGCCACTAGTTTGGCAATGTCCCTACTGATCCTGTAATAGCAGAGGTAGCCGCACAAAAAAATCTCTGGCAGCTTTATGTCAAAAAGTAGCAAGAATCACTCTTCCTTCGATATTTCTTTTTGTCTCGCACGCGCCCTCTCCCGTGAAATAGGTGTCGTACTCTCATTCAGGCCACACAGAGCAGCACAGTTCGCCGTGTACGGCACGACCGTGTCACCACCAATCAGATAACAGTGACACAGTCGGAGAAAGCGCGGCACATGCTGCTCCGTGTGGTTGCTACCATAACAATACAATGCAGCCGACAATAGTTCAAATTTAGAATATCAAGATTCAAACTCATCCAGATCGGAATAGAAGAACTATTGTCGGCTACATTTTTCCAGTGTACGAGTTCCGCTTAGCGTGAAATATAAATTTACTGGGCATTTCTTCTTTAGAATTTTTATTTATTATTGGAGACCGAAAACAGGTGCCTCGGCCGCCAACAATTTTTATTAGCGTATACCACTGAACTATAACAATGGACTAAGCGATTTTCTATTTTATGTGGCACAAATATTGTGTTTCTGTATATTTGAGCACTGTTTCACAATGTTTCGGTAGAATTTTTATTCACCCTTGCTGGCTCTTCAAATACTTTCATTCTGTGCCGGCTTCCAATTATGCAAAAAAAATTGTAAAGAAACAATTTCCACAGGCCTAGTAAAGGAGGTGAGGAGTGTTCCCTTTTGTCGCCCCTTCATGAGCAGTATTGCAGCATTTTATATCTATTGCTCTTACAAGCCTAGCCCCTAGATGAAATCTATAGGGTATACTAAGTTTGTCATTCCGTTTGTAACACCTACAAATAATGCTAGTAGAGAAAAATGGGTTGGACATCCACGCATAATATTAAAAGTTATTTTGATTTTGCATATCAGTCTGTCCGTCTGTCTGTTCGTCCTCACGATAACACGAAAACGCGTTCGCTTAGGGAGTTAAATTTCCACAAGGGCTTTTTAAAAAAAAAAAATGTAAATTATAGTTCGAAAATGGGTAGAGTTCGTAGGGTTGCCATACAGAAATTTTGGTTTTTACTATTATTTGGACAGTACCTGAAAACGCGTCCACGAAGGGAACTGAAATTTTATACACTGTGTTTTCATAGTAATAGCCTTGTGTATAGAACTATATTTCTAGAATATAAAATTAACGATGCTTCAACTTGGCACTTGATGACATGCCCAAAGGGTAAGTCAGAAATGCCTCGATCCACACAAAATCACCATTGCCTCAACCAGAAGCCGGATTCACTAACACGTAGAGTTGTTGAGACGAGAGTTTTTTTGACACTTAACTTTCCACTCGGAACTCTCTATTCCACTTGACAAAACTCTCGGCTGTGTAAGTTGTGGAGAAGTAAGAATATTTCTCAACTAACAGTACTGTCTGCTTTTGTTGTGTTTTGTGAAGGTACCTAGGTAACTAGAATTTTCAAATAACTCACTCACCGCATATCCTGGCTATGTTTACAAAAACAAATTATGGATATCCTTGTAATAGGTACTTACAGAGAAATATGGATTTTGGTGTCTCAAGGTACCCGCTAAAAATTTTAAATCACGCGAAAATGGTCAATTTGGTCGTCTTCCAGTACAGAAGTGATGCTCTAAAAATTTTAGATATGCACGTTAAAGCTTGTATGTAGTACATTTTGTCCCTTAATTACATATATAATTAGTTTTTCAATCCAATTAATTGTTTTGGATATAACTGCTAAAGAAGTGAATCAGTCCTTCTTAAGATGAAAACATGGCCGTTTTTTGGTACAAAAATGGACATATTTTCAACTCATCATTATGAACAACTGGTAAGTCGTGGAAATTCACTTTCCATGAGAAAAATGTTCACAACAGAGTACTAATCAGTGTGATTCAAAGAACGGAAGAAATATATGCAAAATATAGGAACTGGGGTGTACATGACCCAAGTGAGAAAATCCGTGTTACGGCGGTAAAAAGTCAGTTATGAAGTTAAAATGATCAAAAAAACTACACCACTCGCTTACCCGCTTCACCCTCTTTAATTTGATACCAAACATGACGTATTTTGGACAACCCCCCTCCCCAAAAGCTCCTCCACCAGAAATTATTCACCTATATTTTTGTACTCTAGACCCGAAATCCGAAGAAAAAACCCAATTCTCTACGACCTTCCCACACAGCCTTAGCCGTCTTTCAATATTTGGATACTTCTCACGTTTTCTTTAACTCCCCAAGTATGCTAAAGAATCTCGAATGGCGAGTTAGGGAGCTTTAATCGGGGAAAACGAAAATTCTCATCTCACAAACTCTCCGAGTTACAGAATGCGGATGCGGCCCCTGATGTAGGAAAGACCGACATTTTTTCTTAGAAATGAATAAAAATTCTACCGAAACATTTTGTGTCTACGCGTCTCGTCTCCACACATAACAATATTGTTGTCGCCCTTTAAAAGTGCTTTTAAATTATAAGGAAAAAATTTCCAGTAAATTTCTAAGAAAACATTGCGGTCTTCCCTACATCAGGCCGTGGCATTGCTGGTTTTATATTGGAGCGGGGCACTTTTCTCGGTTTCGGCCAGCAATATCCAGTAAATTTCTAAGAAAAAATTATGGCCCACTACTGAAGAGCAGACGTAACCAAGGGATAAGTCAGCAATGCATCGCTCCAAATAAAAATCTGGACCTGATGTAAGAAAAGCCGCTATTTTTTCCATAGAAATTTACTGGAAATTTTTTCCTTAGAATTGTTATGCATTGTGGGCCAACAACGGCACACATTGTATGATTGGATCTGGAAATAACTCCAGACTGAATAAAAATTTTCCCCAAACATTTTCTGTAAATTTCTATGAAGAAATGAATGCTATTTGCTCAGGAGTCTATGCTCATAAAAATTGTTAGTTGCCCAAGCAACCGTTGTCTGCCTCCAATAATGCATAACAACTCTAAGGAAAAAATTTCCAGTAAATTTCTAAGAAAAAATTGCTGCCTTTCCTACATCAGGTCCAGCCATCGTGGTTTTTATATTCTATCGAGTCGACGCGACGTGTACTTCCCAGCCTTTGTATGTTTTTAGTTTGGCTATGCTCTTGCGGCTTATCCCTTGAACCCCTTGGCGATGACGTTCTGGATTATTGGATTGGTTTGTGCCAAGGAGGTGACGAATGATAGATCGCAAGCACGGAGGCAGCCCATTGGGCTGCCCTGCTAGAAGCCCTATCACCAAAGCCTTCCGCTTGCTGTCCTCTGAAGCGCTTGCCTTGGTGAAGAACGTTTTTCAATTCAATAAACGATCTTTAGAGAAGTATCTTTCTTCATTTATGCTAATTTGTTGTAAAAGGAAGTTATTTTTTTTTTTTAATTTGACATTTGGAAATGCGGGATTTTGTTTTTTATTATCTGTAAAATGCGAGATATGGTTATTAGAGATTTTAATTTGCGGTCAATCAAAACCCTCGAGAATACTTCCCAAGCCATGAAACAGAAATCTATATGTGTGCGTGCTTAGTCTGTTTTCTGAAATGTTCTATATTGATTCTTATGGAAAAGTGCTAAACATTGGCTTTATATATGCCATAGAGCTTAAACTACTATCCATAAAGGAAAATAGTATTCTAGTAATTTAAAGCTTGGTTTCTTACCTTCCCAAAGGATACACTTCCTACCTTATTTAACAAAATTATAAAATAGTTTTGATTACAAAGTAAACCCACCATTGTAAGCTCAATAACATTCAGCTCAGTAATAATTACATTTGTGTATGTGCAGCCGGAGTCCGAATCTGTAGGCAGCTACATTCGATATCATCAGCCCACGGCATGCCATGAAGGCACAGCGACAATACAATCATTACTCAGCTGAGAATTTTTGTTTGAGGAATCGTAGTCATTTGGTTAAGATAAATTTTTCTAAATAATTTTGTTAGGAAAGGTATGAAAATTTTATTACGGTTCGGAAGATAAGAAAGCAAGCTTAAGATTAACAGAAAGCCATTTTTCTGTATGAATATTAGTTTAGGGCGGAGGAGCTATTCAAATCAAACTTTTGTCACTTTTACATAAGAGCACTGCAAATATTTTAGAATGTAAGGACTACGTTGGGCCTCGCATTCGGTAGGGAGGGAGTCTGTTTCATGGCTTGTAAAGTATTCTCGAGGGTTTTGGGTCAATCCATACCGCTCCCTATTTTAATTTACAGACACAATTAAACTCCACTGAATCGTTTAATAAAAGAAAGCTAAAACATATTATATGTTAATATTTCGTTGCTGATTCTGTCTGGTATACATATAAATGATTGTGAACTCTTATTGCACCATATTATATCAACTAATAAATATATTGTATATTGTATTGTATTAACAGGTTTTTATATTCAATATTTTAATTACTTACAGATTTTCGATGCCAGTACAAATACTTGGAAAGTTGTGGATAAAAAAACCCACACTGATGTTCTTGAAAAAATTGTAGAAATTCCCAAGGAAAAGATCTATTTTGATGAAACCACAGATATAAATAAAACAACACTGATTTCGGATATCGAAAGCAACTTGTTGGACATTTCTAATCTAACAACTAGAGATGAACTTATATACAAAACCAGGGCAAATGAAACGGCTAAGGACATCGTATTCTCGGTAAGGAACAGAACAAGTTCTGTATTTTTCATTTTCATCAATTATAGCTTTAAACTATATAAAAAATAAATCTTTGTTTTCACTTAATATTCAATTCAGTTTAGCTGCATATTTACAAAGATGTTATCAATTAATAGCTATATTTATTGTAAATATTGAAAACAAATAATATCATTTAAAAAACTTTTAAACCATGACACCCTTCATGCTTAAAATAAAAAATCGAATGTTGCATGTTAACCAAACGAAGGAATTCGATGGAGTAATGAATAATACACTAGCTTGTGTCTCTATGAATCTGGGTTTGAGCCCGATCTGGGCACCTACAGTTAACGCATTCCGTGGGCAACAAGATTACCATTGTAGGTGTTCAATGAATCATTTTATTATATTATAATGTCAGATAGATAAACTGTTGCCTTGGAAGCAAATCAATCAGTCGGGACCATATTGCTTACATAATATACATATGTATGTATACATAATTTGTAATCTAGTATATGCTCCCGAAAAAATTGTTAATAACGAGCTCCCTACAATACAAATTCTACATAAAAAAAATAACCCGTAAGAAATTCATAATTTTGAGTGTTCAAAATACATATTTTAGAATATTTGAGGACGTATGCTTAGGCACATAACTAATTATTTATTATAATAATGAAGAAAAAGTATGCCCTATGCAAAATCTAAAAAAAACAAACAAACTCGATACAAAAAGCGGTTTTACGTCATGTCTAGTCTCAAGTGTGTATCATCGTGTGTCACCGGACTAAGAAAGCGTCGCCGTAGAGTACGTGATGTATTCATAGCAATAGTAAATAAAATTTTAAAAATGGATTAAATCGGGAAACCGGTTCTTGGTGTTTCTATACAAAAATCTATACATATATCTGGAAATTGCCTGAGACCGCGTCTACTTGGAGAGCTCAGATTTTGTGTACGGTGTTTTCATA
The DNA here is from genome assembly GCA_963930735.1 of Dioctria linearis. Classification (NCBI taxonomy): domain Eukaryota; kingdom Metazoa; phylum Arthropoda; class Insecta; order Diptera; family Asilidae; genus Dioctria; species Dioctria linearis. The sequence goes on from OZ005740.1 coordinate 199,752,132, forward strand.
AAAATTGCAAATACGGGTTCAAAAATGGACCAAATCGGGCAACCATTTGTTATGGTACGAGTTGTGTTGTGGACTGACATAGGAAAGGAGAGGTGAACTCTCTCCCTTTTTATACCCTAGATGAAATCTATAGGGTATACTAAGTTTGTCATTCCGTTTGTAACGCACAGAAATAATGATGGTAGAGCAAAATGGATTGGACACCCCCGCATAAAATTAAAAGTTATTTTGATTTTTGCATGTCCGTCTGTCCGTCCGTCCGTCCGTGCGCACGATAACTCGAGAACGCGTTCACTTAGAAAGCTGAAATTTTGTACACAGACATTACAAAAAAAAAAGTAAAAGTAAGTTCGAAAATGAGACAAATCGGGCAACTCCTTCGTGGGGTTAACATTTCGTTTTCCACTATATACATATATGGACACTACCTGAGAACACGTCGACATAGAAAGCTGAAATTTGGTACATTGTGTTTTCATAGTAGTAGCAAAAAAAATTTCAAAAATGGACTAAATTGGGCAACTCCTTCTTGGTGTTGCCATATAAATTTTTTTGTTTTTTACATATACTTTGAAAACGATCAGTCCTAGACATTTTTATTGTACTAAAAACTTCTTCAGAATAAGAAATCTTATAAAATTGGTTATTATCATTTTTTCTGTCCGACGATCCGTTCTAGAAATATATGCGAGAAACCAATATATAAAATCAAAATTGCTCAAATGGGTACCCATACGAAATTTCATACGGGCATTCATCTAGGGTATCATAAGAACTGGTCTTAGACCAATTCTACCTATTTCACTTGTTCTATTTTAGAAAGAGAATAATTAAATACTTGTATGTGTTACCTGTGAGTAATGTACCGTCCCATCCAATTACATCTTGAAGTTATCCTGCAAGTAATATCTGATTAATTCCAGATAAGTACACATACGTAGGAGAGGCACATACCTACTACAGGTTGTTAGAGGATAGGTGCTTCCTATAAGACAAGGGATTGCAGATTTCACTGCCGAAATTATGGCTGAACTGATCCGTAATTAGCTAAAGCTCTCGCGAACTGTGTGTTTCATCAGTGGCATCTAGTGCACTTATGGAAATCTCGAGATCTCGATTAGCAAGAGATATACTCCGTGCACAGGATAAATAGCGTGTGCTTATTGGCATAGTACAGGAAGAGGCGTAAAATGGTAGAATAAGCTAGGTTAATTTTCCAGTATAGGACTAAGTTAGTATTTAGGTATAATACCTTTTTATACCCTAGATGAAATCTATAGGGTACTAAGTTTGTCATTCCGTTTGTAACACACAGAAATAATGATGGTAGAGCAAAATGGATTGGATACCCCCGCATAAAATTAAAAGTTATTTTGATTTTTGCATGTCCGTCTGTCCGTCCGTCCGTCCGTGCGCAGGATAATTCGAGAAAGCGTTCACTTAGAAAGCTGAAATTTTGTACACAGACATAACAAAAAAAAAGTAAAATAAAGTTCGTAAAAGAGACAAATTGAGCAACTCCTTCGTGGGGTTGCCATACAAACATTTCGTTTTCCACTATATATGGACACTACCTGAAAACACGTCGACATAGAAAGCTGAAATTTGGTACCTTGTGCCATATAACATTTTTGGTTTTTTACATATACTTTGAAAACGATCAGTCCTAGACATTTTTATTGTACTAAAACCTTCTTCAGAATAATAAATCCTATAAAATTGGTTATAATCATTTTTTCTGTCCGACGAGCCGTTCTAGAAATATATGCGAGAAACCAATGCAAAAATCAAAATTGCTCAAATGTGTGACCATATGAAATTACATACGGGCATTCATATAGGGTATCATAAGAATTGGTCTTAGACAAATCCTAGCTTTTTTACTTGTTATTTATAAAAATCCGCGCTTTGGTATGTAAAGCGGACTATCTGGTTCAGTAAATGTCAGATCAGAACGACTTATTAAGGAAGTTTTTTTATAAAGGCAAAAAGAAGAAAAAAGGAAAGAGAAAAAGTGCGGTATACAGTAGGTAAAAACAAAGGAGCTTAACAAAAAGATACGGAGAGGAAAATAAAGGCCACTGAAGAGGAAAGTCTGGAAAGATCGCGATTAGTGTTGAAGAAAGTCAGTTGAGTGAGGAGAGGAGGTTAGGTGGAAGCATTTCGAGCATTTTTGTTCCAAGATAAGTAAACTCTCTTTATTCTGTGATTGTTATTCTTTAAATTAAAATTTCTATTTGTGTACTTGCCCTAATAGAAATCCTTGTCGATGTGCGTGGTCCAGCTTGCTATAAGTACAGTGAAATACACGCTTTTAAAATGCGTGAAACTAGAGTAGAATGGCATAATCGACTAGCAATAAATTTATAAAGTTGTAGAAAACCTTGCTTTAATTTATTTCCTGTTAACTTAGAGTTCGTGGACTCTCAAACCACCCAAAATACCCCTTCTTCGTCGAGCTAACATCCATCATACGCCTGGAAAAAGGCATGATATGTAATGTTGCCGTAGACAATTTTGGTTTTTCACTTCAAATATACTGGCTGAGAACGCGTCGACATAGAGAGCTCAAATTTTGCATACAGTGTTTTCATAAATGATAATAGTAAATAACATTTTAAAAATGAACTAAATCGAGCAAATCGAGTAAAGAAATTGTAACATGGATAAGAAAGCTGGACCATTGAATTTTTCATAAGGAGGAGTGATTATATGTTTTCTTAGAAGAGAATTACTTACGTGTCTTTGCCTGACGTTATATTATGGATTCTAATTTCCTTAGTGCTTTCAGACCGAATGAAATTGTACTGTATCAATGATGACCAAATTAAAGGGTTTCTTCTTTATTGAAAGAAGCATTTGTTAAGAAAATATACATTTACGTAAATAAGGGACATATGCATACTCAGCCATTCTACACGAACACGATCACCTTGGGCCAATTTTGAACGACATCATCTCATATTTCGAGAAAACTTCAGGGAATACGAAAACATCTCACAAATACTTTTTGTTTCCTCCTACCACGTCTAACCCAGCTCCCGAGAATGGAGCGTGATTCGATTAACTGGAAACTATTATCCGGATTGGAAAACAACGTAACGGAGGAATTTAAAATTTGGCAGAATGTTAGGTTTTTGTGACGTGCACATATTTCGATAATCAGAGATTATGAATATTTTTTTTTTTTAATTTTTAATGGGGGTGGGTTGGTCTACCTCAAAATATATTTCAAGGATTCAAAAAAATTTTTTTTTTAATTTTTGGTGAATTGGTTGTAATGGTTTTAGCCCAAAATGTCCGAAAAAAGTAAAGTAGATCGACAATGAAAATTAAGAAGAGAGATAACAGAGCCCTGTGACGTCTCGGTATTTATGGGGTGAGGTTCTTGTGAAACCCCATCTAGTACAACCGGTATTATGCGATCAGGTAAAACACTTTCAATCTATAATAGAAGATGAGGGGAGATACCAAGTGCTTTAAGTTTAACTAAAACGGCTGGATGCCAGAATCTATCTATCTATCTATCTAGAGCAATGATTTTGTGACTACAAAACACCAAAATTGTGTACGTTCGAAAGTTTTGTAAGAAAAGTCAGCAAGTCTCCCAGATGAAGGTCCAGTTCGGAAGCCATAATGCCGACCATTGATGAGTTGATTGGTTTCTAGAAACTTCATAATTTGGAGTTAATGATAGATTCAAAAATCTTTGAAAGAATCGAAGTGATTGCAATTGGTCGATTATTTGAGACGTCGCTAACCTTAGCTTTTTTGGGAATAGGCTGCACGTGAGCTATTTTCCAACCATTTGAAAATTTTCCTGTCGAATAAGACAAGTAGAATAGTTTGCGCAAAGGTTTAGCCAAAGATGAGGCGCAGATTTTAATTAATAACAGGGATGAGAAATCATCAGGACCAACTGCTTTGGAGACGTTGATCCCCTTAAGGACCTTGAACACATCCCTCTTACGGATATATATTGGCTGTTTTATAGAGAATTTGAAGCGAATCTACCAGTGAAGATACCAGCTTGATCAAGGGAATCAAGAACCACTTCACCGATATTAATTAGTGAAGGTACAGAGCCTTTGCTAGCTTTGCGGCTTGCCAACATTCTGATCAAAAGGAAGTTTTTCTCTCCGGATAATGGATTTCTAGGTCTTCTGTGCAGTCTTGTCGACTTGTTTCAATTCTAGACATGAATGCAATTGATATGCGCAAAAAGCCGACTCTTTCGCTTTTCTTACATTGCTTGGTTGAACTTATCGTTAAACCAAGAGCGATTTTACTGTGGTTGAGATATGCTGTAAGAATACGGAATGTATTCACACATGCCCAGACTTCTCTAAGGTTCTGATTTAGAATTTCCCAATCAGCATTTAATTTTTTTTGTTTTATGCTTTAGCTAAATATTCTACTATTGCATTTTACGGAGTAATAAAACTGTTTTTCCAAAATAAAAGTATTGCTTTAAATGTAATAACTGACTACATCAATATACATTGATTTGTTTACCGTTGTATTTTCAATTAAAACAAATCTCCCATCGCTTTTACCCGAATAAGCTCTACTTCAAATTGAACGTTTCCAGAAATTTGTATGTCTTTTGCAAAAAGTGCAGTAGAAGAATTCAGAAGATGCAATTTTTTTGTCGTCTTCAGTAAGGGGCGCCCCCCCTCCCCCCGCCCCTACTGGATCCGCCACTGCCTTGATAGTAGACTCCTGTTTTTCATCCAAGCTATCAAGTTATGGAATTCTTTGCCAGCTTCATTGTGAAGATCACTTATATCAAGTAGATGGACCATCTTGGAATGTATTCAATTTATTCTCTTCTCAGAGTAATTCTAAATTTATATTTCTTTTTACTACGAGTATATGAATTTTTGTTCCTTATTCTTTCTCAGCTTTGCAGTTTTGTAGATCTAGATATAAGTTTGAGTATAACTATATAGTATAAGATTTTTTCTCTTTTGATATTGTAACTTTTATTTAACTTGTACAACTCAAAAGAATTTTTGTTCTCATTTCTACAATGCTAATTCTTGGAATAAATTGAAATTGAAAATTGAAATTTAAAATCTTTATGAAAACGAAGTCAATAATAATTTTGTGAAACATTTGTGACTTTTGAGTACAGTACACAGCAATTATTCAAACTTTTTTGCAGCAGGATGTCAACCGAAAAGTGGAAATGCATACAAAAACATCGGATGAAGTCGACCGCGTTGACAGTGATCTACATGTCACTACTTCCAAGATAATAAATAAGGATTCAAAAAGGGCTGAAGTGATGAGCCAACACGTCCATAAAGAACAATGCATATGCGAAATGTGCACTTGTGGGTAAGATTGCTTTCATTTATAAAGACTTTTACACGTGTCTAAATATAAACTTTATCTTAAATAGCCGACATAGATGTCCTCATAAAGAACCGAAAGATCATGTTATTTTTGCTGCAGAAAGCTCTAATGTAGACCAAATTTCTGTATACAATGATACTTTTCAAAAAACTATTACAGATCATCATAAAATCAGAGCTCCAATTATAAAGCCTGAAGATAACTTAAAGACTGAAGGACCGTTGTATGTTCCAGAAGCAACGAAATATGAGAAAGTTGACAGGCCTCTTCCCTTTAAACCAGTAGATAATCTAAGACCTGAAGGTGATTTCATTGATTACAGAACAAACGTAGAAGATTTTAAACAAGTATTTACCGAACGACAAAAAACATTTAAGTACGAAGATAACTTGACCATGTCTGGTGAATTTACAGGTAAATTAATAAGGATGTACTTTTAAGATGACGTGCATACTACTTTTTATATTTATTTGTATATTTATTTATAGATGTAACAACTTCTAAGACAGATTATCCTGAATATCAACCAGAAATACGCACTCCAATCAGAAGGAACACCTGGACCAAAGTTGAAGGGGAATTACTTACTGATACTACGAACAAATCAACTTATATTGACCATTCCAAGCAAGTAGACCATCATAAAGAAATTAAAAAGCACACAGATAATTTAACTTGCGAAGGAGAAATATTATTTACAACTACAAATGAAGAATATTCCATAGATAAAAACATCCCTTATACTAGACCAAGAAAGCGCACCTGGACTAAGGATGATTTTACTACTTTGTTTGAAATGTCAGCAGAAGAAAATCAAGTGACAGTCACACAGAATGCATACAAAATAATTGAAACTGACCAAAAAGTCCTCCCAATAAAACCAAAAGATAATTTGAAACCTGAAGGAAACTTTTATACCCACGAAAAACCAGAATACAAACCTGCAGACAGGCCTAAACAGATCAAACCAATAGACAATTTATGGCCAGAAGGTGAATTCTACTCACCAGAAAAACCAACTTACCAGTCTACACCAAGGCCCAAGCAAGTTAAGCCTGAGGACAATCTTCGTTCTGAAGGAGACTTCTATTCTCCAGAAAAAATACAATTCAGAGCGGCTGAAAGACCAAAACAAATAATGCCTGTAGATAACTTACATCCAGAGGGAGACTTCTACACTACAGACAAACCGGTATTTCATCCAGCTGAACGAGCCAAACAAATAAAACCAGAAGACAATTTACGTTCTGAGGGAGACTTTTACTCACCTGAAAAACCAGCATATGTACATGTAGAACGCCCAAAACAAGTTAAACCAGGTGATAATCTAAAACCAGAAGGTACATTTTATGTTCCAGATAAGCTGCAATTCCAATCAGCAGAACGACCTAAGCAAATAAAGCCTGAGGACAACTTACGTCCTGAAGGCGAGTTTTATTCTCCTGAGAAGCTACAATTCCGGCCTGCGGAAAGACCAAAACAAGTTAAACCTGAGGACAATTTACGCTCAGAAGGCGACTTTTACTCCCCCGAAACGACTAGCTATATACCTGCTGAAAGACCCAAACCAGTAAAACCTGAAGATAACTTACGTCCAGAAGGAGAATTTTTCTCTCCGGAGAAATTAAAATTTCAACCGGCAGAAAGACCAAAACAAGTTAAACCTGCGGATAATCTACGGCCAGAAGGAGAGTTCTATTGTCCAGAAAAACCCGGATTTCGACCAGCTGAGAGACCCAAGCCAATCAAACCAGAAGATAACTTACGGCCAGAGGGTGATTTTCACACCCCTGAGAAGTCAGGTTATAAGCCTGTTGAACGGCGTAAGCAATTTAAGCCAAGTGATAACCTAAGACAGGAAGGTGAATTTCATCGGCCAGGAAAATCTCAATTTCAGTCAGCAGAAAGACCCAAACAAATTAAGCCCCAGGATAATTTATATCCCGAAGGAGACTTTCAAACCCCAGAAAAGCCAGAATATATATCATCTATTCGACCTAAACAAATTAAACCGGAAGACAATTTACGTCCAGAGGGTGATTTTTACTCCCCTGAAAAGCCCAGCTATACACCTGCAGAGCGCCCAAAGCAAATAAAGCCAAGTGATAACTTAAAATCAGAAGGCGAATTTCATGTACCGGAAGGCTCCCAATACCAGTCCGCAGAAAGACCCAAACCAATTAAACCTGAGGATAATTTGTATCCAGAAGGAGAATTCTACTGTCCAGAAAAGCAAATATTCCGTCCGGCAGAAAGGCCCGATCAAATTAAACCCCACGATAATCTATATCCAGAAGGAGAGTTTTATTCTCCTGACAAACCCAAATACCGACCAGGAGAAAGACCCAAAGGGGTTAAACCTCAGGATAATTTACGTCCAGAAGGAGAATTTTATTCTCCAGATAAACCAGAATTTCGAGCGGCTGAAAGACCTAAACAAGTAAAACCTAAAGATAATTTACATCCAGAGGGTGATTTTTACTCTCCAGAAAAACCTGGCTACAAGCCAGCTGAGCGCCGTGAACAAGTTAAACCAAGTGATAACCTCAAACAAGAAGGTGAGATTATTGTGCCAGAAAAGCCAAAATTCCAAGCAGTGGAAAGACCCAAGCAAATTAAACCTCAGGACAATTTACATCCCGAAGGAGATATTTATTCACCAAACAAACCAGAATATCGCTCCTCTGAAAGACCCGAACTAATTAAACCAGTGGACAACTTACGCCCGGAAGGTGACTTTTACTCCCCAGAAAAGCCTTGCTATACGCCTGCGGAGCGCCCAAAGCAAATAAAGCCAAGTGATAACCTAAAACCAGAAGGTGAATTTCATGTACCGGAAATATCCCAATTCCAGTCTACAGAAAGACCCAAACAAATTAAACCCGAGGATAATTTGCATCCAGAAGGAGAATTCTATTCTCCAGAAAAGCAAATATTCCGTCCGGCAGAAAGGCCCGATCAAATCAAACCCCACGATAATCTATATCCAGAAGGAGAGTTTTATACTCCTGACAAACCCAAATACCGACCAGGAGAAAGACCCAAAGGGGTTAAACCTCAGGATAATTTACGTCCAGAAGGAGAATTTTATTCTCCAGATAAACCAGAATTTCGAGCGGCTGAAAGACCTAAACAAGTAAAACCTAAAGATAATTTACATCCAGAGGGTGATTTTTACTCTCCAGAAAAACCTGGCTACAAGCCAGCTGAGCGCCGTGAACAAGTTAAACCAAGTGATAACCTCAAACAAGAAGGTGAGATTATTGTGCCAGAAAAGCCAAAATTCCAAGCAGTGGAAAGACCCAAGAAAATTATACCCCAGGACAATTTATATCCCGAAGGAGATTTTCATTCTCCTCAAAAACCAGAATATCGCTCCTCTGAAAGACCTGAACAAATTAAACCAGTGGACAACTTACGCCCGGAAGGTGACTTTTATTCCCCAGAAAAGCCTTGCTATACGCCTGCGGAGCGCCCAAAGCAAATAAAGCCAAGTGATAACCTAAAACCAGAAGGTGAATTTCATGTACCGGAAAGATCCCAATTCCAGTCTACAGAAAGACCCAAACAAATTAAACCCGAGGATAATTTGCATCCAGAAGGAGAATTCTATTCTCCAGAAAAGCAAATATTCCGTCCGGCAGAAAGGCCCGATCAAATTAAACCCCACGATAATCTATATCCAGAAGGAGAGTTTTATACTCCTGAAAAACCCAAACACCGACCAGGAGAGAGACCCAAAGGGGTTAAACCTCAGGATAACTTACGTCCAGAAGGAGAATTCTATTCTCCAGACAAACCAGAATTTCAACCTGCGGAAAGACCTAAACAAATCAAACCTAAAGATAATTTACATCCAGAGGGTGATTTTTACTCTCCAGAAAAACCTGGCTACAAGCCTGCTGAGCGCAGGAAACAAATTAAACCAAGCGATAACCTTAAACAGGAAGGTGAAATTACTATGCCAGAAAAACCAAAATTCCAAGCAGCGGAAAGACCCAAGCAAATTAAACCTCAGGACAATTTACATCCCGAAGGAGATATTTATTCACCACACAAAACAGAATATCGCTCCTCTGAAAGACCCGAACTAATTAAACCAATGGACAACTTACGCCCGGAAGGTGACTTTTACTCCCCAGAAAAGCCTTGCTATACGCCTGCGGAGCGCCCAAAGCAAATAAAGCCAAGTGATAACCTAAAACCAGAAGGTGAATTTCATGTACCGGAAATATCCCAATTCCAGTCTACAGAAAGACCCAAACAAATTAAACCCGAGGATAATTTGCATCCAGAAGGAGAATTCTATTCTCCAGAAAAGCAAATATTCCGTCCGGCAGAAAGGCCCGATCAATTTAAACCCCACGATAATCTATATCCAGAAGGAGAGTTTTATGCTCCTGACAAACCCAAATACCGACCAGGAGAAAGACCCAAAGAGGTTAAACCTCAGGATAATTTACGTCCAGAAGGAGAATTTTATTCTCCAGATAAACCAGAATTTCGAGCGGCTGAAAGACCTAAACAAGTAAAACCTAAAGATAATTTACACCCAGAGGGTGATTTTTACTCTCCAGAAAAACCTGGCTACAAGCCAGCTGAGCGCCGCAAACAAGTTAAGCCCAGTGATAACCTCAAACAGGAAGGTGAAATTACGGTGCCAGAAAAACCAAAATTCCAAGCAGCGGAAAGACCCAAGCAATTTAAACCTCAGGACAATTTACATCCCGAAGGAGATATTTATTCACCACACAAACCAGAATATCGCTCCTCTGAAAGACCCGAACTAATTAAACCAGTGGACAACTTACGTCCGGAAGGTGATTTTTACTCCCCAGAAAAGCCTCGCTATACGCATGCGGAGCGCCCAAAGCAAATAAAGCCAAGTGACAACCTAAAATCAGAAGGTAAATTTCACGTACCGGAAAGATCCCAATTCCAGTCTACAGAAAGGCCCAAACAAATTAAACCTGAGGATAATTTGCATCCAGAAGGAGAATTTTATTCTCCAGAAAAGCAAATATTCCGTCCGGCAGAAAGGCCCGATCAAATTAGACCCCACGATAACCTACATCCAGAAGGAGAATTTTATTCTCCTGAAAAACCCAAATACCGACCAGGAGAAAGACCCAAAGAGGTCAAACCTCAGGATAATTTACGTCCAGAAGGAGAATTTTATTCTCCAGATAAACCAGAATTTCGAGCGGCTGAAAGACCAAAACAAATTAAACCTAAAGATAATTTACATCCAGAGGGTGATTTTTACTCTCCAGAAAAACCTGGCTACAAGCCAGCTGAGCGCCGGAAACAAGTTAAGCCCAGTGATAACCTCAAACAGGAAGGTGAAATTACTGTGCCAGAAAAACCAAAATTCCAAGCAGCGGAAAGACCCAAGCAAATTAAACCTCAGGACAATTTACATCCCGAAGGAGATATTTATTCACCACACAAACCAGAATATCGCTCCTCTGAAAGACCCGAACAAATTAAGCCAGTGGACAACTTACGCCCGGAAGGTGACTTTTACTCCCCAGAAAAGCCATGCTATATGCCTGCGGAGCGCCCAAAGCAAATAAAGCCAAGTGATAACCTAAAATCAGAAGGTGAATTTCATGTACCGGAAAAATCCCAATTCCAGTCTACAGAAAGGCCCAAACAAATTAAACCCGAGGATAATTTGCATCCAGAAGGAGAATTCTATTCTCCAGAAAAGCAAATATTCCGTCCGGCAGAAAGGCCCGCTCAAATTAAGCCCCATGATAATCTATATCCCGAAGGAGAGTTTTATTCTCCTGAAAAACCCAAATACCGACCAGGAGAAAGACCCAAAGAGGTCAAACCTCAGGATAATTTACGTCCAGAAGGAGAATTTTATTCTCCAGATAAACCAGAATTTCGAGCGGCTGAAAGACCAAAACAAATTAAACCTAAAGATAATTTACATCCAGAGGGTGATTTTTACTCTCCAGAAAAACCTGGCTACAAGCCAGCTGAGCGCCGGAAACAAGTTAAGCCCAGTGATAACCTCAAACAGGAAGGTGAAATTACTGTGCCAGAAAAACCAAAATTCCAAGCAGCGGAAAGACCCAAGCAAATTAAACCTCAGGACAATTTACGTCCAGAAGGAGATATTTATTCCCCACACAAACCAGAGTATCGCTCCTCTGAAAGACCTGAACAAATTAAACCAGTAGACAACTTACGTCCGGAAGGTGATTTTTACTCTCCAGAAAAGCCATGCTATACGCCTGCGGAGCGCCCAAAGCAAATAAAGCCAAGTGATAATCTAAAATCAGAAGGTGAATTTCATGTACCGGAAAAATCCCAATTCCAGTCTACAGAAAGGCCCAAACAAATTAAACCCGAGGATAATTTGCATCCAGAAGGAGAATTCTATTCTCCAGAAAAGCAAATATTCCGTCCGGCAGAAAGGCCCGTTCAAATTAAGCCCCATGATAATCTATATCCCGAAGGAGAGTTTTATTCTCCTGAAAAGCCCATATACCGACCAGGAGAAAGACCCAAAGTGGTCAAACCTCAGGATAATTTACGTCCAGAAGGAGACTTTTATTCTCCAGAAAAGTCACAGTTTTCGTCAACAGAACGGCCCAAGCCCGTTAAACCTAAGGATAATTTATATCCTGAAGGAGCATTCTATTCTGTAGATAAGCCTGATTATCAACCTTCTGAGCGCCCTAAGCAAAGCAGGCCAGTTGATAACCTCAAACAGGAAGGCATATTATATGTGTCAGAGAAACAACATTTTCAAACAGGAGAAATTCGCAAACAAATTAAACATGAAGATAATTTACGTTCAGAAGGTGAGTTTTATTCCCCTGATAAACCAGAGTATCGCTCTGGAGAAAGACCGACGCAAATTAAACCACAAGATAACTTACGGCCAGAAGGTGTCCTTTATTTGCCAGAACAAGCGAAATTTCAGCCTGCAGAACGACCAAAGCAGGTTAGACATGCAGATAACTTACGCCCAGAAGGGGAATTATATTCACCCGAGAAACCAAGTTACTCGCCTGCTGAACGTCCAAAGCAGTTGAAACCTATAGATAACCTAAAATCTGAAGGTGAACATTTTATGCCAGAGAAACCCAAATTTCAACCAGCTGAGCGAACTAAGCCGGTTAAGCATATGGATAATTTACATTCGAAAGGTGACTTCTATTTACCTGAAAAGAAAAAGTTCCAACCAGCTGAAAGGCCTCAACAAATTAAACCCAAAGATAATTTACGCCCAGAAGGTGAATTTTATGGAACTAAAGAAATAACTCGGGATTCTTCTGGTACTCTTCAAAAAGATAAGTTGGTAATTATCAAGAGAACTGATAATTTGAAACTAGAGGGGAATTTCGAAGATCATCATCGACGGGATGACTTCAGCTATGTAAAAGGTGAAAGGATTGATATCTTGAAATACCCTGATAACTTGCGTCCAGAAGGAAAATTCTTTAAGCCAGAAAAATCAGCTGCTCCTTGTGGGGAAAAGCGTACTGCAATAAAACCAAAAGATAACTTAAAAATTGAGGGCTCAATAATGATTTCAAAAGAGAAGACTCTTTCCACTGTTGCAGATAGGCGAACCCTCATCAAACCTGCTGACAATTTGCGTCAAAATGGTAAGCTTGAGTTTCCTGAAAAAATTCAATTTAAACCAGCAGAGAGACAAGAAGTTAAAAAACCTATAGACAATTTGGGTCTAGCTGGAAAATTTGAAACGCAAACCTCTAGTCAAAAATCAGATTTCACGACCAAAAAGCTTGAACGCGCAGTAATAAGCAAGTACGTCGACAATCTTAAAGTTACAGATGATAAATTAGAAACAACAACAACTAATTCTTCAACTTTCAAGAAACCTTTAGTAATTAAATCCGAGAACATAAGCCGTCGTAGACATATGGATTCATCTATCTCTTTGGGTAGAGATGTTTCTATAATGAAGACAACCAATCAAATGAATTACAATACAGGCAGTGGTCAGATAAGTAGAAAGGTATCAAAAGAAGATGTTAATGGAAAAGCTGATTCAAAAACCTTAGAAGATGGAACAATTCTCATTACTACAAAGAAAGTAACAACTGTTGTAGGCTCGGACAAAAGTAAGCTGCCAGAGAAGGAAATTATAAAAAAAGTAGGTAATGTTAATGTAAAAGAAATAATCACGAAAACCTCTCTTCAAACTAACGTCATTAATGAGACAAACACCTTAAAGGAAAACAAGACAATAATGGAGGAAAAATCAAATGAAAACCTTGATATAAAAATGAAGCGAAATGTTCGTAGCAGCAATCAGTTGATGAAAGCTTCTGGTGTGTCAAACTCTACTGAACATATAGTTCTAGGAGAAGTCACAGGTTCAAGGCGTATGGACAGTACTTTGAATAAAACGAAAAATATAAGTGACATCGAGCGCTCGCAGATACGGGAATCAAATTTAAACAGCTCGAATTCTTCAAGCCAGGAAAGCAAAACGTTTCATCATAAAAAGAGTGCATTGTCATCGGAAGCTGACATTACAAATTCAATATTTCACAGAAAAGATGCTATTTCTTCTTCCGCAAATGAAAGCATACACTCTTCTAGTCTCAGTTCTACTGGATTACTGCAAAGGAAAAGCATTTCCAATTTGCATGATCAAAGCATGTATTCCAGTAGTGCTACAGACCGCCGTAGTTATAGCACAATACATCGACAAAGTCAACACAAAGACCAAGATACAAAACATAGCAATGTGACGCGTTATTATGTGGAACAACCTAAAAAAATTATACGGAAGGACAATTTAATTGTGGGCGGAGAATTCTTTTCAGATTCGCAGAAATATGGGAACTTCTCAGATGTTCATAAAGTGGACAGAGTGTCGACAAGGAGATCGACGAACCAATCTTCAATAAGACTTGGGGATGAAAACATTATTTCCTCTAGCATATACAAAAGAGAGTATGTTCAGGTGCATGATGGTCTATGTCCTGCGACTCAAATAAATAAAGGTGCTTTCAAGCACACTAGGGACACAAAGGAGCATAAATTCTATCAGGCAACGAAGAACTGATTGACGAATAACATTCCATGTTAGAAAACGGTGCTAAATAATAATTTTTTTTTATATGTATTCTATACTAACAGTAGGTTTATGATAAAAGTGCTTTGAAAAAATATATATTTTGTTTTATTGGAAGTTTTATTTCTTGTGATTCGAGGGTCTGTTTAGCCCATTTCGTAATAGAAAATTTGGAAATCAAAGTTTACACTTTTGATTAAATGAAATTGTCTCTTTATGCCTGGTCTATCAAGCATGCAGCCAAGTCAAATTTGTTCAGCATGCAATGATTAAAATGTATTAGATTGCATCAAAACCATCGAGAAATACTTCCCACCAGAAGAAGATTTGTCAATTTGTGTGTAAATTTGTGTGGCCTACATCTTAGATCATAAAACGTTATATGATCTAAGGCCTACATGGTTAATTAGTTTTATGGATTGATTTTCAATCATTTTTGGCTGGCTTTGTGTGTGATCAATTATTAATAGTTCGGTTAATTTTGCTTATTGTTTGTTTTTCTGGTTTTCCATCTGGTTTTGCTCATTTTTGTTTTTGTTTTTTTACTCTGTGGTCTTGGTGACAGCTAGCTGTAAAGATTTTTTGTTTGTTTTACCTGCTGCTTGTGCTCTATTGCACTGGCATTTTGTGTATGCATTTCACTTGTGGTAATCTTATTTAATCATTTTCTGTGCTCTAGGCTGCTTCATTTAATAATTTAATAATTACAGGCATTTTTGGTTATATTTAGATGTTTGATCGCCATCTGTCAGTCGGTAATCCCACCACTGTGATATCGGAGGCTTTTCGTGGCTTGTCATCTACGACACAATCCTTCCTTTTTAATTAACGCCTAAATCTCTGCTACTCTTCTGTTATACAGCTTACAATGAGCCCGTTTAGACCGTGCCATTTAGGACTAGTATTACGTAGTTCGACTTACGTAGTACTAATATTAAGTGGTCTAAACATACCGTATTACGAAAAACTAGTCCTACTTTAATTCGGTTTCTGATGCGGTATTGACCTACAAAAATTAGTATTAAATGGAGACATTACGTCACATAAGGTAATGCGAGGCTGTTTGTAAAAAGTGACGCCCTTATACATAATTAATAAATAATTGTTGCAGATTATCTTATAATGTTTTGCTATTAGCCTGAAAATTTGCATGTTTTATCTTGGGTATTTAGTAATATAAATAGCAGTATTTCCTCATTCTGATTTTAAATTTTCTTCTATGCTCCATTTTCTTGTGCATGCGGTGTACAAACAAACTCAATATATTATTTTTCATTTTTCTCCTGAAATAGCAGGCAGATCTGACAATGTTGACAACTGTCAAAGCTTTAATACGAGCGGACTAAACAGCAGCAGGATTAGTACTACGTAATTCGACTTACGTAAAACTAGTCCTAAATAGCTGCGATCTAAACGTACTCAATGTGTGATCATGACGAGATGGGTGATTCTGATCTCTTTGTCGTAGCTTAGGCGTATATATTTGTCACATATTTTGACACTTCTCCTCAAATTTGTCGTACTTTTTTATTCACCATATTCATTTTGATTTATCCTTTTCATCAGCCACAAAATAAACTAAAATGAATTTGCAATGAATTAATGTCAGAATACACGCCTAAAAGTACGACAAATTAGTCAACTGCTTCCGAGATTGTGACAAAGTTTTATATTGTGGTAAATTTATATTCTACATCTAATTATAGCAATACAAGTGCTTAAATTCGAAATAATATTTTGAATTTGTAATGCGAAGTGTCATTTTCAGTTCATTCTATGTAATGCGAGGCTTACTGAGCTGGATAAAAACACGAAAAAATCAGTAGAAAAGTTCATTTCGCCCTCCAGGAGGATCAAAATATACGCCTAAATGAAATGAACTTTTCTACTGATTTTTTCGTGTTTTTATTGAGGTCAGCAGTGTGACGTATAATGAACTGAAAATGACACTTCACATTACAAATTAAAAATAATATTTCGAATTTAAGCACTTGTAATGCTCTAATTAGGTGTAGAGTTTCCATTTACCACAGTGTAAAATTTTTGTCACAACCTCTTGAGCAGTTGACTAATTTGTCGCATATTTAGGAGTGTTTTTTGATGTTTGTTCACCGAAATTCATTATAGTTCATTTTGTGGTAGATAATAGTGAAGATACAAAATGAACTGTGTTATAAGAAAAAGTGCGATAAAATATGTCAAAAAACTCGCCTAAATAGTACGACAAAAGATCAGAATCACCCTCCTGGAGGGTGATTCTGCTCTTGTATCATACTTAAATGTCAAAATATGCACCTAAACGAAATGAATTTTTCTACTGATTTTGTCGTGTTTTTATTCAATTCAGCAAGCCCTGCATTACGTAGAATGAACTGAAAATGACACTTCACATTACAAACTCAAAAATATTTTTCGATTTTAAGCACTTGTGTTGTTTTAAGTTGGTGTAGAAAATCCATTTACCCTAGTATACAATTTTTGTCACAACCTCGGAAGCAGTTGAGCAATTTGTCGTACTTTTAGGCGTGTATTCTGACATTAATTCATTGCAAATTTATTTTAGTCTATTTTGTGGTTGATGAAAAGGTTAAATTAAAATGAATATGGTGTATATAAAAGTACGACAAATTTGAGGTGAAATGTCAAAATATGTGACTAAAATATAGGCCTAAGCTACGACAAAGAGATCATAATCACCCCCAGATGTACTGTATGTTCGTCTGGCACCAATGAAGCTCTCCTGTTTCTGTCACAGCCTGTGGCGAGTGCAACTAATGGCCAGTTTCACAGTCTGAGTTTAAACTCGACGAAACTGTGAATGGTTTAAACTAGAGTTTAAACCGTGCCATCCCTCGGTTTAAACTCAAGATAAAAGTATTTGAAAAGTGTGACATGTTATTTTGACAGTAGCATTGTTTGTTTGTATCAAGAAAATAATTTTATCATGGACTCAGATTTAGATTTTTTTAATGATGAAGAAGCCTTTTTGAGTTAAATTCAAAACTCTGTCGACGATCGAGATTAATTAAAAATCCGCCAAATCATTTTAATGAGTGGGACGACGTTGATTTTTATGCTACGTTCGGTTTAAGAAAAGAACTTTGTCACTTTGTCTTCTAATCTATTCTTGTCCGTTTTCTTGCGCTTTATTATATATATTTTTTTATGTATTTTGGTAAAATTTGCAGTCTTTTTGAATGTTGCATATTTAAAATTAGCAAATATAACTACATATTTTTTAGTTTTTGTCTTCTGGTCTGTTTACTTTTTCCGATTGACAGATTGATTGATAGCAAAATTCACAATTTAATGAGTACTACCAGCGTTACTAAAAGAATGCACTGTGAAACCCGATTTGGTCTAACTACTTTTAAGCTTGGAGGATGGTTTAAACTAAACTTTGGTTTAAACTCGACTGTGAAACTGGCCATGAGCCGTATTATGTTTTACGATGACTTATCTTGCGGGTTGGTCTGCTTCTGCTGCTAAGGACTTCGTTCTTATTGGCGATATCGCCTCGGACATTAAGTATATCACATCTGGAAACTTGAACATCTCTCCTTCTCCTGACGTGGCGCCTCCTGTGAATGGGTATATGCCTTGTATTGATGTTTCTTCGCTGTCTGCATATGTGCCACCTACGCAGCAGCCTTCCCCTAAGCCTCGACGCAAGCATCAGTCGCGCCGGAGGAAACGATCTAATTTTCACCTGCCCGCTGCTACTCCTAATGCAAGTACCTCAGATGTTGTGCGCTTAGGTAACGCAGTAAGTCAATGCTCTGATAACACCATTCTAAGACCTGCGTCTGTTTCCGCGGTATTGAATGATACTTCATCTGTGTCTGTTTCCGCGGAATTGAATGATACTTCATCAGTGCCATCTCTAGGTAATAGTATTTTGTCTCTTTGAGAATAGTACCAAAACCTTCGAGTGTTTCCTTCGCTCGTTTCTCTCCAAAAACGTTGTATGAGGATATTGAAGTATCTAAAGTCTAAAAATATCGCAGTATATGGTATTTCTTGTCGTAAGATTAGCAAAAGCTCTAAGCCGGTTGCATCCTTTATTTTAACCGTCTCAGAAGGTGGGCGGGACAAGTTCTTGGATCCCACATGTTGTCCGTTTTGCACGTTTACTAAATTGTTTATACCTTCCACGCGCCAACCTAGAAATGCATCTAAACTAAGCAGCGATATTCCAAAAAACTCAAATCTCTCCCTTTTCTATCAAAACGTAAGGAGGATTCGTAAAAATCTGTACAAATCTTCAAAACATCTGCTGCGATTTGTTTCGATATAGTTACTTTCACTGAAACTTGGCCGTATCATGGCTTTCGCCATGCTGAAATCCTTTAAAATTCGTATCACATTTTAGAAGAGCTGGACATACCGAGTCTGTAGCTCGAGGTGGCGGCGTAGTCCTGTCCTGCAAAACCCAGTTTAATTGCAACCAGGGGCTGAATTCTGATAAAATTAAAATGACAAATGACAATGACAAAATGACTTCGGGGGAAGGATAATGTCACTATGCCATAATTTGGAATTTTGATTGTTGGGTGACATCATATGTATCTTAAATTATAATCCGAACAACAAAGTAATGGAGCATATTTTATTGCGAAGGCGTATCCAAAGAAGGAGGCACTATGTAAAAGAATTGCTGAAATGTTGTAACGAAAGTAACGTGTCCTTTTGCGGTTTGCTGCTAAAATTGAGTTTTTTTAATAATACAATAATATATAATAAATACAAATACTTATTATATTTATACTTACTTATATATTTTATATCCTTGTAACTATGACAATATATATATATCACATGAATATGACAAAGGTCACAGCGGCAAGGGCTAAGTGACTTCGGTTGCAAGAATTGTCTTGAAAAAAAGGCATTTGTCATGTCACCCTGTTTTTTAGGAATCGGCCTTTAGAAAATAAGTCACATTTTAACGCTAAATGTCACTTTTTATGGATGAAGTTATCTTGTAAGAATCGCATTTTCGAAAAGAAGTCACGATGTCATTGTCATTCGTCATTTTTAGGAATGGCCTTTAGAAAATAAGTCACATTTTAACGCTAAATGTCACTTTTTATGGATGAAGTTATCTTGTAAGAATCGCATTTTCGAAAAGAAGTCACGATGTCATTGTTATTCGTCATTTTTTTTTGTGATCAGAATCCAGTCCCAGGTTGAGCTTCCCAGTTTCTCCAACACTCTCGACATGCAACTAATTGCTCTCAAGTTATCTATTTTAAAATCTTACTTATACATTATTTATTGCTATATTCCTCCAGACTCCATAAATATTGTTACGCACACAAAGTGACACAAGCGACATCTTTTCAAAATAGAAACAAGTTAAGGTTAGTGTCATCTTATTATGTTTTCGATTGAGCATCCAGGTTCGCTCTGGAGGCAACTCCGTTCAATCGAACAGTTTCAGAGAGCACCTGAAAAATTTCGCTTGTATGTATACTAACGTCAAAGTATACTACGAATTTTGTGCCGAAAGTAGTTGTTTGCTGAATAATTTTGAGGATAATATGATATAATAATTTAGAGTGGTCTTAATAATAATTGTTGCATTTAAAATAATGTCAAATGACATTAATATCAACTCATAACTAGACTTTGTTTGTGTGAGTGAACTCATAGTGTACCCGAGAAAATTTTCAGAGTGAACCTGATGGTTTTTGGGTTGCCACCAGAGACAACCCATGACGTCATTTTTGCTTGAAACGAACGCTTTGACTGCACTTAGGTTGCCTCTAAAGCTTAACTGATGTGTTACGAAGGAACTGAAATATCCGGTACAGGCAGAATGAAACCTCCAATATCTGATGGACAAAATTCGTGGCATATTTTCAAGAGACAATTTGAGGCAGATCCCGAAGTAAATGGATGGAATGACGCAGACAAAGCTACAGCTCTGGTTTTATCGATGTCCTGCGTCAGAGCTATTACAAACTATATGGATTGAAAGGCAACGTGATTAAACTTCATTAGTACAGACGATAGAATTACGTTATGGAGATGAGCACATGCAGCAGGTATATCGCCTGCAATTACGCAACAGGATTCAAAAGCATGGCGAGTCACTACAACAACTTCAGGCTGATGTGGAAAGATTAGCTTATCTTTCTTACCCTAATGCAAATGCTGATTTCCTTAATGAAGTGGCAACAGAAACATTTGTGAACACTATTGCAGATCAAAACTTACAACAAGCACTAAGGCTAACAGGAAAGAAGTCAACAGCAGAAGCGCTAGCCTATGCATTAGCGTATGAATCTGCTAGACAAGTTTCTCGGAGTGCAGTACGAGTGAGAGAATTTTCCGTGGAGGAATGTACTTGCAACACAGATTGCGATCATCAGAGGCACCGGAAATGTAGTAGACTGGGACACCCTCAACGCGATTGCAGGAAAGCGGACGACTGCAATCAACAGGAGAAAAAGGGAGAAGATGGCGAGCTAGAGAGTAAGCTATTCGTGGAGAGACTAAACTGAAACCTCATGACCTTGACATACCACACCGCAAAGGACGTATCCACGGAAATCTAGAAGCCTTTTCACAAAGTCCATGCAATCCTGAATGGAAACATTGCGGACGGATGAAAGAAAAAGATGACGATGACTACGGTGACGAAAGTCGAAAGAAGAAAGGAAAGACCGACAAAGGCGGCAATGACAAGGATGACAACGGCAATAAAAAGGGCAAGAAAATTTAAGACAAAGGAATCAAAAACAATGATGATGAAGATGATAAGAGACGAAAGAAAAATCAAAGCATGGAAGAGTGTTTCAAAATAAAATTAATCGAGCATCTCAGGAAGGTAGTCAACTATAATCAGCGGGATTGGGATCGACATATTCCTATATTTCTAATGACTTATATATCAGCTGTTTACAATACGACCGGACAAAGCCCAGCTAAGGTCATATTCGGAATGGAAGTTACAAGAAGACTGCGTAACGAAGCTCAAGCAACGATAAGCTGATATGCACGAGGCCACGATACGCTCTTCAAAATTACCACGACAAAGGCAAGGACTGTATGCAGTTGAAATTAGAATTAATAACATGCATACAAGATTCAGCGCGGTACAAGATGCAAAAGAAAAATCGTTCATCTGGATCACTTGTCTTAATTCGGCGAGCATCAAGACCGTGGATCACCTATTGTTCGTGATGCACAATTTTAAGAAGGGGGCAGTGTTGCTCGCCACAAAGTGACTCAAACGACATCTTTTGAAAATAGGAACAACTTTAGGTTAGTGTCATCTAGTAAACTTTGGGTTCGGAGAACGGAATATTCAGGAAGGTTCTAGGATAATTCGTCGGCGCTCTCACATCCAGGAGGCGGAGTCAGATTTCAGACAGTGAAGTGAACGAAGAAAACTATTTGGATTGCGATAATTAGAAGTACAGTACTAGCGATAACTAAAGAGTTGATTTGATAATTATTTGTGAATTTGTGAGAGTAAACAGTAAAGTTAAATAAAGAAAGAACTATTGAATTATATCCGAAATACTGTGTTTTAAATAACGAACTAAAGCCACGCTCGTAACAATAATTTTAATGAAAAAGGTCAGAATATTTACGACCTAATCATTTCAATATCCATTTTTATCCATGGTATGATGGATCCTCTTGACGAATTACTACTAATTGGTGATTTTACCATACCCAATATACAATGGGTACTAAATGAAGTTGACGATGACTATTAATAACTTGACAACAAGGGAATCACATTTTCTTGACACTATTTCATCTGTTGGTCTCAGCCAAATCAGTAATGTGAAGAATGACATAGGTAGGCAGTTAGACCTGGTATTTTCTACTGAGGGCAGGTAACTTATTAGTTGAACCTAGCCCAGTTATAATGTCTACTCTTGACAAATATCACCCCCACCCCCGTGCTAAATACAAATTGCTCTGAAACCGAAAACTTAACAAATTGGGACGAAACACAATACTTTTTCAATTTTAGAAAACTAACTTTTCGGAACTTTCCAGTAGACATTACTGTCTAGCAATAATGTTGACAAAGACGTTTCTAAGTTTTACATAATTCTTTCGAGTTATTTTTCTCTCACGTTCCCCGCGAGCGTCAGCTAGCTTTTCCAACCTCAGTCTTTAAGAACCTCAACCTGATGAACCATGCAAACTTTTGCAGCTCACAATACTAACTTTGACAACTTCTGTATGATAGCAGTTAATTGGGCTGTTGGCTTGCAAATTGAAATTATTTTGTAATAATTTACAACAGCAGGAATAAATTTTCACGATAAATATGTTTCCCAAACTTTGTTTCAACAAATTTCCCGTATACTTTTTCCCGTAAACAATGCTGGCATCAATTGATTACAAAAATTACCTGTCAAAGCTGACAAAGTTTCAGCCGAGGAGAAAGTAGACCTACTCGAGTTCAACCACAACCTGGCCGGCCTCACCAACTTTCCCATTGGGAGCTTGATAACCTGATCTCATATATTCTACAGAACTTTCAAAGTTGGTAAGATAAGATAAGATAAGATATTTATTTATTAGTACAAATAATAATTTGATAAACTAATTCCTAAGTTACATATCAATTCCAGCTCTATCCTTTACAAATTGCACACATTTTCTCTTACAAATCTTAAAATTACTTTCTCTTTTTATTTCTAATGGTAAATCGTTAAAATTTTCAAAATCCTTTATATATTAGTGAATTTTCAGTCCTATTTCTATTAAATAAGCCTAACCGAATATTTACATCTGCTCCTCTCAAGTTATACGGCTGAACATCTGATAACATCCTAATTGTCTCCTGTAGATATATTGGTAGACATCCCTTTGTAATTTAAAAAATGAAAAGAAGTACAGCTTTGGCTGCTACTGATCAATTTTAAGGTTTCTAGCATCATTCTTATTGGCGTGAATGTATTAACTACACCTTAGTATTATGCGCATAGTTCTATTTTGAAGCTTTTGAATTCGCTCTAACTTTGTCTTTGTGCACAGAAATAGTATTGAAGAGGAATACTCAAAATGAGGTTTTATTAAAACATTACATATTTTAATTGCACTCAATGTCGATAAATTGCTTCGAATTCTTCTAAAATAGGCGACTTGTTTTTCCAATTTTTTTACAAATATAGTCAATGTGTCCATTAAAGCATAGTTTGTTGTCAATAATAATCCCCCGATACTTAATTTCACTCACGCACTCAATATTTTCATCATCAATTTCTAAGTCGCCATTATACGTACTATTTATGGCCATAAATTTAGTTTTTTTTAACATTTAATTTCAGTTTATTCTTTCTTAGCCATTCACTTAATTCACTTAAATCCTTTCTTAAATCGTTACTGATTCTTTCTATGTCTTTACCAGTTACAAACACCAACGCATCATCAGCAAAATGTCTAATTTTTGAATGCCTCAACGCTCTCTTAATGTCGTTTATATATACCAAGAAAAATAATGTACCCATCACTGATCCTTGTGGTACTCCAAATTTTATTTCAACTGCTTCGGAAAGAATGCCATTAACCCTTGCTCCCTGTCTTCCGTCTAAATAGCTCCGAAACCAACTGTACTCCTTGCCCTGTATACCATATTTTTGAACCTTTGAAAGAAGAATTTGTCTGTCTATAGTCTCGAACGGTCTCTTAAAATCTAAGAATACTGCTATAATAGCGTTACCTTCCTTCATTTCTTCATCACTCCGTCACTACCCAATTTAATGCTGTCTCGCAATTATGTTGCTTTCTAAACCCTGATTGTTCCTTAGCTATAAGACTATTTTCCTCTATGTATTTTTATACCCTAGATGAAATCTAAAGGGGTATACTAAGTTTGTCATTCCGTTTGTAACACCTCGAAATAATGATGGTAGAGCAAAATGGATTGGACACCCATCCATAATATTAAAAGTTATTTTGATTTTTGCATGTCCGTCCGTCCGTCCGTCTGTCCGTCCGTCTGTCCGTCCGTCCGTCCGTCCGTGCGCACGATAACTCGAGAGCTCGTACACTTAGAGAGCTGAAATTTTGTACACGGACTTTAAAAAAAAAAGTAAAATTAAGTTCGAAAATGAGACAAATCGGGCAACTCCTTCGTGGGGTTGCCATACACAAATTTTGTTTTCCGTTATATATTTGAACACTGCCTGAGAACGAGTCGCCGTAGAGAGCTGAAATTTGGCACGTGGTGTTTTCATTGTACTAGCAAATAAAATTTCAAAAATGGACTAAATCAGGTAACCATTCTTGGTGTTGCCATATAAAAAATTAGGTTTTTTATGTGTACTGTGAAAACGATCAGTCCAAGACATTTTTATTGTACTAAAAACTTCTTCAGAATATGAAATCCTATAAAATTGATTATAATCATTTTTTCTGTCCGACGAACCGTTCTAGAAATATATGCGAAAAACCACTGCAAAAATCAAAATTGCTCAAATGGGTACCCATACGAAATTTCATACGGGCATTCATCTAGGGTATCATAAGAACTGGTCTTAGACCAATTCTAGCTATTTCACTTGTTCTATTTTAGAAAGAGAATAATTAAATACTTGTATGTGTTACCTGTGAGTAATGTACCGTCCCATCCAATTACATCTTGAAGTTATCCTGCAAGTAATATCTGATTAATTCCAGATAAGTACATACCTAGGAGAGGCACATACCTACTACAGGTTGTTAGAGGATAGGTGCTTCCTATAAGACAAGGGATTGCAGATTTCACTGCCGAAATTATGGCTGAACTGATCCGTAATTAGCTAAAGCTCTCGCGAACTGTGTGTTTCATCAGTGGCATCTAGTGCACTTATGGAAATCTCGAGATCTCGATTAGCAAGAGATATACTCCGTGCACAGGATAAATAGCGTGTGCTTATTGGCATAGTACAGGAAGAGGCGTAATTTGTACTCATTTTTCCAAAATCTTCTCACATAGTGGTAGCATATTAACTGGTCTGAATTCTTCAAATTTCTTCGTATTTTTTATCTTATGAACTGGTATTACTACTGATTCCTTCCAAGCGTTCGGGAAATTCTCCAGTTATTAACGACTCATTAAAGATACGAGTTAACGTTGCACCCAGTTCCGACCAATGCGCTATTACCATTTTAGTACTTAAATTGTTATAGTCTCTCTTTTGGTTTATTACACTACAAATATTTTTTATTTCTTCACCATTTAATATTTTAAAATGAAATTGTTTATCCGTATGATTTAAAAGATCTGTATACTGCACTGTTGGTATGTCACTATTAATTTTCTCTGCACTTTCTATGAAATACTTATTGAATTTGTCTGCTATACTCTTACTGCTCGTGCTTTTACCATATCCAAAATGGACTTCAGATATATCTGCTTTTGATTTCTTTAATACATATTCTTTTATGACGCTCCATATCTCCTTTTGATCTTTGACTCCATCGATCATTCTTATTACATACTCCCTTTTAGCACACCTAATTTGTTTTTTATATTTATTCCGTATCGTTTTGTAACTTATACATTCCCTCTCATCATTAGTTAATGTAGCTTTTTGATAAGCATTAATCTTATGTTCCCTTAATATGGCTAATTCTCTATTATACCACCTATTTATCCTTGTATAGAATTCTTTTATTCTACTTGGTCAAGGTGCTTGTACCTTGATGTAATAGCTGCGTTAACGGTGCGTGTACCGCAACGCCAAAAGAATGTAACGAATTCTACGTTGAATCTTGTGCTGCTTAATCAAGGTGCTTGTACCTTGATTTTAACAAAATGCTATGTTAACGGTGCTTGTACCGCAACGCCAATTCAAAATAGACACTACGTAGAATTTTAAATGAAACTTCTCATTTGCTGATTGAAACGAGACTCAAAATTATATTTTTATAAAACTTAATTTATAACACTCAAAAAATGTTTACTAAGCTAGTTTCCTTTTTTTTGCAAATAATAAGAATGAGAATTTCACAGAAATTCGGATTCCCATGCATGCCTTCATAATATGACACAAATGTGCATATCGTATTTCGTCTGGTGGCGACGGGCACATGTGCATACTCAGCATAATTTGCGTGAGATTCCCATTCGGTGAGAATGGAAAAAATGAATTATGAATTTATCTTTTTTCATATGTATGTAGGTAGGTATATTTATTATCTTATATTGAAATTCTAATTACTATATCTATATAATGATATATGATGAATCTATAATGTATTAAAGTCTGAACATCCTCCCCCGCTTTGAACGGTTTGTTCAACTACTCATCCAAGTGGACCTCTACGGTGAAGCTCTCGCGTTTATTTTTGTGGCGTCGGCTTGGTCTTATTGTTCTCCCAAAGATTCGCTCGATGTCTCCAGATTAAGTACGATACGATCACGAGTATGCAGACTAGGCCAATGTACCCAATGGTGTACTCGGGGCGGTTCCTCATTGGAAGCAAAGGAAGCACTGCTTCCCATGACAAAATAAAAAAATCCACACATAACATTTTGCTTAAAAATATTCTTAGAATATTTAGAAAAATGTATAAAATTCAAAGAAGTTTACTCCTCTGGCATCACTAGATACAACCTGAAATATTTTATAAGTAACGCCCAATTTTCTCCTACAAACGAAGAACATACCACCCAAACCAATGTCATTATATCGCTACTAACATTCTGTATGGTACGCTGTCCAAAATGTAGCGTATGACCCACCCACCATCCTTCCACCCAGCACCAGATCCACCCCGATTTGTCTTGTCAAGCAAGCTACATAATATTCGGCATTAGAATCAAACACCGTTGCCACTGGCATCGCAGTGACGCTGAAATCCCTACAGCATATTTACAACACAAAGCCAATGTAAAAAGTTAAATACATTTAACTTTTTAGACTCATATTCACTCAAGAGTTTGCATGCGTGCATTGCTATGGTACGCTGGCCGCAGCGTAGCGTTTGGCAATTGATTTACACCCCCTGATAGTAACTTTCATTGATAAATTCTGTAGTATATGCCGGTGCGGGTCGGTGTCGGTCTTGCTTACGATTTATTTAAATGCTGCCAGATGTTATCCAATTCGTAGCTTTTTATACCCTAGATGAAATCTATAGGGGTATACTAAGTTTGTCATTCCGTTTGTAACACCTCGAAATAATGATGGTAGAGCAAAATGAATTGGACACCCACGCATAATATTAAAAGTTATTATGATTTTTGCATGTCCGTCCGTCCGTCCGTCTGTCTGTCTGTCTGTCTGTGCGCACGATAACTCGAGAACGCGTTCACCTAGAAAGCTGAAATTTTGTACACGGACATTAAAAACAAAAGTAAAATTAAGTTCGAAAATGAGACAAATCGAGCAACTCCTTCGTGGGGTTGCCATACATAAATTTCGTTTTCCACGATATATTTCGACACTACCTGAGAACACGTCGACGTAGAAAGCTGAAATTTGGTACACTGTGTTTTCATACTAATAGCAAATAAAGTTTCAAAAATGGGCTAAATCGGGCAACCCCTTCTTGGTGTTGCCATATAATAATTTTGGTTTTTTACATATACTTTGAAAACGATCAGTCCTAGACATTTTTATTGTACTAAAAACTTCTTCAGAATAAGAAATCCTATAAAATTGGTTATAATCATTTTTTCTGTCCGACGAGCTGTTCTAGAAATATATGCGAGAAACCAATGCAAAAAATCAAAATTGCTCAAATGGGTGACCATACGAAATTTCATACGTGCATTCATCTAGAGGGTATCATAAAAATTGGTCTTAGACCAATTCTGCTTTTTCACTTGTTTTAAATAATTTTCATCCGAACTTCGGTGACGAAAATGGTGAAATTTTAGGAATTGTTTTAGAATAGTAAACGTGGATGGATTTACATGGGATTTTTTATTTTAGAATTAGTCAGTGGGCTTAATTTTTTACGTTTTTTGGGGTTTTGGGGGGAGGTTGGTAACTACACTCTTGGCGTTGCCCAATTTTGACCGTGTGTAATACCAAATTGAAGCTTTTGCTGAGATTTATTAAATGGCATATTTTCTTTTGTTCCGTAAGAAGCTTTATAACCGACTTTTTTCACCCGAATATCTTTAAAGTGCGTAATTTTCGAATTTTTATAGAAAGGGAGGTGTAAGCTCTTGCGGGGGCTGATTTTTCTTTTAAACGCTTCAGCATAATGTTTTACATATTTCATGTGAACATTTAAATTTTATATGTTTAACCGATGGGTTTTGATGTGAAATACATTTTTCTAGTTTTTTTCGTGTAAAACGTTTTTACATGGAAACTTACTTTAAATTGCGATAATCCTCTAAACTATACTTACCGCAGAGGTAAAACCTTACTACACAACGTTCGCAAGAGAACGTAGATGCGAGTTATGTAATATGCATATATTAGATTGATTATCAGTACGTTTACATGAATACTTGAAGTATACTTCAAGTATGCTTGAAGTAATCAAAATATCATGAAAACGCTCATTAAATGCGTAAATGTCAACTTAAGTAATTGGAAAATTAAATTCAAGAAAACTCAAGTCAATTAATTGGAATTAGTTCAATCGCCCTACCTGAGCTTCAAGTGGATTTCAAGTCAAGTACTCAAGTATTCATGTAAACGTACTATATGTCCTGTTATATGAGTTTTTAGCAAAAATGTAATGATTAGCAAATAAAATATATAAAAAAAGCTTTTTAAATAAATAACTTTCATAAATAAATTGTAGGTACCTACTAAGTAAATAATAATTTTTTCTTTCACCCAAGAAAAGTTTCATTGCAAAACTGAATCCACCCAATAACAATATTCTAAAATTATATTGTCTCGTTTAACTTTAAGTACCGTAAGCACCAACCAGAATAATCCATATTCAGGTGTAATGCACAAACACCAACCAAGATCCGAGTATTTCTTTGGGTAAAATTAAAATTAAAACATAATAGTGTTTTATTTCGATATACCGAAAATATCCGAAAGTAATGTTACATAAGCAAAAAACTCATTGTTTTACACGAGTAGGTGTTTACGACCAAAGCAAGCAGCATTATTCTCGGATAGGAATAATCTTTACATTAGGAAATAGGATTATCCTCATTGGCCTTAAATGTTTGAATGTTTTTTATTTTAAAAGTTTTTTTTAACAATTTTTATTCATATTGTGCAAAAGTAAGATAATGACTATCTATAATATTATGTAGGTACGTTTCTGTTTAATTGCGAGAGAATGTAGGATTCTCGCACTTATTTGAGGATTTCGGCGAACGAGTATACCTATGTTCAATAACAATGGTAATTGAATTGAAAAGAATGAAATACATGATTAGATATTTTTGCGTACGTTTCTTACGTTGTGCAAGGGGATATTGAGTGTAATTTTTATATTTGCTTAATTATGGCGCGGCAGGCAGTATTTGCTCTGAATTGATTAAATGAAAGATATGATTGCCATCGCTGATTTATTTAACGATGATAATGGCTTCCTTCTCTTTCAAGAGCAAGAATAAATATGAATATTTATATTGTGTATTATTGACATCATTGACTTTGATACATGTATAATTACTTATAGTAGCAATGAAATTGTCTGAAAAGCGGAGCTATAATTTACATAAAATGTATTGCTTCCCTTCTGCTGAATCCCACGAACCGCCACTGGTACTGATGTATGTCATGGGGCTGAATTCGGTACGGCAGCTCATGAAGTTGTTGTAAGGTGATTTTCCTTTGCAATGCTTCAAGTTCCTCAAGGTTGGATTGAAGGATGTGCGTCTTCTGGGATAGCGGTGTTATCTTTTCAGGATCAATGAAGTCTATCAAGTTTCCACTTGGAGTAAAGGATGTTCTTGAATTGGTCGGATATGTATTGTGTCCTTGGATTGTTGAAGTGTAAGAATTCCGGAGCCCACTAGCGTTGCTTGCATGACATTTGTTCCACAGACGATGTTTATTATTTGTTGAATTAGTTAGGAATAAAGAAAAATGATACTGGTTCAAATAACAAAATTTATTTACGTCCAATAACTAACTGCACATTTAGAATATTAAATTGCTGACAATGAATTATTACAATTAATGACACAAAAAAGAAGAAGAAATTAAGAAATTTAAATAAGCAAAAAGCAAACAATTATTGCAATGAGGTGAATGAATTGCATCAAATGCTGACAATTGCATTTACACTCATACAATTAAATTAAGTTTCATATGGAAATTCTGCCACCTCAGGTTATTAGTTGAGGTGAATGAATTATTATTTTTATGTTTATGAATTTGTTGTTTTTTTTAGATGTACTCCGTACATTCTCCCCCTTCAATGTTGAGTGATGGTAACTCGATGCTGTCCTGTCGCTCCACCCTTCGGTTGCCTCGTCTTGGAGCTGGCATTGGTTTCATACTCTTCCGCTTTAGGTAGCATGTTAATTGTTTGTTGTATTTTAGGTAAAGTCCAATCGTTATTATGATGATTGCAAGCCCGTATATGCAGCCGTAGTGATGCAGGTCATGGATATCTAGGTCAGGCATGTTGTCTATACGTTGTTGTTGGAATTTTATGGCCTTGTTCAGTTCTGCTAAGTCATTGCTGTTCACCTCTTTAATCAGCTGGGGAATCGCTACACCTGATATATTCGGTGTTAATTGGGTGCTTGAATTTAAAAACCTTGAGATGACATTGTTTTCTGGTATGAAGGAAGATTTTATCCTTCATTGTATTTTGTTGTTAGAATTTATAGATAGTGTTGGATGATTTATAACACAGTCTTGTTGAAATTGAATGATTCCGTTTCCGTTTAGTGATAAGTGGTGTGTGGCGTCTTCCCATATGATGTCGGACCGTGTTTCTTCCTTCAAGATGAATAACCAGGTACAGGTACTAGTGCTATGTAATTCTCTGTTTCTGTAATTCGTAGCTTGCAGAAGGGTGAAATCTTACGTTCGTTACTCAAGAGTTCTAATTCACAACGACTTTGATTGGACTTTAATGTTAATATTGGTTGTTTTAGAATGGAGATGATTTGATTATCGGTCACCCCTTGGCAGGCCTTAAAACCTTCCTTTCTCATAGGAGTAAAACGATCTCGTGGACGATACACAACTAGGTATTTGCTGGATGGATCGATGTAAATAGATTTCTCGTCATGAATTACTGGAATCGAAATTAGTTCATAAAGAAGATATGCCTCTGTATTTAGCAGTGGAATTCGTATGTCAAATAGAGCGTTGTTTTCCCGTAATTCTTACTCTCATGTGGATTGAATTATAGATGCTCATTAGTGAAGTTTTACTTCCATCTCCGGGTAATCTAAGATTTTGCGGAATATGTTCTCTTGATTTGATCATTAAGTTGTGCGGGTGTGAGTATTAATGTGTTTACAAGTTCTTGTTTTGTATCCATTATTATGGCTAGAATACTTCTTTGAATGGTTTGAAGTAAAATCATGCTCAATGTAATCAAAATTGCTGCCGAATAGAATGATTCGCTAACTAATGTTTCGTACTGTGAATGGTTTAATTTAACAGTCATAGCTTCAATCTGACTTTCTATCATGCTAATTTGATTTTGTACTGAATTCTGATTCTTCTTCATCACATTTACTGTATTCTCCATTATTGATGTTTAATTTTTCAATAGTTGTCTTACGAGATGTTCATCCTTTTTTATTTTATGTATTTGTTTTTCATAATTAACTACGAATTCTTGGTCGAGGATGCCGAATAATTTATTAGATATTGTTCCGATGAATTCTAGGGGCGCTCTTCTTCTACGAATTTGATGATGATCATTCTGCTGATATAGCTGATATAATAGTTCATTAATATGTTCCGCCACTAAGATTTGATGATTGAGTTGTTCACTTGTGGCACTACATAAGAGTTGTGAGATACGTATTTCTTTTTCGCACAGAGTTCTGAGCCTTAGTATGGAGTTTTTTATTTCATAGAATTCCTTCCAATAAATTGTGAGGTCATAATACACGAGGAGGTTCCATTCACTGGAATAAAGTTGGATTTCAGAGATGTCGTCAAAATACAATCCTTCGTGATTGTCGAATTTCGTTAATTCATATGGTTTCTTTACATCTTCAGCTAGTGCTATTACAAAGAAAAGAGCCATAATGGATAAATAGCTTAGTTTAGTCTGTGTGATCGAGATGATCTTGAGCCTCCAGGTACTTGTTCATGTCGACTAGTCTTCAAGTTGGCTTGTTCTTTGGTGCCCAAATTAATGCGTCGTTTTCGATTATATCGTTTTTTATTATGGGATACTTCCTGATTTATCATAGTAACATTCGTTGCTATAGATTTGACTGTTGTTCTGGGTCACTATCACCATCGAGGTTTTCTGGTGCATTGATAGTGGGGTCCGATGTACCTTCGTTGTCTATTACGGCAGCAATGATATTTTTGATATTGGGCGCTTAATTCTGCCATTTTTCATCTTTAGAGTCACAACCCTTATTAGTCCATCGGGTCCAGAATGTGTCTCGATTACTCTACCAAGAGCACATCTTGAGGGTGGCTGTTGTTCATCCTTAACTAGAACCAGCTTCCCGATTGTTATGTTTGGTTGCCTTTGATTCCATTTGGGCCTATGTTGGAGTCTACCGATGTATTCCACTGACCATTTACTCCAGAAATCGTGGTTCATGAAGACGATCCCATCTGTTTACGGGATTGTAATTAGTATCTAGATAGCCCTTTTCTGGTACTGTTAACATAGCTGATCCTGTTAGGAAGTGCCCAGGTGTTAGAACATCAAGACTTTCTGGGTCTTCTGATAGTGGGCATAGTGGCCGTGAGTTTAGACATGCTTCAATTTGTGCCATTAGGGTACACATTTCTTCGTAGGTTAATCTTGTTTCGCCAATTACTCGCCGCATATGGTTTTTAATTGATTTTACTCCGGCTTCCCAGAGACCTCCAAAGTGCGGGGATGAAGGAGGAATGAAATGCCATTGGGTGTCGACTTCTTTCATTGCCTTGTTGACCTCCGATATGTATTTCTCTTCTTGGTGCAAGTTACTGATTATTTTACTTGCTCCTACGAAGTTAGTAGCGTTATCGCTGTATAAGTGCGATACTGGGCCCCTTCTTCCAACTAGTCTTCTGAATGCTGCGATAAATGCCTTTGATGTTAAGTCTGACACTACTTCGATGTGAATGGCTTTGGTCGTGAGACATATAAATACAGTCAAGTATCCCTTGCAGGTCTTGTTTCCTCTTCCTTTGGCCACTAACATTTCGAAGGGACCGGCGAAGTCGACTCCAGTGTGGGTGAATGGACGACTGGGTGCCACTCTGGCTTTTGGTAGCATTCCAATCATTTGTTGGGACATTTGAGCCTTGTATCGATGGCATCTGACACAGTTATGAATGTGTCCCTTGACAGACTTTAATCCGTTCAATATCCAAAATTTTTGGGGAACAACTTCCAGTGTTAATGCATTTCCTCCATGAAGTGTTTTCATGTGTGCGTCATCGATGATGAGTGTTGTCAACTCATTTTTGTATGGCAGTATCATAGGATGTTTCTGATCAAATGCAAGGTTTGCATTTTCTAACCTGCCGCCAACACGCATTATTCCCCTTGAATCGACGAATGGTGATAAGGAAATTAGTTGGCTTGTTTTGTTTATTCCCTTTTTGGCCTTTAATTTAATCAGTTCTTCGTTAAAGTGCCTTTGTTGTACTGTTTTGACTGTTAGTATCAATGCATTTTCAACTTCTTCGACCTCGAGAGGGCCAGTTTTGCGATCCGCTGCTCTCTTGAGGTTCTTGGTAAAACGTATACAGTACGCTAAAGTGTTCTGCATTTTCTTTAGTGAGGGATATCTTTGAAGTATAGAGTATATTATTCCTTCCTCTTGTTGGTGCGTTACTGTATTAATAGCAATTTTTCTCCTTTCTAGATCTGTCTTACTTATTTCGTTTTCATTAAAGTTGATTTTTTCGTCTCTTAGCCATCGTTGGCCTTCCCACCACAGCAAATTTTCCTCTAATTGAGATGGAAAAAATTCCCCGTGATGCTATATCTGCAGGATTTTCAGCACACTTTACGTGAAACCAACGTTTATTTTCTGTGAGAACTGGACATGCAGTCGTGATCTTAAGTCGGCACCTGAGATACTTTTTCTACATTGAACTTAAAAGCCGCCATGATGTTGAAGTGATGTTGCATGAATAAGAAGCAACAGCACGCTAGTTTCAAACCCGCGTTTTTGGACTTCATTACTAACAAACATCCTTCCTCCATACTAACATATAGTAACCTTCTTGAAGCTATCTGGGGTGTATCTTGAATAAGACATTGAAAAGACTCGAGTTGGCTGAGGATGAGTATGGGCTAGTCGTTGCTAGCAAGGGCCAACTCGTTGCTAGCAAGGGTCAACTCGTTGCTAGCAAGGGCCAACTCGTTGGGCGTCATATTTATATGTAGCATCGGTGTTTGAATTGGTTCAAGCTGTCAGGACCATGGATCAGTGCAGCACCTCATTAGGCCTTGTCACAGGAGATGACAGCTAACACCAAACACAGTCCTTCCTATTACGAGGGGGGTATGAAGCCAGGGTGCCTGCGCTTGTTGACAGTGCGCGGACTAGCTCGTCGTCAGGGGGGTGGAATCTTGGCTTCACTCCAATAGGTTAATGTGATCGCAGGCTGCTTGTGGCCAAGGAAGCTGGAGAGGAACTATCAGGAAGCTCACTTCCTTGAGGTAACCACGGGGATATAAAAATAGTACAGACAGGGGAATGGTGCTGGAACAAGCCGTAGACATGTTCGAAATGACTGACCAGACTCGGCCAATATCCGGGTATCAGTCTGGCGGGAGACGTCCACAGCGTGTAGCTATGACATCTATAGTGGAACTGACCCACCCAAATACACCCATGGCCCGCCGCCATCGATCCCATACCAAACAAGAAAGACTGACGGAAAGGAATGAGGTAGATAGGCTACCCCATCTTGAGTTCCTCGAGGGAGGTCGAAGACAGACGGACGCCCATGCGACTCTTAGCTAGTATACATCCCAAAAAAAAACTATGTAAACAGATCAAGACGTTTCAAAATAAAGGATTCCATAAAAAAAACACTGTGAGTTTTATTAAAAGCGGATATATCTTTTTATTAGGTGTGAGAGTCCACCGTATAATCGACTGAAAATCATGCAGACCAGAATAAACTAATATAAACCCAAATCTAATACGAGAACAAATGACTAATTAGGAGGCTTATGCTCCAACTGCTACAACCGTAAGTTATTAATCTAAACATATATATATAAAAATCTATCTAGCCTTATATTCATCCTACCACCTTTATATATTACATATACATATATATATATATCTATATATGGACCAGCACAGTTGATCCCAACAAGGTAGGTACTGATTACTTTCACTTTACGTTAATTTATGGTTGAAACAAAAATAACTTTCCAGGATATAGGGAATCACTCGCTATTAACATCTACTAAGTCACTATCTTGCTGATCTGGTGCTCATTTGAACACAAACCAAAAAAACTCTAAGTCCTCTCATCATGGACGATGGAGGCTTAATTTACCTCTAACTAACGTTATATTAGGACGACTACTAATTGCTGATATAATACTACTATTTACATGACGAACATAACCTTACTGAGATAATATTAACTTTATGTGGTGACAACCACTATTTACTGCTATAATACTACTAAACAGTTCAGGAGCGAAGTCGCAATCGTGAGGCAGGCGTATGCTTCAGTATTAGTACGATATTATTTTCATTAGGTTACACATTGGATATCTTTACTGAATTCTCGTATTTTTGCTCGGCGTTTTTTTGTGTAAATATAAATATATATATAAAGATATAGTTATAAAAAAATTTTGGGTACGCACTCAGCCGCTCCTAGGAGGTGAAGCTTCATCTGCCGGACCGACGGGTATTTCTGAAAGCTTATTTACAAAAAAAAAAAAAAAAACAATTAAATGCCGATATTCGCTACGCCTGGCGATGGTGTAGTATCAGGTGACTACGCCCGTCTCTTTCGTGTGGTTTCCTTCCTGTTCACATTTGACCTCATTGACCTTACAGGCTCCTAATGTATGTACTAACTAAAGGTACAATTTGATCTTTAGGACGTGATTATACTGGTATCGGGTTGATTTGAGGTGACCTCCGAGTCTCTTTCTTTTTCCTTTATTATTTTTTCCTTGTTTTTTGTTTTTTTTTATTTGCCGCTTCTGCGTATTTTCCTTCAGCGCTTTTTATTTTCACTTCTTCTATTCTACGACTTGTTATTTTACTTTTATATTTTTTTGTTTTTCTTCCTCTGTCTTTGTACTTATTACTCCGAATAAATAACTCCAAAGCTCTTGCTACCGGTTCTATTATGAGCCGAGCCGGTTTATCTGACACGTTTGGGGTTTCTAATTTGATGCACTTAAGGCATTATAAATAGGCGTATGAAATAGGATGCCACAAGCTTGGTCTGGTAATATTATTTCAAATTCTGCCAGAGGAGCACGACTGGGGCTGAACTGGAGGGTAGATAATAGATACACGAGCTTATATATACTGGGTGGTATCACTAAAAGAAGATAATTAGAGCAAATCGTGCGTAGGTATTGAAAAAAATTATGAAATATATTACCCATCGATAGCACTAAATCTCTGCTATACAATTTCTTCACTAGGGAGTGTATATTTCCCGGGATGCACGCGGTTTTCGTTGACTTTTTGAATCTGGGTGAGTTACAGGAACCGATCTGTATAAAAGTAGACGTGAGGTGACAGGCACTCTAGAACATTTAACCATGTAATATGGAGTTTGACGTTTATCGATACTCGAATCGAAAGCTTAAGGGCCGTCTTTATGAACGTGCCGGGGTTAGTTTCCGTGCGAATGCGCGACCTGCCAGAAGGGTTAGGAAGAAGAAGATTTACATATTGCTTTTATTAACCTCGCACTTTCTGTGTTAACTGACAGCTGGCATTCGTCTTACTATAGTCTGAAATTAGGCTCACGTTACAAAATAAATCAAACCCTCTTTGAACATGTTACGAATAAGACAAAAAATGTGAAAGCGAAGATTACATGCAACGAAATGGAATGGCAAATGATTTATTTTCGTAAATAAGAGAGAATGGGTGGAGTTTTCCCAATGTTTTTCGTAAATAAGAGAGAATGGGCGGAGTTGTCCCAATGTTTTTCGCAGGAATTCTAATGTTTGTTGGTGTAATCCCATGATATTTGAACAGCACGTTTTTCTGTTTACATTCGTTTCGCTATGAAGAGAATAAGTGGGAGAACTCATTCTGGATTCTCTGATATTTTCGGGAAAAATGAGAATTTTATTTGAGAGGAACTTTACATCTCCTTTCAGCATGTGAGCCAAAGCGAAATTTATCTTTTTCTTTAAAATGGGAGGTAGTGTGACCTGATGTACATTATTATGAATAGGTTGAAAGGATTTTGAGGGATTTAATAAGATTTTGTCGTTCGGGTAATCCTACGTTCTCTCGATTTTTATTTTTAGCTCGTTGTCTCGGTTGCACTACAATAGTGTATAGCCAAGTTCTTTTCCCCCATTCATGCAAAAGACGAAAGTATATGAAATTACTTGTTTCATTCTAAAAAACACGAAAAATTTCCTATTTTGTTCACCTCTGTCTCTACTTATACTTATTTATACTTTGACGAAGCCTTCAGCAAGAATACCTGTCTGGAGGTAATCTGTCAATGAAGCGCGCTCATTATCAAAGCAAAATAATGTAAAGACTCTAAGGCCAAAGCAACGATTTTAAATGGTTAAAGTAAGATATAGGTCTCTTCAAATAAAAATAACTTGTCACAGCATACTTTTTTTGCAGATTCTCTCAAAAAAGGTCATGGTTAATGTCGTGTACGCATACATCCCACACTATAGGTGTGTTCGTTTTTCAAGCAACGCGGAGTGTGTATCTTTTTTCCGCTCCGTAGATCGAACAGATTTTTTAGAACGCTCAGAGCACTCTGGAAAAAAGATACAAATCCGGAGTGCTCTGAGTGTTCTGCTCGTTTTTTTTTATATTGGCAACACTTATGATTTGTGAAAAATCTATTGATAATACAAAATTCTTTATAAAAATAAATAAATAATAATAATAAAGTTATAAAAATAAGTAAGGGGTGAAGTAATGGAAGGAAATATGGAATTTAAAAAAGTATTCACATTTTGAATAGGATTTTTCTGCGCTCTATTGGTATTACTGACGGATTGCTCCAAATGCTCCGAGGTTTATCTACGATCAGTTAAGATCTGAGTAATAATAAAGATACAAGAAATCGGTGTTCAGAGCGCTCGGAGTGCTCTGAGCAGAATAAAGATACACGCCCGCGACGTGACAAGTTATGTGTGTTTATTAAGCGACCGATCCTTTTATCAGCCGCTGTGGGTGTTGATTTGTCAGGGTGCAATACCGTGACACT
Organism: Dioctria linearis; assembly: GCA_963930735.1. NCBI lineage: Eukaryota > Metazoa > Arthropoda > Insecta > Diptera > Asilidae > Dioctria > Dioctria linearis. The sequence continues at coordinate 199,791,027 of OZ005740.1, forward strand.
GATGAAATTGATGCTTAGGTACAATACCTATGCATCCAGCTAAAACGATGTAGGGAAAAGTAAAAACGCCCTATTCACTTTGAATTATTTTACAATTAAGCCCCCATCGGGGTTCAATTTATTGTTTATATACATTATAAAGCCATCACACAGGTATGATGACCGTATTCCCACACTCAAAATCGAGTTGAGAACAAAACAGGAAATTATATAATATTTTCATATTTTTAATTCACATTTTTACATACGAGCACAAATTTTCACCAGCGTAAGCATTTATTGTTTTTAATGCAGAAATTTTCTCACCCAGAATCAGACGGATCCGATAACAAAAACTTTTGCAGGTAAAAATTGTTTGCTCGTAATTAAATCTATGGAAAAACAAAGTTTCAGCAGAATTTTATTATCTTGTGTGACTTACTTATGTTATGTCTTATCTTAAAGTATATCTATGGCTATTCATGATGAGTTTAAATAATGTGAAAAGACCTATAATGTTACATTATGAAATAAAACTATATTAGCAACTATAGACAATGATACTTCGGGAAATAAAGTAGAACGCTATAAGTAACTACACGCATACATCGAAACAAAACTTGGGTCCTCATTCCTTTTAAGAATTTCAGAGAATCGAGGAAAAGGTGAGTAAGCTTGCTTTATTGAATTTTTTAATTGCGCACTAAATATTTCTTCCTTGTAAATATAATCAGCCTTATTATTGAATCCGTCTTTTTTCCGAAAAATCAAAGTTTTACGAAACTTTCCAAATTTCATTGATATCAAAGGTTATCAATTAAAATTTCCACACAAACTGTCAAAATAGTTCCACATAATTTCTCCCTTGTCTAAATTCGGTGGAATCAGAGCAATCTCAGAACAGTTTTTAACAATTTTAAAAAGATTTCAATAGATTTCCTTAAAGAAAAGAACTTTTTAAAGCCTTTTCGATTCCGATCCGAACGGATTCAATTTAATTAGGTATGAGATTGTATTGGTACAAACTTACCAAGGCAACTCTGTCCGACAGGTTAAAGTCTATAACTCTCCATACAGAGCGCAAAAATAACCCGCTTTTCGTCCCACTCCAAAAAACTTCTCAAAAAGCAACTGCAGCTGATAACCTGGACAACACAGACAAAGATCAATCAAATACAGTACGGTTTCGGTTGGAAGAAGATAGACGAAAAACATTATCCCTTTCAGACAAAATACGAGTCATAATTTACAATGCTTCAAATGTAATAGACTGGGACATGCTGCTTCAAAATGCCCAATCATACAATGCCCTGCACAGAACTTAAACGCAGTTCCAAAACTAAACTCGCAATTCCGCCCTCCGGATTTTAATAAGGTCACATCTCCGTCACAGGTACCATCTTGTCGATATTGTCATCGAATTGGGCACAGTATCGAAGAATGCCGGACAAAAGCTGCGAACAACAGTCGTTCTGGCTACAATTAGGGAAATCGAAATAATTTCCAAAAGGTGAACAATACTCCACCAACAAACACAGCTGACAGACAGCCTCAAAATAGGAACTGGGAGCAGCCAGTATTCCGAGAAAGTCGAACTCCACCGCCGAGATATAATAATGCCAATATCTCGGCTAGATTGCCATATCCAAAGAGGAGAAATAGCAAAAGTCCATCGGCATCCAGGCAGGGAAACTGGATGCAGCGGGGGGTCGCATTCGGCAACCCCTCGCATATACAAACTACAGCAGAAGTCCACAGGAATCCCCAGAAAATATCGACGGAAAAGTAGGCAGCAAGAAATTAATCCGTATCCCCGTCCAAATGAATAAAAATTCACTAACGCTTTCCTTGCCTGTTGACATCTGCTCTGCTTCAAAACTTACATTTTTAATTGATACTGGAGCAGAGATCAGCTTAATTAAACTCCATCCATTGAAGTCAGATGGCATCTGCTACAGAGATGCTGTCTACAATATAAACGCATTATTTACAGAGTCCACTTCTACGGAAGGACTCATTTTTGCTAAGTTAAACTTAAATTCTGAACATAATAACTCCATCCTAGAACACCCATTTCAAATTGTGGGAAATAACTCCATCCTTTCATACGATGGCCTGCTTGGTCATGACTTTTTACCTCGATACAATGCTAGTATCAATTATAAAAATAAATACATTTCTCTAGAAATTAATGATTCAAATGAATTTTATCCGTATGAGGATTACTATTCAAATTATTCATATGTTTATTTCAAAAGCGAAGACCCAGAAAAGAGGTCTCAAACAAAAAGTCTGTTATATACGGAGATAACATTCTCCGATATAAATAATAATACAAATCTATCTCCATCAATTCCTTCGAAAAGCAATGCAAATCGCTCGCCAGCCAATGCTTCCCAAGAAATGGAGCATAAAGGTAAAAATCTATCTCCATCTATAGCCACACAAGAGGCTGCATTAAATAAAATTCTATTCCTTCCAAAGCTTCACAAGATATGAAGCAAGAACGTAAAAGTATATCTCCATCTACAGCCGCACAAAAGGCTGCATCTAGTAAAATTCTATCTCCTTCATCAATAGATTCACGAAAAGTGAATTCGAAGATAAAATCAAAGAAGTCAAAGAATTTCAATAAAATTTTATCTCCTTCAAATTCTATCGAGTCGGAATCATTGAATAACTCCTTCAAAATTCCACAAAAGTTGGGATCATATCTCCTTCCTACTAATCATCCGAAAGAATCGGATCACTTAAAAAAGTCAAACTTCCTGCTCGATCAGAGTTCATTAGTGAAATTCCAACTCCTTCTATTCCACATCAGTCGGTCTGTTTTAAGAAGGAATTAAGGCCAGGGTTATTTCTTGGAAACTCGATCGTCGAACCAGTCAATGGTATGGCAAAAGTCCTAATCCTCAACACAAATGAAGAGGACGCCGATCTGGGCCCTTACGAGGTGAACCCAGTTTACCAAGACTTGGACGACTTTGTAGTCATCTCCACAGGCTCTGAAAGAAATCCAATTAAGGGCAGAATAATTAAACTGCAAAACCTTATAAAATTGGATCACTGTAATTCAGAGGAATCTGAGAGTATTCGCAATATCTGTAGGGAATTCAACGATCTCTTCTTCATAGAATGGGATTTCCTTTCATATACAGATGCAATTACCCACAAAATCGAGACCCTCTAAGACAAACCGCCAATTTATACCAAGCCCTATAGACTTCCTGTAGCAAGCCGAACTGAGATAAATAGGCAAATACAAGAAATGCTTGAGTCAGACATCATCAGACCTTCACATAGTCCCTGGAATTCTCCACTTCTCCTGGTTCCCAAAAAACCAGATGAGAATGGAAACAAAAAGTGGCGAGTAGTGGTAGACTTTCGTCGTATTTACGACATTACTATTGGCGATGCGTACCCACTGCCTAATATCACTGATATATTAGACCAGTTGGGGAAGTCGAAATACTTTACCACACTCGACTTAGCCAGTGGATTCCACCAGATAAAAATGGACTCGAAGGACAGGCAGAAAACTGTCTTTAGCACACCCTGTGACCACTACGAATACAATCGTATGCCATTTGGTTTAAACGAAGCCCCTGCTACTTTTCAACGAGCCATGAACAATGTTCTATCTGGACTTCAAGGCATCTATTGCTTCGTATACATGGACGACATTGTAGTCCATGGATACAATCTCAAAGATCATAATACAAGACTCACAGCAGTATTTAGCCGTCTCCGCAATTTCAACCTCAAACTTCAACCCGAGAAGTGCCATTTCCTGAGAAAGGAAATTATGTATTTAGGGCACATAATTACAGAAAATGGAGTCAAGCCAGACCCAGCGAAAATCAAGTCAGTTCAGTCCTATCCCAGACCCAAGAAGGAGAAAGATATTAGAGCCTTCCTTGGTTTCGTCGGCTACTATCGCCGCTTTATACCAAACTTTTCAAAAATAGCTAAACCACTTACAAATCTTTTAAAGAAAGATATCCCTTTCAAGTTCGACGCAATTTGTGTTGAGGCATTTTGCGAATTACGCAATAAACTTATTTCAGCACCAATTCTATCATATCCCGATTTTGACAAAGAATTTTTTGTCACCTCCGATGCCAGTGACTATGCCATCGGAGCTGTTCTTTCACAAGTTGATGATCAAGGAGATCATCCAATCGTCTATGTGAGCCGAGTTCTCAATGGTGCAGAGACTCGTTACTCAACAATAGAAAAGGAGCTCTTAGCTATCGTTTATGGCACACAGTTTACAATTATAACTGACCATAAACCATTAGTATGGCTCATTAATCTGAAAGATCACTCCTCAAGACTGCTTTAGTCCAAGGAAGGTTACCAGGAAACTTAAAATTACAAAGGAGAGATCAACAGGGAATCTCTCCTTTGTAATTTTAAGTTTCCTGGTAACCTTTTATCTTTTTTTTTTTTTTCTTTTTTTTTAAATAGTAATTTTCTTTTCTTCAGTTTAAGCCAACTTTTGAATGCACGTTTTAGACTTTCGACCGCACTGTTCACGAGACTGATAAGAAGAGAGCGATTGTACCCTTCGTCTCCAATATTGAACTCTGTACCTATGTTTTTGTGTGTTTTTGACTCGAATTGTACTTTAGTACATCCGTCAATAAAATAGTGGGCTTTTAGACTGTGCATTCGATAGTTATAAAAAAAAGTCATTGAGTATTTTCTTTTATGGTTACGTTCACTGAAGTTTGATTAATGTTTTGTTTTAAATTTTCTTAAAAGAACCCTGGAATGAGCTTTTACTTGAAGTGTTACTTTTCACCTTTAGGACTATATCTCATGATGTTGGGCAGCAGGCAGAAATTTATTTAACAATGTTTCTATTGTAGCAATTTGTCGCTAACTGGCTTTTGCGAAACTTTAACTAGCAAAAAAAAACCTCGATTATAATTTAACAATTTGGAAATGAAAATTTTAGTAAAGCTCTACTTTTAAAGAAAAATGGAAATTCAGTAAATGCGCAAAATTATTCAAAATTTCTAGATAATATTTCAAGTGGGTACCCTAAAATTCCCTTACATAATTCAAAGAATAGTACACAGTTTATTTTACACAATTGTATAAATCTTAACTATTTCTTACAATATTATTTTTTGACCAGATACAAAAAAAACTCCTTAAAGTGGGTGGTACCAGATTAGAATGTAAGATCTCTGCTTCCCATTGGATTTTATACCTCTTTCCTTTTTTTTTGTTTTAATTATATACATAAATCTCGACCACGAAGAATTTTCCCAAGCAATATTCCCTGCACTTCCAGAGCTGTAACCAGTTGAAGTTAAGGCCAATCCGAGCAAGTACAGTCAGCCATTTCCTGCAAAATACATATACGCAGTATTAACTGTTTTAACTATACACATAACACGGCAGGGACGGACTTGACTCTTTACATTTAACACTGACAAAGACTAACTTCTTTGGGGCTCGTAACATACTTCCCCTTCCTCCTGGAGATTGTGTAGAAATCTCTTTCAAATTTGATTAACTATCCAAATTCAAAAAAATAGATGTTCAGCTATGCGCCGAGTGAATTCGATTATATAATATAATATACATATGCGTATGGATCTACATAACTACGAGAAGAAAGACTCAGTGATCTGGTTGATGCCCATCGAAAGGCTTAAGGTCTTTGATGTGCCACACACCCCTATCTTTACCTGTCTGATCTTGCAATGCATATGTCCAGGGCGGCAATACTTTAATATTCCCTGCACTTCCAGAGCTGTAACCAGTTGAAGTTAAGGCCAATCCAAGCAAGTACAGACAGTCATTTCCTGCAAAATACATATACGCAGTATTAACTGTTTTAACTATACACATAACACGGCAGGGATGGACTTGACTCTTTACATTTAACGCTGACAAGGACAAACTTCTTTGGGGGCCGTAACACACTTCCCCTTCCTCCGGGAGATTGTGTAGAAATCTCTTTCAAATTTGATTAACTATCCAAATTCAAAAAAATAGATGCTCAGCTATGCGCCGAGTGAATTCGATTATATAATATAATATACATATGCGTATGGATCTACATAACTACGAGAAGAAAGACCCAGTCATCTGGTTGATGCCCACACTCTTTTCCTATGTCTCGCCGATTTTTCCAGTCTTCTTTTAACATCTCTTACGACTTCTTCTAGGGCCTTGGATCGAGCTACTGGGTCATAAGTTTCACATGATTTTAACTTACGATGAGCTTTTCCATAAGTGACCATTTCGCGACCGAAATTAATAAAGAACTGGGTCAATCTATTACTTTCTTGAGTGGACGTACGGATGGCACAAGCAATTTTTGATAAATATAGATCCCAGTTTCTATGATTATCTGACACGTTTGCACGGAACATCGTTTTAATTATTTGATTAGTTCTTTCGGAGGGTTTGCTCGAGGGTGATAAAAAGCAGTATACCTTATTTCGACTCCATAATCGTTGCAAAGCTTTTTAAATTCGCGACTTTTGAATTGGGGTCCATTGTCTCATATCAAAGATTCTGGAACACCCAATAATAAAAAGACATTGTCTTCTAAGACGGAAGCGATAGAACGAGTTGTAGCCGTGCGTAATGGGAATAGCATTGGAAACTTGCTAAACTAGTCGACTATAGTTAGAATGTATGAATAACCACGACAAGAATGAGGCAAGGGCCTATAAGATCCATACTGGTAGACTCCCAAGGCTTATCAGCAATTCTGCGACTCGTCATAAGTCCAGCCGGATTCTTCAAGACTGGTTTGACTGATTGAAGCGCTAATCACTTCTTTATATATCTCGAGATATCAGCCTTCATTTTCGGCCAATAAAATTGTTGGCTAACTCGGTCAGACGTTTTTTGAATACCACAGCGGCCTGCGATCGGTACGTCATGTGGATTACATATGCTTCTACCGTAGGTGCGGGATATCTAGGCCGAATGTGTTTCAATAAGTTTCCATTCTCAATACGCCAGTCTGGATACTTGTAAGGATTATTTGTAACCTGTTTTTTCATTTTACGATACCACTTGTCACCCGATCCTATCCCTTCTGTTATACAATTAACTACCTGTACTGATTTGCGAATTACGCAATAAACTTATTTCAGCACCAATTCTATCATATCCCGATTTTGACAAAGAATTTTTTGTCACCTCCGATGCCAGTGACTATGCCATCGGAGCTGTTCTTTCACAAGTTGATGATCAAGGAGATCATCCAATCGTCTATGTGAGCCGAGTTCTCAATGGTGCAGAGACTCGTTACTCAACAATAGAAAAGGAGCTCTTAGCTATCGTTTATGGCAGACAGTTTACAATTATAACTGACCATAAACCATTAGTATGGCTCATTAATCTGAAAGATCACTCCTCAAGACTGCTTTAGTCCAAGGAAGGTTACCAGGAAACTTAAAATTACAAAGGAGAGATCAACAGGGAATCTCTCCTTTGTAATTTTAAGTTTCCTGGTAACCTTTTATCTTTTTTTTTTTTCTTTTTGTTTAAATAGTAATTTTCTTTTCTTCAGTTTAAGCCAACTTTTGAATGCACGTTTTAGACTTTCGACCGCACTGTTCACGAGACTGATAAGAAGAGAGCGATTGTACCCTTCGTCTCCAATATTGAACTCTGTACCTATGTTTTTGTGTGTTTTTGACTCGAATTGTACTTTAGTACATCCGTCAATAAAATAGTGGGCTTTTAGACTGTGCATTCGATAGTTATAAAAAAAAGTCATTGAGTATTTTCTTTTATGGTTACGTTCACTGAAGTTTGATTAATGTTTTGTTTTAAATTTTCTTAAAAGAACCCTGGAATGAGCTTTTACTTGAAGTGTTACTTTTCACCTTTAGGACTATATCTCATGATGTTGGGCAGCAGGCAGAAATTTATTTAACAATGTTTCTATTGTAGCAATTTGTCGCTAACTGGCTTTTGCGAAACTTTAACTAGCAAAAAAAAACCTCGATTATAATTTAACAATTTGGAAATGAAAATTTTAGTAAAGCTCTACTTTTAAAGAAAAATGGAAATTCAGTAAATGCGCAAAATTATTCAAAATTTCTAGATAATATTTCAAGTGGGTACCCTAAAATTCCCTTACATAATTCAAAGAATAGTACACAGTTTATTTTACACAATTGTATAAATCTTAACTATTTCTTACAATATTATTTTTTGACCAGATACAAAAAAAACTCCTTAAAGTGGGTGGTACCAGATTAGAATGTAAGATCTCTGCTTCCCATTGGATTTTATACCTCTTTCCTTTTTTTTTGTTTTAATTATATACATAAATCTCGACCACGAAGAATTTTCCCAAGCAATATTCCCTGCACTTCCAGAGCTGTAACCAGTTGAAGTTAAGGCCAATCCGAGCAAGTACAGTCAGCCATTTCCTGCAAAATACATATACGCAGTATTAACTGTTTTAACTATACACATAACACGGCAGGGACGGACTTGACTCTTTACATTTAACACTGACAAAGACTAACTTCTTTGGGGCTCGTAACATACTTCCCCTTCCTCCTGGAGATTGTGTAGAAATCTCTTTCAAATTTGATTAACTATCCAAATTCAAAAAAATAGATGTTCAGCTATGCGCCGAGTGAATTCGATTATATAATATAATATACATATGCGTATGGATCTACATAACTACGAGAAGAAAGACTCAGTGATCTGGTTGATGCCCATCGAAAGGCTTAAGGTCTTTGATGTGCCACACACCCCTATCTTTACCTGTCTGATCTTGCAATGCATATGTCCAGGGCGGCAATACTTTAATATTCCCTGCACTTCCAGAGCTGTAACCAGTTGAAGTTAAGGCCAATCCAAGCAAGTACAGACAGTCATTTCCTGCAAAATACATATACGCAGTATTAACTGTTTTAACTATACACATAACACGGCAGGGATGGACTTGACTCTTTACATTTAACGCTGACAAGGACAAACTTCTTTGGGGGCCGTAACACACTTCCCCTTCCTCCGGGAGATTGTGTAGAAATCTCTTTCAAATTTGATTAACTATCCAAATTCAAAAAAATAGATGCTCAGCTATGCGCCGAGTGAATTCGATTATATAATATAATATACATATGCGTATGGATCTACATAACTACGAGAAGAAAGACCCAGTCATCTGGTTGATGCCCACACTCTTTTCCTATATCTCGCCGATTTTTCCAGTCTTCTTTTAACATCTCTTACGACTTCTTCTAGGGCCTTGGATCGAGCTACTGGGTCATAAGTTTCACATGATTTTAACTTACGATGAGCTTTTCCATAAGTGACCATTTCGCGACCGAAATTAATAAAGAACTGGGTCAATCTATTACTTTCTTGAGTGGACGTACGGATGGCACAAGCAATTTTTGATAAATATAGATCCCAGTTTCTATGATTATCTGACACGTTTGCACGGAACATCGTTTTAATTATTTGATTAGTTCTTTCGGAGGGTTTGCTCGAGGGTGATAAAAAGCAGTATACCTTATTTCGACTCCATAATCGTTGCAAAGCTTTTTAAATTCGCGACTTTTGAATTGGGGTCCATTGTCTCATATCAAAGATTCTGGAACACCCAATAATAAAAAGACATTGTCTTCTAAGACGGAAGAGATAGAACGAGTTGTAGCCGTGCGTAATGGGAATAGCATTGGAAACTTGCTAAACTAGTCGACTATAGTTAGAATGTATGAATAACCACGACAAGAATGAGGCAAGGGCCTATAAGATCCATACTGGTAGACTCCCAAGGCTTATCAGCAATTCTGCGACTCGTCATAAGTCCAGCCGGCTTCTTCAAGACTGGTTTGACTGATTGAAGCACTAAACACTTCTTTATATATCTCGAGATATCAGCCTTCATTTTCGGCCAATAAAATTGTTGGCTAACTCGGTCAGACGTTTTTTGAATACCACAGCGGCCTGCGATCGGTGCGTCATGTGGATTACATATGCTTCTACCGTAGGTGCGGGATATCTAGGCCGAATGTGTTTCAATAAGTTTCCATTCTCAATACGCCAGTCTGGATACTTGTAAGGATTATTTGTAACCTGTTTTTTCATTTTACGATACCACTTGTCACCCGATCCTATCCCTTCTGTTATACAATTAACTACCTGTACTGATCTCGAGAGCCAGTCTGGAAGAAGATGTTCCTTACCTTTTCTATGAATTATTTCGAAGTCCTACTACTGTAATCGCCTCGCCCATCGAGCTAATCTCCCGGTAGGGTCCTTGAGGTTATGTAACTAGACTAAAGATGCGTGGTCCGTAATTACCGAAAATCGCATGCCTTCAAGATAAGGCCTCAGCTTCTCAATATGCCATAAAACCGCTAGACATTCCCTTCTGTTGTGGAATAGTTCCTTTGACAACGATTTAGCGATCGACTAAGGTACGCTATTACCCTACCTTGCCCATTGAGGTTTTGCATTAAAACTGCTCCCAATCCATATCCTGAGGCATCAGTGTGTACACAAAAGGGGAGAGTAAAATCATGACAAGTTAAAATAGGCGCAGAGACCAATTTATTCTTAACTATTTGGAATGCATCCTCACATTCAGGGGACCACAGGAACTTTTTATTTTTCTTAAGGAGATCAGTTATGGGTCCGATTAATGTGGAAAAGTTTTCAACAAATCTCCTATAACAAGCTACTGTCCCAATAAACTTTCGAACTTCTGTCACGGATTTAGGACTAGGTATGTTCAAAATGCATTTTACTTTATCAGGGACTACCTGGAGACCATGCTCACCAATAATATGTTGCGTGCGCCAAAAAACGCGCAACGCCAGCTCAGGAGGTGGGGTAGGCGCTCTTCGGTAAGAGGAACAATTTTCTGACTGTAGTTGGGCGCCACGTGATCTTTATAGGATAGATCATGAAACCTATTCTCCAATAGTAAAATTAAGAATGCTTGAATGATTGCTATCGAATTCAATTCAAAATACGTTTATTTCCAAATTTGATCTGAACACACTTTAGATTATTGTAGTTTTTCAATATTCTGACCACTATAATCCTCGCACCACGCCACCCGAAAAAAAACGGACTAATTAGTTTAGCGAATGATTTTCCCACTTTCCGTAAGTTTTTGCCATATCCTACGGATTAAAATCAAGAAACAAAAGAACTATTTATAGAAAATCAAAGTACTTATCTTGATGCTCTGGACCCAGGATAAACCAGGTACCCCTTTGTATTCCTCTTTTCTTTTTATTATTTTTCCTTCGATCCTTCAGCTACTCCTGCACATATATACTATTATTTTTGATTTTTTTTGGATTATTTTCCTTTCTCTTTTCTTTTTTTTTGTAATGACTTCAACTCCGAACTTTTTAATGAAAACTCCCAGACCTGTTCAAGCGAAGAACTACACCCCCCGGAAAAAGAAACTGCCCGAGAACTTTGTTTTCTTTTCTTTTCTTTTTTTTCCCCTTCATTCCCCGTATCAGGTTTCACATAGTGCGTTTAGCACATCCGTTCCATTATTACATATCTATTCCCTTTTAATAGGTGCGCTCGCTGAACCAGGGCAGTGAAAGTTCTCTTTGAGTTATGCACATCCATTTCGTACTAATCATTTGTATGTTTATTTGGTTTAAGAATTTTTTTTTGTGTAGGAGTCCTGAACGATTTCGGCATGTAAATTACTAAATTACTAGTGAGGACTGTGGGGCGCACTATCTATGGTTTTTCCAGAGTGTCAGGCGCATCAACTGTAAGTTTCTAGCATTAATTTAGCTGTTAGGACGGATCGCGATATGAGACTAACCGCAGGTGGCCTTGAATATTTTCTCTGTGTATACTACTCCTGAAATGGATTGTGACTGATAATGACTTCAAACAAAATACTCTACTCACTGGAGTAGAATATGCGTGTGCGAAAATTATGGTGTTCTTATAATCAATTTTTACATAGTATTCACTTATTTAGACGCTCTTTCCCAATAATATGGGGACGAAGTACAAGATATTAACTAACTTATACATAGAAAAAAATCATTTCGAATAAGAAAAATTGTAAGCTATTCTAGGATAATAACGACAAGTATAAATTACATAGTTACTTAGGTAGACGTTGTCGACGTTATAGACACAGTTTCCACTGCTCTTTAGCTCACTGGAACGTTATTTAAAATGCAGGAACCGACGGGTAGCTTCCAATCCTCGTCGTATTTTCGAATGAGGTTGCCAAACAGCGTTCGAAACTGGGATCAATAAGCTTGACAGCAATCCAGATGTCCAGGTATCCAGTTTTGTGGAAGTGGTGGATACAATTTCCGTGTACTGGGTTGCGAGCCATTATGCGGGATATCGCTCCCACCAGAAAATATGCCGATACATGGCGGGGCCCCGAAATCGGTATTGACTTCATTATCTAAAAGAAATAAAAGATTTCAGGAGTACCATGCCTTTTACTTTATAATAAATTATTTTAAAATTTAGTTTTAAATTCTAACCGTAACATTCCTCCTCTTCTCTCTTGAGATTTCCTTGAAATCTCACTACAGTACTAACGTATTTTCTTTTATTTTTTTTCCTGTTAATTTCTTTGAATTTGATTCTATAATTCCTGATAAGAATAAAGCCAATGATAATGGCGGTCAGGTACGTGTATGTGTATGCTATCCCTATCCAAATTCACCTTATCACGTGGCAACGAAAATACCTACTAGACTACGACGACGTACCCCCTCTAATTTCTAGTTGCTTTCAGATATTTGAGAGGTATATGGCTTCAGATCCTTAGCATGCCAAGTACCACGATGCTTCCCTGTGTCATCTCGGAGCTCGTAAGTCCAAGGGGACACCACTTTCGTGATATTTAACGGTCCTATATGTTTAGGAGCCAATTTCGCGTTGAAGAACTTCGAGACGTCTGACAGTACGTAGTTCTTCCGCCACACCTGATCATTCACGTAGTACCGTTGTTCTCTCCTGCGTAAATCATAATTTCGTTTTGTTACTTGGTTGGCTCTCAGTAGTCTATTTCTGACATCTTGCCTAACCCTATCTAAGGCTGTGGATCTTCACTCCGCATCAAATCTCCCACCGACTTTAAAATGTTCATAATCCCGACCATGTGTAATTATTTCTCTACCGAAGTTAACGAAATATGGTGTTAATCGCATTGCTTCATGAGTTGACGTACGGATGGCACAGGCAATTTTAGCCAAATACAAATCCCATTTCTTGTGGTTATCCGAGACGTACGCTCCAAGCATTGACTAATTAAAAATTATCCTGATTTAACCTTTGAGCTGGGTTTGCTTGGGGATGGTGGAGAGGGGTATAGCTAATGCTAGTTCCATATTCGTCGCACAGTTTCTTAAATTCCCTACTTCTGAATTGAGTGCCATTATCGCACACCAGAATCTTCGGAACCCCGAAAAGTAAAAATGCGTTATCTTCTAACACTCTACAAATCTCAGGAGCACTGGCGGAACGCAATGGAAACAGCAAGGAAAATTTAGACAGCTGATCGACTACTGTTAGTATATACTTATAACCCTTACTGGACTTTGGCAGAGGGCCGACTAGGTCCACATTTATAGATTCCCATGGGTTGTAAACGATGTTTCAAGAAGACATAAGGCCTGCTTTTTTCATGTGTTCTGGCTTAATGGCCTGACAAATAGAGCAATGCCGTACGTACGTCTGCCCACATTTTTGGCCAGTAAAACATCTGAGCCACTCGACTATAAGTTTTCCGGATACCTCGATGCCCTGAAGTAGGTATATCGTGAGCCCTACTTATTACATTTCTACGTGCTTTCCGAGGTACTACCTGTTTCCAATGGTCGCTATGGGGAGATAATTCCGGGTATTCTGGCTTACAATGTTTCCATAGCACATTGTTCTCAAATTTCCAATTAGGGAATTCCGCCGGTCTTTTTGCGATTATCTTAATCATTTTGCTGTACCACTTGTCTTCTGCTTGTGCGCTCTCCATAGAATCTACAACTGGTACTGATCTGGATAATAGGTCTGGCAGTAGATGTTCCTTCCCTTTTCGGTGAATGATCTCAAATTCATACTGTTGGAGACGCATCGCCCACCTTGCTAACCTCCCGGTGGGGTCTTTGAGGTTGTGTAACCATGTTAGTGATGCATGATCGGTTACGACAGTGAAATGCGTTCCTTCGATATAGGGACGAAGCTTTTCAATGGCCCATAAAACCGCCAAACACTCCCGCTCGGTAGTGCAGCAATTCCTTTCACAACGATTGAGCGAACGGCTCAAATATGCGATGATGCTATCTCTACCATCAATGTGCTGCGCAAGCACCGCGCCCAACCCATATCCTGACGCATCGGTGAGGATAATGAATGGGTGCTCAAAGTTTGGACAGGTGAGGATTGGTGCACGTACCAAACAGTCTTTAACTCTCCGGAACGCTTCTTCACACTCTTCTGACCATACAAACTTCTTCCTTTTGCGGAGTAGGTCAGTAATTGGAGCAATTAAACTAGAAAAATTCTCGACAAACCTTCTATACCAGGCCACCGTTGCTACAAATTTCCGAACTTCTGAGACACTTCTGGGGCTCGTGATGTCTAAAATACATCGAACCTTTTCGGGATCTACTTGTAATCCATTTTTGCCAACAACATACCCCAAATACTTCAGTTCGGGCCTACAGAACTCACATTTGCTATAGTTTATGACCAAGCCTGCTGTATGTAATCTATTGAGTACTTCTTGCAATACATTTTTATGCTCGTCGAACGTTTGTGTTACTATAATGACATCTTCTAGATATACAAAGACCTTAGATTCAAGACTACCCGATAATATTCTGTCTATTAATCTTTGCCAATTCGCGGGCGAATTGCTAAGCCCGAATAGCATTCTACAGAATTGGAACAGCCACCTTCCTGGGACGGTAAAAGCGGTATATTGCTTTGAAGCATCTTCTAAAGGAACCTGCCAAAATGCGGACTTTATGTCTAATGATGACATATATCGAGCGTCTCTTAACTTGTCTAGCGTAGCAGATATGTAGGGCAAGGGATACGCGTCCTTTTTTGTGACTTTGTTGAGCTTTCGGAGGTCGACGCAAAATCTGTATTCGCCGTCCTTTTTCCTTACCATTACTACTGGTGAAGCCCATGCGCTATCCGATGGCTCTACAATCCCCAATGTCAACATTTCGTCCAGCTGGTCGTTGATAATCTTCTGTATCGCAGGAGATACAGGGTAATAACGTTGTTTTATTGCGTCTGCGTCAGTCCGTATTACGTGCTGCACTTGATTAGTACAGCCCAGACCAATACCCATCTTTCGTTTAGCCCCTTCGACTATGACCTCTAATTCCCGTTTCTGCTCAACCGATAACATGGACTGATTTTGTGAAGCACCGACGTGGCATCCATTCCCCTTATCCATAAATTGCCAAGAATTATCCCTAAAATTTGCCTGTATATTCATTTCCTTCCAAAAATCAATTCCGAGTATTATAGAATGTGGAAGGTCCGGTATGAGTAAGGCATCGCACACATTAACTCGACGTTCCAATTCTATAGGTATACTGACTTCCCCCTTTACATTTACAGATCCCCCATTTGCTAAACTTACCCTGGTCACACTAGTAGGTCTAACTCTCAGCCCCATATTTTCTAAAAGCAGGTAGCCAGGTCCACCAACTATCGTCCGTGAAGCTCCTGAGTCTAATAAGCCACAAAAATCCAGGCCAAAAATATTTACTTTCAAATGAGGACGAGTGTCATTTTCCACCTGCGCGAAAACATAATTTAGGAGAACGCCGAGCTCATACGTTCTCTCATTGATTACCGAATTCTTTAAAATTACGACTTCCTGCGGATTACTCGACTCGTCGCTTAATTTCGAGCTCCTGGTTCGTTTCCCGACCTTGATGGTACATCTCTTCTAACGGTTGCTCCTGCCTGTTGACTTCTATAAGCACACTTAGTACAGTTGGAACAGGTTACTCCTGGGATCCCACAGCCAAAACATTTGATATCTTTCTTGCAAAATCGTGCTATATGCCCTAACCTACCGCATTTGAAACATTTGCGATCCCTGACCATGGGTGGGACAGCGACCTCTACTACGCATTCTGTGGATATGTAAGCAAGGTCTGGTTCAAGAAGGTTGTTTTTCCTTTGAAGAGGTGGCGGGAACGTTTCTACCGACGTTCTCACAGACTCAAGACGTCTTCCCAATTTCACTAAATCTTCCATTGTTTCTATTTCCGTCAACTCGAACTGAGTTTGGTAGAACGGGCTTATGTTTTTCTGCAGTATCTTTAATTGTTGGTTATCTGACAGTGGATCTGTCAAACGAGAGAACATGTTGGACATTATGGCTACATACATTCCGATAGTTTCGTCCTTACCCTGTGTCCGTCGCTTTATCTCATCAAGCAGACGTTCGTCATAATCAGCAGGTAAGAACTCTTTCTTCAACTCACGCACTATATCTATCCATGAATGAAATTTTACCTTATTCGCCCTATACCAAATTTGGGCCTTCCCTGTAAATAAATCTAACGCAGACTTGAAAAGCTGCTGTTTGTTGATCCCTCGAGCATCTGCTATTTCATCTATCCTTTCAAGGAACGAATTGAGTGACTGGCTCTGATCTCCAGAGTACTTAATATCCAATTTGTATAATAGAACCCGCGATCGGCAACCAGTTATTACCTTGGCAGTCATTGATAACTCTGCGTCGGATAGGTCCCCTTCATCATCATCTCCATCTGCCTTAAGCTGTAAAGATCCTAAAGCTAAAACCAGGTCTGCCCGAACCCTTGTCTTCTCGGTTGACTGACCATCTCCACTTGCTTCCACCCTGCCCAATCTACCTAAGGCCCATTCGATTTTTGTGAGGATTTTTCGATACTCCGCTCTACTGGGATCCCCTTCAAATCTATCCAAAAACTCCTTCACTTCCCTAGCAGTTTTTTCTAGTGCTAGCATGTCTTCAGCAAACGTATATGGATAGGGATCTACTACCAACTGTTTACCTCCTCTCTCAGCTTTTAAAGCCGCACGCAGGGTTTTCCTCATCTCGTCGACAGTTGACACTGGTAAGTCCCGGATAGTGAGCTCCTCTTGATTAAGTCTATTTATCTCCATTATTATGCTTCGTGTTAAAAACGGTCTATATCGCCAGTAGGTAAGTAAGATTGACTTGTTGAAGTTGAAATCGGATTGTGAATGGGAGCCAGAATATGGATCCGAGTAATAAGTATATAAGAACACCAATAATTTAATCAGCTGACAAGTAAATATGAACTATCACAAAAGCGAGCTAGGTAATTTATATTTCTGGGGTGTTCAAGCTATTCGGGGTTGACAGTTAGGTAGCAATTCAAGCCGATTACAAAAAAAAAATTGACTAATTCTATGTTAACGACGCACTACCAGAAGTTGTAGCGATTAAAAAAAACTTGGCCCACAACGAAGCCCTCCAAATACTTTTGACAAAAACTTACCAATCAAAATTACGAAATCATGATCACCGATACACGCAAATAGAGAATAGCAACAAAAAATAATTGAAGTAAACCGTAATACCTAAATAAATTTACACTATATATAAAAAGAATCCAATCTAATACCATTTATAATATACTGGAAAAGAATCCAGTACAAAACTCGAAAATAAAGTCATATCATTTATAATATATTCAAAAAGAATCCAGTACAAAACTGGAAAATAAAGTCATATAATTTATTATATATTCAAAAAGAATCCAGTACAAAACTCGAAAATAAAGTCATATCATTTATAATATATTGTTACGAGCGTGGCCTTACTTCGTTATTTAAAACACAATATTTCAGATATAATTCAAAAGTACTTTCTTTTTTTAACTTTACTGTTTACTCTCACAAATTCACAAATAATTATCAAATCAACTCTTTATTTATCGCTAGTACTGTACTTCTAATTATCGCAATCCAAATAGTTTACTTCGTTCACTTCGCTGTCTGAAATAATACTCCGCCTCCTGATGTGAGAAGCGCCGTATTTATACTCTACGAATTATCCTAGAACTTTCCTGAATATTCCGTTCTCCGAACCCATAGTTTACTAGGATGTCACTAACCTAAAGTTGTTTCCATTTCCAACAGATATCGCTTGTAGCACTTTGTGGCACGTAACAATATTCAAAAAGAATCCAGTACAAAACTCGAAAATAAAGTCCAGCGGTGAATGGCTAATAGTGGGTTGGCTATACCTATTGAATCTAATAAATCGTTCGTAGCGACAATTCTTTAATATAGGACTAAAATTTTACTAGGGGGTGCATAGAAGTGAACTAAGCTCGGTTTTGTAACACCACCATACCCCAACTACAATCTAAATCACGGACTGTTTGGAATACCTGGCAGTCTATTGCTACCACTCTTAATGAATGAATAATTCGTTCACGATATGTTATAAAAAAAAATATAATAAAAAAAAATCTATGACACTTAACAAGGTTCATTCAATTTTCTTCACACACCTCCCTGATGGCAGGAATTTATCAACCTTTATAGAAGTTCAGTTACCAGTAAAAGAACACAAATTAGCATTTAGGCAACTTATCTCTGCTAATAGCCACACTTATCGTTAAGTAAATTGATTGAAACTTATTCCACTTTCCAAAGTAATCTATTAGTTGCAATCTATGTGCCTCCTTATAATACGATCTCTTCC